>CM046036.1:72204221-72949347 GCA_025215565.1 Flaveria ramosissima
TAAGTCAATGTATCAATGTATATCAAACTTGGGCAATGACTTGATTAGGGGTTAAACTCAATGAATTCATCAAATAATAGTCAATCATAAGAGATCACAAGAAAATACAAATATCTATACTCTAATATGATGTAAATTAACCCTGACGATTTCTTATAGGATTTCATAACTTTTAGTGAGTATGACACAATGTAGGGCTGCAATTTATGACACAACTCATTATCATCATATGAACAAATGTGAAATAATATGAGTTAGTGTGTAGGTTAAGCATGCTTGAGTCAAAAAACAGGTCTAACATGTTTAAAAATGTGTCTAAATAAGTATAATAAATAATAATAATAATAATAATAATAATAATAATAATAATAATAATAATAATAATAATAATAATAATAATAATAATAATAATAATAATAACAACAAACAAACATACCAAGTATGTCCCACCATAGCAAACTATAAGCAGTGTTTGGGAGGAGTAGGGTGGTGAAAAGTACTTTCTTTGTCCTTAGAGATAGAAAGACCATTATTAATGTTATTATTATACAAAATAGATTTTAATAATCCAAACCGTTGACAATTGGCTAATATTAATCGTTGCCTATGAATTTGAATTTTAGTCATAGTAGAACTTGGTTAGTTATAGTTAAACTTTTATATACCTTATTTTGTTTTATACCTAAGACTTATAAGTTGCATACATATTTTTACAATGTTTTGTTATATTTCAATAATAAAAATTTGTACCTAATTTATATGATTATTTCATCCATTTCAAATTCAATTTCGAACTGTCGCTCCATCCATATGATTTCATCCGTAAATCTTTTCCCACCCCCTCTTTCAAAAATTTTCTTTTCCCGCAATTCTAAAATACTCTTCTCCATGATGTTTTGAATTTCTTTGTGTCTCTCAAACAATTCATAGGCAACCAAATGATACAATGTGCAGAGGAGCGATAGGGGCCATATGTGGTTATGAGAGGTGTTAAAAGATATCTCAGTGTTCCTTGCGTTAAGCAAAACATGGTGGACCCTTTCTCTGTTATCATCATCGTTAAAAAGCAAACATCGGTCTCTGGTAATCAATTTTACTCCACTTGTCTTCTTTCTCAATCTCTAATAACTTTGTTGTTGCAGGATTCACAACCCTAAAGTCGAATTTCCTTCATCGGATTAAACACGTTCTAAGGTATTTTGTTATGAATCCGATCTCAATCAACTTTGTATTGTAGGTTATTAAGGTTTAAAATCCTGAATTCACATAACAATCAATCTAGGTTTTCTTTATTTGTGTTTAATTTGTATAGGTTGAACCCAAATTACAATGTAGATGCTTAAACCGGGTTTGTTTCTGTCTCCCTTCAACATTCGCTTCATTTATGGAGATACTGCTTGCCTTGTACTTCCAAAAATTAAAAATATTATGTTCTTTAGCTCGTAATCGATTTGCATTTATGCATTATGTTGCAGTGAGAAAAGTAAGAATCATCCCACAAAGAAAAACTCGAAGATACCTACTCTCAAGTCTCATCCATGTGAAGGTTTGTTGTTTTTGGTTTTAATAATCTGATCAGCAAGAAATGATTCAAGTTTTCACAGAACAGTTAAAGAATATGGTTCTATTACAAAATCTGTGACATGCTTACTCCACCTTAAGAGTTCTAAAATAGATACACAAAGAGAATTTGCTTGAGGGCTAGAACCCTTGATTCCAATAACTTGTAAGTACCCTTCAAAACAATAAAACTTACAAATTTTTGTGTCACATTTCAAAAGAATTGTTATATAATATTTATATAATCTTGTATGTGACATCAAGTTCCTAGAAAATCAAGATGACGCTCTTTTGCTAGAAGGGAAAGGTGAGAAAAGAATTACTTATGATCATGTAATTATTTCAGTTTCATCCCTACACTTTTTCTTAAAGAAGGCTTACGAGGTGGAGTAAAGTTTGTACAAGTGACAGTGTAGAATGCAACATCGACGTTCAGTATCAATGATGTATGTGATTTCATCCATGTTAATATAAATGGCATCTGTTCATATGCATTTAAACTACTAATTATTATGAAAATTAGGGTTTGATAGTGCTTGACAAAGAGCCTTTAATGGTTTGAATTATTGTCAGCTTACTAGAACCAATTAATCAATACATGAGGGCAATTGATCAAAGCATGAGGGGTCCTTCTTTGGGAATAAAGATGAGGTACTATAATCTGTATGCTCATTTTATAAATAACTGTTGGCACATACTAATTTTATTAATTTTCTTCTATAGTTACTAATTGTTAATCTTCTATAGCCTGGGTTGTATCAAATTTAAAAGTGGTACCAGGGGCTGTGTTTTTAGTACTATGCTTCCAATTGCTACTATTTCTTGTGCTGGTTTGTTTTCTATATCAATAATTCATTTTTATTCTTATAGTACAGGAATGCAAGCCTAGAAAAAGATATCATATTATAGAATGGGTTACTAAGTATGTGCTTAAGCAACATCTATACTTGGTAAAAGATAAGATTATACATGCTGTTGATCAACTTGATATGTATTTGTTAGTTGGTATTCAAAATACGAATTGTCTTCTAGGTGTAGCATAGGAATAGAATGTTTTTAATAATTTCTAGGGGCAGCATAAATATAGTATGTTTTTAATAATATATGTATGCATTTAAATCAAATTAGGAATCCATATGATTATTGTTGCCTTTGTTGTGTTTTTTAAGTTAACTTTTATGTTGTTTCTTTTGGTTAGAAAAACTCGCTATCAAAAATACACACTCATAGGAAGAAACCAATACTTTTCTAAAGAACTCGTTTTATACTTGTTGTAGTTTTATTATTCTGGTTTGATTGTTATAAAATTGGGTATGCTGGAAGATTAGGTAATTTGAGCTTCACCTTTTGGTATATATTTAATATGATCACTTTTGTTTTATGTTGAGAAATTATAAGTCGAAATTATGATGGAGAATTTTTGATATGGGACTTACGCAACATGGAGAAGTTTACTTGGAAGAACTTTGAAGTTTGGAATATTGGTGCTTGTCCAATGCACCTTCAGGTTACTATTCAATCTCCTTTTAAACATATTACTTGGATTATATGTTATTATTCATACATAGAATAAACTTTTGTTATATAAGTGTGATGTTTTAATTTATTTATTATAGGTACAAAGGTTGAAAGAACAAGTAACGGAGTTAGAACGAGATAAAATAGAAAAGAATGCTATAATGGAGAAAATAAAAGAAAATACAAGGTTATATGTTGAAATAAGTGAAAAAAATTTAAATGCTATCATAAAACCTACCACAAAACAATTCTTCAAGTTAAGGAATAAGTATATAGTAATCACTATGATTTCTATATTACCTTTAATGTTTTTGGATGATTTGAATATTTTATGTTATTTAGTTTGGATTATCCTGTGATGTTTTTGGATGTTTAATGTATTGCAATTGGATATTTTATGTTATTTGATTTGGATTAATCTTTGATTATGATTGTATATATTTATGAAAATCATGAATGATATATATATATATAATTTATAAGAAAAGGTTGAATAATGTAATAAAAAGGAAATCTTTTGAGAAATTTAGACAAAACTCATAGCTAAATCCGTAGTGATAATTTATAAAATCCATAGCAAACAAATTGTAAACCCATAGCAAGATTGATAGCAAAAGTATAACAAAACTTATAGCAAAATTCGTAGCCAATTTCCATAGTCAAAATGTAGCAAATTTATAGCTAATTTTCATACGAAATATTTGTAGCAAAATCCCTCATATATATCATCGATAGCAAAACCATGGCTAAAATCCTTAGCAAAATCGTAACAAATTTTTCCGTAGCAAAATTTTACAGCCTAAATCAATCAAAATCTGTAGTAAACTCCATAGCAAATATTCATAGCAAAATGCGTAGCTAAATTAGCGATGCTAATTTTTATAGCTAAACCCGTAGCAAATATTAGTCCGTAGCAAAAATCCATAGCAAGACTTATTAGCGACGAAAGTATCACCTACAAACCAAATCTGTAGCAAATTCGTAGCAAACACTCGTTTTGCTATGGATTCGCTACGGATTTGACCGTAGGAAATACCTTTTTCTGTAGTAGTGATACATATGTATGTATATATAAATATATAAAGATATTTGTATATATACACTGGAAAACCACATAGTTATATGAAAACCACAACACCATTAAAATCGATCACGTAATTCATAAATTCTCTTATCACTACCCTCTATATATGTGTGTCTATATATAAATGTGTATATAAAAGGGCATCGATCAAATGAAAGCTGTAACATAATTTTACATATACATCTCACATTGGTTACGTATACAGAAAATTTTTTCATTTGACATAGTTACTACTAGAAACACCCTTTTTTACCTTCTTTAGGGTGGTGTGCATACTTATAAATTGAAAGAATGTACATTTCTTAAATTAATAAAAAAATTTAAAAACAGTAAATGGTAATGTGCAAAGGATGTTAAATATAAAGATTTAATGAAAGAGGAAAGGGAAAAGTGTTAATAAGTCAATACATTGTTCAAATATGTCGGATACAATGGTATTGTCCTATTAAGGACACGATGCTATGGTCCTTTAATAGACATAATGTTATGTGGTAGTGCCTTTAGAGTTTGCCAACGGTTTTTTAATGGACAAAATGCTAGGTGTCCTTCAATGGACACAATGTCTTGGGGCTAACAATATGGATTGATGACGATCATTCATGAGGTATTCATGAACTTTATGTCATGTTTGAAGATCTAGATGCTAAAATGCTTGCCTTACAATGTGTTTTCAAAGTATGTTTTCTTAATTGTTGTGTATCCCTATGGTATGCATGTGTTATGTTTTCATGTTATGGTTATAATATGATGTAAATCTTATATGTCATGTAAATAGGCTCTTTCAATGACTAATGAAAAATTAAAACTCACTTAGCCCGACTGATTTTTAGTATGCATGTTAGGTTAAAATGTAAGAACATTGTGGAAGTTAGGGAAGGCATGATTTGGAATGGAAGTGAAGGCTGTCCTACTTGAAGACGGGTATCTTGTTGTTTGATATTTTTCATATATTTTAAGGATTTTATACTTGACTTAATTAGCATGTTATGTTACGCTTAAAAACAATCCGCGTATGAATAAAATATTAGTTTAAGAACTATGTTATGAATGTGTAACTCTGACTTCTGTGACATTTTGAGTTGGTATTATGATAATAGTTTGAGAGATTTTGAAATTTTCTAATGTTTGAACTTAAACTAACAAATGGGTTACAGTCAAATATGAAAGTAAAGGTAGCTCGGTGGCATGAGTGTATAATGTAGACCCATAACTCTAGTGGAATAAGGATTTAAACATTGATGTTGCTGATGAAAAAAAATGCTTAGATCACTATCAGTAAAGTAAATAGTTATTTGCCATGGTCAATTATTATTAATGATTTGAAATCTTTGTCACATTCCGATTATTACGTAGCATGATGATGTTGGTGTTTTATATCTTTCATTGGTCTGATAGTTATGGCGGATAAAGAAATGAGGTCGAAAGTGGTGGATTTAAAGTTAGCCCGTCAGATAACAAAAGGTGAATAGAGGAAGAATACGATATTCATAATGAAACATGTACAATGAGATTGACAACAACAAGGCTTTAAATAAAAGGGAACATATAGTGAAACCCTAGAATAACACATTTAAATCCTGAAACCAAATTTTAAAACGAATAACGTCTAAGAACGTACAGTGAAAAAGTCTTCATACATACTTGACTTAGGTCATGCGTACATGACCAAGTCATACAACTCAAAGTGGCCTTATATAGTCACAATTTATCATACGTACATGTAGATACCCATGCATTGATATGATTGTTTATACGTATTTGTATGCCTTATAATCATAAAGTAAAGTCTTATTGAGTAGGTGACTAACTCATACATAAACGACCAAGTATGTGTAGTTAAGGTTGCAAATGCGCTATTGGTGTTGCTCATGCGTAGATATAGTTGTTCATGCGTAGATGATTAAGACATGGGTAGATATAGTTGCTCATGTGCATCTAAGTTTGCTTATGCACAAATGACTTTGCTGACATATGGATGAGTTTGCTTATTTATAGATATGTTTGCTCATGTGCATATTGGTTGCCCATACACAGACATGGTTGCTCATACACATAGATAACGTAACTCATACACATAGAGATCCTCATGCATATGTGTAAATGATATAACAAAGATTAAAGTCTAAGTAATAAAAGTAATGATATGATATGATATGAAGGCAATGGATGTCATAAATAAAGATCTATAGTAATATAAATTACGAAGTGCTAAAGTATTGACATAGCTAAAGTATAGTTAGAGAGCTAAAGTTAACCATAATTAAAGAAATCTCAAGTTATAGTTTCACATGTGAAATATTAAATAAACTTAAATAATAATTCAAGAATAGTCACCGTGCTAAAGCAAAATTATAGATGTTAAAGTGTTAAGGAAGTCTTGTGATTTGGCAAGAGATAAGAGTCTTGGATTCGTTAAAGTGACAATTAAAGGAGTCTTGCGTACTGTAAGGCCCCGTTCCCGGGACGCCTACAGTTGGTCATTCATCGCACATAAAACATATAATTTCATTTTCATTAAGAAAACATTACAGCGGAAACATTCAAAAAGGACATCACATTTCATTATAAATACTTTTGCCAAATAATACATCATTATCTGATTTCAAAATACATGTTTGCATTACATCACAAAAGTTATATAATTGGATGCCATCCCAAAAGAGCTGAGTAGCTTCGCCGTGCCATCCTCAGCAATCATTTACCTGCCAACTGGAAAATGCAATAAAAGTCAGCGTTGCTGAGTGAGTTCTAGTTTTAATAATAAAACATACTTTACTTTCATATAAAACCATTCATTACTTTAGCGTGATCACACATCATACGTACGCATAGATAATATCATTATTATCTTCTTCATTCATTCATTCGTTCGTTCGTTCGTTCCTTTTTACTTACTTGCGCATCGGACATCATCCATACCAGTACCATATGCTACACCCCAATTAGTCGCAGCTACCGGGCCGAAGTCAATAAATGAACAGCTAAACGTATGCCACGGTACTGGGGTTAACCAATCAGTCTTAGCTACTGGGCCGAAGTCAATAAATGAACAGCTAAACGTATGCCACAGTACTAATAATAACCGACGGTCATAGCCACTGGGCCGAAGTCAATAAATGAACAGCTAAACGTATGCCACAGTACTAAGGGTAAGCGGTAGAGGTTCCACATAATGGTCAATCACAAAGAAGGACCCGTTATCCGATGCATGCAAGACGTGTCATCTCTTTCCACTTTACATTACATAATACTTCATTTTATTCGTCATAATACGTAAAGCCATAAGAAAGATGATCATGCACATACATCATAACAAGGAACATATCAAACATAATCATCAACATCATACAGGGCAACGTCATACATTCATAATATGCATAGACATGCAACATCATCATTCTCATGCCCTACATGTTCTCTAAGGCCATAACATTCATCTTACATGCTCTTACGGGTTACATTACGTCAAAACTTACATCTGCACCTTACCCCGAAGGCCAGAAGTCAAACTACACATTCATTCGAGTGCAACAGCCCTATTCGGGCGTATAGACACTCTTCAGTCGCATGGCCTCCATGCGACTGAACATCATGCGACTGGACTCATGCGGATGAACACCTATACGAATGAACATCCAATCGTGCGTATGGACCTTGTGCGAATGGGATTACTGCGAATGGGCACCTATGCGACTAACCTCATGCGTATGGACTCATGCGACTAAGCCTTTATGCGACTGAACCCTCAGTCGCACATCCCTCATGCGACTGGACTCCCAGTCGTGCGACTGAGTCCCAATCGTGCGAATGAACCTTCAGTCGCCTAGCCCTAGCTGATGCAGAATGGAGTTCATCCCGAACCCCATCTGCCATTTTCGGCCTCCAAGCTCATCCAAACCCATTCTAAGCCTAAATCAACCCTCCTGGACCTTAGGAATGTATACCTTAACACCATACAAGCTCACACAAGCCCGAAATCATGCTCTAAACACACCATACACATCACACCCAAATGGGTCAAACACACACACACATAAAAACGGGTTTTTGACATCTTCCAGCCCCAAAATCAGTTGAAAACAAGTAAAAGTGGGGTCCTAGAACTCACACAATCGAGCACAAAGACAAGAGCTTCGATTTGGCTTGCTGCTCGACGAATTTGGACACCCGAATCACCCGGATCAACCCTTTTCTCCCTTTTTCTCTTCTTTCTCTCTTCTCTCTTCTTTGGTGGCTGAATTTTGTGAAGTGTGGGGAGAGTGGGTTGCCCTCTCCCTACACATATCACCACATTTCCCGACTTTTCCTTCGTTGGCGAGTTTGGCCCCTCGACTTTGGACTTTATTTCTTTTCTTTCTTCGTCGGCTTCAAAATAATAAATTTCCGGGTGTTACAAGTCCACCCCCCTTAAATAGGTTTCGTCCCCGAAACCTGTCATTCCTCGAACAAACGTGGATAATGTTGTCTCATTTCTTCCTCAGTCTCCCACGTTGACTCGGATCCCTTCCTGTGCTTCCACTATACCCGCACAAGAGGAACCACTTTATTCCTTAGCCTTTTCTCCTTTCGGTCGATGATTGCCACTGGTTGCTCCACATAATTGAGCCGTTCATCTACTTCGATATCTTCCAATGGGACAATCATATCTTCATCTGCTAAGCACTTCCTTAGATGAGATACATGGAATGTCGGGTGAATTCCACTTAACTCATCTGGCAACTCCAGTCTATAGGCCACCTCTCCTACTCGAGCAATGATTCGCAAAGGGCCTATATACCTTGGGCTCAACTTGCCCCGCTTTCGGAAGCGAATGATACCCTTCCAAGGTGAGACCTTCAACATAACCCGGTCACCCACCTGGAACTCAATCGGTCTGCGTCGTTTATCAGCATACGACTTCTGTCTGTCTTTGGCTGCCTTCATGAAGGCTTTGATCTTCTCAAGCTTCTCAGTCGTAGCCTCGATTACCTCGACGCTCCCCAATTCCTTCTGACCAATATCACCCCAGCAAACGGGTGTTCTGCATCTCCTACCGTATAGCATCTCATATGGGGGCATGCCAATGCTGGCGTGATAACTGTTGTTATATGAGAATTCGGCTAACGGTAGGTGGTCATCCCAACTTCCACCAAAATCAATCACACATGCCCGAAGCATGTCTTCCAGCGTCTGGATGGTCCTTTCCGACTGACCATCAGTCTGGGGATGATAAGCCGTGCTGATATGTAACCTCGTCCCCATAGCATCGTGGAACTTCTTCCAGAATTTAGATGTAAACCGGGTGTCGCGGTCCGACACGATAGACACCGGCACACCATGACGAGTCACAATCTCCTTGATGAACAGATCAGCCAACCTCTCGGATGAATATGTCTCGCGGATCGGTAGGAAGTGAGCACTCTTCGTCAAACGATCAACTATCACCCATATGGCATCGTACCCTTTCGGAGCACGCGGTAGCTTTGTAATGAAATCCATGGTGATGTGCTCCCACTTCCATTCCGGTATATCCAAAGGTTGTATCTTCCCATACGGCTTTTGGTGCTCGGCATTCACCTGTAAGCAAGTAAGGCACTTACTCACATACTCCATCACGTCGCGCTTCATACCCGGCCACCAATAATCTTTCTTCATATCATGGTACATCTTCGTGGCACCAGGATGAATGGAGTACCGAGTCTTGTGAGCTTCATCCATTATCTTCCCCCGTAGATCCCCAAAACGAGGAATCCACACACGATCAAATCGGGTTCTAACACCGAGCGTGTTTTCACCCAATTCCCCAACCAGACCTCTCATTCTTTCAGAGTTAAGATGATCTTCTTTCAATGCCTCATCTTGGAACTCTTTAACCTGTTTCATCACATCGGAGGTCATGATCAACTGATAGGCTTTCACTCGAATCGGCTCGGGCCTCTCCTTCCGGCTAAGGGCATCAGCCACCACGTTGGCCTTGCCCGGATGGTAGTGGATCTCACAATCATAATCCTTTATAAGTTCCAACCACCGCCTCTGTCTCATGTTCAAATCCTTCTGCTCAAAGAAGTACTTCAGACTCTTGTGGTCGGTGAATATGGTGCACTTCGTCCCGTAGAGGTAGTGCCTCCAAATCTTCAATGCAAAGACCACGGCTGCCAGCTCCAAGTCATGAGTAGGATAATTGACCTCATGAACTTTCAACTGTCGGGATGCATACGCTATGACCTTTCCTCTCTGCATTAACACGCACCCCAACCCCGAGTAAGAAGCATCGGAATAAACCACCAGATCTTCACTCCCATCGGGTAATGACAGAACAGGAGCTTGAGTCAATCTCGCCTTCAGTTCTTCAAACGCCTTCTCTTGAGCTTGACCCCATACGAACTTCACATCTTTTCGAGTCAACTTGGTTAGTGGAGAAGCAATCTTAGAGAAGTCTTGGATAAATCTTCTGTAGTAACCCGCCAAACCCAAGAAACTGCGAATCTCGGATGGCGTCTTTGGTGACTTCCATTGCATAACCGCCTCCACTTTCGCCGGGTCCACCATAATCCCATCGGGATTCACCACGTGACCCAAGAACTGAACTTCGCGCAACCAGAACGTGCACTTGGAGAATTTAGCATACAACTTCTCCCTTCTCAACGTCTCTAGAACCTCCCGAATGTGTCCGGCATGCTCTGCTTCGCTCCTCGAGTAAATCAGGATATCATCAATAAACACAATCACTGATTTATCCAACATAGGCCGACACACGCGGTTCATCAAATCCATAAAAGCAGCTGGCGCGTTGGTCAAACCAAAGGACATGACAAGAAACTCGTAGTGACCATAGCGCGTACGGAAAGCTGTTTTAGGAATATCCTGCTCCTTCACCTTCAACTGATGGTAACCAGATCGAAGATCTATTCTCGAAAACCAACAGGCACCCTGAAGCTGATCGAACAAATCATCAATCCTCGGTAAGGGGTATCGGTTCTTCACTGTCAACTTGTTCAGCTCGCGGTAGTCGATGCACATCCTCATACTACCGTCCTTCTTCTTTACAAACAGAACCGGAGCACCCCAAGGAGAGATACTCGGTCTAATGAACCCCTTATCAAGTAGCTCTTGCAACTGCTCCATCAATTCTTTCATCTCGGTTGGAGCCAACCGATACGGTGCCTTGGCGACAGGTTGGGCACCCGGTATCAGATCAATCTGAAACTCGATCTCTCTGTCAGGTGGCACTCCTGATAAGTCTTCTGGAAACACATCTGGAAAGTCACACACAACCGGTACATCGGCTAGTTGTGGTGTTGGCGTATCCACATTCTTTACATAGGCCAAGTAGGCACTACATCCACGCCTCATGCACTTTCCCGCCACCGCCATCGAGATCACCTTCGGAATCGTAGTAACCCGATCCCCATAAACCGTCACTGAACTACCGTCAGGCGCCGACAACCGAATCATCTTCTTGCGACACACAATGTTCGCCTCGAAGTCCGCTAACCAATCCATCCCAAGAACCAAATCAAAACCACCTAAGGCCATCACAAACGGTCTAACCGGGAACTTATGGCCCTCGAGCTCCACATCACAGCTCTCTATCATTTCAGAAATCCTGGTAGACTTACCTATGGCAGTTTCTACATCAAAGGGCGCATCGACACGTCTACTACTAACAGGCAGCTTAGCACAGAAAGCAGCAGAAATAAAACTCCTACTAGCACCAGAATCAAATAACACAGAAGCTAAAGTTTGGTTCACCAGAAACGTACCAGACACAACGTCAGGGTCCGTCCTAGCCTCCTCCTGTGTCATGGTGAATGCCCTGGCGCTCGCCCTCGGTCCATCACCTCCCGTCCTCTTCGCCCCCGAACTCTCAGCCCTCGGCTTCTTGCAATCCCTGCTCATATGACCAATTTCCCCACAGTTAAAACATTTGCCCGTCAGGCAATCCTTCGCCATATGCCCCGTCTTCCCGCACTTGAAGCACACATTCAAACCCAGCCTGCACTCTCCCGCATGCTCCTTTCCACACTTACCACATCTCCTCGACCCTGCTCCCGGTGTGGCCACGCGGCGGTCATCCACCCGTGCCTTTTTGTACCCGTCGAGGCCTCACCCCGACCAAACCTCTTCCCGTTCCAGCTTCGATCACCACCACCCTTCCTATTCGCTTCAACCACCACCGCTCCCCTCTCATCATAAAGTCTTCCGGCCAGATCAACTGCCGACCTAAACGTACTTGGCCGGGCGGCGATCATATGCCGGCGGACATCCACCGGTAAACCCTGAATGTACCTCTTGATCTTCCGAGAAAGAGGCGTCACCTGATCCGGCACCAACCGTGCCATCTCGTTGAACTTGGTAGTATACTGTTGGTGCGTCATGGATCCCGCCTCCAGCTGCAGGAACTCCCTCTCAATCTTATCCATTTCCCTGTGAGGACAGAACTCCTCAATCACCATCTTCTTCAGTTCGGGCCACCTCATTCTCCCGATCGCCCGATTACCCTCTGCTTGGACAATGTTGTCCCACCAGCATAGTGCCGAGTCCACAAAGGAGTGGGTGGCAAACTTTACCTTCTGATCTTCTCGGCATTCGCTTATGTCGAGAACAGCCTCCATTTCTCTCACCCATCGGTGAGCAGCGGCAGCATTGCCATTACCATCAAAAGTTGGGGGCTTGCATCTCATGAACACCCCGTAGTTACAGCCTCGTGCTACCTCTCGCACAGGCTCCTCTTCCTCTTCCTCCTCATTATCGGAGAAAATAGTTTCAGGCTCTGGTTGCTCCCCCGAAGCCCGGTTTCTCTCCTTCCTTTCCCCTTCCTTCACAGCCTTGATGACTTCGGTCACCACAGACGGTAGATTGTCTGCATGACCTGGTGTACTTCCTCCACGACAGCCTCTTTACTGAGGCCCTCAAGTTCGCACTCTCATCCCCAACTTCTGGATGAGGAGTCTCAGGTTCTGCAGGAACCTCTTTCTCAGCTCTAGGCCTTCCTCTCTTAGGGCGTGGTTCAGCAACAGGGCCATCACGGCCTCCACCCCTAGAAGCTCTAGAAGATCTACCACCAGCCATACTCTATCACACTGAAAGATTCAAACACCAACACGGTCATTCAAGGAAACAACTCAGTTTATGTCAAGTATAGTAAGTCCCTAATTACAGTGGCCAGTTGTGATTAGCCACTTACTGTACTCTTCATACCCCAAGTATTACCTGTCCTGACTACATCAGTATTCAAATCTACATACAACACATAACATATACCATGCGCACATAAAACCGGTTAACTTTAAGAAAATACCTGATGGCACGCAGCTACTCAGTTTGGCATCCCATTCCCTTTCCGTCCCATTCTCAGTTTAAGTTAAGGTTTATTTTGAAAATTTACCCATTTCACTTAACTTTAGCTCTGATACCAACTTGTAAGGCCCCGTTCCCGGGACGCCTCAGTTGGTCATTCATCGCACATAAAACATATAATTTCATTTTCATTAAAAAACATTGCAGCGGAAACATTCAAAAAGGACATCACATTTCATTATAAATACTTTTGCCAAATAATACATCATCATTATCTGATTTCAAAATACATGTTTGCATTACATCACAAAGTTATATAATTGGATGCCATCCCAAAAGAGCTGAGTAGCTTCGCCGTGCCATCCTCAGCAATCATTTACTCGCCTGCCAACTGGAAAATGCAATAAAAGTCAGCGTTGCTGAGTGAGTTCTAGTTTTAATAATAAAACATACTTTACTTTCATATAAAACCATTCGTTACTTTAGCGTGATCACACATCATACGTACGCATAGATAATCATTATTATCTTCTTCATTCATTCATTCGTTCGTTCGTTCGTTCCTTTTTACTTACTTGCGCATCGGACATCATCCATACCAGTACCATATGCTACACCCCAATTAGTCGCAGCTACCGGGCCGAAGTCAATAAATGAACAGCTAAACGTATGCCACGGTACTGGGGTTAACCAATCAGTCTTAGCTACTGGGCCGAAGTCAATAAATGAACAGCTAAACGTATGCCACAGTACTAATAATAACCGACGGTCATAGCCACTGGGCCGAAGTCAATAAATGAACAGCTAAACGTATGCCACAGTACTAAGGGTAAGCGGTAGAGGTTCCACATAATGGTCAATCACAAAGAAGGACCCGTTATCCGATGCATGCAAGACGTGTCATCTCTTTCCACTTTACATTACATAATACTTCATTTCATTCGTCATAATACGTAAAGCCATAAGAAAGATATCATGCACATACATCATAACAAGGAACATATCAAACATAATCATCAACATCATACAGGGCAACGTCATACATTCATAATATGCATAGACATGCAACATCATCATTCTCATGCCCTACATGTTCTCTAAGGCCATAACATTCATCTTACATGCTCTTACGGGTTACATTACGTCAAACTTACATCTGCACCTTACCCCGAAGGCCAGAAGTCAAACTACACATTCATTCGAGTGCAACAGCCCTATTCGGGCGTATAGACACTCTTCAGTCGCATGGCCTCCATGCGACTGAACATCATGCGACTGGACTCATGCGGATGAACACCTATACGAATGAACATCCAATCGTGCGTATGGACCTTGTGCGAATGGGATTACTGCGAATGGGCACCTATGCGACTAACCTCATGCGTATGGACTCATGCGACTAAGCCTTTATGCGACTGAACCCTCAGTCGCACATCCCTCATGCGACTGGACTCCCAGTCGTGCGACTGAGTCCCAATCGTGCGAATGAACCTTCAGTCGCCCTCATTCGGCCGTATGGCCTTCATTCGGTCGCCTAGCCCTAGCTGATGCAGAATGGAGTTCATCCCGAACCCCATCTGCCATTTTCGGCCTCCAAGCTCATCCAAACCCATTCTAAGCCTAAATCAACCCTCCTGGACCTTAGGAATGTATACCTTAACACCATACAAGCTCACACAAGCCCGAAATCATGCTCTAAACACACCATACACATCACACCCAAATGGGTCAAACACACACACACATAAAAACGGGTTTTTGACATCTTCCAGCCCCAAAATCAGTTGAAAACAAGTAAAAGTGGGGTCCTAGAACTCACACAATCGAGCACAAAGACAAGAGCTTCGATTTGGCTTGCTACTCGACGAATTTGGACACCCGAATCACCCGGATCAACCCTTTTCTCCCTTTTTCTCTTCTTTCTCTCTTCTCTCTTCTTTGGTGGCTGAATTTTGTGAAGTGTGGGGAGAGTGGGTTGCCCTCTCCCTACACATATCACCACATTTCCCGACTTTTCCTTCGTTGGCGAGTTTGGCCCCTCGACTTTGGACTTTATTTCTTTTCTTTCTTCGTCGGCTTCAAAATAATAAATTTCCGGGTGTTACACGTACTATGCAAGCAATGGCTAAAGGAGTCTTGTAAGAATCTTGGTTAGGTATAGGTAAAGTAAATATAAAGTACAGTTAAAGAGTTAGCTCGGTGGTAACTAAAGAAGTCTTGCACTTGTTCAAGCTTACAGATAAAGAAAATGAAAGTATAAAATCCAGATACCTACTAAAGTATAATATGAACAATAAAGCTAACACATAGTTAAAGATATAGTAATAGTCACAATAAAGTTAAAGTAACAATCACAATATAATTTAAAGTTAAAGTTTTATTAAAAATATTTTGCTAAAGTAAAAGTAGAACTCACTTAGCAACGTTAACTTTTGTATGCATACTAGTTTATAACATATGAAAGATTGAATAAAGACGATCGATTGGCATGGATTAAAGAGTTGTATCTTGCTATGTGCATGACTAGCATCCTAGATTAATTAGTTATGTTTAGTTAAGTTTTTAGATTATGATGTAATGAATCTACTTATAGAAAGGTTTTAATTTTATTTGTGCCTAAAGTTAATGAAATGTTACTTTAAGATTAATGTTTTCGATGTGTAAATCCAACTATAAGGTCTCCTGGAAACAGAGGCTTACAAAAATAAAGAAACACCAACTTTGGAGAGAGTTGTTAGTGTTGATATTAGAAGAGGGAAGAGCAATAAGGGGTTGGTCGAGGAATCTTAAAGGAAAACTATAACAATTGTGATGAAAATAGTGATGACGAGTAATGTTACAATTGCCCATGGTTGAATTTTTCGGTCATTTAGAGGTTGTAGTCCACCCCATCAGATGAAAGGACAGTGCTATAGCCACATTCAAGTGAATATTATATATGGAAGTGGTCATTGAGATCAATGAATGCCAACAATAGCATGTTATCAAATTGTTGCACATTTATTTTTGTCTGAGGGTTTGATCTAGTGGCAGACTATCAAGCGAACTAACGAGGATAATGAACTCGAGAATATGAAGTGGCTAGATTTAAAGAAGCTAATCATTAAATGTTATAACTAGCAATATGTTACATATTAGATATATATGTTGTGTATACTTACGCATATACCCGTCGTTTACGTATACATGTGTTGCATCGTGATAACTTCATACTTTCGTACACGAAAAACATTTCTTACATAAACCAGCCTATGTATGTACATGCACACTGGTAGAGATTAAGCACCTAGGTTTTTTATGGGAACTTTAAAGATTAAACACCTAGGTTTTTATGGGAACTTTAAGAATTTGTAATATGACTTCATTAACTTTTGACTGTGTAACTAAAAGAGAGGGTATAGAAGTCATTTACTTGTTTCAAACAACAAAAGATTTTTAAATTATCTAACAACTTACTTTTGTATAGGTCACTGAAAGTAAGGAAATCAAAATAATCTTATGTTACACCAACTACAAAGTTAACCTATTATATTAAATGAAATCAAGTGAATAATAAATTAAATAAATGTGCTTTATACATTCTAATAAATTATATTTTGGATTGCGTCTATTCCTTTTGTTGATTGAGTTGCAATTCTTGATTGCTTTTGTTGCCTAGCTTTTATTAATTATTTAACCTAGGATATGCTATATTATTATATTATATACATTAAAATACAAGTTGATTGCTAAATTAAACTTGGTGGTCACATAATTTAATATTTACATTAGAATAATAATAATAATAATAATAATAATAATAATAATAATAATAATAATAATAATAATAATAATAATATAATAATAATATTAATAATAATATTATTATCATTATTATTATATTAAATGAAATCAAGTGAATAATAAATTAAATAAATGTGTTCTTTATATATTCTAATAAATTATATTTTGGATTGCGTCTATTCCTTTTGTTGATTGAGTTGCAATTCTTGATTGCTTTTGTTGCCTAGCATTTATTAATTATTTAACTTAGGATATGCTATATTATTATATTATATACATTAAAATACAAGTTGATTGCTAAATTAAACTTGGTGGTCACATAAGTTCAATATTTACATTAGAATTATCATAATCATAATAATAATAATAATAATAATAATAATAATAATAATAATAATAAATAATAATATAATAATAATAATAATAACATAATAATAATAATATAATAATAATAATAATAATAATAATCAGATATCATTATTATTATTACTATTCTCTTAATATTAATATTATTAATCTTATCTTAATCTTGATAGTTGTAGTCGTCCTCCTTCTTCTTCCTCTTCTTTTCTTCTTCTTCTTTTCTTCTTCTTCTTCCTCTTGTTCTTTTTTCTTTTTTTCTTCTTCTTCTTCTTCTTCTTCTTCTTCTTCTTCTTCTTCTTCTTCTTCTTATTCTTATTATTCTAATAATAATAAGCATGATTAATCATTTATCTAGAAATAATTATTAATATATATTTTAAACATGAAAAGGTGGAACAGTAGACTTTTAAAACTTTTAAATCTTGACACAAAAGTTTGTTTTTATAATTTTGTCACCAAATTTTAGTGACTTAGTTTTTATTTCCACCCCTCGTATTATATAATTTATTTCTTAAAAACTTTATATTTCCTAAATATTTTTGTGTGTGTATGTGCATATGCATGTGTGCGTATATGTAAGTATATATATATATATATACATATATATATATATATATATATATATATATATATATATATATATATATATATATGTGTGTGTGTGTGTGTGTGTGTGTGTGTTGGGGGGGGGGGGGGGGGGGAACGTGTTCAAAGGGAAAGGTATAAAGACATCCAAGAAAAATAAGGTCGGATGTTCCCTTAACAAAAGAGGGGAAAACCTCATGTTGAAATATAAAAATGCCATGTTGATATTAGCGCGCATATTAAAATACCATGACAAAACTAAATGTCATGATGAAATTTAAAGTGTGTGTGTGAAACATAATAACTGATCTACAACAACATGTTACAAATTCTGTGTTTACATGCTAAAACTCCATAACTAAAAAGCCAAAGCGCATTTAAAATGAAATGTATAATATGTAGTCATTTTCTAAGCATATAAATTATAGAACAACAATCGCTTATATAATATAGTATTTTTAACAATTAATGACGTATAAAATAGCTAGGAACGTTAAAAAAATATGGGCTAAGTGGGAAAAAGTCGAAATTGTTTGGTTATTTCTACTACACCCATCCACAAGTTCAAGACACTCCCCTACATGTTGTTACCCTTTATATTTGACAAATCAATGGCCTTGATTACTTCTTACCTTTACTAGGATTTTCTCTTTTTCTATTTTAACCTCATTATATATATATATATATATATATATATATATATATATATATATATATATATATATATATATATATATATATATGTATGTATGTCTGTATGTATGTCTGTATGTATGTATGTCTGTATGTATGTCTGTATGTCTCTATCTATATCTCTCTCTATATCTATCTCTATATATATATCTATATATATATCTCTATATATATGTATGTATGTATGTATGTATGTATACATATATGTATGTATCTACTACAGAAACAGGTATTTCCTACGGATTTTTACCTACGAAAAATACCCGTTGCAAATTTGTTAAGGAATAGCTAGAGATTTGCTATGAATTTGTTTTCCTACGATATGCCTACAGATATACAGTAGCAAGTTTTGTTCGTAGCAAATGAGTTTGAAATTTTAAGCAAAAATGATAAAATTAATATATTAAAAAACAAATTAATAAAATTCGTAGTAAATCCGTAGTAAAATAAATAATTAAATTTCATGAAAAATAATAATAATTAGCCTTGCAAAATTCGTAGCAAGAATAAGAATTACATTTAAATAAAATAATTTAACGAAATCCGTAGGAAGATCTGTGGCAAAAGTAAAAACATATGTATGTAAGTAACGATAAAAAAAATTCTTCATGGATTCCGTAGTAAAATCCATAGCAAAATCAAAAATCCAAAATGTAATTAATAATAATTATCCAAATCGTAGAAAAACTCATAGCAAAATTCGTACCAAATCAAGAAAATAAATTTTAAAATAAGTTAACATAGACTTGTAGCAAAAATTCATAGTAGAACGATTAAATAAATATTAAAATAAAATAAAATATGTAACATAATCCTTAGTAAAATTCATGAGAAATCAAATATGGTAATTTTAGTAAAAATAAACAGAAATTTTTTTATTACAAGTTCGACAAACTAAAACAAATATAGTAAATTAACATTAACATCGATTATATGATCAATTAATGAAAATTTATATGATTTATATATAATTAGTATCAATTGTGATCAATTAAAGGAAATTAAGTGGTTAGTGGGGATTCGCATAATTAAAGTGAATAAGGGTCAATAATAGTCAACTAAAATCAAGTAGTATCAATATTGACCACATATGGATCATTAAGGTTGATAATGGTCAATCATCAGCGTTTAGGGTTAATGGTTTAATATCTATTGATTAGGAAATTAGTTACAATCAAAGTTAATTACTTTACAATAACGTTGATTAAGGTAAATTAAAATTAATATTGATTATGTTTGATAATTAGGAATAAGTATGAGAAATTAGTTCATATTAGTTAGTCATAGTGAATTATGATCACAGATAGTTAAATTTGGTTTAATAAGCCATGATTAATGATAGTTGAATATCATTGCATTGACCGGCCTATTATGACTCATTATGTACTATTATAGTTTTTATGACACGTGTGTGTAGGCATGATCGAATACAATGTGATTTTTCCATAAACATATGGATCATTGATCTAGGGAATCAATGATTGTGGTGATGGAACATATCATATTACTACTATTAGTTTTATATATGCATGAAGGATTTGGAGGGGTAAAATTAGTTACCACTGTCGAAATATTTGAAGTGATATATTATTTTTTTATAACATAAATAACTTTTCTACGACTAACTTATTTTTAATAATATACATAACAAATTCAAGCAGTTTATTATACTTATTTAGAGTTTAGTATTGCTATTTTTTTATTTGATGGAATACTTATTTTATAAAAATGTCGACGTACTATGCATATTACGTGCGTGATTATATTTGTGCGTAACTATATAGGTTGCGTAATTACTATATATAAGTTGCATAAATATTTATATAAGTTGCATAATTATTTTACAAATATGGGTACAAATTTGTACGATAAGACCCATACATACATACGAGCACGTTCATTTTAGAATCAATAGTATGTTAGTAACCGTGATAACCCGCATAATATATTTTGATGTCCTGTACAATTTTTTTAAGATAGTGGGAGAGGCAAATGGAGATTGTTATATAAATGTCATGTATATCATATTTGAAGCAGATGATATGAATTTTGTGATCTTATAATTCTTAACATGTTGTTTGTTTTAAAATAAAACTCATTAAAACTGTAAGTTAACACAAACCAAATTATAAGTATTTTTTTAACTTTGTATATGCTTGGATTTTTCTCTAAATAAATTATACAAATCTCGTTAGTACATATTGTTTTCAATCAGATAAGACACAAATTATCATGAATGATATTAGAAGATTTTGTTATAACAAGGGTCGAAGATTGGTAGTTATAATTGTCAAACGATGAAAGTATCCTCAGTGAAACAACGATTGCATGAACCATTGCAACGTTTCAAGTAATTGTTAAATGATTGGTAGTTATAATTGCCAAACGATGAAAGTATCCTCAGTGAAACCATAAGCAGTAGTAGTAACAAAGTTACTATCGAGCATCAAACCATCAGTAGTAACAAAATCTAAAACAACGATAATATCATTCTAAATTTCATTTTATGAACTTGTTTTTTAAACATTTTTTAAATAATTTATTTTTTAAATCATCCTTATAAATTTTAAGGAAAGTTTTAAAAAAGTATGCATATTTATAGAAGTTTTTTTGATATTTTGCTATCTTATATATTTTTAAAGTTTGATTTTTAACAAAAAAAATGATTAGTATTTACTAATCTAGAAGTGTTTTAAATAATATAATTAGTATTTACTATTATCAGTTATTGAGAGAGTCTAGAAAACTAATTAAAATGAGAAAGCCTACTATTTTGATACATGATACCTCAAAACCTTTATTATATATACTAAAATGAGGAAGCCTTATATTTTGACATGTCGTTTTCCTACTTTTGGTTTGGTATCATTTATCATTTTTTTACAAAAAAATTTTTTGTTTGCATCTGACTTCACAAGGTTTTAGAAACTTGATATTTTTATCTAAAAACGTTAACTCCATCAACTTATAATGTTGAACATGTAAATTTAAAAATTACTCTTTAAAATACAAAACGAAATCCCTCAATTACATAACCATAATCGAGTGCAATTGACTCACGATATAAAAGAGATGACAACTAGAGATGATGTTCTCTATTATACAAACATTCGCAACGGGTTTCCGACCACAATCAGTATTTAGGTCCATCATCCTCCCCCACCGATTAAGCGGGCAATCTTTTGATTCAGTCATGATGAAAGGTACGAAGATGAAATGTCTGTTGTAGGTTTTGTGAATTAAACAATAACACGTGAATAAAATTTTAACAATACTACATTAACATAAATTAGAATTGTGTCTTTATATGTAAAATTACATAATTATCCTTTTCAACGATAGATTGTTTAATATGTTAAATTAACATGCTTAACGTTTTTGGATGAAAATGATAACTTAAAAAAACCTTGAACAGCCAAAACCAAAAATTATATTTTTTAATTAAAATAAGATGTGATCAAATCACAAATAAAAAAGCAATTAACTCTAGTATTTAATTTTAAATTTTTATTTTATCTTTAGCAAAACCAATTTACTAAATTGAAAATCATTCCATTATGAAATGATAATTATCTTGTAGGTAGGGATTGGAAAACCTTTCTTACCCTTACCGACATCTTGGAAATCAGTTGTTTCTAAAAATGAGAATAGGATAGGAATATCCTACTTTTTTAACAATATCCTGTTATTAGTGCAACACAAAAGGAAAGCTTTCTACAACAAAGTGATGAGTTGGGATAATATTATTAATGATGATTGCATGACAGATGTCGGTTTGAGGATGATGCACTCCATGAACGAAACCAATCAAACCAATAAACACAAAAATACATTTTGACAGTCTTCCTCGTGTGTAAATGGGTTGTCTTTGAAACTTGTAAAGCTACTTTAAGTTGTTTAAATTAATTAAACCCTAACTCCATATTCTAATAATGGTGAAAAGCAAAGTACATGTCATGTCCTAAGATACTTTTCTCACTTAAATATTATTAATTGTAGATATGGACACCAAATTCCTTAGTGCACATTTCAAAATGCTTGCTTGGAGCTTGATCAATGATTTTTTTGTAATACATATCTATATATGTGTTATTGTCGGTAAAATGGAAATTTTGGGTTGGAGCAAATGAGCAATATTGGTGCTTGCATTAATTTAACTACTTATGTTTTTCTTAGTAACATGAATTTGAAGTATTATTATTATTATTATGAGTTAGACATAATACAGTAATGATGAGTTAGATGCGCAATTGTAATAACTTAAACATATGGTATGAGTCACGTTAGACAAAAGTTGTGATAACGTGTGAAATACCGTCGTGATGCATAAGAACTTTTAAAGAAAAAGTAATTATTTAAGTAATGTAGTAATAATTGTATCAAATGAAACAGAATTAGCTATCAATTTTGTGATGTAACTTTTATGTGACATTCTGGTGGTAAATGATGTACTCAACTAAAAGTTATGAGACTAAATCTTATAAAATATAGGTCTTGTGATCTTTTAAGTAGATGAAAATGAAGACTGTGTGTTCATCGTTAAAAAAAGAACTTTTTATATAATAATGCATATTAAATAGGGTGGGGTTATTGTATGGAGAAAATTTAAAAAAGGTGGGATTATTGTATGGAGAAAAATTAAAAAGGGTGAGAAGGATTATTATCTATTAAATCTTAGATCTAAAGGTTAATAAAATCCGGTGTTATAATTGTAATAACTAAAACTTTAAATGATAGGCCAATGGTAGTTTAGTGTTAACCAAATTTTCAAGGTTCACTTTATTTAAAACGCTCGTAACTTTTACATACAATATTATTTTCTTAAAAAAATTACACTATGATAACAAGTGTTTTTTAATCATTTTAACTATAATGTTGATACATAAAAAACAAAGTTTTTTTCACATTGTTTCAGCTCATTGTGAAATATTGGTCAGCTAATTGTGTGTGACATTCGGTAATTTTCTGTTACCAAACTCCGTTAATTATTGCATACACGTGTCGTGAGCACACTAGTTGTCATTAAACGTTGGTGACCTTATAACAATTATCTATGGTTAACATATAATAATTTAATTAATAATATTGATTATTAATTTGTGGTTATATGATTCATGAATTGTAAATGTTATTTGTGAATTTTACTTTGTAATGTGCCAACGTGTTAGATTGGATTCATGTGTTTGTTACTAGTTGAAATATATAATTATTATTGTTGAATAATAGTATATGAGTTTGTAGTTAAAACCATTTATAAAATGTTAAAAGATAAAGTTTTATAAAATGTAAACAAAGAGGGTTAAGTTTGTAATTACCATAAAAACTAAATATTACCAAAAGTTAAACCCTAACCCCCACCACACACCCCATCGTGGCCGAAACCATCACCAAGCCCCAATTCCTTGCGATTTTGATCAAGCACACTCAAATCCATCGATTTTTATCTAGTTTCAATCATTCCAACGTGTTAGCAAGTCCAATTTTTATCATTACACGATTAAAGGTTAGTTTTTGATTGGTTTTTTCATAGTTTTTGATTCAAGAACAACCCTAGTTTAATTAACATGATGAATGTTGAATTGATATTGTTAGATGATGTTTTGATGTTAGTTGTATTGTATTGATGTTAGTTTACGTGGATTATGCAAGAAATTCATGAAATTGAGTGGTTGTTCATACCTTGCTATAAGTAGTAACTTTTATGCATGAGATTTGGGAGTTATGATGAATTGATGATATTTATCATGTCTAGATGATTGTTACTTGATTAGGTATAAGGTTGATGAATTTATGAATGAATTAGATGATAGATTGATTTTTGGGTGTTACTTTCCCGAAAGGGAAGCTTTATTGATGTGAATTATAGGATATTGTGGTTTAGACATGTTAAGGATGTTATGATCATGCTAGAATGCTTTTTAATGATGTCTAATGTGTTAGAATGTGTTAATTGAGTTGTATGGATGCTTGATAGATTATTTGGGAAATTTAGATTCTTATGGAATATTGCAAGATGTTGGGTTATGTTAGGAGATTATGGAATCATGTTTGGGATTATAATAAATCATTGTTGTGTATGTTAGTTGGCATGTAGTGCATGATTAAACTCAATGTATGATTTCTTAGTTGTGATGTAGTTAAAATTATGTTGAACATGTTGTTTATTTGAGATTCACATGAGTTGTATGATAATCTATGTTGGTATGATGATCTTGATAGAATTTAAGATTGATGATGTGGCATATGTGAATAAATTGTATGATAACCTTGTGTAATGAGTTGTTATACTTGATCAAACAAGATTTCAATTAACATGTCACTAAAGGTCAAACGGGTCAACTACGTCAAACGAGTCTTGTTTTCCAAACCTTTGGGTCAACGTGTTTATTGAGCACTTAGGGTTGTTAAACATTCTAGTTACAAGTACTTATGTACTTATGTGTTCTAGGTAACCTTTGACGGGTTGTCTTTCCATTCACCGTTAGCTCTCTAGTCTTGTTCGTTTGCACACCAGGTGAGTCCAATTCTCTACTTTTACTTGCTCTCTTTTCGGGGGAGAAAACATACTTTATTTTAAAACGCTTTAGAATTATAGCATGTGTTTAGTATGACATAGTGTGTATATCATTGAAAGCCCTTACACTTTTGGATCGTTAATTAAGGAATCTAACGGGAAATATTGGGTAGTACTAGTGGGTCTGACAAGACCCACCTGTACGATTGGAGGTCAAGCGGGTGCAATATTGTCCTAAACGACTAACAACGTCATGACTTGATATGTCGTGGCAGAAGGAAAACAGACAAACATAGTCAGTTTCGATCGCGAAATCACTATTTTTTTTATTACTAAAGAAACTAGACTAGCTATTTATTTCAATACACTTGTTTTTGTTTTACTAACGCTATTGTTTATGATGATTACAAACTCTTGAACTCACCAACCTTTGTGTTGACACTTTTAGTATGCTTTTCTCAGGTCATTACTAGCAGCTGCCCATAGAAACACGCACGTGTCAAGCATGCTTTCTTCAAACATTGTTTTACTTTTAACATAGTACATACTCACGTACATTGGTTTGGTCGCGTGTTTTGGGTTTGAAATAATTACATTTAGTACTTTGGGTTTGAAATAACTGCAAAACGCTTCCACAAATGTTTTAAAGTGTTAAACTCTGAATTGTGTTGTTATGCATTGTGTTTTTAAAAATGATGATTTTCAAATAATATAATGCTAAAAATGTAACTTTTTTTATGTTTTCTAGTTCATTATGTAATCCTAATCAAATCATTGTGTAATCTTGATCATATTATTATGTAATCTTCATCAATTATCGCATTGTGTCTATGGCTAATCATCGAGTCTAGCGCTAGTCATTGTGTTACCCATTGTATTAACTATTGTGTTTTTTAAAATAGTGAATTTCAAATAATAAAATGCTGAAAATGTATTTTTTTACGTTTTTTTTAGTTCATTGTGTAATCCTAATCAGGTCATTGTGTAATCCTCGTTAATCAGCTCATTGTGTCTATTGTTAATTATCAAATCTAGTTTTGTTCATTGTGTTATCGATTGTGTCTTATTTTGATTATTATGTTATATATTGTGCTTTTTAAAATGATGATTTTCAAATAACACAATGCTAAACATGTAATTTTACGTTTTTCAATTCATTATTTAATTTTAATCATGTCATTGTGTAATCCTCGTCAAGCAACTCATTTTGTCTATTGCTAATCGTCGAGTCTACTGCTAATCATTGTGTTACCCAGTGGGTCTAATGTTGATCATTATGTTATGCATTGTGCTTTTTAAAATGATAATTTTCGAATAACCTAATAATAAGAAATGTTAACCTTTTTATGTTTTAAGCTCATTGTGTATTCCTCATCATATAATTGTGTAATCCTCATCAGTTTAGAAGATTACAAAATGACCTAACGAAATTACACAATGAGTTAATAAAAACTTTATTTTTTATATCAACACTATATTCGTTTTAAAAATTAAAAATTGCTCATTTTTATGGTGTGATTCTTTTAAAAAATAATAACATGTGTAAAATTTATGAATGTTTAAAAAATGTGAAACTTGAGAAGGGAAACATTACCAATTTTGCTACCAACCTAATTTTGATCAAAAGGAAATGTGTTAACATTTGAATCCTTCTTACACTTTTTAGTTTTTAAAAACTTTATATTTGAACATTTCCCTATTAGATATATCTGAGGTTGTTCTATGAAAATTAAATTTTGTTTATACTTAAATGAAAAATCAAATTGGTATTTTGTTCCCTCGTTTACTCTTTTGATTTATTTAACTTCCTATTGATTATAATTGCTTTTTCTCTCACTCTAGGAGATGTGTTATTGTCCCATCACACTATGCGGGTGGACTCCGGTTGTTATTGGTCTGGCTTATCGTTAACCACAAAAAAGAATAGACACAGATTGGGATGTTACCAATGCGGACAACAATGTTATTCGCTTATATTGATTTGGTTCGTCATGGTACACAATAGCAACTTCACTCGTTATAGCTTATGATTTCAAAAAGACACTTAATTGTGAATATAACTTTGTTTCTTAGAAAAAAAGTTAATGAATTAAAATTATTCCAACGGGATGAGTTGGGAATTTGGTTTTCTTCCAGCGCACTAAGCTACCTATATATTTGAAGACGTAAGTGTAACTTATATCTTTCTTAACTTTTTTTATACTTACGAATTCACACATACATAAAAACGGAACGTTATACATGTGTAATAATGTTATTCCAACAAAAATAATAATAGTTTTACGTTGTAGATGTGTAGTAATGTTATTCCACCATAAAATAATAATAATTGATTGATATTGACGGTTTATAACGATGATACATATGAATAAGTCAAAGTTTTACATGATATGGCTTCTATAAAATTTTAGATTTTGTATCATTCAAGGTTTAATACCATGATTTACAAATTAGGCATTTTTTGGGTTTACAAAAATATAATAAGGTTCTTATCTGTATTATTTTTATTATGTTTTTATGACTTGATTCTTACTATCACATGGTAATATACTTAATCATTCACGTATACTAGACTATAATAGTTATATAATACATAAAATCATAGAATTTTGTTCTAACTATGGTTCTATTGTTCATATTTGTGACTTTGTAATGTTATAATGTAACAAAAAAATCAAATTTTAGTAGTCAAACCTGGATTTTAGATTTGTCACAATGACCATATCATGTTTACTTGTTAGTAGATGGTCAACCCACACATTGCGGCGGTGAGAACTTTGTAAGGTTGGACCTGTTCATCAATATTCTCCCCATGCCTTCAAATAAAATTAACATCTGAACGTAGATAAAAATAAGTATGAAACATAGATAAGATTTCATATGAACACACTGATAAAAAAATAATAATGAAGTCGTCACGGTATATTCAAAATTTATAAAAGCATTATGTTATATTCTATTTGACTCGGAAATGAATAAAATTCATATCGAAATATATACAACATATATTAGTGTTATCGATCAAGCGGAATATCCGAAGAACCAAACGATCAAAAGATTTCGACTATGACTGAATTGCATTAAAAAAGAATGAATACTCACTTTGATTGATTACAGATGATCAAAGACTCTTATCTCAAGAACTAGAAGTTCTTCCCCAATTATACCTAAAACCAAATCTAACAAACAAAATATCAAATGTATAGTTATAGTCCATGTACTTTATTACACTTAATACCTCATACCTTTATTAACTTGCCATTAGTCTATGAAACATAAAAGTAACTTGAACTTTAATCTCAAACACTAACAATCTCCACCTTTGAGACTAAAGATCAAATTTACAGCAGCATCACACACTAAGTAATATGAAGAATTTGACAGTAATGTACCAACTTAGAACCTGGCACATTCTTAGTAAGCATGTCAGTTGCATTCTCCCTTGTACCCACATGCTGAACTTCAACATCCCCTTTAAACAGAACATCCCTTATCCAATGTAATCGAATATCAATGTCCTTTATAGCTTCAGTGAGAGCCATGAACTTTGCTTCAATAGTAGACAAAGCAACAACATACTACAATGAAGACTTCCAACTAACTATACCATTCAATACTCTAAATGCATACCCAATAATTGACATGCCCCTTTCATAATCATTAGCAAAATCAGAGTCAACATAACCTTGCACAACTGCTTCATTACCATAATATCTACCAAACTCAAGTCTAATATTTCTGGTACCATTCAAGTACCTTAACATCCACTTGACTCCTTCCTAATGAGCCTTTCCAGGATTACTGTAACGCCCCGAATAAAGTCGAAACGAGCCAATTAATAATAATGGGCCTAGCCGGGATTATTTAAAAGAAAATAAGCGGGGGATGGAGTATGGACCGAGTAAACCTCGCGGGTTATGTGTTAGAAGAGTTTAAGGTCCCAGGAACGCCTGGTATATATAAACGGATCAGCTTGAGCCACTCTCATTTGCAACTCAACACCAATTTATAGAGAGAGAAAATGGAGATTTAAGGCTCGGTTGATCAAGAGATTGCGGTGTTCGTGGGCATCCAAACAACAAGAAAAGACCAAGAATCCAGGTAAGAAACATCGTTTAATCGTTCCTTTTTATGTAAACCCGGATTCTAGGGCTTGGGTTTTTTAAAGTGGCAAAGAATCGCCCAAAACTCACGTTTTTGTGTAAGAAAACATGTAAGAAGCTTAGATATAGCTTATTGGGTGATAAACCAAGGTTTTGGGTGTAAAAGATTGAAGTTTTGGGTCAAAAATGGGTTAGTTCGTAATTTCAGCCCGTTCTGCGAAACTAGGTGTTCATCCAGCGAAATTGTGTAGTCGTCTAGCGAAACTATGGATCTTCCTGCGAAACTATAATTTCGCAGTTAGTTACGCAGACATGGTTTTCCAACGAAAGTTGGGCGAAACTGGCAGCGAAGATGCCAGCGAAACTGCCAGCAAAACTGCTGGTGAAAGTAGCAGCGAAACAGCTGGCAAAACTAGCAGCGAAACTGTTGATCTTGTAGCGAATTTAGCAGCGAAATTAGGTAGAAATTAACTCCTTTGAGTGTTAACTTATCTGCAGGCTGCATAGTATGACCCTTGCTTAGAAAGCTTGATTGAGAAGCTACTCACTGAGTCCAGGTGAGTTGTAGATCCCCTATTTTAAAGGTTTTAAACTTGTTTGGGGCTGAAAATGCATACAAAATATACGTTTTAAATGACTGAGATTTTAAGGGGTTTTAACAGGAAGATCGATTTTTCTATAACAAGATTTGCTATGTAAATATTTAAAAATAAAAATTTTTCACGCTGACCTGGCAGCACGGCCCCAGCCAGGGGCGTTGCCCCTTGGACCCCACTAGGGGCTGTTGCCCCTAGGACCCCGCTGTCAGGTGCTGCCGCCCCCGAACCCCCGCTGTCCCACGGAGGATCAGTTATGTTTTAAGATAACTTATGCTTGTTGTGCATATGTTTATGTATGTGAATGTATGATGCATGACGTTTATGATGTGTGATGGGGTATGTAATGTTTATGTGGTGCTATGCTTATGTATGATATGTTTTCTTATGTTCCTTATTACGTATTATGATGTGACTTTACGTGGTGTGATTATGATAATGAACGTAAAGTAGTATCTTAACGAAGTGAAAGATTTAAGATAATAAAAGTGGAATATAATGAATGAACGAATTAAAGTCTTGCAAGTAAATAAAAGGAGGTTCACAACTCAATGAGAGTTGTTAGCTCAACTGTGTGTTTAGAGCATGCGATCTTGGCTAACCCTTAAGGGTTCACACACAGGGGGAGTTAGTCTATGTGACTACTCCATACGTGCGATATGGGATCCTTGTCGCTTAACACTAGATGATATGGCTTTGTGCTCAAGAGGGGGGTAAAGCATACGACAGGATCTAGATAGAAGTGAAAAGATAAGAAATGTATGAAAAGTGCGATAAGTACGAAACATGCGATATGTACGAAATGAACGATGATGGAAGATAATAATTATTACCTTGTTGTACGTATGATGTGTGATCATGTGCGAAAGAAAGAAAATGTTTTAATGAATGAAAGGTAATATAATGTTTTTGTAAAACTAGAACTCACTCAGCAACACTGACTTTTATGCATTTTCCAGTTGGCAGGTAGATGTTGCTGAGTATGGCACGGGGTGGCTACTTGACTTGTTTTGGATGGCATCCATTTTATGTTGCGATAATGTTTTTGCATAGTAAGGCGAACAAATGATATTTTGTAATGATTATGAATGTTGTATTATTTTGCAAAAGCAATTATTTATATGACATGAAATGATATGAATTAATTCCGCTGCAACGTTTTAATAATGTTAACGGTAAATCATATGTTTTATGTGCGATAATTGGCCAGCCGTGAGCGTCCTGGGAATGGGGTTTTACAAGTTGGTATCAGAGCCAAAGTTTAAGAGAAATAGGTAAATATTTTCAAAAACCTAAACTTAAACTAAGAATGGGACAAAAAGGAAGGGATGTCAGTCCGAATAGCTACGTGCCATCAGGTATTTTTTATAATGTTAACCGGTATTACGTGTGCATGTTATGTGATTTATGTGCCTTTAGTAGATTTAGATACTAATGTAGTCAGGATAGGAAATGCTTGGGGTATGAATAGTAAAGTAAGTGGCTAATCACAACTGGCCACTGTAATTAGGGACTTACTATACTTGACCTAAACTGAGCTATTACCTTGAATGACCATGTTGGTGTTTGAATCTTATAGCGTGCTTAGAGGATGGCTGGTGGTAGATCTTCTAAGGCTTCTCAAGGTCGTGGTGGACGTGGTGCTGGACCACGGGTCACAAGAGGTAGGCCCAGGGCTGAAAAGGTGGCTCATGAAAGCCCTAGACCCCTCATCCGGAGGGTGGTGACGAGAGTGCTAATTTGAGGGCCTTAGTGAAGGAGGCTGTGGTGGAGGAGATTCACCAGGTCATAAAGACGATCCTACCGTCTATGGTGACCGAGGTTATCAAGGCTGTGAGCGAAGAAGAGAGGAAGGAAAGGAGGAGACCCGTAGGGGAAAGGGAACGACCGGAGACCGAGACGGTTGTTTCTAGTGAAGGGGAGGAAGAGGAAGAGGAGCCTGTGCAAGAAGTTGCACGAGGCTGTAACTACAGGGCATTTCAGAGATGCAAGCCCCCGAATTTTGATGGAAATGGCACATCTGTTGCTGCTCACCGGTGGGTGAGAGAGATGGGAGCTATTCTAGACATCAGTGAGTGCCGGGGGATCAGAAGGCGAAGTTCGCCGCCCACTCCTTTGTGGACTCGGCTCTGTGTCGGTGGGACAATATCGTCCAAGCCGAGGGTAGTAGGGCGATTGGAAGGATGAGGTGGACAGAGCTGGAGAAGTTGGTTTTTGAGGAGTTCTGTCCTCATAGGGAGTTGGACAAGGTGGAAAGGGAGTTCCTGCAGTTGGAGGCGGGAACCATGACACATCAGCAATACACCATCAAGTTTAACGAGATGGCACGACTGGTGCCGGATCAGGTGACACCGCTGTTGCAAAATATCAAGAGGTACATTCAGGTCTTGCCGGCGGATATTCGCAGACACAAGATGGCTCTCGAATGAGCACGTTTAGGTCGGTTGTTGATCTGGTTGGGAGATTATATGATGAGCGATAGGTGGTGGTGACTGAGGTGAGCTAGAAAGGTGGTGGTGACCGAAACTGGAATGGGAAGCAGTTTGGACGTGGCGGAGCCGCTCCAAATAATAAGATTGCGAAGGTGGATGACCGGCGTGTGGTCACACCCGGTGCAGGTTCGAAGAGGTGTGGTAAATGCGGGAAGGGGCATTCGGGAGAATGCAAATGGGGATCAAACATCTGCTTTAAATGTGGGAAGCCTGGTCATATGGCTAGAGAGTGTGGGGTTATAAGGTGTTATAATTGTGGTGAAAACGGCCATCTGAGCAGGGATTGCAAGAAGCTGAGGGCTGAGGGATCTGGGGCGATGAAGAAGGCAGGGAATGAAGGGCAAAGGACGAGTGCCAGGGCTTTCACTATGACCCAGGAGGAGGCAAGGGCGGACCATGATGTCATATCAGGTATGTTTCTTGTAAACCAAACTCTTGCCTCAGTGTTATTTGATTCCGGCACTAGTAGGAGTTTCATTTCTGCTACCTTTTGTGCTAAGTTGCCTAGTAGGAGTAGAAGTATTGATGAGCTCTTCGATGTAAAAACTGCCATAGGTAAGTCTACCAGGATTTCTGAGATGATAGAAGGTTGTGACATTGAATTAGTAGGTCATAAATTTCCTGTTAGACTGTTTTTTATGACCTTAGGCGGTTTCGATGTAGTCCTAGGAATGGATTGGTTGGCGGACTACGAGGCGAACATTATGTGTCGCAAGAAGATGGTCAGACTAACAGCGCCTGACGGGAGTTCGGTGACGATTTACGGTGATCGAGTTACTACTATTCCAAAGGTGATGTCGATGGCGGTGGCGGGAAAATGCATGAGGCGTGGATGTAGTGCCTAGTTGGCCTACGTGAAGGATGTGGATACGTCAACACCACAACTGTCCAATGCACCGGTTGTGTGTGACTTTCCGGACGTGTTTCCAGAAGACTTACCAGGTGTGCCACCGGACCGCGAGATCGAGTTTCAGATTGACTTGATACCAGGTGCCTAACCTGTTGCTAAGGCACAATATCGGTTGGCTCTGACCGAGATGAATGAATTGATGGAGCAAGTGCAGGAGTTGCTTGATAAGGGGTTCATTAGACTAAGTATCTCTCCTTGGGGTGCTCCGGTCTTGTTCGTGAAAAAGAACAGTAGTAGGAGGATGTGTATTGACTACCGCGAGTTGAACAAGTTGACGGTGAAGAATCGGTATCCATTACCGAGGATTGATGACTTGTTTGATCAGCTCCAAGGTTCCGGTTGGTTTTCGAGGATAGATCTCCGATCTGGTTACCATCAGTTGAAGGTAAAGGAGCAAGATATTCCTAAAATAGCTTTTCGTACGCGATATGGACTTTACGAGTTCTGGTTATGTCTTTTGGTTTAACTAACGTGCCAGCTGCTTTTATGGACTTGATGAATCGAGTGTGTCGGCCGATGTTGGATAAATCAGTGATTGTGTTTATTGATGATATCCTACTTTACTCGAGGAGCGAAGAGGAGCATGCCGGTCACATTCGAGAAGTGTTGGAGACGCTTAGAAGCGAGAAATTATATGCTAAATTCTCCAAGTGCGCGTTCGGGTTGCGCGAAGTTCAGTTCTTGGGTTAGGTGGTGAATCCTGAGGGGATTATGGTAGACCCGGCAAAGGTGGAGGCAGTGACGCAATGGAAGTCTCCAAAGACGCCATCCAAGATCCGAAGTTTCTTGGGGTTGGCAGAGTATTATAGAAGATTCATCCAAGACTTTTCCAAGATAGCTTCTCCGTTGACTAAATTGACCCGAAAAGATGTGAAGTTTGTATGGGGTCAAGAGCAAGAGAATGCTTTCGAAGAGTTAAAGGCAAGGTTGACTCAAGCTCCTGTCTTATCATTACCCGAAAGAAGCGAGGACTTGGTAGTCTATTCAGATGCTTCTTACTCGGGGTTGGGTTGTGTGTTGATGCAGCGGGGAAAGGTTATAGCTTATGCATCCCTAAAATTGAAGGTTCATGAGAATAATTATCCTACTCATGACTTGGAGTTAGCAGTTGTGGTCTTTGCATTAAAGATTTGGAGGCACTACCAGTATGGGACGAAGTGCACCATCTTCACCGACCACAAAAGCTTGAAGTACTTCTTCGAGCAGAAGGACTTAAATATGAGGCAGAGGCGATGGTTGGAGCTCATAAAGGATTATGATTGCGAGATCCATTACCATCCGGGCAAAGCCAACGTGGTGGCAGATGCCCTTAGCCGAAAGGAGAGACCCGAGCCGATTTGGGTGAAGGCTTACCAATTGATTATGACCTCAGATGTGATGCCGCAGGTCAAGGAGTTTTAAGATGAGGCGTTGAAAAAAGATCGTCTTAACTCTGAGAGGATGAGAGGTCTAGTCGTGGAGTTGGGTGAAAACACTCTCGGTGTTAGAACTCGGTTCGGACGGATGTGGATTCCTTGCTATGGGGATTCACGTGGGAAGATCATGGAAGAAGCTCATAAGACTCGATACTCCATTCATCCTAGTGCCACGAAGCTGTATCAAGACATGAAGAAAGATTATTGGTGGTCGGGTATGAAGCGTGACGTAGTGGAGTACGTGAGTAAGTGCCTTACTTGCTTGCAAGTGAAGACGGAGCATCAGAAGCCATACGGGAAGATCCAACCTTTGGATATACCCGAGTGGAAGTGGGAGCATATCACCATGGACTTTATCACGAAGTTACAGCGTACCGTGAAAGGGTATGGTGCCATATGGGTGATAGTTGATCGTTTGACGAAGAATGCTCACTTTATACCGATCTGTGAGACGTATTCCTCTAAGAGACTCGTAGATCTATTCATCAAGGAGATTGTAAGTCGCCATGGTGTACCGGTGTCTATCGTGTCAGATCGTGACACCCGGTTTACATCCAAGTTTTGGAAGAGATCTCACGATGCTATGGGGACGAGGTTACATATCAGCACGCTTATCATCCCCAGACAGATGGTCAGTCAGAAAGGACCATTCAGACGCTAGAGGATATGCTTCGGGCATACGTCATTGATTTTGGAGGAAGTTGGGATGACCACTTACCGTTAGCCGAGTTCTCATATCACAATAGCTACCATGCCAGCATTGGCATGCCCCCTTATGAGATGCTATACAGTAGGAGATGTAGAACACCCGCTTGTTGGGGTGATATTGGCCATAAAGAGTTAGGGAGCATCGAAGTGGTCGAGGCTACGACTGAGAAGCTGGAAAGGAACAAAGCCTTTATGAAGGCAGCTAAGGATAGGCAAAAGTCTTATACCGACAAACGGCGTAGGCCGATTGAGCTCCAGGTGGGTGACAGGGTCATGTTGAAAGTCTCACCTTGGAAGCGCATCATTCGGTTTAGGAAGCTGGGCAAGTTAAGCCCGAGATACATTGGGCCTTTCCGAATCATTGCTCGAGTAGGAGAGGTGGCCTATAGGTTGGAGTTGCCCAGTAAGTTAAGTGGAATTCACTCGACATTTCATGTATCTAACTTGAGAAAGTGCTTAGCCGATGAAGATATGATCGTACCACTAGAAGACATTGAAGTGGATGAAAGGCTCAATTATGTGGAGCAACCAGTGGCGATCATCGATCGCAAGGAGAATAGGCTAAGGAATAAAGTGGTTCCACTTGTGCGAGTACAATGGAAGCACAGAAAGGGATCTGAGTCTACGTGGGAGACCGAAGAAGAGATGAGACAGCATTACCCACATCTATTGGAGGAATAACAGGTTTCAAGGACGAAACCTAAATAAGGGGGTGGACTTGTAACGCCCCGAATAAAGTCGAAACAAGCCAATTAATAATAATGGGCCTAACCGGGATTATTTAAAAGAATATAAGCGGGGGATGGAGTATGGACCGAGTAAACCTCGCGGGTTATGAGTTAGACGAGTTTAAGGTCCCGGGAACGCCCGGTATATATAAACGAATCAGCTTGAGCTACTCTCATTTGCAACTCAACACCAATTTCTAGAGAGAGTGTGTATAGAGAGAAAGTGGAGATTTAAGGCTCGGTTGATCAAGAGATTGAAGATCGTTATTCGTGGGCATCCAAACAACAAGAAAAGACCAAGAATCTAGGTAAGAAACATTGTTTAATAGTTCATTTTGATGTAAACTCGGATTCTAGAGCTTGGGGTTTTTGAAAGTGGCAAAGAATCGGCCAAAACTCACTTTTTTGTCTAAGAAAACATGTAAGAAGCTTAGATATAGCTTATAGGGTGATAAACCAAGGTTTTGGGTGTAAAATATTGAAGTTTTGGGTCAAAATGGGTTGGTTCGTAATTTCAGCCCGTTCTGCGAAACTAGGTGTTCATCTAGCGAAATTGTGTAGTTGTCCAGCGAAACTATGGATCTTCCTGCGAAACTATTCACAGTTAGTTTCGCAGACATGGTTTTCCAATGAAAGTTGGGCGAAACTGCCAGAAAAACTGGCAGCGAAGATGCCAGCGAAACTACTGGTGAAACTAGTAGTGAAACTGCTGGCGAAACTAGCAGCGAAACTGTTGATCTTGCAGCGAATTTAGCAGCGAAATTAGGCAGAAATTAACTCCTTTGGGTGTTAACTTATTTGCAGGCTGCGGAGTGTACCCTTGCTTATAAAGCTTGATTGAGAAGCTACTCACTGAGTCCAGGTGAGTTCTAGATCCCCTATTTTAAAGGTTTTAAACTTGTTTGGGGCTGGAAATGCATACAAAATATACGTTTTAAGTGACTAGGATTTTAAGAGGTTTTAACAGAAAGATTGATTGTTTTGTAACAAGATGTGCTATGTAAATGTTTAAAAATAAAAATTTTTCGTGCTGACCTAGCAGCACGGCCCCAGCCAGGGGCGTTGCCCCTTGGACCCCACTAGGGGCTGCTACCCCTAGGACCCCGTTGTCAGGGCTTGCCGCCCCCTAACCCCTGCTGTCCCGTGGAGGATCAGTTATGTTTTATGATGACTTTTGCTTGTTGTGCATATGTTTATGTATGTGAATTTATGATGCATGATGTTTATGATGCATGATGTTTATGATGCATGATGTTTATGATGTGTGATGGGGTATGTGATGATTATGTGGTGCTATGCTTATGTATGATATGTTTTCTTATGTTCCTTATTACGTATTATGATGTGACTTTACGTAGTGTGATTATGATAATGAACGTAAAGTAGTATCTTAACGAAGTGAAAGATTTAAGATAATGAAAGTGGAATATAATGAATGAATGAATGAAAGTCTTACAAGCAAATGAAAGGAGGTTCACAACTCAGAAGATATAAAGCTATTGTCTGCTCCAGTATCGAATAATATAGATGTGAAGTGATGATTGAGTAAGTGCGTACCCGTGACAACATTCGGGTCCTGACGAGCATCGTTGGATCCGATGACAAATGCACGTCCCCGAGCTGTATTCCCTTGATTTGTCGGGCCTTGATTTCCAGCTATGGCCATCACTTGCTGTTGGTTGTTCCCTTGTTGACCCGGTTCCCGATTCAGTCTGGGGCACATGTTTCTGTAGTGATCAGTGCTTCCACACTCATAACAGGCTCTAGCATTCCCGGCGGGGTTAACCGCGTTGACTGGTGCCACAAGATTCGGCGTTGTTCTGCAGTCTCTTGCTAGATGCCCCGGGCCTCTACAGTTCGCGCACACCCGGCACTGCATTCCTGGGGGATGATGATAGTTGCACCTGTCACATTTGGGGTGCGGCACCACATACTCTCTTTTACCCTGAGTCACGGCCACAAAATTTCTGGTCGTCTTGGCCCTTTTATCAAACTTCCCGGCACTCGACCGGCTTGTTTCCCCAACGTCTTTTCTATTCTCTGCTCCTCTGCCCAAAACCCCCGTTCTCACCATTTCACCAGTTAGAGCGCCAGCCTTCAAAATTGCGCTCTGGATAGTAGGAGGAGCAGCTGCTGTAACCATTGCTCGAATTTGAGGCGCAAGTCCCCAAATATACCTCTCGATTCTCTTTGATTCCGGCGTGACCAGATGCGGAACCACTCTTGCCAGCTCATGAAAACGATCCGTATAAGCTGCATGCCCGGCCCCCACCATAGCATGATTCCAGAATTCATGCACCAGTTTCTGCATCTCGTTGAGGGGGCAGTATTCCTCGGTGATCAAAGCTTTAAACTCATCCCATGACATCTGCATCGCAGATTCTCTTCCTCTAGCTTGAACCTGGGTGTTCCACCAGGTTAGGGCCTTGCCCTGCAGTGAACATGTGGCATATTTGATTCTCTGCCTGTCGAGGCACTCACTGATATCAATCACTGCCTCCATCTTTACTAGCCACCTGGTTAGGGCTATCGCCCCACCTTTCCCATCAAATTCTCTTGGTTTGCAGGCCACAAACTCTTTGTATGAACACCCTCTTCTAGTATTAACAACCCCAGTCTCAATACCGGCTGTTTCGCCATTTCTGGTCTCCTTATTACTTTCATTCCCAGTTGGGTTTCATTTCCCACTTCAGTTTCGATCCCACCTTGACCTCTTTCTCCATTATCTCCATTATCATTGCCACCATCCCCGTGGGGGTGGTGTTGTTGGAGTGCATCGCTCACTTGGGCCACGATAGTAGGAATCAGTGCGGCCAACTGTTGAGCGATCAGAGCTGCCATATCAAAGTCTCCTGTTCCTTGACTATTACTGGCAGGACCATCATTTGTTCTTGGTGCTCTACCTCTGCCTCTGCCCCTTGGGGATTCACTCCCGCCACTATTGCTGCGGGTAACTCTTCGAGGCGGTATTTTCTAATCATAGAAATAGTAAACACGTAAGCTTAAATTATTTCAAAGTGTATTATCCATAACACTCATCAAATCCAGTATTCCAAGTTAATATCACACTTATTGTCACCACACATCGCATGCAAGTCGTGTAGTTCTCACACCATGAATTGATAATGTCTCAACAATAGTCCATCATATCAATTGTAAATCCATGTATATAATAACGTTTAGTCTGGCGGAGGTTGTCTATCTCTTCCTCTTTCGAGGTTTCAGACATAACCTCCTCAAGGTTAATCTCAATGTCCGAGGTCAAGCCCAATAGCATGATCTGTGAAGATCTCTTCGGGTTTAATACCCGGATCTGATAAGCCAACTCGGCGCGCAGAGGGAACGAAAGATCCAATAGAAGCATCCCATAAGGAGTGAGCACAAGGGCTCTCTCACAGAGTGTAAGATCACATAACAGATAGATAAACAAATCAAGTAACGAGGAACACATACATGAGATATAATATGCATACAGATCCTAGCATGCAAATCTACATGAAGGTTCCTAGGTTATAGTCTAGGTCAAGTGTATTGCCTAATTCTCTATAACAAATGGCTCTTATACCAATCTGTCACACCCCCGCTAAAAGCGGAAACACGAGGATGTAACGAGATAGGGATCGTCATAACACATGGTAAGCGATGGAGATGCAATATAATAAATGATGACCAGCATGTCATGACGACACCCGACAACAAGGGGACTTGTGTCGTGTTTAGTCAATATTCACGACAACATAGCCATAAGCATAAACATGTTAAATGATTCACATAACATAGAAGATAACATTGTAATGTAAATTCCCACAACCTGGGAACAAGTATCAAAAGATTGTAATTGTTTAATCAGACTACAACGTTATATCAAATGATTGTTTGTCAAATATGTTTAGTCCCAAAAATGCATCCTAGGGTCTCCACTAAGGCAGCACACCTAGATTCCTCAATTTGCATGATCACCTGAAAAGATATGCTCAAAATGGTCAACAAAATTGTTGGTGAGCTCGCAGGTTTAAGTAGTAAATAAGTAAGTGATGCTGCATATAGTAAGCGATGTGGAATACCGTGAATACAGTTATATAAACAAATAAAATCACATGACAATGAGCTTTGCAACCAAACCTAGCGACGTACACAAAGATATTGTCGGAATATATTCACCCAAGGGCCCGTTCCTGGCCACTGATGGTACCAACTAGTATACCAATGAACAAGGGTGGGGGTGTCAACCCAGTAGTACTACCAATACCTATCCGTCGGTTCCCACACTGGAATTAAATAGTTGCAAAGATAGAACCACACAGCAGACCCAAGCATGTATCAGATAAGTACTTGCAAAACAGTATCACGTTGATTCCAAGTATGTAAATTGTAAGTAAATTGTACAGCATTAAAAATGGGTGAGCATACTTTTCCCCCAAGTTGTAAATGATTGAAATATTGTAAGCGTAAAAAGGGGCCACGAAACTCACTTGTTAGGTGGTAAGTATGTATGATCAGTGTATCCAAATGTTGTATGCAAATGAACGGTCAAACACCTATTGACAGTTATTGTTAAGCATTAATGATATGTATAAAGCGCATAATAATGTTAGGTCGGTTCGGGTTGTATCGGCTGGGTCGCGTGTAACACACACAAATAGACACACGTACTAGATCTTATGTAGATCCAAGTATTAGATATTGTCGCCATTGCTGATGATATTTGTGTAAAAGTTTCATTGTTATTGAAGAAGTATTAGATAAATATCAGTAGTTACAAATCGGTTGTTGATACTTGTAAAATGTTAAGTTAATTTAATTTGGAATAGTATTAGTAGGCTTGATAGCGTTGACTTTAATCTTTGTCATTAGTAATGGCAACCGTGTCGATGTCACCTTAACATCACACGACATACACACACCACACACCAGAAGGAAAATCATACACAACAATTTCAGTCGCACGACAGGACCAGACGCACGACTCAACACTCCATTCGCACGAATCAACCCTCAATCGTGCGAATCAGCTTCATTCGTACGATTGAACCTTCATTCGTATGACTGGCATTCAGTCGTACCACACAACACCCAATCGCACGACTCAACCTCCATACGCACGAATCAACCTTCATTCGTACGAATCAGCTACATTCGTACGATTGAACCTTCATTCGTGCGATTGGACTTCAGTCGTGCGATACACGCATAATCGCACACATTCATTCGGTCGCATGACTCAATCGCACACATTCATTCGCGCGCATGACTCAATCGCACACATACAAACAGTCGCACGACTCAGTCGCACGACACACCCAGTCGCACAACTCAGTCGCACGATTGACTCAGACGCATGGCTCAGTCGCACGACTCACCCAGTCGCACGACGTAATCGCATGACAGACCTAGTCGCCTGGACAGCAGAATCGCGATTGCAGGGAGGGCTGAGCAGCCTTCGGCTGCTTCGAGCATGAGTTTTACACAACAAGGACTTCCAGAAACACTCTACACACATACACAAACAAGAAGCACACGCAGAAAGACCTCACACCCACCCACACGACCTCATGTGTTCGGGTTGAACCCGAACACCCAAAACCCTAGTTTGGACAGCCGTGAATAAGCAAGAAAAGGGACAACCAAAGTCGTCTACCTGCTAGAATGGAGTAGACTAGGTTGTATATGAAGTCTAGACGGCGAAAACGAGACCAAATGGGTCGGTTTTGGTGCAAGTATGAAGATGAGAGGTGAAGAAGAGGATGAAGGAGATGAAGAAGAAGATAATGAGTTTTTAGGGCTGGAAATGGGTTTATATACCCAGCCCAAGTTTGCAAAATGTCAAGTTTAGTCCCTGCACTTAACCCCCGAGTTTCCCAAATTTGTTTCGGTTGAAAAACGACTTTGTTAGGTTAATCATAGTAATTATAAAAATGTATTTAATGATATTTATAACTTAAAAATGGTTTTATTAGTGACGTTATTTTTATATAAAAATGATATATTTGACGGTTATGCTGATGAAAGTTTTAAAAGTTTTTGAAAATAGCACACGATCACAATGAAAGCACAAGCACAACGATGATAAAGCAAGCATAATATCCACATAAGGAGTTAATAAAGATGAGGAATGATTGATCAAAGATAGTTAACGGAAAACCACGTTAACTGACGGACCTTAAGGTGACGGATGTCACAGTATCCCCTAGTTGAGAGAATTTCGTCCCGAAATTCAGCTGGAGTTAGGTCCAAGAGTGTCATCCTCGAATAGATGAAGATATTTGAGTTTCATTGATCTTCTCGTTCCCATGTAAACTCTAGCCCTCGTTTTGAATTCCACCTTACACGAACAATAGGTATTCTGTTGCGCTTCAATTGTTTGACCTTTCGATCCATGATCTCAATGGGTTCCTCAACAAAATGAAGCTTCTCGTCAATTTTGATTTCCTCAATTGGCACGTGAAGGGATTCGTCGGCCAAACACTTCTTTAGGTTTGATACGTGGAAAGTATCATGTACACCGCTGAGTTCTTGTGGCAACCTTAATCGGTAAGCCACTGGACCGATTCTTTCTGTAATCTCGAATGGTCCAACGTATCTTCGGGCTAACTTCCCTTTCTTTCCAAATCGTACGACTCCTTTCCAAGGGGAGACTTTAAGTAAGACTCGATCCCTGATGTTGAATTCTAGAGGCTTCCCACGGTTGTCAGCATAGCTCTTTTGGCGATCTCTAGCAGCTTTCAGTCGGTCTTTGATTTGAAAGATCTTGTCAGTTGTTTCTTGAATGATCTCTGGGCCTGTTAGCTGACTTTCACCAATCTCGGCCCAACAAACGGGAGATCTGCATTTCCTTCCATACAACGCTTCAAACGGAGCACACCCAATGCTTGTATGGTAGTTGTTGTTGTAGAGAACTCAATCAGCGGTAGATGAGCATCCCAACTACCACCAAAGTCGATTACACACGCTCTCAACATGTCTTCTAGCGTTTGTATAGTTCGTTCACTTTGGCCATCTGTTTGAGGGTGATAGGCGGTACTCATATCTAATCTAGTGCCCATCGCTTTCTGTAGTGTCTACCAAAATCGTGAAGTAAATCGGCTGTTACGGTCGGATGTGATTGACACCGGCACTCTGTGTCTTGTCACGACCTCTTTGATGTACAATATCGCCAACTTATCCATTTTGTAATCTTCTCGGATCGGCAAGAAATGCGCTGATTTCGTCATTCGATCCACTATGACCCATATTGAGTCATGCCCGCTGCTTGTTCTAGGGAGTTTGGTAATAAATCCATGGCTATATTCTCCCATTTCCACTCGGGAATTTTAGGTTGCTGTAATAATCCCGATGGTTTTTGATGTTCAGCTTTAACTTTCGAACATGTCAAGCATCTGCTGACGTACATAGCAATGTCTTTCTTCATGCCTGGCCACCAGTACAGATCTTTGAGATTGTGATACATCTTGTCTGCACCAGGATGAATAGAATATCGCGTCTTATGCGCTTCATCCATGACTAAGGTACGTACACCTCCCCATCTGGGTACCCATACGCGATCCATGAAGTACTGTATACCATCATCCTTGCAAATCAGCTGTTTATCCAACCCTCGAAATTCTTCTCCCGCAAGGTTTTCTTCTTTCAACGCTTCACTTTGTGCAATTTGGATCTGAGCTTTCAAATTTGTTTGAATAGTCAATCCCAACGCTCGAGCACGTAGTGGTTTCACGCGTTCTTTACGGCTTAAAGCATCAGCCACCACGTTAGCTTTCCCCGGATGATACCGGATTTCACAATCGTAGTCACTAAGTAGCTCTACCCAACGTCGCTGACGCATATTAAGTTCCTTCTGATCCAGGATATGTTGGAGGCTCTTATGATCTGTGTAGATGATGCATTTGGTTCCATACAAGTAATGCCTCCATATCTTGAGTGCAAACACTACAGCGCCCAACTCAATATCATGAGTTGTATAGTTCTTTTCGTGCACCTTAAGTTATCGCGAAGCGTAGGCAATCACCTTATCCTTCTGCATTAGCACACACCCCAATCCTTGATGTGAAGCATCGCAGTACACCACAAAATCATCAGTTCCGTCTGGGAGGGACAGTATAGGCGCGTTACACAACTTCTCTTTCAACGTTTGAATGCTTGTTCTTGTGCATGTCCCCAATCAAACTTCTTGTCTTTCTGAGTAAGCAGTGTTAATGGTTGCGCGATCTTCAAAAATTCGCGATGAAACGCCGATAGTAACTGGCCAATCCTAAGATTTGTTGTATCTCTGATGTTGTCTGGGGTGCATCCCATTTCTTCACCGCTTCGATCTTGCCGGGATCTACATGAATCCCGTCCTCATTAACCACATGACCCAAAAACTTCACTTCCCGCAACCAAAATTCACACTTCGAGAACTTGGCGAAAAGTTTTTCTTCTCGTAGCAGTTCCAGTATTGCCTGAAGGTGTTCTTCATGATCCTCTTTCGATCGGGAGTAGATAAGTATATCGTCTATGAATACGATCACAAATTTATCCAAATAAGGTTTGCACACCCGATTCATTAGATCTATAAACACGGCTGGTGCGTTAGTCAGCCCGAACGGCATGACCAAGAACTCATAGTTCCCATAACGAGTTCTAAACGTTGTCTTCGGTATGTCGTCCTCAAAATCCCTTAGCTAATGATATCCAGAACGAAGGTCGATCTTTGAGAAATACGAAGCTCCTTGCAGCTGATCAAACAGATCGTCGATCCTGGGGAGAGGATATCGATTCTTCACGGTTAACTTGTTCAACTCATGGTAATCGATACACATGCGGAACGACCCATCCTTCTTTTTGACAAATAATACCGGTGCTCCCCACGGTGAGTGACTCGGTCGAATAAAACCCTTTTCCAGTAGTTCCTGTAACTGACTAGATAACTCTTGCATCTCAGATGGTGCTAACCGATATGGCGTCTTTGCTACCGGTGTAGCTCCAGAACTAACTCTATACGAAATTCCACCTGTCGTGGAGGAGGCAAACCAGACAAGTCATCAGGAAATACATCTAGGTAGTCCCGTACCACTGGAATATCTACTAGTTTCCTCTCTTCGTCCTTATTTTCTACACATGAGCCAGAAAAGCGTAGCACTGCTTTCGTAAACTTCGGCGTGCTTTCATGCAGGAAATAAGCTTTAAGTTCCTTCTCGGTCGTTCTTCCTGAAACTTCAGTACCTCCCCGTTTGACATGGGGATTCGTACAACTTTGTCCCGACAGACAATCTCTACTCCGTTTTGCGACAACCAATCCATACCCACAATCACGTCGAAACTTCCTAACTCAAAGGGTATCAAGTCTATATCGAAGGCATGGTCCTCCAATGTTAACGAGCACCTCCTAATAATCTCATCGGCCTGAACAACCCTACCATTGGTCATTTCTACTGAGTAGCTAGTTTCTAGCCTACTAGGACTCAAATCAAGCAATTGCACAAACTCAGAAGATATAAAGCTATTTTCTGCTCCAGTATTGAATAATATATATGTGAAGTGATGATTGAGTAAGTGCGTACCCGTGACAACATTCGGGTCCTGACGAGCATCGTTGGCTCCGAAGACAAATGCACGTCCCCGAGCTGCATTCCCTTGATTTATCGGGCCTTGATTTCCAGCTATGGCCATCACTTGTTGCTGGTTGTTCCCTTGTTGACCCGGTGCCCGATTCAGTCTGGGGCACATGTTTCTGTAGTGATCAGTGCTTCCACACTCATAACAGGCTCTAGCATTCCCGGCGGGGTTAACCGCGTTGACTGGTGCCACAAGATTCGGCGCTGTTCTGCAGTCTCTTGCTAGATGCCCCGGGCGTCTACAGTTCGCGCACACCCGGCACTGTATTCCTGGGGGATGATGATAGTTGCACCTGTCACATTTGGGGTGCGGCCCCACATACTCTCTTTTACCTTGAGTCACGGCCACAAAATTTTGGTCGTCTTGGCCCTTTTATCAAACTTCCCGGCACTCGACCGACTTGTTTCCCCAACGTCTTTTCTCTTCTCTGCTCCTCTGCCCAAAACTCCCGTTCTCACCATTTCATCAGTTAGAGCGCCAGCCTTCAGAATTACGCTCTGGATAGTAGGAGGAGCAGCTGCTGTAACCATTGCTCGAATTTGAGGCGCAAGTCCCCAAATATGCCTCTCGATTCTCTTTGATTCTGGCGTGACCAGATGCGGAACCAATCTTGCCAGCTCATGAAAACGATCCGTATAAGCTGCATGCCCGGCCCCCACCATAGCATGATTCCAGAATTCATGCTCCAGTTTCTGCATCTCGTTGAGGGGGCAGTATTCCTCGGTGATTAAAGCTTTAAACTCATCCCATGACATCTGCATCGCAGATTCTCTTCCTCTAGCTTGAACCTGGGTGTTCCACCAGGTTAGGGCCTTGCCCTGCAGTGAACATGTGGCATATTTGATTCTCTGGCTGTCGAGGCACTCACTGATGTCAATCACTGCCTCCATCTTTTCTAGCCACCTGGTTAGGGCTATCGCCCCACCTTTCCCATCAAATTCTCTTGGTTTGTAGGCCACAAACTCTTTGTATGAACACCCCCTTCTAGTATTAACAACCCCAGTCTCAATACCGGCTGTTCCACCATTTCCGGTCTCCTGATTACTTTCATTCCCAGTTGGGTTTCCATTTCTCACTTCAGTTTCGATCCCACCTTGACCTCTTTCTCCATTATCATTGCCACCATCCCCGTGGGGGTGGTGTTGTTGGAGTGCATCGCTCACTTGGGCCACGATAGTAGGAATCAGTGCGGCCAACTATTGAGCGATCAGAGCTGCCATATCAAAGTCTCTTGTTCCTTGATTATTACTGGCAGGACCATCATTTGTTCTTGGTGCTCTACCTCTGCCTCTGCCCCTTGGGGCTTCACTCCCGCCACTATTGCTGTGGGTAACTCTTCGAGGCGGCATTTTCTAATCATAGAAATAGTAAACACGTAAGCTTAAATCATTTCAAAGTGTATTATCCATAACACTTATCAAGTCCAGTATTCCAAGTTAATATCACACTTATTGTCACACCACATCGCATGCAAGTCGTGTAGATCTCACACCATGAATTGATAATTTCTCAACAATAGTCCATCATATCAATTGTAAATCCATGTATATAATCACGTTTAGTCTAGCAGAGGTTGTCTATCTCTTCCTCTTTCGAGGTTTCAGACATAACCTCCTCAGGGTTAATCTCAATGTCCGAGGTCAAGCGCAATAGCATGATCTGTGAAGATCTCTTCGGGTTTAATACCCCGGATCTGATAAGCCAACTCGGCGCGCAGAGGGAACGGAAGATCCAATAGAAGCTCCCATAAGGAGTGAGCACAAGGGCTCTCTCACAGAGTGTAAGATCACATAACAGATAGATAAACAAATCAAGTAACGAGGAACACATACATGAGATATAATATGCATACAGATCCTAGCAAGCAAATCTACATGAAGGTTTCTAGGTTATAGTCTAGGTCAAGCGTATTGCCTAATTCTCTATAACCAATGGCTCTTATATCAATTGTCACACCCCGCTAAAAGCGGAAACACGAGGATGTAACGAGATCGGGATCGTCATAACACATGGTAAGCGATAGAGATGCAATATAATAAATGATGACCAGCGTGTCATGACGACACCCGACAACAAGGGGACTTGTGTCGTGTTTAGTCAATATTCACGACAACATAGCCATAAGCATAAACATGTTAAATGATTCACATAACATAGAAGATAACATTGTAATGTAAATTCCCACAACCCGGGAACAAGTATCAAAAGATTGTAATTGTTTAATCAGACTACAACATTGTATCAAATGATTGTTTGTCAAATATGTTTAGTCCCAAAAATGCATCCTAGGGTCTCCACTAAGGCAGCACACCTAGATTCCTCAATTTGCATGATCACCTGAAAAGATATGCTCAAAATGGTCAACAAAATTGTTGGTGAGCTCGCAGGTTTAAGTAGTAAATAAGTAAGTGATGCTGCATATAGTAAGCGATGTGAATACCGTGAATACAGTTATATAAACAAGTAAAATCACATGACAATGAGCTTTGCAACCAAACCTAGCGACGTACACAAAGATATTGTCAGAATATATTCACCCAAGGGCCCGTTCCTGGCCACTGATGGTACCAACTAGTATACCAACGAACAAGGGTGGGGTGTCAACCCAGTAGTACTACCAATACCTATCCGTCGGTTCCCACACTGGAATTAAATAGTTGCAAAGATAGAACCACACAGCAGACCCAAGCATGTATCAGATAAGTACTTGCAAAACAGTATCACGTTGATTCCAAGTATGTAAATTGTAAGTAAATTGTACAGCATTAAAAATGGGTGAGCATACTTTTCTCCTAAGTTGTAAATGATTAAAATATTGTAAGCGTAAAAAGGGGCCACGAAACTCACTTGTTAGGTGGTAAGTATGTATGATCAGTGTATCCAAATGTTGTATGCAAATGAACGGTCAAACACCTATTGACAGTTATTGTTAAGCATTAATGATATGTATAAAGCGCATAATAATGTTAGGTCGGTTCGGGTTGTATCGGCTGGGTCGCGTGTAACACACACAAACAGACACACGTACTAGATCTTATGTAGATCCAAGTATTAGATATTGTCGCCATTGCTGATGATATTTGTGTAAAAGTTTCATTGTTATTGAAGAAGTATTAGATAAATATCAGTAGTTACAAATCGGTTGTTGACACTTGTAAAATGTTAAGTTAATTTAATTTGGAATAGTATTAGTAGGCTTGATAGCATTGACTTTAATCTTTGTCATTAGTAATGGCAACCGTGTCGATGTCACCTTAACATCACACGACATACACACACCACACACAAGAAGGAAAATCACACATAACAATTTCAGTCGCACGACAGGACCAGACGCACGACTCAACACTCCATTCGCACGAATCAACCCTCAATCGTGCGAATCAGCTTCATTCGTACGATTGAACCTTCATTCGTATGACTGGCATTCAGTCGTACCACACAACACCCAATCGCACGACTCAACCTCCATACGCACGAATCAACCTTCATTCGTATGAATCAGCTACATTCGTACGATTGAACCTTCATTTGTGCGATTGGACTTCAGTCGTGCGATACACGCACAATCGCACACATTCATTCGGTCGCATGACTCAATCGCACACATTCATTCGCACGCATGACTCAATCGCACACATACAAACAGTCGCACGACTCAGTCGCACGACACACCCAGTCGCACAACTCAGTCGCACGATTGACTCAGACGCATGGCTCAGTCGCACGACTCACCCAGTCGCACGACTCAATCGCATGACAGACCCAGTCGCCTGGACAGCAGAATCGCGACTGCAGGGAGGGCTGAGCAGCCTTCGGCTGCTCCGAGCATGAGTTTTACACAACAAGGACTTCCAGAAACACTCTACACACATACACAAACAAGAAGCACACGCAGAAAGACCTCACACGCACCCACACGACCTCATGTGTTCGGGTTGAACCCGAACACCCAAAACCCTAGTTTGGACAGCCGTGAATAAGCAAGAAAAGGGACAACCAAAGTCGTCTACCTGCTAGAATGGAGTAGACTAGGTTGTAGATGAAGTCTAGACGGCGAAAACGAGACCAAATGGGTCGGTTTTGGTGCAAGTATGAAGATGAGAGGTGAAGAGAGGATGAAGGAGATGAAGAAGAAGATAATGAGTTTTTAGGGCTGGAAATGGGTTTATATACCCAGCCCAAGTTTGCAAAATGTCAAGTTTAGTCCCTGCACTTAACCCCCGAGTTTCCCAAATTTGTTTCGGTTGAAAAACGACTTTGTTAGGTTAATTATATTAATTATAAAAATGTATTTAATGATATTTATAACTTAAAAATGGTTTTATTAGTGACGTTAATTTTATATAAAAATGATATATTTGGCGGTTACGATGATGAAAGTTTTAAAAGTTTTTGAAAATAGCACACGATCACAATGAAAGCACAAGCACAACGATGATAAAGCAAGCATAATATCCACATAAGGAGTTAATAAAGATGAGGAATGATTGATCAAAGATAGTTAACGGAAAACCACGTTAATTGACGGACCTTAAGGTGACGGATGTCACAGTATCCCCTAGTTGAGAGAATTTCGTCCCGAAATTCAGCTGGAGTTAGGTCCAAGAGTGTCATCCTCGAATAGATGAAGATATTTGAGTTTCATCTGATCTTCTCGTTCCCATGTAAACTCTGGCCCTCGTTTTGAATTCCACCTTACACGAACAATAGGTATTCTGTTGCGCTTCAATTGTTTGACCTTTCGATCCATGATCTCAATGGGTTCCTCAACAAAATGAAGCTTCTCGTCAATTTTGATTTCCTCAATTGGCACGTGAAGGGATTCGTCGGCCAAACACTTCTTTAGGTTTGATACGTGGAAAGTATCATGTACACCGCTGAGTTCTTGTGGCAACCTTAATCGGTAAGCCACTGGACCGATTCTTTCTGTAATCTCGAATGGTCCAACGTATCTTCGGGCTAACTTCCCTTTCTTTCCAAATCGTACGACTCCTTTCCAAGGGGAGACTTTAAGTAAGACTCGATCCCCGATGTTGAATTCTAGAGGCTTCCCACGGTTGTCAGCATAGCTCTTTTGGCGATCTCTAGCAGCTTTCAGTCGGTCTTTGATTTGAAAGATCTTGTCAGTTGTTTCTTGAATGATCTCTGGGCCTGTTAGCTGACTTTCACCAATCTCGGCCCAACAAACGGGAGATCTGCATTTCCTTCCATACAACGCTTCAAACGGAGCACACCCAATGCTTGTATGGTAGTTGTTGTTGTAGAGAACTCAATCAGCGGTAGATGAGCATCCCAACTACCACCAAAGTCGATTACACACGCTCTCAACATGTCTTCTAGCGTTTGTATAGTTCGTTCACTTTGGCCATCTGTTTGAGGGTGATAGGCGGTACTCATATCTAATCTAGTGCCCATCGCTTTCTGTAGTGTCTACCAAAATCGTGAAGTAAATCGGCTGTTACGGTCGGATATGATTGACACCGGCACTCTGTGTCTTGTCACGACCTCTTTGATGTACAATATCGCCAACTTATCATTTTGTAATCTTCTCGGATCGGCAAGAAATGCGCTGATTTCGTCATTCGATCCACTATGACCCATATTGAGTCATGCCCGCTGCTTGTTCTAGGGAGTTTGGTAATAAATCCATGGCTATATTCTCCCATTTCCACTTGGGAATTTTAGGCTGTAATAATCCCGATGGTTTTTGATGTTCAGCTTTAACTTTCGAACATGTCAAGCATCTGCTGACGTACATAGCAATGTCTTTCTTCATGCCTGGCCACCAGTACAGATCTTTGAGATTGTGATACATCTTGTCTGCACCAGGATGAATAGAATATCGCGTCTTATGGGCTTCATCCATGACTAAGGTACGTACACCTCCCCATCTGGGTACCCATACGCGATCCATGAAGTACTGTATACCATCATCCTTGCAAATCAGCTGTTTATCCAACCCTCGAAATTCTTCTCCCGCAAGGTTTTCTTCTTTCAACGCTTCACTTTGTGCAATTTGGATCTGAGCTTTCAAATTTGTTTGAATAGTCAATCCCAACGCTCGAGCACGTAGTGGTTTCACGCGTTCTTTACGGCTTAAAGCATCAGCCACCACGTTAGCTTTCCCCGGATGATACCGGATTTCACAATCGTAGTCACTAAGTAGCTCTACCCAACGTCGCTGACGCATATTAAGTTCCTTCTGATCCAGGATATGTTGGAGGCTCTTATGATCTGTGTAGATGATGCATTTGGTTCCATATAAATAATGCCTCCATATCTTGAGTGCAAACACTACAGCGCCCAACTCAAGATCATGAGTTGTATAGTTCTTTTCGTGCACCTTAAGTTGTCGCGAAGCGTAGGCAATCACCTTATCCTTCTGCATTAGCACACACCCCAATCCTTGATGTGAAGCATCGCAGTACACAACAAAATCATCAGTTCCGTCTGGGAGGGACAGTATAGGCGCGTTACACAACTTCTCTTTCAACGTTTGAATGCTTGTTCTTGTGCATGTCCCCAATCAAACTTCTTGTCTTTCTGAGTAAGCAGTGTTAATGGTTGCGCGATCTTCAAAAAATTCGCGATGAAACGACGATAGTAACTGGCCAATCCTAAGAATTGTTGTATCTCTGATGGTGTCTGGGGTGCATCCCATTTCTTCACCGCTTCGATCTTGCCTGAATCTACATGAATCCCGTCCTCATTAACCACATGACCCAAAAACTTCACTTCCCGCAACCAAAATTCACACTTCGAGAACTTGGCGAAAAGTTTTTCTTCTCGTAGCAGTTCCAGTATTGCCCGAAGGTGTTCTTCATGATCCTCTTTCTATCGGGAGTAGATAAGTATATCGTCTATGAATACGATCACAAATTTATTCAAATAAGGTTTGCACACCCGATTCATTAGATCTATAAACACGGCTGGTGCGTTAGTCAGCCCGAACGGCATGACCAAGAACTCATAGTTCCCATAACGAGTTCTAAACGTTGTCTTCGGTATGTCGTCCTCAAAAACCCTTAGCTAATGATATCCAGAACGAAGGTCAATCTTTGAGAAATACGAAGCTCCTTGCAGCTGATCAAACAGATCGTCGAACCTGGGGAGAGGATATCGATTCTTCACGGTTAACTTGTTCAACTCATGGTAATCGATACACATGCGGAACGACCCATCCTTCTTTTTGACAAATAATACCGGTGCTCCCCACGGTGAGTGACTCGGTCGAATAAAACCCTTCTCCAGTAGTTCCTGTAACTGACTAGATAACTCTTGCATCTCAGATGGTGCTAACCGATATGGCGTCTTTGCTACCGGTGTAGCTCCAGAACTAACTCTATACGAAATTCCACCTGTCGTGGAGGAGGCAAACCAGACAAGTCATCAGGAAATACATCTAGGTAGTCCCGTACCACTGGAATATCTACTAGTTTCCTCTCTTCGTCCTTATTTTCTACACATGGGCCAGAAAAGCGTAGCACTGCTTTCGTAAACTTCGGCGTGCTTTCATGCAGTAAATAAGCTTTAAGTTCCTTCTCGGTCGTTCTTCCTGAATCTTGAGTACCTCCCCGTTTGACATGGGGATTCGTACTACTTTGTCCCGACAGACAATCTCTACTCCGTTTTGAGACAACCAATCCATACCCACAATCACGTCGAAACTTCCTAACTCAAAGGGTATCAAGTCTATATCGAAGGCATGGTCCTCCAATGTTAACGAGCACCTCCTAATAATCTCATCGGCCTGAACAACCCTACCATTGGTCATTTCTACTGAGTAGCTAGTTTCTAGCCTACTAGGACTCAAATCAAGCAATTGCACAAACTCAGAAGATATAAAGCTATTGTCTGCTCCAGTATTGAATAATATATATGCGAAGTGATGATTGAGTAAGTGCGTACCCGTGACAACATTCGGGTCCTGACGAGCATCGTTGGCTCCGAAGACAAATGCACGTCCCCGAGCTGCATTCCCTTGATTTATCGGGCCTTGATTTCCAGCTATGGCCATCACTTGTTGCTGGTTGTTCCCTTGTTGACCCGGTGCCCGATTCAGTCTGGGGCACATGTTTCTGTAGTGATCAGTGCTTCCACACTCATAACAGGCTCTAGCATTCCCGGCGGGGTTAACCGCGTTGACTGGTGCCACAAGATTCGGCGCTGTTCTGCAGTCTCTTGCTAGATGCCCCGGGCGTCTACAGTTCGCGCACACCCGGCACTGTATTCCTGGGGGATGATGATAGTTGCACCTGTCACATTTGGGGTGCGGCCCCACATACTCTCTTTTACCCTGAGTCACGGCCACAAAATTTCTGGTCGTCTTGGCCCTTTTATCAAACTTCCCGGCACTCGACCGGCTTGTTTCCCCAACATCTTTTCTCTTCTCTGCTCCTCTGCCCAAAACTCCCGTTCTCACCATTTCATCAGTTAGAGCGCCAGCCTTTAGAATTACGCTCTGGATAGTAGGAGGAGCAGCTGCTGTAACCATTGCTCGAATTTGAGGCGCAAGTCCCCAAATATGCCTCTCGATTCTCTTTGATTCTGGCGTGACCAGATGCGGAACCAATCTTGCCAGCTCATGAAAATGATCCGTATAAGCTGCATGCCCGGCCCCCACCATAGCATATTCCAGAATTCATGCTCCAGTTTCTGCATCTTGTTGAGGGGGTAGTATTCCTCGCTGATCAAAGCTTTAAACTCATCCCATGACATCTGCATCGCAGATTCTCTTCCTCTAGCTTGAACCTGGGTGTTCCACCAGGTTAGGGCCTTGCCCTGCAGTGAACATGTGGCATATTTGATTCTCTGGCTGTCGAGGCACTCACTGATGTCAATCACTGCCTCCATCTTTTCTAGCCACCTGGTTAGGGCTATCACCCCACCTTTCCCATCAAATTCTCTTGGTTTGTAGGCCACAAACTCTTTGTATGAACACCCCCTTCTAGTATTAACAACCCCAGTCTCAATACCGGCTGTTCCACCATTTCCGGTCTCCTGATTACTTTCATTCCCAGTTGGGTTTCCATTTCTCACTTCAGTTTCGATCCCACCTTGACCTCTTTCTCCATTATCATTGCCACCATCCCCGTGGGGGTGGTGTTGTTGGAGTGCATCGCTCACTTGGGCCACGATAGTAGGAATACGTACGGCCAACTATTGAGCGATCAGAGCTGCCATATCAAAGTCTCCTGTTCCTTGATTATTAGTGGCAGGACCATCATTTGTTCTTGGTGCTCTACCTCTGCCTCTGCCCCTTAGGGCTTCACTCCCGCCACTATCGTTGTGGGTAACTCTTCGAGGCGGCATTTTCTAATCATAGAAATAGTAAACACGTAAGCTTAAATCATTTCAAAGTGTATTATCCATAACACTTATCAAGTCCAGTATTCCAAGTTAATATCACACTTATTGTCACCACACATCGCATGCAAGTCGTGTAGTTCTCACACCATGAATTGATAATTTCTCAAGAATAGTCCATCATATCAATTGTAAATCCATGTATATAATCACGTTTAGTCTAGCAGAGGTTGTCTATCTCTTCCTCTTTCGAGGTTTCAGACATAACCTCCTCAGGGTTAATCTCAATGTCCGAGGTCAAGCGCAATAGCATGATCTGTGAAGATCTCTTCGGGTATAATACCCCGGATCTGATAAGCCAACTCGGCGCGCAGAGGGAACGGAAGATCCAATAGAAGCTCCCATAAGGAGTGAGCACAAGGGCTCTCTCACAGAGTGTAAGATCACATAACAGATAGATAAACAAATCAAGTAACGAGGAACACATACATGAGATATAATATGCATACAGATCCTAGCATGCAAATCTACATGAAGGTTCCTAGGTTATAGTCTAGGTCAAGCGTATTGTCTAATTCTCTATAACCAATGGCTCTTATATCAATCTGTCACACCCCCGCTAAAAGCGGAAACACGAGGATGTAACGAGATCGGGATCGTCATAACACATGGTAAGCGATAGAGATGCAATATAATAAATGATGACCAGCGTGTCATGACGACACCCGACAACAAGTAGACTTGTGTCGTGTTTAGTCAATATTCACGACAACATAGCCATAAGCATAAACATGTTAAATGATTCACATAACATAGAAGATAACATTGTAATGTAAATTCCCACAACACGGGAACAAGTATCAAAAGATTGTAATTGTTTAATCAGACTACAACATTGTATCAAATGATTGTTTGTCAAATATGTTTAGTCCCAAAAATGCATCCTAGGGTCTCCACTAAGGCAGCACACCTAGATTCCTCAATTTGCATGATCACCTGAAAAGATATGCTTAAAATGGTCAACAAAATTGTTGGTGAGCTCGCAGGTTTAAGTAGTAAATAAGTAAGTGATGCTGCATATAGTAAGCGATGCAGAATACCGTGAATACAGTTATATAAACAAGTAAAATCACATGACAATGAGCTTTGCAACCAAACCTAGCGACGTACACAAAGATATTGTCAGAATATATTCACCCAAGGGCCCGTTCCTGGCCACTGATGGTATCAACTAGTATACCAACGAACAAGGGTGGGGTGTCAACCCAGTAATACTACCAATACCTATCCGTCGGTTCCCACACTGGAATTAAATAGTTGCAAAGATAGAACCACACAGCAGACCTAAGCATGTATCAGATAAGTACTTGCAAAACAGTATCACGTTGATTCCAAGTATGTAAATTGTAAGTAAATTGTACAGCATTGAAAATGGGTGAGCATACTTTTCCCCCAAGTTGTAAATGATTGAAATATTGTAAGCGTAAAAAGGGGCCACGAAACTCACTTTTTAGGTGGTAAGTATGTATGATCAGTGTATCCAAATGTTGTATGCAAATGAACGGTCAAACACCTATTGACAGTTATTGTTAAGCATTAATGATATGTATAAAGCGCATAATAATGTTAGGTCGGTTCGGGTTGTATCGGCTGGGTCGCGTGTAACACACACAAACAGACACACGTACTAGATCTTATGTAGATCCAAGTATTAGATATTGTCGCCATTGCTGATGATATTTGTGTAAAAGTTTCATTGTTATTGAAGAAGTATTAGATAAATATCAGTAGTTACAAATCGGTTGTTGATACTTGTAAAATGTTAAGTTAATTTAATTTGGAATAGTATTAGTAGGCTTGATAGCGTTGACTTTAATCTTTATTACTACTAATGGCAACCGTGTCGATGTCACTTTAACATCACACGACATACACACACCACACACAAGAAGGAAAATCATACATAACAATTTCAGTCGCACGACAGGACCAGACGCACGACTCAACACTCCATTCGCACGAATCAACCCTCAATCGTGCGAATCAGCTTCATTCATACGATTGAACCTTCATTCGTATGACTGGCATTCAGTCGTACCACACAACACCCAATCGCACGACTCAACCTCCATACGCACGAATCAACCTTCATTCGTATGAATCAGCTACATTCGTACGATTGAACCTTCATTTGTGCGATTGGACTTCAGTCGTGCGATACACGCACAATCGCACACATTCATTCGGTCGCATGACTCAATCGCACACATTCATTCGCACGCATGACTCAATCGCACACATACAAACAGTCGCACGACTCAGTCGCACGACACACCCAGTCGCACAACTCAGTCGCACGATTGACTCAGACGCATGGCTCAGTCGCACGACTCACCCAGTCGCACGACGTAATCGCATGACAGACCTAGTCGCCTGGACAGCAGAATCGCGATTGCAGGGAGGGCTGAGCAGCCTTCGGCTGCTCCGAGCATGAGTTTTACACAACAAGGACTTCCAGAAACACTCTACACACATACACAAACAAGAAGCACACGCAGAAAGACCTCACACCCACCCACACGACCTCATGTGTTCGGGTTGAACCCGAACACCCAAAACCCTAGTTTGGACAGCCGTGAATAAGCAAGAAAAGGGACAACCAAAGTCGTCTACCTGCTAGAATGGAGTTGACTAGGTTGTATATGAAGTCTAGACGGCGAAAACGAGACCAAATGGGTCGGTTTTGGTGCAAGTATGAAGATGAGAGGTGAAGAAGAGGATGAAGGAGATGAAGAAAAAGATAATGAGTTTTTAGGGCTGGAAATGGGTTTATATACCCAGCCCAAGTTTGCAAAATGTCAAGTTTAGTCCCTGCACTTAACCCCCGAGTTTCCCAAATTTGTTTCGGTTAAAAAACGATTTTGTTAGGTTAATCATATTAATTATAAAAATGTATTTAATGATATTTATAACTTAAAAATGGTTTTATTAGTGACGTTAATTTTATATAAAAATGATATATTTGGCGGTTACGATGATGAAAGTTTTAAAAGTTTTTGAAAATAGCACATGATCACAATGAAAGCACAAGCACAACGATGATAAAGCAAGCATAATATCCTTATAAGGAGTTAATAAAGATGAGGAATGATTGATCAAAGATAGTTAATGGAAAACCACGTTAATTGACGGACCTTAAGGTAACGGATGTCACAATAAGGAACATCATTCATGTATGATATTTTTTCTTTGGAAGTTGGTGAACACAAACTTGTTATCTTGAAATGCATAGCTATAGGAGTAACTACAGACTTTGACTCACTCATATAATAGGTAAAGAGTACCTTTTTCAAGTAGCTCCTTTGAAACAGCTTAATGGTTCCAAAATCTCTGTCTCTAACTATTTCCATACCTAATATTCTTCTTGCTTCACCTAATTCTTTCATATTAACTCTGACTTTAACATCTCCTTGGTTAAAGCTATTTGTGACTGATCCTTGCAAGCAATAAACATATCATCTACATACAATAGAAGATATACCATATATGCATCATTATACACTTTTCAGCAAACACAAGTGTCATAACTGCTTCTCTTGAACCCTTGAGAAACAATATAGCTATCAAACCTCAAGTACCATTATCTGGGTGATTGCTTAAGCCCATACAAAGATCTTTTCAATAAGCACACTTTCTCAGTACTTTCATGTTCAAATCTCTATGGTTGCCTCATATAGATCTCCTCATCTAAGTTCCCATGTAAAAATGCTATTTTACATCTAACTGCTTCAGCTCTAAATCATGGGCTGCAGTTAAAGCTAGGATTATTCTAATAGAGGTATGTTTAACTACAGGTGAGAACACTTTACTATAGTCAATTCCTGCCCTTTGGGTAAAACCCTTTGCGACCATCCTTGCCTTATATCTAGGCTCCTGACCCGGCAGCCCTTCTTTAATTTTGTAGAGCCACTTGCAATCAACTAACTTCTGACCTAGAGGTTAATGATTCTTGTGTAAAGACTCCATTTCATCTCTCATTGCATTCATCCACTTTTCTTTATCACTTGAACTTATGGCCTCTTTATAAGACATAGGTTCAAATGAACTCTCCATTTCATCAACACTGAATACAAATGCTGACAAATCATCTCTATACCTCACAGGTGGCACTATCTTTTAAGGTGTTTGTCTGAGTTACAGACAAAACACCTTTGTTTAACTCTGGACTTCAAGCATGACCCTCCAGACTTGCTCTTACCTCTTTGGTCAGATCGACCTCTAACAACTAGGCCATAAGAGCTTACCTCCTTCATCTCTCCTTTCTATTACAGTTCTTTGGAGTTCATCACAGTCGTGACTTCTTCCATTGACAAGCTATCTCTTCCAAACATCAGCGTGTCAACAAAATGTTCATAAGACGGAGGTAGAGATGATAAGAAGATAATTTCTTGATCTTATCATCGATCTCCACCTCAATATACTCAAGATCAAGGATGATTTTGTTGAATTCATCTATATGATCTTCCAATGATTTCCTCGATGACATTTGAAACGTGTACAAGTGTTTCTTAAAATACTAACGATCTACCAAAGACTTGGTCATGTACAGGCTTTCTAGCTTGGTCCATATGCCGGTTGTCGTGGTTTCTTTCGATACCTCCCGCAATACTCCATCCCTGAGGCTAAAGATAATTGCACTGTGTGCTTTCTCCTGAGCATCTTTTCTTTTATCTTGCAGTTCCTTCTTCTCCTTATCCATTATGTCTTCTGGCAACTGCAACGGACCTCCAGTGAGGGCATCTGCAATCCCTTGATGAACGAGTAGAGCTCGCATCTTAACTCTCCAAAGACTGAAGTCATTTCTTCCATCGAACTTTTTGATATCGAATTTCGTACCAATCATCATTCTTCAATCGTATTGACTATTGAATTAGATTTTTCTTCAATCAGTAGCCGATGATGGATCTAATACCAATTGTTATCGATCAAGCGGAATATCCGAAGAACTAAACGATCAAAAGGAATTCGACTATGACTGAATTGCATTAAAGAAGAATGAATACACACTTTTATTTATTACAGATGATCAAAGACTCTGATCTCAAGAACTAGAAGTTCTTCCAAATTATACGCATAACCGAATCTAACAAACAAAATATCAAATGTACAGTTATAGTCCCTGTACTTTATTACACTTAATACCTCACACCTTTATTAACTTGCCATTAGTCTATGAAACATAAAAGTTACTTGAACTTTAATCTCAACATTAACAATTAGGAACTAAAGAAATATTATACTTAAAAAGCTAGAATTGAAAAATAAAAAGTTAAGATTAAATATACATGAGAAAAATAAATAAAGAATTCTAGATATGTGCACATCAATTTTATAAAGTCCATTTGTTCACCAAGGTCAAGTTCGTCCTTCCCTCAATATAATTCACCAAAGCAAGTTGGACACGCACCTCAATACTGCCATTATGTAGTTGAAGAATAGTGTGAAGATTTAAAAATGCCTAACTTATAAGAAACATGTTACTAAAAGCCAGAAAAACAAACCTATGTGTACTACTAAAAAAATGAGAAACGCAATTTTTTAGAAGCGACTTTTCAAACAAGGTTGAATTTGTCAACAAAAAAGTTGTCATTGACATAAAAAAGGTTGTAATATTTATCAAAAGAATTGCTTTAGATCTAATGCAACTGCGCCCATGTAGCGTTTGATAATAAAGTTGCTTTAGGCTATTGCAACATTTACAGCTTAATGTAACTTTTCTAAGATCTATGAATTTTATTAAAATCTAATGTAACATATTACAAGTGTTATATTAGTTTTATTTTGTTATATAAAAGAAAGTTTTAAGAGCATTTTTGGATAAAATGGGGGTCTTGGAATAATTATTGTTTTGATGAGCTACTCATGGCAGTTATGTCGAGAAATGTTTATTAACTGTTTCAAATGGTTTTGGCAAATATGCCATGTGAATATCTTTTGAAAATGTTTATCATTTGGTGTGCAAATGAAAGAGTTTTAAAAGAGTCTAGTGAAGAGGAATGTTTTGGTAGAGTTTGTCAACTATGTTTTTGACAAAGTAAGAGTCTATACTTTTTTTGGAAATGGAAGATAAATTTTATGTAATGTTCTTGCTTGTCCCCTGTATACAAAGCGTATATTTTTGCTAGAGTGATTATATAATCGGTAGAGCTATTTGGTGACGACCGCCTAGGTTTTAGCATGACCCATAACAATGCTTTGTTTGGGACTCACTTGTGATATTAATTGGTGAAGAGGTTAGTCTACATAGTTTGTTAATACGTTTTGCAGGACCGGTGAAGGGTATGCACTTACAACACAACAATACAATGAGAAAAGTTGCTTAAAATACTTAACAGATCAAAAAGGGAACTGGTTAACTTGTTAATGAAAGATGCTATGAACACAAGTAAATATGAGACAGAACAAAATGGCAAACATCACAAGTAATTGGTTTTCAAGAATGTTGTATATTGCTTCTGAAGTTCTATTACAAATGTTACAAAACATAAAGAAAAGTTACAAGTACTTGAGATACATATACTACATCCTACAGCCGGCCATACTTTGAAGGTCAGCTGGATACAATTGACTAGACAACTACAAAATCAAATGTAGAGTCAAAAGGCAGATTTGCTTTTTGACTAGTGACTATGACATGCCATAGCTCACATCCTAATATATTACAAAAATAATAAAAGTACATAAAGTAAAAAAGCATGGACTCAAGACATCAATGTACGGTTACCAAAAGCATGGACCTTTCACCAACTCATGTAAATTTGTGACTTTACAGAGTTGCAGCGGAAAGATGGTCCAGCTTTATGATAAAGTACATCAGATAAAGGCATATCTCTAAAAGTCTTAGGAAGAAATCTGTCTTCTCTCTTTGGCTTCGGAAGACTTTGTTTTGAAGCTTCGAAAGACTTCACTTTTGGCTTCGGAAGATGTTGGTCTTGGCTTCAGAAGATTTTACACTTAGAATATTTCTAGTGCATGGTGTAAAACTTCCGAAGCATTTCTACTTCTGTTCTTTAGTGCATGCATGCAGAGAGACTTTGGATGTTTTGGCTGCATCAGACTTATAGGAATCCTTACACGTGTCATAAATTTTAAGAAAACATATGGTCCAAAATGTCAGCTTAAAACTTAAAACTCGCCGGTCTTAGCTAACTATATTAGCATAATTCTTTAGTCTCAAGTATCATGAGTTAGCTAGAAATCGAATCTGCATGCATTTCTGATGGCTACTAAAGAAGGAAAAAGGTTGGCATATACCAATCTATGTGTAAGTCTCTGTTCTCGAAAGTCCTAGTTGGGCTTACACGTCATAGCATAATTTTTAGATTGTAAAAAAAATTCATTAACATAGCAGCGAAAAAACATTCAAATTGTTCAACGGTGATGATAAAGACAAGCATTAATGATGTAAGTGGACCTACACTAGGTTCGTAACTTGACACGTTGATATTAAGTAATCATTGACAAATTATGATGAATGATGTAATATAAGATAGAGATGCTTGAAGCTTGACTAGTGAAACATACTCTAAGACCAAAATGCATGGAGCAGGAATGATATTTACTTTTAATCAAATTATCACGTCGAGATGCAATTATCACACATGAATAGTTCTTTCGTGATAATTATTCTTGCATGATAAGTTCACCACTTCGTAAATACTTTCACATCTTGCATCATAATTCATTCGTAAAAATCCACTTTGTATAATAAATTTCCCATATATCCAGTTTTGAATTCAAATATGATGCTAGCCAAATTCGAAAATAAAACACCGAATTCACATCCGTAGTTCATTGAATCTGAATTTTGGTTTTCAATTTCAAGTTAAATAAGCTTAAATTGGTTGGTTTCATGGCTCTTTAGATTTTGTGGCTATCGATTCATGTTATCAACTTTCTCAATTCTCACACATAAAATCCTTTTTCAAGCATTTTATCCATTTCTTGATGTGGATTTGTCACACTAAGGTGTGTTGTTTTTTTGAAAAGTTCTTTCTGGCCTTTTTTGTCTGTGCCGCACAGACCACGCACAAACGTTGAGGTCTATAGAGTGTTGGTTTTTTGAAAGACTTTTCATTAAAAAGGTCTGCGTGAGGTCTGATGGTGCATACTTGGCACAACCACTTCTAAAGTTTTCTAAAGTCTACAGAGGATTAAACACCATCACCCACCACCACCCATGTCTACCACCACCGTCCACCACCACCACCGTCCATCTCCACCACCACCGTCCGCCACCACCGTTCGCGTGGAATGAAATGTATTTTTATGGTTTTATAGCTACTAAAAATGTGGAATAAATTATTTAAATAAAATGTATTTTTATGATTTTATGAATATTGTTGAAGTGTTGTATGACTTTTATTTAAATTTTAATGTTGAAGTTATTTTTGAAATTTAAAAAATAGGTTTATTTTAATTACAGAATATTTTAGCAGTCTGCAGATATTAAAAAAACAAGCAGTCTTCTTCTTGCAGACTGTATACGTTTGATCCATCTATTCTCTTGCAGATATCTGCAGATATGATCCGCACACTGCAGACATTTTGCTGCAGAAAAAACAAACACCACCTAAGATTCTTGAAAATGTGTTCCATCATCCATGATACAAATCTCTATCTACCACAATAATTGTAATAAAAGATAGTTTATCTCCTATAAAAAGCTGAGAAGGTAGTGCAAAGTTGTATCTATCATGAATAAAATCTTGTATGTGACTAAATAAGTCGAATTCAGTTCGTATAAACTCATGTCCGGCTCATTTAAACTGAACTTGGGTTTGTGACAACTCATTTTTATCTGTGTAAGAAAAGTCAACCTTGGCCTGTAACTAATTTTCAAACTCAATTTCAGCATATTTATTATTTATGAATTATTTCATTGATTTATTCATATATACATAGAAAATTTTATATATAATACAAGATATGTTCTTCACTTGTTTTGTCATAATTTTATTATATAATATTGAGTTAAAAAAAGTTTTTGTCTTTGGTTTTTTTTGTTGTTTTTGTCATATCAATACTCGTATTTTATATTTTGTTGTTTCAGTTCCGTGCTTAAACAAAATTACCGCAACAGCCATCTCGTCCAAATCCCTAGATAATGATTGTTACCACCATGGGCAAAATTGTCATTTCGTTTAGTAAATTGCTTTTCTCGTCCATGGTTTTATATAACTTATGTTATTTCAGTACTCGCGATTAATAATATTCACGTTCATCCTTTATTTTTTTCAGTACGATCCATCCAACTCTACAAAGGTTTGCAATTCTTCCTTTCAGATTATTCATATGCATATATTCTTATACCATTCGATACCACACACATATATATACACAATCTCGATTTGTTGTGTGATTCGTTAAAGTTCAGAATGACACATGTAAAGCCCATAAACTTTGTTAGCCTTCTAAATTAAATACACTAGTTACTATAAACCTCTCCTAAATATAATCATATCTATTTTACCTATTTTTATTTTTTTCTTCAATCTAACAATATATACCAACTTTGCTTTTATGTATTATTCCATCAAATATAGTTTTTTTTTTCTCTTCTAAGTCCCAGACTTTTTAAAAAGTTATCATTTTAATCTATTTTGTTAACTTAACTAATTATGTTTGTTAAGTTAGAGGCATTTAAGTCATTATACAAATGAAAAATTAAATTAAATGATTTGTATAATAAATTAAATGCCCATAACTTGATAAACAAATTAACTAAATTAATGAAAATAGATGAAAATGATAATTTTTTAAAATGTTAGAGACCCAAAAGAGAAAAAAAACTTTTTTAAAGGAATTAGCAAAACAAACCAAAACTCAAAAATTAAAATGACAATTAACTCTTATCAAGTAATTAGTTAGCCTCGGGTATCATGAGTTAGAAAGCGAATCTAAATGCATTTACGATGACTACTGAAGAAGGAATAATGCTAGCATAGCTATGTGTACCAGCCCATGCATAAGTCTCTCTTCTCGAAAGTTTTATAGTTGGGTTTACACGTCATAGCACAATTCTTAAACTGTAAAAGAATTATTAACATAACAGCGGAAAAACATTCACATTGTTGAACTCTGATGATAAGGACAAGCATTTATGATGTAAGTAGACATGAAAAACATCGGTTCATATGTAACGTTCAAAGTAGGATAGATCTATGGCTTGTTTTGGATATAGATTTACCATCAAAACAAATGATAGGGCTGCAACATCCAACCAAAGATACAGAAACATCACTTCGGTTACGACCTCATGTCTAAAATCACTACTCAAAACACCACTATTGAGCTAGCATAAGAAAATAGTTATTAAACTCGTAAGGAGTAAATAACACAGTTTCTGCTTCCAAAAAATCAAACCCCTTTGATTATGGTTTCTTATAATAAGCTAAAAATAATTAATGTGAAAAATGTAAACTTGCAGCAACCACTAAATAACTAAACACATGATGCAAAAGATAAACAAAAATTAATGATAATAGTAATAAAATAAAACACATGAAAATTAAATGTGATAATAGTAATTAAATAAAAGACAAAATTACAGAAAACATCCTTTAAGTTTATGAAAAATTGCAGGCTTCATCCTTTATCTTTAAAAAGCACGGTGGACGTCCTTTATGTAAACATTTTATAACGGAATCCGTCCTTTAGACTAACGGAAGTTAGATTTAACATTCACTGACATATCATAACCATACCGTCTAAGTAGCACAGGAACGGGTACAGGAGCGGGGTACGGGGACGGAAACGGCAAAACTCAAAAATTCTAGATACGGGGACGGCATAGGTACGGCAACAAAAAATATAAAGAAATAAAAATATATAAAAAACCACGATAGGCAAATCATTAATTAATAAGATGAAGAAGATGGGCCTTGTGAATCTTGTTGGAAGGCCATGGAGAATCATAGATGAAGAAGATGGAAGAATAATGAATGAAGATGGCTTACTGTTTGTTTATAACCGATGATAGGCTTGAAGGGTTTTAAGAATTTGATGGGTTATATAATACGTACGTGAGCATGTGAAGGGTTAAACCCTAATAAACAATAAAAGGAAAACAGAAGGGTTCAAGGAAACGTCCCCAAATTTACGGAAACGTCCCCAATTTACGGAAACGACGAGAAAGTCGTCCCCAAATTTACGGAAACGTTTCCTTAGCGTCCCCATGCCCTTTCCGTCCCCAATCCGTTTCGGAAGCAGGTACCCCAGCCTTTTTGCCGTCCCCGTGCTTCCTAGATTGATACCGTAATGTGACAAAACGGGTAACATCTAAACTATATGATTGTACTAGTACAAGACTCTAGTGAAGTGTTTGCACAAAGTATGACTCTAGTTACCGGGCTTGAACAAGACAAAGCAACCGAGCACTTGCACGAGAGAAAGCAATCTAATGTTTGCACGAGGCAAGACTCCACTGACATGCTTACACACATCAAGACCCTAGTGTCCATGATTGCACGAGGCAAAGCAAACCAATACTTGCACGATGTAAGAATCTAATGACATGCTTGCACTTGATAAAGAAATCCAGTAATGTATTTGCACGAAACAAAACTCTAGTGACATGCAAACCTTATTGATAGCCTTAATAACAATTCATGAACATATAACACTGGATGAACCTACACTAGGCTTATAACACTTGACACGTTGACATTAAGTAATCATTGACAAATTATCATTAATGATAAACTATAACCCTTTTACTTGCATTATCAATGTTCATTGCTATTTAACAGTGAGTGTTGCTTTAAAGAAACAATGACTATATATCATTAGATATAGATGCTTTAAGCTTGATTAGTTAAAATACTAAGATCAAAACACATTGAGCAAAAATGAAGTTTAGTCTTAATGAAATTATCACGCACAGATGAAATTATCACGCAAAAATATTTCCTGCATAATAATTTAATCTCTATGTAAATAATTTCACCTCTTGCGTCATAATTCCATCCGTAACGTTTTTTATTGCATAATAATTTTCTACAATTAGCACGCAAAATCCACTTTGTACAATAAAATTATCGTATATACAGTTATGAATTCAAATATGATGCTAGCCCAATTCAAAACCAGAACAACGAATTCATTTTCGTAAATGATCGAATCTAGATTTGGGTCAAATTTAATTTAATTAATGCATAAACCTAGCTTAAACTGGTTGGTTTCACGACCCTTTAGGTTCTTGTGGCTATCGACTCATGTCACCAACTTTCTCCATTCTTATACATAAATTCATTTTTCAAGCTTTATATCCATTTCTTGATGTGCATTTGTCATAATAAGAAACAACTGGTCCATCAACCATGAAGCATATTTATGTCCACCACAATAATTATAATAAAGGATGTTTATCTCCCACAAAAAGCTGAAAAGGCAGTGAAAGTTGTATCTATCATCAATAAACACTTAATGTATCTAGATCAGCATATCTATCATCAATAATCAATAAACACTTATATGTATCTAGATTAGCATAATCGAGTTGGAGCTCGCCTAAGCTTGTGTCTGGTACGTATTACTTAGCTGAATTCAAATTTGAGCTCAGATCATTTTGATCTCTGTAAAAGTCAAGATTGACCTAGAAATAGTCTTTTAGACTCGATTTCAGCTTGTTTATTATTTATTAATTATTTAATTGATTCATTTATAAATACATGGAAACTTTTATATGTGATATAAGCTATATTATTCACTTGTTTTGCCATAAATGTTGTATATTATAATTTTATAATATAATACTTATTTATTATAGGCAATATTAGATTTTAATATTTAAATTATGATTTTTGGCCGAAAATAACTCATACTATTAGTTTGACCAATAATAATTGTAATTTTTATTTTTATTGTTAATGGCAATCCTAGTATAATTATGATTTTTACTTGATTTCTACTCACTTTTTACTCTTTTTTGTTATATGTTTTTTTATTTCATTCACAATTATTATCGTGAGCAAAATAAGTAAAAATCAAGTGTTAATATAATGAATGATTATGCTAGTAGCATTGCACTCAGCAACAAAAATGAAAGTTAGGATTATTATTATTATTATAAAAATTAATAATAGGGGTTAGTATTGGCTAATAAGTCATAATTTGAATTATTTAAATCTAATTTTCCTCTATTATATTACATAAAAGTTATTATATTTCTATAAATATACCTCGTTTAGACTCGTGAGTCAAATAGAACTCGATTTCCTTAGCTCGGGCAGGAACATTTATTAGTTCAAATAAACAACATAAACCGTAGATAGAGCTCATGTTAATTTAAGCTAGGCTCAATTCAAGTTTTTATTAAGTTCGAGTAGCTAACAAAAAACTAAACTTTACACCCGTACTCCAACCTCCTTGTCTAAATATATTCAATTGCACTTATAATGAGAATATTCCTAAATCAATTATATTTTGTAATAATATAATTTTTGTGATCATTTTGCCACCACAATAGTTAGAATTTCAAAGTTTTTGATGATAATAAACTTTGACTCGCTGGATTTTTTTATTAAAGTGACTTCAAACCAGTTAAGTTAGAACATTTTAGTAAAATGAACACTCCTCAAATAGTACAAACATGTCAAAAGTCATTAAAAGTGTATCTACATGCATAAAACCACTTAAATCACGTTATTAAATGTCAAATTATTATTGTAATAATATGATTCTTGTAATCATATTCGAAATCAGTATTTTTAACTTCCAAAGATGAAAACTATTGTAAGTGGGCTTAACCCAACATGACCCGTTTGACCAGCCCTATGATTACTCAGTCTAAAGTAAACTTGTTTTGACCCTTTACCCGACATGTTAAGAAAGAGCATCCACACTACAATTACTGCAAGTTAAAATATACATGTGTTCATGCTCGTTTTATCTAAAATATAAAGGATGTTATAGTCAAAGACAAATCTATAAAAAAACAATGATAAATATTAAACTAAATCAGGAGTATGGATTAAAACATTTGTTAAACTGTGTTTGTAATATGATTGTCATTATGTATGACGAAATGACACAAGATATCCATTTGCAATATATAATTTGGATATATTAAAAATAATTGAATCATAAATAAATATTTAAGTAACCATAGCAACATACTATCTTATGAGATAATGAGGTCATAATATGGACATATAAACTAAAGTTAGTTCAACATTATATTTTTCTTATATGGTGATAGAAGAAATGTGAAATTTTATGGTATTTAAAGCAACAATTGCATTGTTATACATGTTCTAGTGTTAGACTATGATCTATATTCTTTGTTTAGAAAAAAAGGTCAGGTAAGAATACATGGTATAACAATAGCCCGTATCAACTAGGATCGTGTTTGACCGTATAACTGAAAATATTACAAATGTGACAGGTTTTAATCGAGTCGATAATCTGAAGACAAAGATTTGTCAATTTTACAAACATTATGGCAACAATCAACTTGACAAAGATGTGTCAATATGGACTAAGATGTTAGGTGATATTAGATAATGAAAATTAGATAACAAGCTATAATGACATGAACCTTCAAACAGTTCTTATACGTGTTATGTAATTAGAACTTCTAGTAACATCATAATCAAGTGTTTTAAGTGTGTGACAAATTTTAATTATTTAAGAAGTTATCACACAATGACAAAATGGATGTTTCGGTGAAAGAAGCGAAGCGCTAATAGGTTCATGAAATTTTAATGGTTCTAAGGTTAAAATAGAACCCATTACCAAACCCTTCATAAGCCCGATAGTTTTTCTCACATATAAATAGTTAATCAATAATACATAATATCTTTTATGTTTTCATTATTCAATTAATTCTGTTAGACCATATTCCGAGATCAAATTTTAACGCATGCTTTCTCTAACTAATCATTGACAAATTATCATTAATGATATACTATAACCCTTTACTTACATTATCAATGTTCATTGCTATTTAACAGTGAGTGTTGCTTTAAAGAAACAATGACTATATACCATTAGATATAGATGCTTTAAGCTTGATTAGTGAAACATACTAAGGCCAAAACACATCGAGCAAAAATGAAGTTTAGTCTTAATGAAATTATCATGCACAGATGAAATTATCACGCAAAAATACTTCCTGCATAATAATTTAGTCTCTACATAAATAATTTCACCTCTTGCGTCATAATTCCATCCGTAACGTTTTTTATTGCATAATAATTTTCTACAATTAGCACGCAAAATCCACTTTGTACAATAAAATTATCGTATATACAGTTCTGTATTCAAATATGATGCTAGCCCAATTTAAAACCAAAACAACGAATTCGCATTCGTAAATGATCGAATCTAGATCTGGGTCAAATTCAATTTTATTAATGCATAAACCTAGCTTAAACTGGTTGGTTTCACGACCCTTTAGATTTTTGTGGCTATCGACTCATGTCACCAACTTTCTCCATTCTTATACATAAATTCATTTTTCAAGCTTTATATCCATTTCTTGATGTGCATTTGTCATAATAAGATACAACTGGTCCATCAACCATGAAGCATATTTATGTCCACCACAATAATTATAATAAAGGATGTTTATCTCCCACAAAAAGCTGAAAAGGCAGTGAAAGTTGTATCTATCATCAATAAACACTTAATGTATCTAGATCAGCATATCTATCATCAATAATCAATAAACACTTATATGTATCTAGATTAGCATAATCGAGTTGGAGCTCGCCTAAGCTTGTGTCTGGTACGTATTACTTAGCTGAATTCAAATTTGAGCTCAGATCATTTTGATCTCTGTAAAAGTCAAGATTGACCTAGAAATAGTCTTTTAGACTCGATTTCAGCTTGTTTATTATTTATTAATTATTTAATTGATTCATTGATAAATACATGGAAACTTTTATATGTGATATAAGCTATATTATTCACTTGTTTTGCCATAAATGTTGTATATTATAATTTTATAATATAATACTTATTTATTATAGGCAATATTAGATTTTAATATTTAAATTATGATTTTTGGCCGAAAATAACTCATACTATTAGTTTGACCAATAATAATTGTAATTTTTATTTTTATTGTTAATGGCAATCCTAGTATAATTATGATTTTTACTTGATTTCTACTCACTTTTTACTCTTTTTTGTTATATGTTTTTTTATTTCATTCACAATTATTATCGTGAGCAAAATAAGTAAAAATCAAGTGTTAATATAATGAATGATTATGCTAGTAGCATTGCACTCAGCAACAAAAATAAAAGTTAGGATTATTTATTATTATTAGCAAAATTAATAATATGGATTATTATTGGCTAATAAGACATAATTTGAATTATTTAAATCTAATTTTCCTCTATTATATTACATAAAAGTTATTATATTTCTATAAATGTACCTCGTTTAGACTCGTGAGCCAGATAGAACTTGATTTCCTTAGCTCGGGCAGGAACATTTATTAGTTCAAATAAACAACATAAACCCTAGATAGAGCTCATGTTAATTAAGCTAGGCTCAATTCAAATTTTTATTAAGTTCGAGTAGCTAACAAAAAACTAAACTTATTTACACCCGTACTCCAACCTCCTTGTCTAAATATATTCAATTGCACTTATAATGAGAATATTCCTAAATCAATTATATTTTGTAATAATAAAATTTTTGTGATCATTTTGCCACCACAATAGTTAGAATTTTAAAGTTTTTGATGATAATAAACTTGACTCGCTGGATTTTTTTTATTAAAGTGACTTCAAACCAGTTAAGTTAGAACATTTTAGTAAAATGAACACTCCTCAAATAGTACAAACATGTCAAAAGTCATCAAAAGTGTATCTACATGCATAAAACCACCTAAATCACGTTATTAAATGTCAAATTATTATTGTAATAATATGATTCTTGTAATCATATTCGAAATCAGTATTTTTAACTTCCAAAGATGAAAACTATTGTAAGTGGGCCTAACCCAACATGACCTGTTTGACCAGCCCTATGATTACTCGGTCTGACGTAAACTTGTTTTAACCCTTTACCCGACATGTTAAGAAAGAGTATCCACACTACATCAATTACTGCAAGTTAAAATATACCTGTGTTCATGCTCGTTTTATCTGTAATATAAAGGATGTTATAGTAAAAAATCTATAAAAAAAATAATGATAAATATTAACTAAATCAGGAGTATGGATTAAAACATTTGTTAAACTGTGTTTGTAATATGATTGTCATTGTGTATGACGAAATGACACAAGATATCCATTTACAAATATAATTTGGATATATTAAAAATAACTGAATCGTAAATAAATATATAAGTAACCATAGCAACATACCATCTTATGAGAATATGAGGTCATAATATGGACATATAAACTAAAGATAGTTCAACACTATATTTTTCTTATATGGTGATAGAAGAAATGTGAAATTTTATGGTATTTAAAGCAACAATTGCATTGTTATACATGTTCTGGTGTTAGACTATGATCTATATTCTTTGTTTAGAAAAAAAGGTCAGGTAAGAATACATGGTATAACAATAGCCCGTATCAACTAGGATCAAGTTTGACCGTATAACTCAAAATATTACAAATGTGACGGGTTTTAATCGAGTCGATTATATGAAGACAAAGATTTGACAATTTTACAAACATTATAGCAACAATCAACTTGACAAAGATGTGTCAATATGGACTAAGATGTTATGTGATATTGATAATGAGAATTAGATAACAAGCTATAATGACATGAACCTTCAAACTGTTCTTATACGTGTTATGTAATTAGAACTTCTAGTAACATCATAATCAAGTGGTTTAAGTGTGTGACAAATTTTACTTATTGAAGTTATCACACAATGACAAAATGGATGTTTCGGTGAAAGAAGCGAAGCGCTAATAGGTTCATGAAATTTTAATGGTTCGAAGGTTAAAATAGAACCCATTACCAAACCCCTCATGAGCCTGATAGTTTTTCTCACATATAAATAGTTAATCAATAATACATAATATCTTTTATGTTTTCATTATTCAATTAACTCTGTTAGACCATCTTCCGAGATCAAATTTTAACGCATGCTTTCTCTAACTATGGTAGTAACATAGCGCGCATTTGTTGTATGCTTCCATTTGATGTTTTTATGACAAACCAAGATGTCACCGACACAAAAACAGTTGAAACCTTTGTAGTCAAAGACAAGCCAGCAAACACCTAGGCGGTTGTATCAAAGCCGCTCATCATCAGGCGCCAGTGAGGCCACCACCCTGGGTCCAGAGCAAGCGAGACGAGCACTTCAAACACCAAAACCAGAATGAACCAGTACAAAACTGCAGTAGGCACAGATATAAGTTCCTTGTTTCGACTTGTATCCGCTTTATGATCATAAATTATGATAGTTTTTTATTATATTTATAAAATAGTGTAGAATTGCTAATAAAAATTTCACACGTTCAGATCTTTTTGAAAGACCCAACTTGTATTTTGGAACCACTGCCTGCAACTTGTATACAGTCACATTTGACTTCAAACGTTAAAATGCTTCAATTGTTCCTGTTCTAATTGCATAAAGACAAATGCAATTAGACAAATGCCTGACATTGACCCAATAACCAGCTTATACTGGAACAAGGACCAGGTAGCCCTAACCACACGTACCCGATCTCAACCTTACCTTTTAACCGTTTATTATCAAAATGTTAACCGGTCTAGCCTTGTTCGAACTCACGCTGGAAACAATTTAACACGCCCAAAAAATGCAGGAAAACCATACACATGTAAGTGAACAAGGGTATTACGGGTGGCAATTTGAGTCAGATTCAGGTGATAACACACTACTCGAGCATGACCCATTTATATGTGCGGATCAGCGGGGGAAACAGTTTAGTTAGGTAAACATGTCGTCGTTAAATTTATTGTTTTTTTCCCTAATTTTAAACGTCTTGATGGATCAATGAACACATTCAGACCCATCATAACCTATAGTGTCAAATTGGTACCATGTTGGGAATCATATGCAATCAAAATTCATGCCAGCAGCAGTATGCTGAATTCATAACACATATACTCCACTGCGGTCCAAAGTTGCCAAAATAATCGAGTATACCCGTGAACATGTAGTTTAACACATTAAAAAAGTTATACAAATTTAGGCTAGAAGATCAGTCTGAAGTTGATTTCACTTCTTCACAGCAGAAATTAGTTACCAAATAACAACCCGACTAGCAAGATCCAAACTTCAACAGAAAATCCCTTCAAGCATATTCACAATGCTTCAAGAACCTTTTCGATTTAAGATTTCAGACATTCTGCAAAAAGGGAGAAAAAGCAAGATCCAAACATGCAGACCGTATAAAGCATCAAGCTTGAGTGTTAATACGATAGATATCAACTTAACTAATGCTGTTTTAAAGAGAAGACATTGGATACAAATCTAACTTATATTCAAGTTATACAACTGAATAAAAATAGAGTTATATAGAAACCAAAAGACGCATATGCCCGTATTCGATAGTATGTTCATAAAATCAATTGCAAGCTTATTCATAGTACTGTTGAAAACCAACACACAATGGAAATAAAAGCAACCGAACCTTAAATCAAGAAACCAAACTAGCATCAAACTTCCTCAACGTGTCACAATTAGGTGTGTGACGTTGATACCCCCATTGTAACCGTTGTGTTTCCAACCGACAATTGTGAGAAAGAATGGATACGTATTCATGTTCGATCCTCCCTTCAAGCTGCATTCTTTCTTGACTATTTAACGGATAATCTTGCTCAAAGTTGCGCGATTTCACAAAAAAAGGAACCCCTTTTTGCGTAACTAAACGGTGTTCATGAGAATAAGTTCTTGAAAGAGAATAAACAGGCTCATTCGATGGCAAAAAGCTAACCAGCAAAACCACAATCACAGGTAACAACTGAAGCAAAGCTCTCAAGTTAAACCCATCTGACCCATTATGACCTGTTCTTGCACCCATCCCAGACCCAAAATTGAACCCAGTGAACTGAGTTGTAGCCCGCGGGTTCATCCCACCAAAGAAAAAGTTCCTAAAGATCTCTTCAGCATCAACATCACCCTCATAATAGAACCCATTACCGAACCCTTGATGAGCCCGATGCCTAGTTTGTCTCTGGTAAACGGGCTCATCCGACCCGACAAGGTCATACTGTTTCCGACTCTCCCCGACACTCAAACACTGGAAAGCTTTCGAAACCTTCTTAAAAGCTTCTTCCGACCCGGGGGCTTTGTTCTTATCAGGATGAACTTTCAAAGACAGTTTCCTATAAGCTTTTCTAACATCTTCAACACTGCAAGTTTTCTCCAGACCTAATATATCATAATAATCTTTCTTCCTTCTGATTTCACTCACAATTGTAATCTGTTCCTGCGTATACGAACCCGAACCCGACCCTGAACCCGAATTCGATCCAGTTGGTTGAACCCTACGTCGGACAGTCGAACCATCACCGGCGCCGGCGCCGGTCTCCGGCGACTTCGATGATTCGTTCGAACCTTCTAGATTGGATAAAAGATCATCAACGGGAAGTGAAGGATCTAATCGTTTCGCTTTCGTGATGAATTTCAATGCACGAGCTCGATCGCCTAACCCTAATGCATCTTTCCCAATTTTCAAACACTTCAAGGCTTCATCTTTGTTACCATCCATCTCAAATTAATCAAATTTACACCAAAAAGAACCCTAAAGACAGAGTATATGGATCGAATTCGAAGAGTAATTCACTAAATCGTTAAGCAGTGAAGTTACCTGAAATCAATGGATGAAACCCTAAATTGCGATCAGCGTGAATTGGGGAAAAGGTTGGAGATGGAAAATTGGGGAAATAGGGTTGAATCGAAAAGGGTTTTTGAAATTGATGAAATTGTGATGGGATTTTGAAGGGGAATTTCGATGAAATTGAAGAAGATATTGAAGATGTGTTCCTAATGGTATTAGGAACTCCGATTGTGAGAAGGATTAGGTGTACGGTTATAAATTGTAGTTTTTCTCATGGTTGTTATTATAATAAAAAAAACACATACTAGGTCGGACGTAAAAGTGAAATTATCTTAATAAAAAAACGAATTTGAAATATCCGAAAATTTAAATCTGCAATTTTCGAATTTGATTCGAATTATTGTTTTGTAAAATTGAAAATATTTGGATTTTTAATTATCCAAAATATTGTTATAGAAACTATGAAAAAAATATTAGTTTGATATTTTGGATATTCTATATTCTTTTAAAAAAATTTAGATATCTAAAATGAATTAAGATTTATTTATTTAAAAAATTTAATTATTAATCAATACAATTTTTTAGAATTTGGATATATGAATCTAAATTTGATATTCGGATATCCTGAAATCTTGCTATCCGATTTTGAACATCCTAAGGTTGGGTCAAATCATATAAGTTATAAATATCTTAGAATTGTAAAAACTTGAATTTAAATAAGCATTTCATTAACTCTACTTCTATCATTAAAAATTTAAATAAATCGTTAAGATTATCACTCTATTAGGACATGCATATCTCATACTCTATATATACTTTATCTTTATATTTTAAAGAAATTTAGAAAAATGTTTAGATTCACATCTTTCTCCAATTTTTATAGATAAGTTTTATAGATTGTACTTAAGTATTTATATATAGAAAGCCACTTTTCATTATCTAAAAAATTATTGTGAGTTTACAAAAATTAGCAAAATAATTAATATGTGTTTAATGAAAGACCATTAAACATTTTTTTATATTATTTTCTTTACAAAACATATTAACAAAATAAATAAGTTGTAGTTGAGAGGAGGGCTCATAATCCTAATTATGTTTACGAGTTATTAAATGATTCTTAAAATAAATCAATATTATAAAAAGTTTAATATGTTGTGAAACCAGCCTAATAGCAACAACAATATGAGAAAGAGATATAGGGAGAGATGTTTATATTATTGATTGGTATTTACAAATAAGATACAAGGGTATTTATAGGAGTAGGAAACATAATCATTTCATAACTCCAATAACCATTTGCATAACATGATAAGTATATCTCTAATAAATTCTATCTATATAATTGTTAATAACCACAATAAATAATATTTATAACACTCCACCTTGGTTATCAACTTAATACGCTTGAAGATGTTGCCTCGTTAAAAACCTTGCTAGGAAAACCCAGTGGGACAAAATCATAGCTAAGGAAAAAAGAGTGCAACACGTATTAACTCCCCATGTTTACATCAGCTATGTTGCCTCGTTAAAAACCTTACTAGGAAAACCTAATGGACAAAACTTAATGAAGGGAAAAAGAGTACAACTTGAGTAATACTCCCCCTCTTTTAAATATGTATCATTTAAGTAAGAAGTGCCGATCTTCTATGAACTCGATGATTCGCCAGTTGATCCGTTAATTTGCAATTGCTGAAGTTGATTAATACGTATGATCTTTATTGAAACTACAGTTACATTTCTTTATAAATAAATACAACAAAATTCATAATTATATTGTGTTACGTTACCTGTATCTGCAATACTAAACTTGTTTTGTTATGTTAGTAAATATAAACTCATATTTTCCGTACCTGTAGATATTAAATATTTGAATTATCATAGTTCATTGTCTATTCATTGGATACAATATAATTGTGTATAACTAGAAAGAAACAATTATATATTTCCATTGCAATGAACTATGAACTTCAAGACTAATTTTTTTTATTTGATAAAAGATGATGATTGAAAAATATTTTAACGTATTTAAAATGACAAGTTTAATGCATATTATATATTTCAACATCCTTTTAATGTAGTTTGATTGACTGATAAAACACAATGTTATTTCAACATATCAAATCATAAATTTGTAACTTCATCTTTCATTTCAAATTATTCTTTCAACAATTTGAAATCTTTTAATCCATTGAAAAGATATAATCATATCATCATATCATATGATACTTATGCACCTCATCTTGTTCTTTTCATAAAAGCACATGGACAATATCAATTAATATTTATCTGTTCGAGATAATTGTCGGGTTGATTATATCACATCACCTCAACTACTTTAATACATATTCACTTACATAACACATTTCTTGAAGTTTTGATGTCGATGCTTTCGGTATTTATGGTCATTCACAAACTTTATTCGGTAATGACTAATTACTTATGTGCATACAATCATCAAGAATTTTGGCACATAAACTGTTCACCTTTGACATATTATATTTGTATCATATGTAAAAAATAAACTTCCAACATAAATATCACTTTATTCTTATATATAGATTCATTGAGATACCATCATCAATTAATATAATTTTATTTGTATGTGTTCAATGGTGCACAAGATTTACATCTTTAAAAGGTTCTCAATTACCTTTTAAAGACTCGACTGCTTTTGAAAACTCATGAAAAGTTCAAGTTATATTCAATGCAATAACATATACAATAAACATAATGCATTCAGATCCGAATATATATAATAATATGTTCAGAGAATTCACTTTACATGTTATAGCAATTAATCATTTTAATGTAAGTTTCAATGTCGAGTGAATCACGACATTCATACTACGATATCAATTCTCTCTTTATACTACCAGACTAATGGAGTGTTGGTACGTTATTACATCCACCAGGAGAATGCGTCTTCTCGTAATATATTATTTGTCTTTGCGAAACTCCTTGTACCACCAATTTTCCTCAAATAATTCATTCGCACAAAAGACCTCATTTATAACCAATATATTAGAGAATTCAACTCCGTATTATTTGTGTATATTCATTTTTGCCAATCATTATACATTTCTATTTAAAGGCAAATTTTAGTTCTTGATACTCATCTTTTTCATTATTTCAAGCGCTTCATATACAGTATTATCGACGTCGATTTTATTTCGATTCCATGTGTTGTATACATGATATATTTATTGAGATCTCTTTATTTTCATGTATTTGATGTTCATCTAGAACCATCATGTCTATTGTCTTTGTAGGAGACCCTTATATCATATCTCGACCTGACCATCTTTATACTTGCTCCTGTTTCGAGGATTTTTATTCATGGAATCGACCAGTCTACCACGATTCAGACGTGCCATAGACTTATTACCAATACAAATCTTAATTGGAGCATTAGTAGTTGGTATATGTGACATAGTCACTCTTTACATGTTACTGATTATGTCTGGTAATTGATTCACTAATGAATTATATTTCGAACTTTTGGTTCGTATCTATTTGTTTAAGGATCAAGCTAATACACTGATAATTCATTACAACTTTTCACAATCCAACTACTTTTCATCTCCCCCTAATGTGGGAAATATTGATTATTCAAAATGTATAAACCAATAAATTGAGCCATAGACAAATATATTGGTAATAGCTCTTTATTTTTAATTATAGATATTATGTATGCCCATGATATATTCCCAACTTTCTTTAAACTCTCATCTTTGTACGTTGTGGTGAAACCATGGCTATATATACTGTTGATGCATGTATGTCCCTAGATCATGATTTGTAATGTAATGAACTTGTCTGTCTGATTATGATATAATTGTATCGATTAATGAAATGATATGAATTGGTTGTTACTTGTGATGTTTAATATTTCATTAATGAGTTGTGATTGAATTGATTGGGTTTATGATTGTTTGAATGATAGCACATTATGTTATATTAATTAAAACATTCAAACTATACTTAATGAAGTTCTCATGCGGATGGCCCATGCGAATGGACCACACGCATGAATAACTTCATACGATTGACTCAATCGCACGATTGAAACAGGAGACTGAATCAGTCGTATGATTGACACATAAGATTGACTCAATCGCACGACTGAACACTCAGTCGTGCGGATGAATCAACCGCATGGTTCAATCGCACGACTGAACCATACTTATGGCCCAGTCGCACGATTGAACAATACTAACCTATAAATAGACCCAATTCGTGGGAAAACGTAAGCATTGATCCCATTACGATTCCAGACGTACCCTAGCCGTCCAGAAGCCTCCCAAATCGTTCTCCAAGTTCATAGAACACATCAGATCGGTTCCTAATCGATTTCTGACGTTGATTTCAATTCTTGATTGATTCATCGTGTGTTCTCCCTGATTGGATCGCCAATCAAATAGGATTCCGCACTATTTGAGTTGGTTTAACACGCAATCACTCGGTATTTCATTCAAATACCAGGTCCTGACAAGTGGTATCAGAGCTTTGGCTCTTGATTTCGTGTTGATTCAATCAAGATTGCATAAAAGTTTGTGTTTTTGCACGAAAAACGCAATCTTTAGCATCAAAAGTGATCTTGGACGTTCCCTGCTCATCGAAGTTCAGTTTCTACGGACTTAGACGATTTGGACTTGCAAAATTTCGAATTTTTACGGCTGAAACCCGTCAAACCTAGAAATTTTCGCAAAACAGCAGCTTCAGTCGCACGAGTGACCCATTCGCACGACTGGACTCCATTCGCAGTGCTCATTCGCACGACTGGACCTAGTCGCACCCTCATTCAGCCGACTGAACCGTTCGTTCGCATAGCTCATACGCACCAGATTCATTCGCACGACTGAACCATTCGCCCTGTTCAGTCGCACGGTTGAACCAATCGCAGAGTTCATACGCACGATAAGACCATTCGCATCCTTCAGTCGCATCAGTTAAAGTTATTTGATTAGATTCTAAGTTTATTAGCCATGGAAGATCAGATGTCAGCCTTTACTGCTGGGAAGGACTCAAGAATTCAGAACCTGCTGCTGCTTGAGAGTGAGGTGGGTAATCACAATAAACCACCAAAGCTCTTGACTTTAGATGAGTTTCCCCACTGGAAACAACGTTTTGAGATCTACCTCAATGGAGTAGATCCTAATCTGTGGGAAGCTATCGAGGTTGGGTATAGTACACCGGTGGGAGCAGATGGAGTAAAATTAACGTTAAGTGGGATGACTGACGCACAGAAAGTAAAGTACAATGCAGAGAAAAGGGTTTATGCATTGATCACTCAGTCAATTCCCAAAGACATATTCCACCAGTACTCAGAGAACAAGCAGTCCAAGAAACTGTGGGATGAGCTAGAGAAAAGATATGATGGAATGCATCGTTAAAGGCAATCAAGGCAAAGGAGTTAAAGAAGGAATTCGATAACTTCTCATCGATTGGTAACGAGAGTTTAGATGAAGTCATAGACAGATTCTACCACTTGATGAGCGAGTTGCATACACATGGAGTGGAAACGACTATGGAAGAGAAAGTAAGCAACTTCGCAGATGGATTGCCTGATAAGTGGGCTTCATTCGTGTCTAATCTTAGACAGAATGGAATGCTTGTAAAGCTGGATATAAATGACTTCATTCTCAAGCTGCGTGAAGAAGCACTAAGGATGAAGTATAGAGCACAGAAGTCTTCGTATACACAAAACCCAGCTTTATACAATGCCACGCCTCAAGCTAAGACATCTGGAGCACCTCTCCAGACAGCATTTGTGTCTAGTTCGTCAGGTCCTTCACATGCTTCTCCTTCTGGATCAGACACGTCAGGGTCGTCATGTACCCACTATATTGGATCAGAAGCAAGTGCTACCAAATTGAAGACCGAGAACCTCGGTAATGTGACCGTAGAAGTAGCACGAGAGCATATGGATCTTCTAGCCGCAGTAGTTCATTCATATGATGGACTTGTGGCTGGGAAGATTGGAAACTGTCATCTGGCAGATGAAGACTACGAGCAGGTAGATGAAATGGAGCTTGAAAGAATGGATATAATGTGGGCCTTAGCTAGCGCTGTCCGAAGGGCGAAGAAGTTTGTTAAGAAGACAGGACAAAATTTGATAGCTACTAAGGACACCACATTTGGCTTTGACAAGAGCAAAGTGACCTGCTTCAACTGTGGAGAGAAAGGGCACTTCAAGAGGGAATGTGTCAAGCCAAAGAAGACGGGTAATGGGAACCCGTTCTCATCCTTTACTCGCCAAGACAAGCAAGCCTCCAGTTCTACTTCATCAAACAAGGACCCAAAAGCCTTGACTGCTCATGATGATGAAGGACAGGACTGGAGTTTTAGATTTGTCTCACCAGAATCTAACATTGCCAGTGTTGAAGATATTGATGATGATTCTGCGAGTGAAGGTGATTAGCAGTTGAAATAGCGATGTCACACAGTGAAGAAACAACTGCAGCTGAGGTCAGTTACACACCAAAGGAGGAGACTTCCACGTCAGAAACAGAAAAGTCAGAATCACCAGAACCAGAGACGTCTGATGCTGCGTTGATGGCTAACTCTTCTGAAACAACACAGGTAAGTACAACTGACCAAATGTTTAATAATCATGCTTGTTCTAACTGTGATATGTTTAGGAATAGCATTGATGAAAAATTTGCTAGGTTATTAGATCACAATGATAACTTAGTAAAGGATTTACAACTATGCACTGAGGCCAATAGAGTTCTAAAACAAAATGAGCATAGTTATAAAGAAAAGATAGACCTATTGACTAAACAACTTAGGGAAACCGAAGTAGTTGCCTTTAATCAAGCAAATGACATTAGGTACTATCTAAACTCCCTAGAGGACACTAAGAAGCAAAAGGCAGTTCTAGAAGTAGAAGTTAATTCCTTAAAACAGAAACTGCATAGTTGGACTAGTTCTTCACACATAGTTCAACACTTAGTGAGAGAAAGAATAATGGGGAGGGATTAGGCTACAAAGTGGTTCCACCACCACCTGAACCTTGATGAACACCAAGTCTAAACCAGTAAACAACAACCCAATCAAGGATCATGTGGTGACCACTCCTCTTGTTACTGATCCAGACACATCATGTTCATCTACTGAATCTGGACAGAAACAAAAGGAGGCCACTTCAAAGGCAAAGGGTAAATTGCCTTGTGTTAATCTGGAAAATGAATTTGAAAAAGTTAACTTAAAGTCAGGGTCAAACAGAGTCAAATCAGAACCTAAAAAGACTTCAAACGTTAATTTTTCACATGCTACAAGTCAAAAACCAGTTAACCAAAAAGTGGAACAAGTTAAACAGGTTAAAACAGTTAAATTTGTTAAACCAGAGAAAACATCAAACATGCAAGAGTCAAAACCTAAAGTGATTGATGTTACTAAAGTGTCACGCATTTCTCCACAAAGAAAGTCTACTTATAAAGTTGATAGCAGATTGTGCTACAACTGTGGAGAATGTGGACATATTGCTTCCTATTGTCCTTTCTATCAGACACCTAGGAAGAAGATTGATCTTCAGGACTCTAGACCTAGGTCTTCTAAGAGGAGTTCTCTAACTCCACCTAGAAGATCTAGTGAACCTAAAGTCCAACCTGTAAGCCAGACGACTGTTTATCATAAACAGGCATTGCACAAATCTGGCTTATGGAAAGAGAAGTCATCCTGTGTGTCTGATACTGATGACAAGAAGGAATCTGAGTTACCCTCACCTTCTAAAGGTCAATGGGTAGAGTTTATGATGTGTGATGCCTCTGGGAAACCCAAGACAGTAAAGGCTTGGGTTCCTAACCTAAACTAATACATTTACTTGATATGTGCAGGGTGTTCGGTATAGCGCTGAGACTAACACGTGGATTATAGACAGCGGAGCATCCAGGCACATGACAGGAAATAGAGCCCTTTTATCAAATGTCAAACAAATAAAAGGAGGGCATGTTTCCTTTGCAGGAAACAAGGGAGGATACATCACAGCACAGGGAGAAGTGGGAAATCAGAAAGTTAAGTTTGATAAGGTGAACTACGTTCAACAACTTCAGAATAACTTGCTTTCTGTTTCCCAAATCTGCGATAAAGGATTTAAAGTCATCTTCGACAACAAGAAGTGTTACGTGCTGAAGAAAGACTATATGATTCCAGAGGACCAAGTTCTGATGACTGCTTCAAGATATAAGGACCTTTATGTCTTGGATCTGTCAACAGCTGCTCCAACGGATCATGAGGTGCAGTGCTTTCTATCTAAAGCTACTGAGAAGGACTCAATCTCCTGGCATAGGAGAATGGGACACATTAGTCAAAGGAAGATGAATCACTTGATTCAGAAGGATTTAGTGAGAGGAGTAAATGTCAAGAACTTCCAACTTCCTGACTTTTGTGTAGCTTGCAAGAAAGGCAAACAGACAAAGAAGTCTCATAAGGAGAAGAAAGTTCATTCAATAGAACTTCCTCTTGAACTTCTTCACATGGATCTGTTTGGTCCAGTCAGTACAAGGAGCATTGCAGGCGATTTGTACTGTTTTGTGGTCACTGATGACTACTCAAGGTTCACTTGGGTAATGTTTCTGAAATCCAAATCAGAAACATTTGAGTCATTCAAGGAATTAGTCACCACTCTGGAATCTCTCTACAAGCTAAAAGTTAGACAAGTACGCTCAGACAACGGGACAGAATTCAAGAATCAATGGATGGAGGCATACTGCAAGGAAAAGGGAATTGTTCATCAATTCACTTCAGCATACACGCCTCAGATGAATGGTGTTGCTGAGAGGAAAAATAGAAGCTTGATAGAGACTGCACGGACTATGCTGGCTGACTCGAAACTGCCTATCCAATTCTGGAATGAGGCAGTAGCAAATGCATGTTATACACTGAATCGAGTCCTAATAGTCAAGCGCCACGGAAAGACATGTTATGAGCTACTACAAAGACGCAAACCGAATTTGGAGTATCTTGAACCCTTTGGCGCGCCGTGTACACTTCTGAAGAAGACGCAAGAAGGAAAATTCAGCGAGAAGGCAGATGAAGGAATCTTTCTAGGATACAACATACCGAATAAGCGAGTTTACAATAACTCAACGGGTCTTGTAGAAGTGTGGTGTAATGTCGACGTTCAGAGATATACCACGCCACCTACAGGCAAAGGACCTGCCTACTTCTTCGATTATGATGGATTCTTCAAATCCTTCAACATACCTTCTCTCCCTCGGATGATGAGTTAGCTACTAGGATGATGTATGATATCTGAATACACCATCTAGCACACAGGGAGAATCATCTACTCAGTCAGGGGGAGTAGTCGACGACAGTGACTCCTCCTCTGAAGATGAAGCTGAAGCAGATGACCAGAACAGTCAGGAGGAACAGGTTCCAGTTCCTGAAAGTCCACAAGCATCTACGAGTGATGCACCTTCGACTTCAGAACCTCAAACTCCAACTACCTCAGATGCAGAACCAAATGTTCATAATCTTGGTTCTGAGGTAGCTGTTCCTACTACTCCAGGATCACGACTAAACGTCTATCATCCCCTTGACAATGTTATTGGGGATGTCAGATCAGGAGTACAAACCCGAAATCAGTTATACTCAGCTGATTACGCCTCGGTTATGGAGAAAGGTTACATTCATGATGGTGCCTATCGATGTTTTGTCTCGCAGGTTGAGCCAAAATATGTCAGTGAGGCACTCAATGATGAGGCGTGGGTGAGTGCCATGCAAGAAGAACTTCTGCAGTTTAAGAAGTTAGGTGTATGGACACTGGTTGATAAACCTAAAGGTGCTAAAGTCATTGGCACTAAATGGGTACTAAAATGCAAGAAGGATGACCAAGGGTCATTATCAGGAACAAAGCTCGACTGGTGGTTCAAGGTTTTCGCCAAGTCGAGGGAATTGACTACAATGAGGTGTTTGCACCCGTGGCAAGGATGGAAGCTATTCGTATCTTCCTTGCCTATGCATCGTACATGAAGATCAAAGTCTACCAATTAGATGTAAAGAGTGCATTCCTTCATGGGGAAATCAGAGAAACAGTCTATGTAAGTCAACCCGAGGGTTTTGAAGATCCTTACCATCGGGATAGAGTTTACAAGCTCGACAAAGCTTTGTATGGGCTTCATCAAGCTCCTCGAGCTTGGTATGAGAAACTCTCAACTCATCTTGTGAAACACGGCTTTCGCAGGGGAGTAATTGACTGTACACTGTTTATTAAGGAAAAGGATGGCGACCTACTGCTTGTACAGATATATGTTGATGACATAATCTTCGGGTCAAAGAACGAAGAGTTATGTAAAGAGTTTGAAGCAGTAATGAAGAAAGAATTTGAGATGAGTGCCATGGGGGAGATGAAGTTCTTTCTCGGGTTACAGGTGGATCAAACACCTAATGGAATCTTTCTACATCAGACCAAGTATGTAGGAGACATTCTCAGTCGCTTTGACATGGAGAATGCTTCTGCTGCTGGGACTCCACTTGCTACTAATCATGATATAGCACCGGATGATAATGGAGATCTAGTAGATGCCACTATGTACCGAGGAATGATCGGATCCCTCATGTATCTCACTGCCTCAAGACCTGATATTATGTATGCTACATGTCTATGTTCTAGATATCAGGCTAAACCAAAGGTCAACCATCTGATCGGGGTCAAGAGGATTTTTCGTTATCTGAAGGGTACACCCACACTTGGATTGTGGTACCCTCATGATGATGACTTTGAGCTTACCGCGTATAGTGACTCGGATTACGGGGGCTGCAAGATGAACTACAAGTCTACATCAGCAGGGTGTCAATTCTTTGGGAGAAGATTAGTTACCTGGCAGTGTAAGAAGCAGACATCGGTTGCATTGTCAACCTGTGAAGCCGAATATGTTGCTGCTGCAAGTTGCTGTTCTCAAATCATCTGGATTCAACAGCAAATGCGGGATTACGGTTTAAAATTCTCATCTACTCCTATTTTCGTTGATAACTCTGCTGCAATTGCAGTAACTAAAAATCCGGTCCAACATCCTAAGACCAAACACATCGGTATTAAATACCATTTCATAAGAGATTGTTTTGAAAAGAACTTAATTGATGTGGTTAAAATTAATACTGATTTTCAACGCGCTGACCTCTATACTAAAGCTTTGATAAACCACGTTTTCAATATTTATTAGAGGTCAACGGTGTTAAAAAGAAAAGTGAGGTAATTCCTGATGATGAAAATGTGTAGTCCGATGTCGTGTAGTTAAATTTTATTTTATTTATTTTGATTTGTCTATTTGATTTTAATTTTATTTAAACTCATGTTCTCTTGCTGTTTATTAAAATCCTAAAATAATTAAACCAGAAATGATTTTAGTATTTTAGGGGGAGAATATGTCAGCAAGTTAACATTAAAAAAAAATGAGGGGGAGTAGGAGTAGCGAGCTGAAATAAGGTAGATTGTATCTGTGATACCGATTCAATACCTTTGGAAAATGATAGTACACAGGAACAAATCAAGAGGGACTTTAAAATTTAAGTTTTAGAAAGATGCAAAAGTTCAAAGTATAAATCTGTGTAGTCTAAGCAATACCAAAAGGAAAGATGATAGAAAACTGGCAACTCCTAAGGTGACACAAAGAAAGTAGACTTAGAGGCTGCTAGACCATATATGATATGTTGGTAGATTCAACACAATAGACAAATAGACCTGATTGGTGATCTCAAGATCAAACTAAGTTGTTCAACTGACTGTGGGCTTCCATCTTATCACTGGTTAACACAATCAACAATATTCCAATAAGGTGTAATGAGCAAGTAAACGCCACAAATGTGTGCGGATGACCATAACTAGAGCAAAGCAAGAAAAAAATGAAAGACAAATGCAATAAAGCTAATGACTTATGTTGTTGGTGCATTTTGTGCAAAATAAAATAATCTGCTCTAACAAGGAGATAGGTTGTGTGCCTCTCTGCTGTGCGATGGCACTGACCTGAGGATAAGCATAACCTAGATATTCTAGAATTCATTGTTGTTTGCCGCCTCTCTGCTGTGCGATGGCACTGACCTGAGGACAGGCTTCTCTTTGAAAGCTCTAAGAATAGTCTCTTCTTGTAATAATACCCGTAGACCGCTCAAAAGCTCCTGAGGAATGTTGATTACCATATAAGTGTGGGATCCACAAATGTTAGTTGAAATAATTAAACCTAAATAAGTCACCAGTCTGGGTCAAAAGTCTGTGTATGGATTTAAGTGGACAAACATACTGACAATCATTGTGGCTACATTCTCAAAGGTTCAAATCAATGTGAAAATCTAAGAGTTTCAGTATGATTTCCTTATGTTGCTAACGACTCTGGATGAACACCAAGAACTTGAGCATCAAAAGGTTTAATAACTAGTCCCAAATGATTTGAACTGCCTGTATGATTCCAAAATTGAATTGGTCCAGGTGTGATCAATCTAAGTTGAAGCTATCTACTCCCGAACCAAATCCCGTAGATATCAATCTCTGGATTTATCTCTCACAAAAAGCCAAAAATATGTCTGATTATGTAATTAGTTTAAATTCTTAAATTAGTTAGTCGTTTTAAGTTTTAATTTGAGTCAAGTGTCGGGCTACATCAGGAAAATCAGAAGGAATAAACTCACTAAAAGGGTCATGTCTGAGATGACCATATGTGCTTTGAAAGGTTATATCAGTCACGTCTGAGGTGACAAAGTGTTTTTTAAAAGGGTCACGTCTGAGGTGACCAAAGTGGTTAAAAGGATCACGTCTGAGGTGATCAAAGTGTTTTCAAGATAAAAGGATCATGTCTGAGATGATCAAAAGTTCATAACGTTAATTTAATTAATATAAAAGAGTTTAAAGGTAAATTGGTAAAAATAGCAGAAAAATTAACTAAGTATGACCCATTCGCACGAATGGACCATACGTATGGACTAACCATACGAATGAAGTCCATTCGCACGAATGAACTATGAGTATGGACCATCCAACCGAATGGATCATACGATTAGTCCAATCGGAGGCTTAAGTGCGAACGAGTGAGTCAGTCGCACGACTGAACTTCAGTCGGACGACTGGAGAAGGGCGACTGACCCAATCGCACGACTGAGTCCCACTCGCACGACTGAAAGGTGCGAATGAACTCAGTCGCACGATTGGATCTAGGGTTGATATAAATAGAGGTGGAGTCGGTCGCAGAGACTCATCACCCTCAAATCGCCCCTAAATCGCACATCCTACCGTTACTCTGCCAAAATTTGATTTGCCTTAGTTTTCTCTTTGATTGTGTGTTACTGACGGTCGCTAATCCTCATACAGGTATTTTGAAGTCTACTTCCATCAAAATCAGAAAGATTGGAACCCTAAATAGGTTAACTCGACTGTGAAATGCGAACCGCGACATGCAAACCCTAATAACCTATTAAAACCAAGCAAAATGCTAAAATTAAGAAAAATAGGTTGTTAGTAAAGAGAATGCGACACTAAAGAACCGGTTAATTGAGTTATAGGACTTAGTTTGCGTAGATTCGAACGTTGGACGACTGAACACCTGAGACAGACGACTGGTCGTACGGATGAACTTCAGTCGCACGACTGAAGGGAGCGATTCACTCAACCGCACGACTGAACCATGCGAATGAGACTCAGTCGCACGACTGGTGTAACCGCATAAGAGTACATGCGCATGAGTTCAGTCGCACACTCAGTCGTGCGCATGAAGTCAATCGCACGTCTGAACCTCAATCGCACGATTCAGTCGCTCGACTGTCTTCAGTCGTACAACCTCAATCGCATGACAGATAGTTGTCATTCAAAATCTAAGTGCTTCATTATACTCTTAGCAAACGAAACTAACGTTTATATTATTATGTGTTACAGATGGCGAGTCGATGGAACATGAGCACCAAGCACAACATATGTGCTCACCTGGATTTGACATCCAGGAATGCAGCTGACTTCACAGGCATTATTACATTTCTACAGAGATCCAGGATCGCTCATGCTATATCCACTCCATGCACACCATACAGATCAGTGCAGCAGGCCTTCTGGGAAGGCGCGTCGGTTGATAGATCCACTGAGCCTCATTGCATCAGGAGCTCGATTTTTGGTGAGGCTATCATTGTATCTGAGGAGGATCTGAGGATTGTTCTACAGTTTGGGGACGATGCTGAGTGTCCCACTCGTCTACACCCCCTCACGGTCAGAGGATGTTTCATGAGAGCCAAGTACTCTGGGGACATCAATGCCGGGGTACTCAACAAGAGTAACCTCTGTCCCCAGTTTAAGTACCTTGCGCACGTGCTGCTGAAGTGTATAGCATCAAGGAAGGGAGGTTATGACGAGCTCTCCGACCAGATCCAGAACGCATATGCAGCGTTGGTGCTGAACCACCCGTTCAGCTTCTCCAAGATGATATTCACCTACTTGGTGGAGAACCTCGAGGGGAAAGGGAAGGAAGGCTTCTGTATGTACCCCAGATTTCTACAGATGATCATTGACCAGAAGCTTCCCTCCCTGCCAAAGGAGAAGGAGGACGCTGTTGTTCTTGAGGTTATGGACGACACGACTCTTGGCCGGATGAAGGTATACAGGGGGAAGTAGGTGAAGCCCCCTGTCAGGAGGTTGTTTGGGCATCTGGCCCGTGCTGATTATGTGGCGCCAGCCAAGAGAAATGGCGCCACGATGACAGTGATTCGGATGTAGAGCATATTGCTATACCAGAGACTGACTCTGATGATGATGATAGCGGCGACGCCGGGGATGACATGCCTGCCCCATCTAGAGGCACAGATTCATACGTTATTCCCCCGGGGTCAGCCACTGCCGGAGAGGTCGCAGAGATGGCCGGTTTCCATCAAGAGTTTGTTACTGGTGATATAGAGGAGGAGGAGTCAGATGAGGAGCCCCTCACCAGGACTGTGGGAAGTAAAGTAGTTCCCACAGACCACGGGCTTAGGGTGGTTGGTGAACACCCTAGGGACTCCTCGGAGAGAGACACTGACCCGAACTATGTTCCGGGGTCAGTAAGCAGAGCTGCAGGGGGAGCATCTACTTCCTCCGGGACTAGGAGGAAGCGGATGGCTCAACCCCATGGATTGAAGAAGAAGAAGCGTCGCTTGACCTTCGTGACTACTACTTCCAGCACCACAGCCACCACTACCACCACTACTGACATACCACCCATCACCACAGCTACCACAGCCACTACTCCCACTACCACATCCACCACCTTACCTACCACCACTGTATCCTTCCCATCCATCACCAGACCATTCACCCCTACTTCACCAGCATCAGCTCACCGACCCATATTCACCACTGCCACTGCCACCACCACCGCCACCACACATCATGCTGGACCTTCAGCCCAGCCTTCACATGCTTATGGATTCACTCTACCTCACATCGGGGTAGAGGAGCAGCTCTCAGCGCTAAACCGTATGGTGATGCGTCTGCTTGCTGCGGATGAGGAGAAGGCGGCGCAGATCCGCCAGCTGACCGACCTGACTGCTGCCCAGTCTCAGCAACTGGCAGAGCAGGCTCGGGTGATAGACCAGCAGAGAGTCGAGGTGTCCCAACTCCAGGACATGCAGGCTCAGTCCGTCAAACGTATAGAGGAGTTGGAGACGACCAACAAGACCATTATGCTGAGGTTGAAGGGGTCGAAGGATGAGCCCTGAAGCTAAAGGAAGGTGACGGGGATGATGGAGATGACGATGATGAAGATGAGGATGATGATGAGGAAGATGATGATGATAAGGAGACTGAAGAAGACAGGACAGAAGGACGTGATGATGATGACGAGGCAGAAGGAGGGGATGCGGCTGCATCGGCCTCTGCTTCAGGTCAAGAGCGGAGATCTAAGCATCGACAAGACCAGTCATCCACTACTTCTGCTCCTCCGAGCGACACGCCACAGATTCAAGACAAAAGTACTGATTAGATGTTTTATGTATTTATTTATTTTGTACTTGAATCATGTAATGGAAAACAAGTGTATTAAATGTTTATATATATTAAGTTAATATAAGTCTGTTTGATTAATTACTAATGATTTATGTGTTGAATGTTTATATCAAACAGATCCAAACTTTCAAAGGGATGAGTTTGACTTTGCTCCCCTTCAAATGGTCAAGACTCAATTAACCATGATTCTTGACCTACAAGGGATAGTGAGACGGTTTGTGAGTTATACCCCTGAAGAAGGGGAGATAATTCATGACCTGTCTGATGAGCAACTGGCAGAGATGTTCAGACTCAATCCCGATGAAATAGTGAAGGACGCTCCAACAGTTGATTCAACCAGTGATGAGGAACTGAATGACATTGATGAAGTTGAGGTTGAAGACATTACTGCAGAAGAGTATCCTCAGTATGCTGACGCCGAGGGAAATGTGGTCCCCAATCTAGGTGAATCCCTAGTCAGTGATACTTTTGAGGTACTAGACAAGATGGAGCAGGAAACAGAAAAGACTGAAGGAACAGCCCAAGCCTCAAATGCAGACGTAGATATTCGCAAGGCTGAGTGGGCTGCCTGTTTTGAAGAAGTAAGAGCCCAGCGTGCTGCACCAAAGAGAGATGCCTACACCAAGCTCTACAGAGTCAAGAAACACCATAAGGTGTCAGGCAGGATTATCTCATGGGCTTATTTTGAAGACCTTAACGCTTATGCAGTTAAGAGGGAGCAGGGCATAGAGTACTTCAGGTTCCCACATGATCTGAAGACTCTACCTGGTTTTGAGCTCAACCAGCTAGCTAAGCTAAAGCTGCTGTATGCTGACCCAAGAAAGATGTCAGGCTGGTTTGAGGCTGCCCTGAAGAAGGAGTACCACACCCGATGGGTTAACTTCAGACCACAACAGCCTACGAGGTATATAAGAAGGTCTGAGGTTGATGCCATTACGGGAAAACCAAAGATTGTGCTGAAGTGGAGTCCTCCGCGCACTATGTCAAGAATCCCTCTCAGGGAAATGCCACAGGACTTCACTCCCCACTTCAAATGGTGGTACTATGATTGGAGAACCGCTGAAGCTGTCATAGTGTTGAATAAAGAGGGACAAATGGATACTATCAGGGTATTTGACCCAATGTGGCTAACCAACTTGTCTGCTAATGATGTTTATACATTATACAAGTGGCCACTATTCTATGACACGCAAGATATTGTACAAGCCCTCCAATTCCAAAATGTCATAAGACTCTGCTTTGCGTTTGAGATACACGCAGGAGTCACTAAAGAGGAGAAGTACAAAAAGTACAAGGAGGTGATGCATAAGACAAGAGAATAGATAGATCTAGGTCCAAGGGGGAGTTTGTTGATGCATGTATGTCCCTATATCATGATTTGTAATGTAATGAACTTGTCTGTCTGATTATGATATAATTGTATCGATTAATGAAATGATATGAATTGGTTGTTACTTGTGATGTTTAATATTTCATTAATGAGTTGTGATTGAATTGATTGGGTTTATGATTGTTTGAATGATAGCACATTATGTTATATTAATTAAAACATTCAAACTATACTTAATGAAGTTCTCATGCGGATGGCCCATGCGAATGGACCACACGCATGAATAACTTCATACGATTGACTCAATCGCACGATTGAAACAGGAGACTGAATCAGTCGTATGATTGACACATAAGATTGACTCAATCGCACGACTGAACACTCAGTCGTGCGGATGAATCAACCGCATGGTTCAATCGCACGACTGAACCATACTTATGGCCCAGTCGCACGATTGAACAATACTAACCTATAAATAGACCCAATTCGTGGGAAAACGTAAGCATTGATCCCATTACGATTCCAGACGTACCCTAGCCGTCCAGAAGCCTCCCAAATCGTTCTCCAAGTTCATAGAACACATCAGATCGGTTCCTAATCGATTTCTGACGTTGATTTCAATTCTTGATTGATTCATCGTGTGTTCTCACTGATTGGATCGCCAATCAAATAGGATTCCGCACTATTTGAGTTGGTTTAACACGCAATCACTCGGTATTTCGTTCAAATACCAGGTCCTGACATATACCGCAAAAAAAAGAAAATAATTTAGATGAGATCTATTTGGTTTCTGACCAAAACCCAACTTTAATAGGGAGAAAATATTATAACTTTTTGGCTTGATGTGAATTAATGTTTTTTTATGTAAAATAATATGTTCACAAACATGAACATGTGCTCTTATGATCATTAGCTTTGCAATCAATTGAGTGGTATTCTCAACAAAAGCAATTTGTGCATGAACTTAAGCCATATAAAGTTAAAAACTTATTCCAATAATCACCATTATTTTGAGAATTAAACTCATTGTTTTACCGAAAGTGATATGATAACCTTGAATCATGTGCTTGCTACCTCATTAGCTAAGCCATAAACATACAACTTCAAGTTGTGAATTTGATAACCATTTAGACGATGCATCGATTTTAAACACTAAATGGTATTCATATTAGGATATATGTATCATTTATCACTTTTAAAATTCTAAGAGTTCATATTCTATTTTAATTGATAAATAATCAACTTCTATTGAGAGCAAAAATTGTTTGCTTGATTATCAAGAAGAATATTTCAATTCTTCAAAACTTCTCATATCATTATTGACTCGATGTGGTCTAACCGGTCATGCCAGTCATGTAAATAATCATGATCCATAAACTTCTGGTTTATGATCGTATATGCATATTGTTCTCATGCTTACAAGATAAAAACACCGAGAGATCAATGTAGTATCACCTCATACTCTTATGGATAATACTTGTATATATATGCATATACTCTCATACAATCAATCCCTTGCTACTGTGGTGGTCAATCTCATTATTTAATGATCATCATTACAATTTATTAATTACGTCCGTAATCATGACATTTTTTATAATTATTATATATCACATTCACTATAAGGAGTAGGTATATTTAGGAAAACTTAACGGTTTTTATTCTTTTCTCGGACACAAGGATATGAAATAATTTTAAACTTTTCATACTCTTTTGATAATATTGTTACATAAAGCGTACTGAGGTATGACAATGAAAAATAATTTCATTCGGTGCTTCTCATGAATAATTTTTGCATAATATAACATCATTGAGAAATAATTATATGTCCGAGTCATATAAGACTTTTCGGTCTTAAATCTTACGACCTTTTATAAATCAATAATAATATTCAAAGAGTATGCAACTTTGAGTGTCATATTATCTTAAATAAATGGAACTCACTATGATATGAATATATTTATAAGTAGTCGTGAGAGTAACAACAAAAGCATTAATATGTTTGCTAAGTCATGTTATTCAATAAATTGATATCTTATTATGAAGCATGCTAGCCACAAAACATGAAACAAACCTTTATTATTTATTTTTTTTCATGATAAATAAAGTAGCATAATATTTTTATAAGAATAATAAATTAACGTTTTAGTTTTGATATAACACATGCCTCAAGCGCTAATAATTGCCGGAGCTCATATAGTTTTGGTCTTCTAGACCTACCATAAATATTTTAATAACACTACTTATAGCTAATTAATAACATAATTAGATTGACATGAAGACGAAATATTATCATGTAGATGAAACCAATACGTTACCTTCAAAGCTTTAAATCATGTCCATTAAAAAATTGTATCATCATGTTAGCTAACATATTTCATGTTTACATTAAAGTTTTATTCTCGCAAACTGGAGTATGATTAAAACTTAATATACAACATGAAAACTCATTCCTATGAAATTATAGAAAAATAAGACGTCAAGTTGTCAACATTATATTATTATTATTATTTATAAACGTGTTCGTTAAATACACGTGCCATAAAATGCAAATCAAATTATTGATTGGTATTTACAAATAAAATACAAGGGTATTTATAGGAGTAGGAAACATAATCCTTTCATAACTCCAATAACCATTTGAATAACATGATAAGTATATCTCTAATAAATTCTATCTATATAATTATTGATAACCACAATAAATAATATTTATAACATAATATAAGTTTTTATTATACATAAAAAATCAATAAACCTAATTTTTATCCATTAGAACTTTAAATATCAGTTGATAACACAATCATTACATGAATAAAAGTTATGTTGATGATTTCTTATTAACATGGGTGTAACGTAAACCTTTTATAATAACGTGTAACGATCCATAACATCTGTGTAATTTTGTCATCATATTTTTTTACTGGCAACGAATACCTTAAGCCCAATCGCTCGGGTAAATCTATTGACGAATATTCATCCACGTCCTGCGAACACAAACAATGTTGATGACCCAGTCCGTCCATCATTTCAAGAAAAACCCACTAGCTGAATACTCAATTCATTAGATTTTAAGTAAAATGAAGAAAAATTCACGTATCCATTCATTTTTAACATGTTAGTGATATGGTTATACTAAAATATTGTACAAAAAGATTTCAATACCAATAGAATATTAATGAAAAAACCTTCAATTATATAAGATCATATACACGTATATTTGAAACCTGTAAAACTCAAATGGTATTAATAAGTACCCAAATGTATAAAACTAGTCATAGTCATCTACAATCAAGATTACAAAAGGAGACCACTATGACCCCACCATCTTAAATCTAATCTCACACGACCTGCAAACAGTCATTTAATTTTTCATCAAACAGTTGTTTGCAGGTCAAAGGCCGTTTGAGATTTTTGTCAAACGGTTGTTCAAACTTTATGTCACATCTCGTGACCCTTACCTTTTAAACGGTCATTTGAGTTTTCATCAAGCGGGCAATCTATCTTTTAAATGATCGTTTGAGGCGAAATTTAAACAGATTGTTTGGGTGCGAGATTATACGGGAGTAGTATGGCGTTGTATTCCCATCTTGGTTGTTTGCACAACGTCAATACCATCCAAACTAAAGTCTGAGATGTCCAACATCATTATAACATCGAGGTTTAAAAATTTCTCGTCTATTTCATGTCATACCGCTATCATGCCACATGAAAATCCTCAATGTGATCTAGTTAAAAATAAGAACTTTCATTGAAGTATTGACAGAAATTGTTTTTGTTGTTGGGAACCAAATACGCATACGTTCCACTAGTAGAGATTTAAATTCCCTCTCGCTAAAATTTCAAGTTCAAATCCTTTTTTCACCGGTTGATATCATAACCTATTAAAAGTCATTTGTCTAGACGGTTTGGAGGATTAATAGGTAATTTTCTAATATAAGTTCTCATTGTTATAAACAAAATACGTCAAGGACCGCCAACCAATTAACTATATATTTGTATGTGATTTTCAAATTAAAATCCATATTGTTTACCATTCACCAAGCCTAACAAATGGGCACGTCAAGTCAGGGACAGATCATGAGTTGTTCAGAAGAAAAGTAAAAAATGAGTTCACTTGTATTTATCAATATGATAGCTAATGGCAATACACGAGTGGTGGTTGGGGTCTTGGTAGCTATAGTGGTGACGACACGCCATCAATGACAATGGTCATGTTGATGGAGATCGGTAGACGGTCGCAGTAGGTGATGCTGCCATGCTGGTCTATTTAAGCCCGTTTTAAACTAGTAAGTTTTTAAAATTGACTCATTATATACTGAGTAGTCAAAACAACCCAAGAAAGAATGGATCATGATCATGATCATGACCTGCACCATTCACTCATTCAAAAGCCGAGTGACAACTCTTAAATATCCATTTTAATCATGAAGATATGGAAACTAGCAAGGGCACACTATGTCATCCTATACTGTTGAAATCAACAATCAAACCGACACTGCACAGTGCACAAGACCAGATCCGGTTCTCAGACCACAGGTTGAAGAGTCAAGTTCTCGGTCCATTTTGGAACCCATCCAGGTCATGGTCTAGTCCAGGACCAGATAATTTTCTTTTATTTAGATGAAAAGATGCCATTTGTGCAAGGACTTGGGCAATTCGGCTTAAAAATATTACAAATATTAGTCATGATCAGGGGTCTGGTTTTACAAGGTTAATCTCAAACAGTTACTACCAGCAACCAAACCGAACCACATCATCAGACCACTATTGTGATGCCAGGTTTTCAGACCATGGTTTACAAGATCTTCAGGTCTCTGGTTTAGCAACCATTTGGGTCAGTATAGTCCAAAACTATATATTTTTCTCACTTTCATGAAACGTTATCATATGGGTTATGAATATTTTAGAATTTTTAGTCCTGATTTGGTCTGTCTAGTCTGATTCAGTGATTTGTGTTATAACAGTTATTCCCACACCCTTAAAATCAGCCATCAAACAGGAACTGCACAAGACCAGACATGGCGATGTACTGTCCAGTCCTCAAACCATGGTTTAAAATTCTTCGAATCTAAGTCGATTTACACCCGTTCAGGCCCAGGTCTAGTCCAATATTTAGATAGTTTCTTTGTATTTTCACAAAAACGTCATCTGGGTTAGGAATCATGCTTGAAAATTTTCAAAAGAATCAGTCTCAAGCCAGTCGAGTTTTGGACAGTTGCAGCCCTCCCCCAGTAAAATGTTTACTTGTATGAAATATAAAATACCAAGAATGAAGTTCAAAGAAGCGTAATGAAATAGAATCAAACAGGCAGTGACAGAAGTATGCTAATAAGATCTCTAACTAAAGCATTTTGCTCTTATGGCTACCAATTTTATCATGAAACAAAACAGCAGGCAAAAGTGAATAGTAACAACAGTTTTGGAGATTTGCGAACACCTCTTTTAACTCTGCTCTTCACCATTTGCAAGCTCCCTTTCCTCCTCAGCAGCAGCCATCAGTTCATCAAATTTCTCTGTCTTCCCCAGTAATATCTCAATCTAAACAACAAATATGGCATGGATATTATTATCATCTTTTCTATGACTAGATACGTCATACAGGTCTGGTAACATGTCAAAACTAGTTCAAGTTTAATGTTTAATTAGTCATTTTCTTGAGACCAGGTCAGGTCACTTTCACAGTTTGACCTGTAAACTCGTATTGTTTTAATATAAATGAACAATGTGTTATAAATGATTATAAAATTTTTTTTATAACATAAGAGTTAAAAGGTGGCATAAATTTAAAAATGATTCAACCCATTTGACCAGTTTCCCTTTGGTCCAGCAGTATCCAGGTGGTCCAATAACCAAGAGGTTGCGGGTTAAAGTACCATTTGGGACAGAGGTGTAATAAAGGCGAATAATGGGTGTGTGAATCTTTGCCGTCCAAAAAACTTTTAACTCGGTAGAGTATGTTTCTATCAGTTAATGTAGCTTCAGTAATAGGTTCTGCATAGGAACTGAGGAAGATATTTGTATATAATTACAAAATGAGGAACTTTAAACAAAAGGGTATTAGGTTCATCTAAAGTGATTAATGTTACAAAACAGTGTTCTTTCTGCATTTTTGCAAGAATGATGGTTTGACATTACAACTAAAAACCATGTAGTGTAGTGATTGTAAGAACCTTATTTGTAATTTGAGTCAAGATAAAAAATATTAATAAAAAACAAGGTCAATAGTGTTTTATCATCACACATAATAAAAGAAGAGGGAAGAAAGGGCCTCAGACCCTACTAAATCTTTAACGTATAGCATCATTATATATAATTACGGAATTACCTTGGCCTTTTGGATGACCCGACCTCTAGATTCATCTTTTATGTCAACAGTAGATGTCATGATCTCTGCGGTTATATTTCAAATCAGCATTTATAATAGTAATGCACTAATGCAAACATTTCACATATCACACACTTGCATGGTTGAATAATAACAATAGCAGTCATAATTATGCTTACTCTTTTCAATTGCAAATCCACTGTTTTTGAGAATCTCTGCAATTGTGACAACAGTGGCAATAGCTACAGAAATAACCAAAATAACTGATCAGCGGTGTAATTATACATTAAAAAATACAGTTAGTCCAACCTACTACTGCAACAGAACTATTTAAATACCATGGACTTTTTCTCTTGTAAATGGAGTAAAAGAAACTGAGAGTTTATACATCACAATGCCAAACATCAGTGCCATAATTGATAGTTTCAATAGAAACAGAAGTACAAGACAAAGATGTGAAACTGACCAACATATAGACAATTTCGAAGACTTCATAATTACATGTAATGTGTAATTCATGCATCAGAAGATATGATTTACAAACAAAAAATAAACCTGTTATAAAAGTTTGGTTAATGGAATAACATCAAAATACCAGAGCATTAATCTACTCTTTTGCCACAATAATGTTTGTGTTAGTCTAACGGAACTAAAACCTATGGGTCGATGGAGCTTCTTAAATTATACTAAGATAAAATACTCTGATTTGAAAAAGTGAATAAAACAGAAGTACAAAAGTTGTCAAGTTCAAGCATAAACAAAACCAAACAGGGGTCCAAATACATGCATAAATCCCATAACATTTTGCAGGAAATGGCTGATTTAACCATCTTATCGGGTGTCAACAGAAACGATTCACTCCAAAAGTACATAATGAATAGGATACACAAATCAAAAACTACAATGCATAGTCTTCATATATCATTAATCATGACGTGGAAAAAATTCTATAAAGTTAAAGCATGAATATCCAAAGCTAGTTACTATTATTAAATGAAAACAGCAGAAGACTATTAACACAATGCTATTTGTTGTTTGTCAATCAGGCCTCCAATCAACAGGCTTCGTAAATCATACTAATACTAAAAGGATATACTCATTTTTAAGAAAGTGATAAAAACAGAGCACCGTCAGATTCAAGCGAATGAAAAGAGAAAAGTAGACAACAAAGCCTAAACCAAAACACAATTAAGAAATTCATAATCAATAAGACAGATAAATCTAAGACTACAACGCACAACCTTCATTATCCAGAAAATAATCAGTAAATTTATCCATTTCAGGATTAAAACTTCAAAATATTAAAGATCCAGAAAATCATCAGTTTGTTAACGCATTTCACGTTTCACGATTCAAAGGAAGCAATTACTAATCAAATCATACGACTCTGTTATCACAACAACACATAAAATCTGACACAGATCGAATTTTCAAATCCAATAACCGTCTTCCTCATATATCTTCCATCGTAAACGAATACGTATACACACAAACACATATCCTAAACAGCGTATGATTCGTAACTGCATTAATGTAATAAAACAACACAAACAACGTTACGATTGAAGAGTTACATAACAAACTCACCCATTCCTAAAGCAGAAAGCTCAACCTCATTGTGTTGTTGCATATACCTCTGCAATCAACCACACAAAATCAATCTCAAACCACAAATTTCAGAAATCACAACGAACAAACAACGGATACGGCGATTATACCTTGGCGAGATTGACGTAGAAGAAGAGAGGCTTCTTCGTGTTGGAAACTTGAATGCGATTCTTCTTCTGTGAGTCGTTCGTGATGGTTATGTTCTGAACTGCTTCTGTAATCTCCTCCATTTTTGTTTGAAGAATGATGAGTAACCCTAACCCTAGAAACACACACGAAGGGCGTTGTGAATATATGTATGATATGAGTGCATAACAACCTGTTTTCACTTTGCCCCTTACACTTTTAAATTATTACTTAATAAGTTATAATCTTATAGGGTATAACCTTTTTTAAGGAACGGTAATAATGCAATACTTTTAGGGGCTGTTTGATTACGTTGACTGAGTAAGATCTGACTGAGTAAGAAGTTGACCCAGTAAAAAGTTCTGACTGGGTAAGCATCTGTTCGAAACTTGGCTGTTTGATTTAGTATCTGACTAAGGGGCTGAATGCAAGGGAGGTGCTCGGGTGCTCGTTTTTTGGTTGCGCAAGGGAGGTGCTCGGATGCTCGTTTTCCAGTTGCGCAAGGGAGGTGCTCGGGTGCTCGTTTTCTGGCTGCGAAAGGGAGGTGCTCGGGTGCTCGGTCGGCTGCCCGCGGGAGGTGCTCGGGTGCTCGGTCGGCTACGCAAGGTCTGGGTCAGCATTTGTTTTTTTAGGTCTGAGTCAGCTGCAAGACCCGGTCAGCCCATACCCCTTGCATATCAAACGGGCTGACTCACTGACCAAGTCAGCCGGGTCAGCCCGGTCAGCTGAAAACAAACAGCCCCTTAATCGGACCCACCTATTTGTTTTCTAGTCATGACCACACCCCCAACCTCTTAAGGTAAAACCCACAATTGAAAAAACCATCTTACTCAACCCAATGTTATTTTTTACTTCGAACGAGACTTGAACAAAAAACCTCCCCATTTCTTGTTTCAAGTTAGTTATAATGTATAACTAACTTATATATTATCATTGCTTTATTTTGTATTAGGGCTTCTTATGGTTTAGTCCGGTCGGTTTTCTATAAAACTATTGGCCTAAACCATTATCTACAATTTTAAGAAAGGACAAATCAAATGTGGACGTTGGTTTGGTCAGCCGGGCTAGTACATTTCAAGGGTTGACTGGTTGACTTTGACGGCCTGGTGGTTTTAAACCTTTTTCTTAATTGTGATTTTGTAATAATTATTTACAAATTATAAGATTTATTCAAAAATACATATACACATTTCAAGTTTCAAATAAAAACAATAATAACAAAATGTTAAAACGGATGTCTTATATTGAATGTGCCATCAAAACATAAACCATTTCAAACCAGCTAAGTTGTTTTAGTTTTGACACTTTGATTGGTTTTCTTGATTTATGAACGCCCATGTTTTGTGTTGCTATCACCAAATCACCATTTATCTATCGATAATTAAATTTACGGCTTTGAGCAGAAGGCTTATATTGAAGGTGCTTGTATTTTTGACGTGATTAGTTTAAGCTTCATGAATTAACAAAAAGTATGATCTTTTGAAAAGACGTATACTATTTGAATCGAAAGTTGTTGGACAGTATGACGAAGCAAAAGCGTTTTGGTGAAAATATATTGTCGACTTGGTGTTGTAAAAATGAGAGTGCTGATATGGAGATAGGAATGAAAATAAGGGAGGTAACTGTAACTTCTTTCTCATTTATTATAATTGTTGAGGGGCTAAATATGACAATGCAAGAAATTATAGGGATCAAAAGAGTTAAGGAGGTTAAAGTGAAAAGTGATAATACCAGGGTTTCATATCTACAATAGATTGCATTTTTGGTTGGAAGCTACTTTTTTAGTTTTCCTTTTTAAAACTTTCGTTCATGTTCTCTAACATTATGAACCATTTTTTTTATTTTAATTTATTAAATTAAATTTTACTTCAAATTTAATTTTATATTTCTTAAATTTTATAAACCTATTATATTCCTTCCAACCTTGAAAATCTTATTGTATTTTTATGTACACAAAAGTTGTAAAAAATCAAATTAGATCCAATCTATTAAAGTATCTTGAGTATTAAAGTATCTTGAGTAGTATGAGTTAAGTTGTATCGAAAGATGAAATGCTGATGTGACGGTCAAAAGACTAAAGCATATTGTGTTCTTTTTCATATAAGTCGGTACATTCACCCGACAATCGTCACAAAAAATAGAACTCTAAACGTTCGTATACAGTTATACACACATTAGCGTAACATATGTAGAATATGTAGAATGTGTATGCACATATATCCATGTAGGCATGTATGTTCATCATAACATGAATGTCTCATTATCAATCATCTTATTCTTGAAATCACATAATTTTGAGATATAGATCACAAACAAGGGGAGGAACCAAGGGGTTACACTGAATCAACCGAATTTTTTATAAACTCTAAATTTTATATATGAAAAACACGAGTTGGACCTCGTAATTGAAGTCAGTAAAAAAGATTCAAAACACCCATTTTGGTAAATAAAATTTCTAACAACACCATTATAGTAAATAAACTCCAAAAAAGAGAGCTTTACAATGATCGCTAATCAATAAGTTCTGGTCTCACCACCGCAAATAGTAAAGAAAATCAAACAAACAAATACCACAAGAAACCATTAATCAATCACTATGAAACTAGTTTCACTTGTATCTGTTCTAATGTTAACTGACCTGAGATTTCTTCTACTTTAACAATATAACGAAAAATAAAATTTAAAGAAAAAGGTCAACTGACTGCTTCAAGAAACACTCGCGTGTTTGGCTGTTAGTATCGCGTACAAACTAAAAGCACAATTACCAGACAAAAGAAAAAAACAAACCTTTAATCTGGTGCAAAATGCTTAAACTACTGTGAATATCAACAAAGGACTTCAATCGATACGAAACATGTCTGATGGTTGCTGCTTGAATGTCCCAAGGACCATGTATGGCAATATGACCATGCATGCCATAAACAGCGTGAACTGCAATGAACATATCAAAACTACGGTTAGGGGTAGTTTAGTAATTTCACATTATTCCGATGATCAAAAGAATGAAATCATGGTTATTTACCGCAAGTGGGAGGGTCAAGAAACTCCAAATTGGCCACAATGCAAAACAGAATCTGCAAAGTAAAATAACAATGAGAGGAATGAAAGTTTAATGTGATTATTGTGACTTGAATAACCAGAATTAGATAATAAGTTGCTTAATACTTGGGGTAACTTCACATCTATCTGAACTTTTAATAATCAATTTTCTTACAGCAACTCCTTAATCATTATCCAAATATACTTATTTATATTATACTAATTTGCAACTTATTTATGCATAATGGTATGTACCTTATGCTTTGGGTGTTTTAAAAAAAATGATTTTTCACTTTTAAACCAAAGCTTCTAATCTTTTTCAATGTAAGCTTACATATTTTATTTTTATACTTCTACCCCAACAGTTTTCATCTTTTGCAATTGAACACTACAATTTTTTTTACTTTAAATATACATTTTATGTTTCGTTTTAAGTTTTGCAAGTTAACATGATGCAACATGCACATGTAGTTCAACATTTTTACATTACGCTTTACGTTTCGTCTAAATTTTGTGAGTTAACACGACGTAGCATGCGTGTGTGGTTCAAAGTTTTTACATCTATTTTTCCCGTTTGACAGGTACGTCGCAACTCGCGGGTTCTAGATCGACTTAGTTATACTTTTATATGTTTTACGTTTCAGGTAAATTTCTTTGCATTAACACACCGCAACTTCAATTAATGGTTGTTGGCAATGGTGTGACATTGGTGATGTTTGTCATGGTTTTACGCCCCCGTCGCAACGCGAGGGGGCTTAATTCTAGTTTTGACCCTAAATACTTAAAAAATTAAAACGAGGTGCTTAGAGTCAAGGGTATTTTAGTAATTATGCTTATTTCAAAAATCAGTTTTCCATCCTTACTTAAATCCAAATCTGATTATTTTGTAGAAAATTTACCAATTATTTCCATAATCAGTTTTCCATACTTGCTTAAATGCACATCTGACTATTTAGTTGCAAAATCAAAATGAGGTGTTTAGAGAAATCAGTTTAAAAACACATACAAGCACACCATTAGACAAAACAAAATATATATTAAAAGGGTTAGGGGAATTTGTCTTACAAACAAAAAGATACGAGTCCGACTATGGTAACATACGGTAGGGCGTCTGTACTTGATAGTTCCCACCTCTCACTCGACTTTCTAAGACTCCATACTAGCATACTTGTATACACGAAATAGACAACATTTAAGCTGACACCAAATAGCCCGAGATACAATGGCGTTCTGCATAAAAAAGAATAAACAATATGTCAACCAGAAAAAAAATGCATTCTATAGTTCAACTTTTACGACATTGAGCAATTTCAGTTACGCATTTGATGATACAGAAGGATTCATCATTTAGGGGGTGTTTAGGATTGCTTTGATTAACAGTTTATCTGCTTATTCGTTCTTATAAAGCAGATAACCACTTCTGCATAAAGAAAAGTGCTTATGCTTATCTGTTGTTTTCAATAAACTTTTCATAAATTCAAAATTATAAGTTTACCTCTTGGGTGAAATAAGCTTATTCTCAATAAGCATCATAATAATAAGCAATCCCTGTTTAACAAGAATCTAAACTTTTCCAGCTTCTAAAAGTGGCATGGTTTATAATACATATTAAAGAGGAGGATGATGAGTGCTAAAAGCTTCATAAATGTTTATGTTTGCATCTTTTTATGTAATTTATATAAATATTTCAGCCAATGCTTCTATACAACTAACTATAGCTCACAACTACAACTAAACCTTATATCATCTTCTAATTTCCATTCAAGTTCCCTTTGTGCCAATAGCAAGTGACCATTGATCAAGTACTCCCTAATCCCTATCAGTATTTTAATACCATACACCTCACGTACATGATGCTAGCGCCTTTACCTCACTCCTCAGTTTTCAGAATCCTAAACGCCTCGTTGCACCTCACCAATTACTCCCTATTAACTCCAAATGTGCCAAAAATATTATCCAAATGAGATGCTATTCATTCTTGTGTTCCATATGATTATAGCATTAGCAATGATTTATGTGCATCACTTTCCTAGAAGAACCTATGATCTATTTGTTGCAAATATCTTAACCATCATCAAACTAGAAAGTAGAGTCCAAGATACAAAAATCATATTGCAACAAAGTTCACCAACACAAGCACAATTTGTCAATTGTCATAAGCCTAAAATAAAGCAAGATAACAAATTTAAAATTTTGCACAAAGCACAACATAATGATATGAGATAACTTACCTTCTAATCCTACCATCATGAAACAAGATATAAACCAAGTTGGAATGCCAATCTCCCAAATATATTATTAAACTTGCAGAAGCAATCCAAAGTACATTCTCTAAAACCTCAATCCATGTTCTTGTCGTAGGAAATTCAGGCGATTGAGGCCGAACTCTCGAACAAGCATCATCTTCAAGATCATCACCACTTGAAGCATACCCTTGGCTATGCCTTTGCCTCATAAGCCCACCAGCAGTTGGTGTTCCACCAGACATTGTTCATATAAACTATAATATTATATCAAATATCAATCTCACTGCTCCAAAAAACTTGAAATCTTGAACTCCTCACTAAGGTAGCAATCTTTAACAGCAAAATTTGAAGCTAATGGAGCAGTATCAAAACCAATCAAACTACTCTAACCTCAAAACAAAAACTAAAACCCTAAAAACCCAATTTTGAAACCTCAAAATCAAGAATCAATTCAAGATTTTACCCTAACGACTCCATCTTCGAAAACCCACATCAAATTCAAAATCTTTGATAAACCCCATGATCATATTCCCCAAATCTCAACGAACCCACATGGTGAATTCAAAGATCAAAAGATTAAAAAACGAAACTGAACTAAAAACCCATCATTTGGGTGTCTTGTTGAATGTTGATCAGAACAAAACAAAACCCTGATGGGTTTTACAGTATAAACAGCCCCAAATGCCTTTGATTCTTGTAATCAACGAATAGATTTGAATAATTTTAAAGATTTAAGGTGTAAAATGTCAATGGGTGAAAATGGAGATCGAATTAGCAAGAGGGTTTTGATGTTATACGACGGCTGATGAAAACAAAGAGGTGGATTTTGCAGTTTGGAGCACTAGATTTGTTTTTTGTTTTGGTTTTACTTTTTGTTTAACGTAAAAAGAATGTTCTTTATTGGACAGAAAACAATTTATATTGTTTAATAGATAAATTAGAAGCTTTAAGTACATCTAAATTAACGTGTGTAACATAGTTTTACTTTTTATTATTGATATAAGGCATGTTTGGGAATGCTTAAAAAAATAACTTATTGACTTATTGACTTTTTCAATAAGTTAATAAGTTAGTATATAGTGACTTATTAACTTATTCATTCACAACAATCATATTGCCAAACACTATAAAATAACTTTTTAACTTTTCAAAAGTTAAAAAGTTAAAAGTTGATAAAAATAAGCACTCCCAAACACCCACATAATATATTTTTATTTGTTATATATTTATGTGATTACATTTGGATTAGTGTGGTAAAAATCTTATTTTTAATGTATTTTAAATGTTTTACCAGCAAACACACGCGTCACATACTCTTTAAAATAGTTGGTAAGTCAGTAGGGTAAATAATAGGTTTTATGTTTGTGTATGTGTTTGATATGTATTAACAAAATTCATGTATGTCTGATATGTGTGTTTTTTTAGAATGCATATATGTGTGTGTTTGGTGTGTGTTTTGTGTGTGATAGAATGCATATATGTGTGTGTATGTTGTGTGCGTTTAATATAAAGTGTATGTGTTTATTTAATATCTGTGTTTGGAGAATGTGTAGGACCTAGTCAATGGATTATTTCTAGATCGTGTTTTGAGATGATCATAAAATTTTAGCTTGAAATTTTGCTCAGGAACTAATAAAAAGAAAATGAAACTGACCATCATGTTTAAGGAATCTTATGGTAACAAAGCAGAACAAACAAACTTTATGATATTGTCTATTCGCATACACTAGCTACGGTTCTAATCTTGGAATTATCGCTTCGTAGACCTATTTAGAACTAAACCATTTAAGACTCGTGTGATTTGGTTATGATTTTATAGTTTTTGGTGTTTCCGATTCCTAATTTTACCTTCCTTGTGCTTGAAGTTGATGATATTTGATAAATGTCAATGTAAAATTGAAGGTTCATTGCATAATTAAAGGTGATTACGTCAATGTAAGATGTTTTACATTACAATAGTATTTTGTTACAGTTCCATATTTAAAAAGACACAATTACCTTCACATGAATGGCATATCACATCGAATTTCTGTAAACCTAACTGAGATTAACGATGGGAACTAACGTGTAACACTTTTACAAATGTTTAGATGAAGTTTGTAATTTTTAAAATCTGAGTACTAAATTTGCAATTTGATCAAAGCACAAAAGGTTAATAATATAAAAATATATGCGTGGAAAGTAAATCATTAGAAAATAAATGCTTGACACAAAATTCAAATATAAAGAAAAAAAAATTATGTCAAGATTTTAACTTTCGGAGACTTTTATGTTATGCAAGCATGTATTTGGTAACCATTATGGTAAAACTTATCAATACATGAACAATGCCATAAACATATGCTTGAAAAATATTGATCTTCTTTTTGTCTTTATCTTATATCACGTGTACTAACTAAGCCCTTTCTCATAACAAATACCCAATCTTATAACAAATAAACAAATCATCTACTAGGCTACTATATATACCAACAAGGGAAAGAGTAGCTCCTCCTTCATAGCAATGTTTTTTAACAATTGTCAAATTAGTAGTTCATGTTTCAACACAATAAGCGGCCAATTCGATCTTAAAAACGGTTCGAATCGCGTAAAATAAATCAACTAAACGTTTCTATACCCTTGTCTTGAAGACCAATGCAAGTTATTATCAATAGATTAGAAGCCCCCCAAACTTACTAAAAAAGCAAAAGTAAACAATGAAAAACAAAAATAACTATATTTATTGACCTTTAATTCTATAAGCTATCATTTTAACTGTTACAACATTAAGGGGACAAGTTCACATTTTTATGAACTTTTGTCTTGAAAACTAAAAAATATAAATTTTCCATAGAAAAATAGAGAAAGCAACCGGTTGCATGGGTCACAAATGACCCAAAACTTGAGCCCACTATGCAATGCCAAGCTGGCCCATATACCTTGTCAAAATCCTGCAAAACAAAATTATTGAAAAAATTAAAAATTTAAATTGACACTAAAAAAATATAATTAGTTATAGAAGAATCATGGTCCTGTCATTATAGTTTTTTACAAGAATTTTACTCCCCAAAGTTTGATTAAAGTAACAATTTCCCTCCAAAAATTATAAATATTAATTTACCTTCAAACATACTACATGCTTTTTCAGGTAGTAGTTTATTTAAATACAAGAACCATTTAATGTAAACTCCACTTTAAGATAAAAATTATGAAAATGTATAATACACTTTTATGTAGTACTTTAACTATAATAGATAAAGGTTGTTATGTAATTATAAGTTTGATAATTTCTTTGTGGAAACAATTTAGGTGACGTGTGATTTTTCTGGTATATTGAATATTATTTTTAGCTATAATAACAAATTTATTATATTAGTCAAAAAGCAAGGTTTGAATCATAATGCACATGATTAGACGGGTAGCCAACTAACAATTATTTATACACCTAGCAAATTATATCATTTGAAGATCAACAACAAAGTGATTAATCTGAAGTATTATTCTTAAATAAAAATTAGTATATTGATGTAGGGGAGAAGCTTCATTAGAAGGTTTTTTTTATCAGTGGTGTTAATTTTTGACCTGATAGTTTATTTATATATATACACATGCATTGAGTTTCCTTCTATAAACTCTTTTAAGCTATGATGGGTCATCTAAAGATTATTACTATTACCATTTTGTAACTTGTAGTAGATTTTATGTTTTGAACATCTATTGATAAATATTTCTTTTTTAAAAATACACAATTTTATTAATTGTGAAATGAATATTTAGTATAGGTGCAAAACAAGAACAAATGCTTAAAATATATCTATGCACAACAATAATATTTTATGAATACATTTTTCTTATTTATAAAAATATTAAAAAACCAAGGGCATACCACCCCTAGAAATAGAATATTGATGTATCTTAAAGGCTTAAATATATAAAATTGAATCTTCATCTCTAAACAAATCTGATGCACATGCAACTACTAGGAACACTGAAGTGCCACCAAGTCGCCATGATATTACAACCTTTTTTTTCATATATAAACAAACAATATATTCATACATCCTTACATATATACACATACACACACATATATATGTATTATATACTAAAATAAATATATAAGATTATAAAATTAAGTGATACAAAAAACACTTATTAAACTTAGTACTATATAATGCTTTGTTGACTTTAGATTAATCTTAAAATATCAATACATATATAAAGAATTTCACAAATTTATTTGGTTTTGATCAGTTACGAAGCTTGAACAATTATATAAGAGATCAACAGTCACGAGACCAAATAAACATTTTACAACCTTTAATGCACAATGTACAACCAAAATTTGATAAATTCAAGTTCTCAGGAAAAAAAAACTTTAACCAAATTTACTGAATAAGATTCTTCACTTAGTAACTAAATTTCTTTATTGTTTACTAAAGTCACTAAGACCTTTTTAATTACAAAACCCACTTAAAGTTTAAATACTATTGTCACAACCTTGTATATGTTCTTACAAGTGTATAAGTTTCTTACAACAAAAAGACATGACTTGTAAGTAATGCAATAAAACTTGTACCTTTTATAAAAAAAAAAAAAAAAAAACACATACCTTTTTCATGTTACAAGCAATTTGCTTATGACTAAATTTCTCCACACCATCCAAACTTTGTCTAACACACCTAAATGCATGAACTTGCATGAACCCCGGCATATCCGCCACCACCACCCTCACTTGCATCATCTCCGCCACCACTCCCACACTAACCATCACCATCTCCGCCCTATTTTCCGCCGATCTCCGCCCCGACACCACCACTCTCCTCCCCTCTCCGCCCCCCGACACCGTCCTCCTCCCCTTCTCAATCTGTACCCCACCCGATATCCGCCCCTCAACAACAACCTCATTGTTTTCTTTGTAGGTTTTGGATCTTTGTAGGAGTGATCCTAGGGTTTTGGTGATGGTTTTCTTGGTGGTGGTGGTGGCTGAAAGTGGCGGTGATGGGTGGTGGTTGCCGGTGTGGAGGTTGTATACATGATACGTTAGGTGGTGTTTATGGGTTGTCATTTTGGGTGCACAAAATGTTATTGGTGTGTGTTTGTGGATTGTGATGTTAGAAGAAAGAATTGTTTTAAGTATTTATAAACATAATGCATAATATAATAGTCAACATTAAACATAATTATCAACACTAGACATAATGGATAATACCATGACCAGCACTAGACTTGATTATCAACATTAGACACAGTAAGCTATTTAATGGGGATTATACGGTAACCTGATCAGGATTCCATAATAAACTGGAAAACGTAAAAAAGTTTACATTTTCAGCATTGTGCTATTTAAAAATTATTATTTTAGAAAAAACACAAATAGAATAAACAAACAATGAATTGATCAAATATTACACAATGATATAATATTACACAATTATCTGACGACCATTACTCAATAAGTTGAAATAACATGAAAAAAATCATTTTCTATATATATATATATATACCAACACTATAGGTGTTTCAAAGATTAAAAAACGTTTGTTTTTACGCTTTACAACAAAACGAAGCTAATACAACTCTTTCAATTTGTTGCAATAGACTTTAAAAAGTTGCATTAGGCTTTAAAAAAGTTGCATTATAATGAGACCAAAACCGTTTAAGAGATCAAAAACATTTTATTTTCAAACAACTCTTTTTGTTAAAATTTATACAAGCATTTTTAGGAAAAAAACATGATTGTGTATGTAATTTTTTTAGCGAAAATTGCATAAATGGTCTCTGTGGTTTGATCAAATTGTATGATTGGTCCCCAGACTTTGAAAATATCAAAGATAGTCCAAACTTTTGTTTAATCGTTGCATGTTTGGTCCACAAGTTTTACAAAAATGTAAAGTTAGTCCAAACTTTTATGTGGGTGTTGCACTATTTGTCCCTAAAATTAAATTTATTTATTAGTTCAAAGTTCATAAAATACATTAAAAATGAATGAATTTAGTGTCAAGGACCAAACATGCAATGATTAAACAAAAGTTTGTACTGTCTTAGCAATTTATAAAGTTTGGGACCAAACATGTAATTTGGTTAAACTATAAGGACCATTTATGTAATTTTTTTTAATTAACAAGTATTAGTCATCTGAGAAAAATCAAAATTGGCCTTACATTAAATATCGGATTGCAAAAAAAAAAAATGAAAAAGACTCGTAGCCTTATGTGAGTGGTCATAATGACAACTTCAGTTATCAATCTTTTTTCTTTACTAGATTTTGTTAGAATCAATCCACACCATATCTAACGAAAAACAAGAAAAAGTAACCTCAAGCAAATGATCCACTACATTCCAAGTATCAACAACCACTTCACAATCACCAAACAAAAGGAGTCACACTCTTTTGAAAGAACATTACCACCACCTTAAGGTTCAAGTCACGTGTTAGACTATATGCTACATTTTTAAGTCTATTATTTTCTATTCCTAGATTTGTTTTAGTAGTAGGAATAGTAAAGTTTGTATTTCTTGGAATGAATGGATGTCAAACCCTATGTTGTATTTCTATTTGTAATCTTTGTTAGGTTAGTTTCTTGCTAGATGGGTCCCATTTATAAATCATCAATTGTTAAAAAAAGAAGAATAGATGGATGTATATGAGTTACGCATAAAACCACTTAATACGAGTTTGATGAGCTTCTTGTGAATCCGTATCACTACTTTTCTATATCATTTATTAAAAGAATATTGTTATCACTACTTATTCTAGCAAAATTGCCCATTGTAATTACCTTTAGCTATTGACATTCAACAGTTTAGCTATTGACATTCAACAGTCGTAAGATACGGATCAGGTTGAACTTAAATTAATATGAAGCTTCAACGTATTAAATTCACGTGGAAGTTAAATACATACAATGGTTTTAATCACTACAAAAAAGTGACCATTAGGGACTAATTATTAGAGACTAATTTATTAATGAATACACAATATCAGAGAGACAAAGATTAATATGTCAGTTACTAATTATATTAGACACTAGTTTTTTTTGTGACTCGTGTTAGTGACTGAAAATCTGTCTCTACTACTTTAACATCTTATTTAAGATTAGATTTCACTCATGACTACATCTGCACAATAAATATTTTTAGGCGAAACTCTTTAGTAATTGAATTTTAGTCCCAATTCACTAAGTGTCCTTATAAATTCAAAATGTTGTCATTATATTAGTGACTAATATTTAGTCTCTGATAAAAAGAAAATGTATCAGAGACTAAAAATCAGTTATTAATATTCTAAAAGCATAACAAATTAGTGATTGATGCTTAGTCTTTAGTGACATTTGTGTAAGAAAAAGATTAATAACTAACTAATAGTCTCTAAATATTTTACGCTAATTCTAACCTTTTAAGAAAGGCATCGAAGTCTAAATTTAATTTTAAAGATGTTGTAAGTGGCCTTATTGGAAACTAATATATTGTCTCGAAAACGTTTTGTAGATAAAATAGCTAAGGACTGATATTTAGTCTCTAATAATAAAAACACATTTACTACTTTGGGGGAATATATTAGACATTAAAGTTAATTTTTAAATTTCTTAGGTAGGTAAAATTAGGGATTTATTTTTAGTCTTACATGTATTTTGCTTAAAAAAAGATAAATGACTGACTATTAGTATCTAACTATTTGACGTAATATATTCCTATATAAGAATATGTATCAAGAGAAATCCTAGTAGCATAATTATCATTGATTTACATTTGATTTTTTTTCACTCCATTTCGTTGTATGTTTTCTTTTATTATTCACAATCACCAGCGCGAGAAAAATCGAGTGAAATCAAATGTAAATTAATGAATTATTATGCTAGTAAGATTGCACTCGACAACAAAATTAAAAGTTAGGATCATTGTTGGCCAAATTAATTATACAAATTATTGTTAACCGATAAATTATAGTTTGATTTCTTATATTCCAATTTGCTTATAAATCTAAAAGATAATGCATAACAATGCATAAGGTGATCACTTGAAATTTAAGAAGTAAAAGGAGACAAAAACTTGAAAAGCTAAGTTATCATTATTGTATGGATGACAATGCATTAATCATCTAAATTCACTAATCAAATTTATAATTATTTGTATTCAATGAATGTAGGAGAACAATTTTTATAGATATTTAACTGCAGATATATTTTATTTGAACGGCTAATATAATGCACATCTTTGGAATATTCATTATGTAAATCTACTTTTTTCATTCTTTTTAAATTTGCTTACAAGAGCAATATACTAATATTTTCTCGGATATTAAAACATATATAAACATGGTATATTAGCGTTATTGATTTATAATAATTTTAACTTTTATTTATTGATCGAGATTAATTATAACTTAGAAACTATATACTTTAGCGAGTTAACTTACATCCTTTTTTATGTGTACTAGTTTCTTACACCTAATAAATTATCTTTACGCTATTGAATAGAATTTCATATATACTTTAGGACTTTGGCACTATTCCATCTTTAATCAAACTATGGTTGGACACTTCACCACCCTACCCTACCCTAATATTATAATAAGTTAATTTTTATTTTGTCCTCTAAAGTTTGATTAAAATAATAATTTTTCTTTAAACTATTAAAAACATCAATTTCACTACAAAAGTTTCATATGTTATTTTAATTTCACTTCAAAAATTTCATTATTTTGGATAAAGTTGAAAAAACTAATGAAACTTTATACTGAAATTAAAACAAGTTATAAACTTTTGGAACTAAATTAATATTTTTAATCTTTTGAAAGAAAATTGTTACTTTTAACAAACCGAAAGGAGAAAAATGAAACTTAACTCTACTATAATAGATGATGAAGTTTATCATCAACTAACCTCAAAACAAGGCCATGACTAAGTCACCCCTCTCCAAGTTCATATTAGACCATGTCCATAAAATATATTGAACTTTTACATTCTAGTTATCAAGATTAAGCCCACTCCACCACGACACCAACAACCCTACGCAAAGTTTCACATAGACCATTGCTCAAACTAAGACCACTCACCATTGCCTCAACAAGCCTAGCACCTTCCTAAGCTCTAATTAAGCCATGGTCCATAATATATTCGAACTATGGCTCTATTACTCATTCTATTAACCTACGCTTAATTATGGTCCACAACAAGGCTATAACCCTTCCTAATTTCGGTAACAACCCTCATTCAAACAAAACCTAACCACACCCATTCTAACCAAACTCACACCTCCTCGAGTCTTATTTACTAGATCATGATACATAATAGGTATTGGACTTTGGCACTACTATTTATCAAAACTAAGCCATAGTTAGACGCTCCACCATGACACCATCCCTACCCTAACTTTGGCATCAACCATCATTTAAACTCCATCCACCCATTTTCACCAACCACACCCTACACCTTTCTGATCTTTTATTAGACCATGATCAATAGATGTTTTAACTTTTGAACTTTTACTCATCAAAATTAAGCCATGGCACCACCGTCCTTACCTCACTCACCCTTACCACATCTAAACCTACACTTCCTTAGCTACTATTTGATCATGGTCCATAAGGGATGATGTTCTTTGTCATCACTCACGAACCATTTATGAACCATGGGTTGCTTAATTCAACGCTACACCCCATCCCAACCCAAAAAGAAAATATACATTTTGTTGGTTGTACGTTATAAAGAGTGGGGTTGAGATGTTACTTTGAAAGAGATGCATAATGGGAATTATTGGATTTCTTGAATCATTACTTTATTTTTTGATATTAATTGGAATTAATTCTCTTATGTCTTGTAGGGTTTGCATATGATTTCTAATTTGTCATTTGATGATGAATCATGTTCTTCCATTCCAAAACATCTTGTGTTTTATGTTTTCTATTGTCTCAACAATGATTAGCATATTCTATTCTAATAATCTGTATTTGTCATGTTTCTCTCTTGTTACGTGTGACGATAATTGTAAAGGCGATGTTAAAATAATAAAAATGATAAATATATTAGGATATTTAAAGCGAATTGTGGTTCTTATTAGATAAAACATAGTTTAAACAGACTTAAAAACTAGACATTGGTCTAAACATATACATTTTATCAAAATCACAATTATATACGTTCAACTGAGAACCGCTCTATAGATTATCTTGAACTAAGAACCAATTTTCTAATAACTCTAAGGGATGAAATAGAGTTGGTTAGTCCGTTCTCGATTTCATCGTTTAGTGTATGCCTATAAAGGGCTTCGCATGTGCATTTCATTAGAAACAACAATCATATATGTTTGATTGATGCCCTCAATGAGACACTTTAATGGTAAAGTGTGTACTCAATCAAAGATTTTAGATTTAGTTCCTACAAAATGTAAGCATGATAATTTTTAGAGTAGATATAGAATAGAAAATGTATGTTTGTTTGTAACAAAATATATGTTCTACTGATCTTCTCAATAGCTGAGATCGGTTTAGAGTGATAATTCTCTAAATCGTAAATTGGTCGCTATTATTGTCTAATAGATATGAATATAAATAAATTAATGAGACAACAGAATATCTTTACTCATATATGTTTTTTTTTTTTTTTTTTTAATTTTGATGGATAATATACAGAAACCATAACGAGAGATTACAAAATCAATATTTATTTTGTTCCCATCTTTCTCTATATGGGCTTGAACAAATATGTTGAAAATGCCCACAAGTAATGTAGAACTAGGCTGCAGTCCAAACTAATGGGCCAAGTTTGATTCATAAGAGATAGAGGTGGGCATAAAAACCGGATTCCGGATCCGACCTGGACCCGGGTACGGGTAGTACCCGATGGACGGTGTACCCGGGTGGACCCGTTTAAACCTGTAGGGTTGGAACCGGTTTTAGATTTTGAGTTTTTTAGCGAATCCGACCCAAACCCGACCCGAACTTAGTCTGTCAAAACAGGTCTTATTGTGTTTAACAGGTTAAAGATGACGTGCGTTTCATGTATCAAACATGCAAAAGACTTGTTTAACTACCTATATATTATGCCTATAATTTTTTGTATATGTTTTAATGAACCAAGAATGTAAAATAATGAAGTTTAGCCTCTTGATTTTAATTATATTTAAAATTTAAAAAAATAAAAAGTATTTTTTTATTAAACATGTTCAATCGTGTCATAAACAGGTTTGCAATTGCCAGCTCGGTTGAATCGAGTTGAACTCGGTATCGGACCCGACCTGACCCTACCCGTGTAGCGGTAGGGTTTTCAAGTAGGTGAACCAGAACCGGGTTCATATCTAGTTTTGCCTCAACCCGAGTGCCAAAAACCCGGTTGGACTGAACCCGGTTTCGGGTATGGCCCAAAACCCGAAATGCCCACCTCTAATATGAGATAAGACTATAAGTAGATGTGTACAAACCAGTTCAGTGTTTAAACCGGACCGGTTTTTTTAATATGTACAAACCGGTTTTTCTTCGAATCATGCTTTCATCAAGAATCCTCAAACCTCTTAAATCGGTTTAGATCGGTTTGTAAATTAAACCGATTTTTTATCTCGGTTTAATCGTTTTTATAAATTAAAACCGGTCTACATTTTGGATGCCGGGCTACCAAACCAGTATCTCGAATCGCCAAAACGGTTTTTTTCAAACCGGTTCAAATTTTTTACCAGTTTTTTTCGAACATGTGTTTTTTGTATACCTCTAACCGTATGTAGGGGGTGCACAAACCGGTTCAAAACCTAGCCCTAATCATGTTGAACCCTGGTCGGGTTTAGATCAAAGATTTCGAAACCTGGTTTCGAGTTAGGTGAGGATTGAGTTAAGGTAGGCTAGAAACTGGGTTGGGTTGGGTTGAATTGGAACCGGGTTGGGTTTCAAACCATGTTCATACCGGGTTGGGTTTCAAACCATGTTCAAACCGGGTTGGGTTTTAAATTGTTTTCCCTTTACAAAACCATTACAAAATCTTCTTAAATAAACAAAAAATTATAACTAATATAATATTTAACCTAATAAATATTAACTCAAAATTAAATAACTTTTATAGTTCTTCTGAAACTTGTTTTGTAGAATTATAACTTGATTAAATTTAACTTAGAAGTAAGCAACTTTTCTTTATTCAATGCAAGCACTTCTACGCCAATACAGCTTCAAAGGTTCGTTACTAAAGAGAATGTTAAAAAAAATTATAGTTAAGCAGGTCGGTAAGATTCAAACCACTATATGATTATGTACCATATAACGTGACACTTATTTGAATGTTAAAATATATATATTTGTAATGGAACCTGGTCGGACCCAGGTTGGACTAGGTTGGGCTGGCGATGGGCAGTGGCGGACCCAGGAATTTCGTTTATGGGGGTCGGCTTATTTCTTTGAGAGTCCATTGGTTATAGTAAAAAATAAATTTTTTTGGTATGATTCGGGTTGGGTTGTTTTTGGTCGAGTCGGGTCGGGTCACACATTAAAAGATAAAGTCAAGTTGAATATCAAAATAACATAGCAAAAGTACTTTAATAGTCATTAAAATTACATATTACATAAGATAAATAAAATATTTCTAAAGTTGTTATCTACGAGTTTTCATGTTTTGAAATCTATTCATTACATCATCTAGTGAAACATTTTGAAGTAAGTCTTTTTCAATATAACAAATACAACTATCGCTCAAATTCTCATCTCCAATCCTATTACGCAAATCAGACTTCACATACTTCATTGCTGAAAAACATCTTTCAACACTTGACGTTGCGACGGGTAATACGAGAGCTAACTTCAATAAACGGTACACCAACATGAAGGAAAGATGCTTTTTTGTTGCAACCATCAGTTGTACAAGAGCAGATAGACCATTCAAGTTGTAAAATCTTGTATCTTCTTTTAAATTATCAATGTAAGTCAAGAGTTCAATCTTAAGTCTTCTTTTATCATCTTCATTAAAATCATAGGGGTACATATCGGCGAATCGTAGTATCTTTGGTACATCAAACCCAACAAAATTATCGCACGGACTCAAACTAGTCATACAAATAAGTAATTCAGAAGTTACCTCGTTAAAACGGTTTCCAAACTCTTGGATTTGCATGTCTAGTATTGTGTTGAAACAATCGTACTCATAATATTGGCGATATGTAGTGTTTGTCTTTTGCCTTGGCTTTTTAGGGTTAATGTAGTAACCATCCATGTTTACAATCTCAAGTTCATGTTTTTCAGAAAACGAGTTAACTTCCTCAAGAAATGAATTGAAACCCTCTAATCGAAACTTCTCAAGTAGTTGCTTGGTTGATGTAACCAATGAAATTGCATTCAACAAATCTTGCTCTTTTTTTTGAAGACATTGGGACAATATATTTGTGCTTCCTAATATATGTATCATCAAGTGTAAGTAAAACACAAAATCATATTTTTTCATATCCGCTTGAAGCCCATCCGCTTGTTTCACGCTAGCAATACTCAAACCTGTTTGTTCAACATATTCCAGAACTTGCATAACAGATGGATATAAAGTAACCAAACGACAAAGTGTTTTATAATGTGAATTCCAACGTGTATCTCCAGCTCGTGTAAGAGAAATATCTTGATTCAAACCACTTCTGGTACCAATTTCATTTTCCAAATTCTTTTTTTGACATTCATGAAGTTTATCTTGTCGTTTACATGATGCACAAACGACATTTGTTAAACATCCAACCGTTTCAAAAAGCTTCCAAACACCCGTATGTTTGTTTGAGACCGCCACAACAACTAGTTGAAGTTGATAGGCAAAACAATGCACATAAAATGCTGAAACATTTTCTTTCAAGATTAAAGATCTCAATCCATTAAACTCACCACACATATTACTTGCACCATCGTAACCTTGACCTCTAACTTTTGTCAAACTTAATCCATGTCGAGCAAATAAATTATCAATGGCAGATTTGAGAGATAATGCAGATGTTTCCATTACATGAACAAGACCAATAAATCGTTCTTTAACAACCCCACATTTGTTAACATATCGAATAACCACAGCCATTTGTTCTTTTTTTGAGACATCGCTTGATTCATCCACTAATAAAGAAAAAACATCATCACCAAGATCTTCAAAAATTTATTTTAATACCTCTTGTGCAAAATAATGTTTAATGTCTAGTTGAATTTTTGGAGATGTCATTTGGTTATTTCCTGGTGCATTTCCTAAGATAACCTTACCAAGAGCTTCATTTTGTTTTGCCATTAATTTTAAGAGTTCCAAGAAATTACCTCGATTCAAGGAGCCTATTGATTCATCATGACCACGAAAAGATATACCTTGATTCAATAATGTTTGGGCAAGAGAAGTTGATGCACCTAATCTAAGTCGATAATCATGCTTTTGCTTATCACTTTGTTTTTCAAAGGCCAGTCGTATAGATCCATCTTGTCTTAACAAATTTTCACATCTTTTTAGTGACTTGTTGTGCAAGCTATTAACTTCACCCACATGACGACTAAACCTCTCTGTTTTATTCCAACAATTAAACCCTTCGGTAACAAATGCGTCTTTATGATTTCCGAAGTAATCTTTAAACAAGTAGCAACACAAACAATATGCACTATCGGTTTTAATACTATACTCTAGCCAAATTTTGTAAGTATTAAACCAACTATCACGGAAACGTCTTGCTTCACCGCCAATCAATTTTTGAGAAAAATCATGACCTTTTGTTTGACATGGCCCTTTATCTAAGTATGCTCTTCTAATTTCATCTCGTTGATTAGGGTGATAAGAAGAAATTGGTTTTCGGTTAGCAGGATCCGATGGAAGATCTTTTAAATCAACAAATTCAGGTGTCTTAGAAGATGAAAATTCAAATTTTCTTTTGAAAAACTTTTCCATATTCCTAAAGTTATAAATTAAAACCCAAATCAAACACTCTTTAAACAAAACAATAATATAATGCTAAGTATTAAAATTTTAAATAATCAAACAAAAGTACAAAACAATCAATTAAACTATTAAAAACTTAAACATTCAAAACAATTAAACGTTATTATTATAGTACAGTGGCGGACCCAACCTTTGTGGTTGGGGTTCGGCCGACCCCCATGAAATTTATTTTTTTTCTAATAGTGCATATGTTATATTTACAACCCGACCCCCAAGGAATTTTGGTGACGACCCTATTGTATTTTTTATTATCAACGACCCTAAAAATATAAATTTGAAAGTTTTATAAATATAAACCGATAAGTTATAACAAAAATAACTAATATAAACTTAATATAAAAATCATTTTGGACCATTAACCTTATCATATTTAACCCATGAAGTTATTACCCAATAAGCTAATATCCTTAACCCCAAACCCAATTTTTATTACCCAATTGCTCAATACCCATAACCCATTAAATTAAAATTATATAACACATTTAATTTAAAATTTTTTAGCAAAGCCCATAACCCAAAGCCCACAAGTCACAACCCTTTACTTGAGTAATGTTGGAGACGTCTCTTATTTGCGATCGGTAGACGGCAAATCGGCAGCCGCACAAAGCACACCCATTTGACTTTTGGCAATTCCAAATTCCACGTCTCAATAAGCAGCAAGTAGCAATCGAATTCGGCGAGGAACGTTTCGGTAAGTCGGTACTATAATAATAACGTTTAATTGTTTTGAATGTTTAAGTTTTTAATAGTTTAATTGATTGTTTTGTACTTTTGTTTGATTATTTAAATTTTTAATACTTAGCATTATATATTGTTTTGTTTAAAGAGTGTTTGATTTGGGTTTTAATTTATAACTTTAGGAATATAGAAATATTTTATAAAAGAAAATTTGAATCTTCATCTTCTAAGACACCTGAATTTGTTGATTTAAAAGATCTTCCATCGGATCCTGGTGACCGAAAACCAATTTCTTTTTATCACCCTAATCAATAAGATGGAATTAGAAGAGCATACTTAGATAAAGGGCCATGTCAACCAAAAGGTCATGATTTTCCTAAAAAATTGATTGGCGGTGAAGCAAGACGTTTTCGTGATAGTTGGTTTAATACTTACAAAAATTGGCTAGAGTATAGTATTAAAACCGATAGTGCATATTGTTTGTGTTGCTACTTGTTTAAAGATTACTTCAGAAATCATAAAGACGCATTTGTTACCGAAGGGTTTAATTGTTGGAATAAAATAGAATGGTTTAGTCGTCATATGGGTGAAGTTAATAGCTTGCACAACAAGTCATTAAAAAGATGTGAAGATTTGTTAAGACAAGATGGATCTATACGAGTGGCTTTTGAAAAACAAAGTGATAAGTAAAAGCATGATTATCGACTTAGATTAGGTGCATAAACTTCTCTTGCCCAAACATTATTGAATCAAGGTATATCTTTTCGTGGTCATGATGAATCGATAGGCTCCTTGAATAGAGGTAATTTCTTGGAACTCTTAAATTAATGGCAAAACAAAATGAAGCTCTTGGTAAGGTTATCTTAGGGAATGCACCAGGAAATAACCAAATGACATCTCTAAAAATTCAACTAGATATTAAACATTGTTTTGCACAAGAGATATTAAAACAAATTTTTGAAGATCTTGGTGATGATGTTTTTTCTTTATTAGTGGATGAATCAAGCGATGTCTCAAAAAAAGAACAAATGGATGTGGTTATTCGATATGTTAACAAATGTGGGGTTGTTAAAGAACGATTTATTGGTCTTGTTCATGTAATGGAAACATCTGCATTATCTCTCAAATCTGCCATTGATAATTTATTTGCTCGACATGGATTAAGTTTGGCAAAAGTTAGAGGTCAAGGTTACGATGGTGCAAGTAATATGTCTGGTGAGTTTAATGGATTGAGATCTTTAATCTTGAAAGAAAATGTTTCAGCATTTTATGTGCATTGTTTTGCCCATCAACTTCAACTAGTTGTTGTGGCGGTCTCAAACAAATATACGGGTGTTTGGAAGCTTATTGAAACGGTTGGAAGTTTAACAAATGTCGTTTGTGCATCATGTAAACGACAAGATAAACTTCGTGAATGTCAAAAAAAGAATTTGGAAAATGAAATTGGTACCAGAAGTGGTTTGAATAAAGAGATTTCTCTTACACGAGCTGGAGATACACGTCGGAATTCACATTATAAAACACTTTGTCGTTTGGTTAGTTTATATCCATCTGTTATGGAAGTTCTGGAATATGTTGAACAAACAGGTTTGAGTATTGCTAGCGTGAAACAAGCGGATGGGCTTCAAGCGGATATGAAAAAATATGATTTTGTGTTTTACTGTAAGGCCCCGTTCCCGGGACGCTTACAGTTGGTTATTCATCGCACATAAAACATATATTTACATTTGTCTCATGAAAACAGTGCAGCGGAACATTAAAATACACTTTCATTTCTATATAAATGCTTTTGCAAGTTATTACAACATTCGTTACAGAATAGCTTGTTCGCATTACAATGCAAAAACATTAATCAAAAGAATGCCATCCCAAAAAGAGCTGAGTAGCTTCACGGTGCCATCCTCAGCAACATACCTGCCAACTGGAAACACATCAAAGTCAGCGTTGCTGAGTGAGTTCTAGTTTTAAAATAAAACTTACCTTTCTTTCGTAAAACCGTTCTTTACTTTCTTTAATAAAAACATTCGTTACATACATGCGTTCACACATCAGACGTACATACAGATAATATCATTATTATCTTCATCATTACGTTCATTACATTCATCATTCATCATTCATCATTATCTTTCTCTTCATTCTAGATCCTGTCAGACTTTACCCTCTTCATGGCACACAGCCACGATTACTAAGGTCGAACGACAAGGATTCCATTTCATACATTATTGGAATCATTCGTTAATGTTCATTTCATACGTTCATTCTTTCATTCATTACTTGCTCATTACTCTTCATTACTCGAATCTTGTCTCGTGCAATATCCCCGACTCATGCTCGAAAGCTAATGATGTGCCGGGACTTGCTCACAAGTCCCCGACTCACGTCCGAAGACTAACACAACACCGGGATACGCGACAAAGATCCCATACGAGTCAATCACAGGGATTGAACTCCATCCGAGGCTGTTGCAACACCAAGTCGCTCACCTCAATAGCCATCTCAATGATTGCACGCTATCCGAGTCTTTTGCACCCCTAGGGTTGCTCACCTCATTGCCCATCACGATAGCAAGCTATCCGAGTCTTTTGCAACAACAAGGTTGCTCACCCCAAGGCAACATCACGATAGCACGTACTCGAGTCTTTTGCAACGACCGGGTTGCTCACCTCATACATATGCATGGCTTCATGCTACACCCCCGGAGTTATGCGTAACCCGGGTAACCATCATACATTACACCCCCAACATTATGGGTACTACACCCCCACTGAAGAGGGTACATCACCCCCACCGAAGTGGGTACATCACCCCCATTAACATGGGTACCTCATCGAAGGTCAGTCACAAAGACTGGAACCCTTGCATACACACTATAGACTAGCTGAACCTCTCACGGTTGAGCCTAAGGCATTAGAGCCGTGCACTTCACTTCGCTTCACATACATACCTCACACGATTTCATTCATTCATTAATGCATGCATTCATTCATTACGTTCCTCTTTTCTTTATCTTTCACTTTACGTTACATAATACTTTCATTTCATTCATTAACGTTCAACGCAAAGACATAGAAAAATAATCATACATAGTAAGGAACACAACATAAACATAAACATATACATACGCATCAATCATACATCACATCACGCACATCAGACATACTATGCATCACACGCACCGCCATGCCTAACATAACACATAACATCATGCATATTATCATCATCTCCGTCAACAACCACATCATAATCTCATCATCCTGCGTTATCTTATACCGTCCATGCCCTTCACATCGTCGAGGAATTCCATCTCGGTTATCATTTCTGAACACTTAGGCGAATGGGCATCTATGCGAATGGACTATGGGCGAATGGACCTCTATGCGAATGGACTCCCAGTCGCATAGCTTTCATGCGTATGGCCTTCAGTCGCATGACTTCAGGCGTATGGGCTTCAGTCGCATACTCTTCATGCGAATGAACCTCAGTCGCATGGCCTCCAGGCGCATGGACTTCAGTCGCATAACCTCCGTGCGAATGAACCTCAGTCGCACCATCCCTCAATCGCATGGCTCCCAAGCACATGAACTCCAATCGCATGACCATCATGCGTATGGACCTCAGTCGCATAGCAAACGTGCGTATGGACCTCAGTCGCACTTCAATCGGCCGAATGGCCTCCAGTCGGTCGCCTAGCCCTAGCTGGTGCAGAGTGCAGTTAGGTCGACTGCAGCCGCGGGTTTTCAACCTCCAACCCTTTCCAAACCTCTTTTAAGCTCAAATCAACCCTTCTAAAGGTTAGGGAAACATACAATGACCTCATACAAGCATAACCAAGCAAGAAATCGAGCCTCAAACGCATCATACACATACATACATACATCAAAACGGGTTTTCACCCAAAAACTCGAAAATAGGTTTTTGGATGTGTTCCAGCCCAAAATCAGTTGAAAACGTGTAAAAGAGGGGTCCTAGAACTCACCTTAACGATCCCGTCGAGTAGAGCTTCGATTTGACTCGCTCCGCGTCGAATTCCACGCTCGAATCCACCCGAACCAACTTTTCTCCTCTTTTCTCCTTCTCCTCTCTTCTCCTCTCTTGGTTGAAATATGGGGAGAATAGGGGTGTTCTCCCCCTTTTATACTCCCGTGCGTCGAAGTTTCTCTCGTTGGCGGGTTTGGTCCCTCGACTTCGGTCTTTATTTCTTTTTCTTCTCTCGTTGGCTACAAAGGAAATTTCCGGGTGTTACAAGTCCACCCCCTTAAATGGGTTTCGTCCCCGAAACCTGTTGTTCCTTGAACCATTGCTTGGAAATTCTGTCTCATCTCTTTTCCAGTCTCTCACCTGGAGTTCAATCGCTCTACGTTGTTTATCAACATACGACTTCTGGTCTATCTTTGGCTACCTCTCTCAGGGCTTTGATTCCTTTCGAATTTCTCAGTCGTTGCCTCAGTCACCTCAATATTTCCCAAACGTCGTTTGGTGCTTGGCCTTTACTTGTAGACAAGTAAGGCATCTACTCACTTACTCCATCATGTCACGCTTCATGCACCTTCCCGCCATTGCCATCGAAATCACCTTCGGAATCGTCGTGACTCAATCACCTTAAGCCATTAGGCCCATTACCATGATCCCCTCATGCGCTGTTAACCGTATCATCTCTTTGCGACACCTAGTGTTCGCTCCGTAGTCCGTCAAACAATCTACTCTTAGGGCTACATCGAATGGCGTATCTATATTCTTACCACTAACAGACAGTTTTGCACAGAAAGCAGCAGGAATAAAACTTTTTACTAACGCCAACATTAAATACACAAGCTAAAGATCTATTTACTAGGAACATACCTGACACAACATCAAAGTCCGTCCTAGCTTCCTCCGATCTTCTTCACTACCGAACCTCCGGCCCTTTGCTTCTTACAGTCCCTGCTCTTATGACCTTCCTCACCACAAGAATAACACTTCCCCATACCATAGTTCTTCGCTACATGTCCGGTCCTTCCACAACGAAAGCAGGCATCAGTTCCCAATCTACATTCCCCGGGGTGCCTGTGTCCACACTTGTCACACCTTTCCGAACCCACATCATCCATGACCACTCGCTGGTCATCCACCCGTGCACCTTTGTTACTTGGAGCGGCTTCGCCGTGTCCCAATCGCTTCCCATTCCAATCCCGATCACCATCTCCTTTCTTGCTACCTTCTGTCACCACCATCAATCTTTTATCGTATAATCTTCCCGCTAAATCAACCGCCGACCTAAACGTGCTCGGTCGGGCAGCAATCATGTGCCTACGAATATCCGCTGGCAGGCCATGGATATACCTCTTGATCTTTCGTGAGAGGGGTGTCACCTGATCCGGCACCAGTCGTGCCATTTCGTTGAACTTGGTGGTGTATTGCTGATGCGTCATTGTTCCCGCCTCCAGCTGCAGGAACTCTCTTTCAACTTTATCCATCTCACGGTGAGGACAGAACTCCTCAATCACCAGCCTCTTCAACTCTGGCCATCTCATCCTTCCGATAGCTCTGCTTCCCTCAACTTGGACTATGTTGTCCCACCAGCACAAAGCTGAGTCCACGAAAGAGTGGGTAGCAAACTTTACTTTCTGATCTTCTCGGCACTCGCTGATATTTAAAACAGCTTCCATCTCTCTCACCCATCGGTGAGCAGCAGCAGCAGTGCCATTACCATCAAAAGTAGGGGGCTTGCATCGCTGAAACGCCCCATAGTTACAGCCTCGTGCCGCCTCCGGCGTAGGCTCTTCCTCTTCTTCTTCCTCTTCGTCATCGGAGAGAACCGTTTCAGTCTCAGGTCGTCTCCTTTCGCCCGAAGGTCTAGCCCTTTCCCTTCTCTCCTCATCTCTAACAGCCTTTATAACTTCGGTCACCACAGACGGTAGAATCGTCTGCATGACCTGATGCACTTCCTCCACGACGGCCTCTCTCATCGAGGCCCTCTGATTAGCATTCTCGTCACCGCCCTCAGGATGAGGGGTCTCGGGTTCCTCATGAACTACCCTTTCGGCTCTTGCCCTTCCTCTCGTGACTCGTGGTTCAGCACCACGTCCACCGTCACCTCCACCATGAGGAGCTTTTGAAGATCTTCCACCGGCCATTCTCTAAACACACTGAAAGATTCAAACAATAACACGGTCATTCAGGGAACAGCTCAGTTTATGTCAAGTATAGTAAGTCCCTAATTACAGTGGCCAATTGTGATTAGCCACCTACTTTACTCTTCATACCCCAAGCATTACCTGTCCTGACTATATCAGTATCTAAATCTACCAGCAACACATAAACCATATAACATGCGCACATAAACCGGTTAACTTTACAAAAACATACCTGATGGTACGCAGCTACTCAGATTGGCATCCCATTCCCTTTTCGTCCCATTCTCAGTTTAAGATTAGGTTTTTGAAAATATTTACCCAATTCACTTAAACTTTGACTCTGATACCAACTTGTAAGGCCCCGTTCCCGGGACGCTTACAGTTGGTTATTCATTGCACATAAAACATATATTTACATTTGTCTCATGAAAACAGTGCAGCGGAACATTAAAATACACTTTCATTTCTATATAAATGCTTTTGCAAGTTATTACAACATTCGTTACAAAATAGCTTGTTCGCATTACAATGCAAAAACATTAATCAAAAGAATGCCATCCCAAAAAGAGCTGAGTAGCTTCACGATGCCATCCTCAGCAACATACCTGCCAACTGGAAACACATCAAAGTCAGCGTTGCTGAGTGAGTTCTAGTTTTAAAATAAAACTTACTTTTCTTTCGTAAAACCGTTCTTTACTTTCTTTAATAAAAACATTCGTTACATACATGCGTTCACACATCAGACGTACATACAGATAATATCATTATTATCTTCATCATTACGTTCATGACATTCATCATTCATCATTCATCATTATCTTTCTCTTCATTCTAGATCCTGTCAGACTTTACCCTCTTCATGGCACACAGCCACGATTACTGAGGTCGAACGACAAGGATTCCATTTCATACATTATTAGGATCATTCGTTAATGTTCATTTCATACGTTCATTATTTCATTCATTACTTTCTCATTACTCTTCATTACTCGAATCTTGTCTCGTGCAATATCCCCGACTAATGCTCGAAAGCTGATGATGTGCCAGGACTTGCTCACAAGTCCCCGACTCACGTCCGAAGATTAACACAACACCGGGATACGCGACAAAAATCCCATACGAGTCAATCACAGGGATTGAACTCCATCCGAGGCTGTTGCAACACCAAGTCGCTCACCTCAATAGCCATCTCAATGATTGCACGCTATCCGAGTCTTTTGCACCCCTAGGGTTGCTCACCTCATTGCCCATCACGATAGCAAGCTATCCGAGTCTTTTGCAACAACAAGGTTGCTCACCCCAAGGCAACATCACGATAGCACGTACTCGAGTCTTTTGCAACGACCGGGTTGCTCACCTCATACATATGCATGGCTTCATGCTACACCCCCGGAGTTATGCGTAACCCGGGTAACCATCATACATTACACCCCCAACATTATGGGTACTACACCCCCACCGAAGTGGGTACATCACCCCCACCGAAGTGGGTACATCACCCCCATCAACATGGGTACCTCATCGAAGGTCAGTCACAAAGACTGGAACCCTTGCGTACACACTATAGACTAGCTGAACCTCTCACGGTTGAGCCTAAGGCATTAGAGCCGTGCACTTCACTTCGCTTCACATACATACCTCACACGATTTCATTCATTCATTAATGCACGCATTCATTCATTACGTTCCTCTTTTCTTTATCTTTCACTTTACGTTACATAATACTTTCATTTTATTCATTAACGTTCAACGCAAAGACATAGAAAGATAATCATACATAGCAAGGAACACAACATAAACATAAACATACGGCATCGTCATACATACGCATCAATCATACATCACATCACGCACATCATACATACTATGCATCAGACGCACCGCCATGCCTAACATAACACATAACATCATGCATATTATCATCATCTCCATCAACATCCACATCATAATCTCATCATCCTGCGTTACCTTATACCGTCCATGCCCTTCACATCGTCGAGGAATTCCATCTCGGTTATCATTTCTGAACACTTAGGCGAATGGGCATCTATGCGAATGGACTATGGCGAATGGACCTCTATGCGAATGGACTCCCAGTCGCATAGCTTTCATGCGTATGGCCTTCAGTCGCATGACTTCAGGCGTATGGGCTTCAGTCGCATACTCTTCATGCGAATGAACCTCAGTCGCATGGCCTCCAGGCGCATGGACTTCAGTCGCATAACCTCCGTGCGAATGAACCTCAGTCGCACCATCCCTCAATCGCATGGTTCCCAAGCACATGAACTCCAATCGCATGACCATCATGCGTATGGACCTCAGTCGCATAGCAAACGTGCGTATGGACCTCAGTCGCACTTCAATCGGCCTAATGGCCTCCAGTCGCCCTCCAGTCGGTCGCCTAGCCCTAGCTGGTGCAGAGTGCAGTTAGGTCGACTGCAGCTGCGGGTTTTCGACCTCCAACCCTTTCCAAACCTCTTTTAAGCTCAAATCAACCCTTCTAAAGGTTAGGGAAACATACCATGACCTCATACAAGCATAACCAAGCAAGAAATCGAGCCTCAAACGCATCATACACATACATACATCAAAACGGGTTTTCACCCAAAAACTCGAAAATAGGTTTTTGGATGTGTTCCAGCCCCAAAATCAGTTGAAACCATGTAAAAGAGGGGTCCTAGAACTCACCTTAACGATCCCGTCGAGTAGAGCTTCGATTTGACTCGCTCCGCGTCGAATTCCACGCTCGAATCCACCCGAACCAACTTTTCTCCTCTTTTCTCCTTCTCCTCTCTTCTCCTCTCTTGGCTGAAATATAGGGAGAATAGGGGTGTTCTCCCCCTTTTATACTCCCGTGCGTTGAAGTTTCTCTCGTTGGCGGGTTTGGTCCCTCGACTTCGGTCTTTATTTCTTTTTCTTCTCTCGTTGGCTACAAAGGAAATTTCCGGGTGTTACATTTACTTACACTTGATGATACATATATTAGGAAGCACAAATATATTGTCCCAATGTCTTCAAAGAAAAGAGCAAGATTTGTTGAATGCAATTTCATTGGTTACATCAACCAAGCAACTACTTGAGAAGTTTCGATTAGAGGGTTTCAATTCATTTCTTGAGGAAGTTAACTCGTTTTGTGAAAAACATGAACTTGAGATTGTAAACATGGATGGTTACTACATTAACCCTAAAAAGCCAAGGCAAAAGACAAACATTACATATCGCCAATATTATGAGTACGATTGTTTCAACACAGTACTAGACATGCAAATCCGAGAGTTTGGAAACCGTTTTAACGAGGTAACTTCTGACTTACTTATTTGTATGACTAGTTTGAGTCCGTGCGATAATTTTGTTGGGTTTTATGTACCAAAGATACTACGATTTGCCGATATGTACCCCTATGATTTTAATGAAGATGATAAAAGAAGACTTAAGATTGAACTCTTGACTTACATTGATAATTTAAAAGAAGATACAAGATTTTACAACTTGAATGGTCTATCTGCTCTTGTACAACTGATGGTTGCAACAAAAAAGCATCTTTCCTTCATGTTGGTGTACCGTTTATTGAAGTTAGCTCTCGTATTACCGTCGCAACGTCAAGTGTTGAAAGATGTTTTTCAGCAATGAAGTATGTGAAGTCTGATTTGCGTAATAGGATTGGAGATGAGAATTTAAGCGATAGTTGTATTTGTTATATTGAAAATGTTAGGACCTGGTATTTGAACGATATACCTAGTGATTAGCGTGTTAAACCAACTCAAATAGTGCGGAATCCTATTTGATTGGCGATCCAATCAGTGAGAACACACGAAGAATCAATCAAGAATTGAATCTAACGTTAGAAGTCGATTAGGAATCGATCTAATGTGTTCTGTGAACTTGGAGAACGATTTGGGAGGTCTCTGGACGGCTAGGGTACGTCTGGAATCGTAATGGTATGAATGCTTGCGTTTTTCCACGAATTGGGTTTATTTATAGGTTAGTATTATTCAAACGTGCGACTGGGCCATAAGTATGGTTCAGTCGTGCGATTGAACCATGCGGTTGATTCATCCGCACGACTGAGTGTTCAGTCGTGCGACTGAGCCAATCTTATGTGTCAATCATACGACTGATCCAGTCTCCTGGTTCAGTCGTGCGATTGAGTCAATCGTATGAAGTTATTCATGCGTATGGTCCATTCGCATGGGCCATTCGCATGAGAACTTCAATAAGTTAAGTTTGAATGTTTTAATTAATATAACATTATGTGTAACCATTCAAACAATCATAAACCCAATCAATTCAATCACGACTCATTAATGAAATATTAAACATTACAAATAACAAACAATCCATGTCATTTCATTAATCAATACAAATTACATCATAATCAGACAGACAAGATCTATTACATTACAAATCATGATCTAGGGACATACATGCATCAACAAACTCCCCCTTGGACCTAGATCTATCTAATCTCTTGTCTTCTGCATAACCTCCTTGTACTTCTTGTACTTCTCCTCTTTGGTGACTCCTATGTGAATCTCAAACGCAAAGCAGAGTCGTATTACGTTTTGGAACTGGAGGGCTTGTACAATATCTTGCGTGTCATAGAACAGTGGCCACTTGTATAATGTATAGATATCATTAGCCGACAAGTTAGTTAGCCACATCAGGTCGAATACCCTGATTGTATCCATTTGGCCCTCTCTGTTTAGAACTATGACAGCTTCAGCTGTTCTCCAATCATAGTACCACCATTTGAAGTGTGGAGTGAAGTCCTGTGGCATCTCCCTTAGTGGGATTCTCGACATTGTGCGTGGAGGAATCCACTTCAACACAATCTTGGGTTTGCCAATAATGGCATCAACCTCAGACCTTCTTATGTACCTAGTAGGCTGTTGGGGTCTGAAGTTAACCCATCTGGTGTGGTACTCCTTCTTAAGGGCAGCCTCGAACCATCCTGACATCTTCCTTGGGTCAGCATACAAAAGCTTTAGCTTAGCCAGCTGGTTGAGCTCAAAACCTAGTAGAGTCTTCAGATCATGTGGAAATATGAAGTACTCTATGCCATGTTTTCTCTTAACTGCATACGCATTAAGATCATCAAAATAAGCCCATGCTATAATCCTGCCTGACACCTTGTGGTGTTTCTTGACTCTGTAGAGCTTGGTGTAGGCATCTTTCTTTGGTGCAGCACGTTGGGCTCTCACTTCTTCAAAACAGGTAGCCCACTCAGCCTTTCAAATGTCAACGTCATCATTTGAGGCTTGGGTTGTTCCTTCTGCCTTCTCCGTTTCCTGCTCCATCTTGTTCAGTACCTCAAAAGTATCACCGACGAGGGACTCACCCAGATTGGGGACCACATTACCCTCGTTGTCAGCATACTAAGGGTACTCCTCTGCAGTGATATCTTCGACCTCGACCTCATCAACATCATTTAGTTCTTCATCACTAGTCGAATCAACTGTTGGAGCATCTTTGACTATTTCATCCGGATTGAGTCTGAACATCTCTGCGAGTTGCTCATTAGATAGGTCATGAATTATTTCCCCTTCTTCAGGGGTATAACTCACAGACCTTCTTACAATCCCTTGCAGATCAAGAATCATGGTTAGTTGAGTCTTGACCTGTTGAAGGGGAGCAATATCAAACTCATCTCTTTGATAATTTGGATCTGTTTGATTTAAACATTCAACACATAAATCATTAGTAAGTAATCAAACAGAAGTACATTAACTTAATACATAAACATTCAAAACATTGTTTTCAGTACATGATTCAAACATAAAAATAAATGAATACATAAAACATCTAGTCTGTACTTTTATCTTGAATCATGGTCTCATCGCTCGGAGGAGCAGAGGTGGTAGCTGACTGGTCCTGTCGATTCTTCGATCTTCGTTCTTGACCTGAAGCAGAGGCCGATGCAGCCGCATCCCCTCCTTCTGCTTCGTCATCATCCTTTCCCTCTGTCCTTTCTTCATCTGTTTCCTCCTCATCCTCAGTATCCTCCTCATCCTCATCATTATCTTCATCCTCGTCATCACCATCTCCATCATCTCCATCCCCTTCCTTTATCTTTAAGGGCTCATCCTTTGATCCCTTTAACCGCAGCATGATGGTCTTGTTGGTAGTCTCCAACTCCTCTATACGTTTGGCTGATTGGGCATGCTGCTCCTGGAGTTGGGACATCTCTACTCTCTGTGCATCCATCAGCTGGGTCTGCTGCTCTATCACACGAGCCTGCTCTGCCATCTGTTGAGACTGGGCAGCAGTCAGGTCGGTCAGCTGGCGTATCTGTGCAGCTTTCTCCTCGTCTGCAGCTAGCAAGCGCATCACCATACGGTTTAGCGCTGACAGCTGTTCCTCTACCCCGATTGGAGGTAGAGGTGATCCATACGTGTGGGAGGACTGGGCTGACGGTCCTGCATGATGTGAGGTGGTGGTGGTGGTGGCTGTGGTGAATATGGGTCGGTAAAATGGTGGAGGTGAGGTGGGTGTAAATGGTATGGTGGTGGATGGGAAATGTACAGTGGTGGTAGGTATGGTGGTGGCTGTGGTAGCAGTGGTGGATGTGGTGGCAGTGGTGGTGGATGGTATATCAGTGGAGGTGGTAGTGGTGGCTGTGGTGGTGGATGTAGAGGCTACAGTAGTAACGAAGGTCAATCGACGCTTCTTCTTCTTCAGTCCATGGGGCTGAGCCATCCTCTTCCTCCTAGTCCCTGTGGAAGTGGATGCTCCCCCTGCAGCTCTGCCTGCTGACCCCGGAGCATAACTCGGGTCAGTCTCTGTCTCTCTGGATTCTCTGGGGTGTTCACCAACCACCCGTAGCCCGTGTTCTGTGGGAACAACCTTGCTTCCCACAGTTCTCGTGAGGGGCTCCTCATCAGACTCCTCCTCCTCCTGATCACCAACAACAAACTCCTGATGAAATCCGGCCGTCTCAGCAACATCTCCGGCAGGGGCAGACACCGGGGGAATAACATCGGACTCAGTGCCTCTCGGTGGAGCAGGCATATCATCCCCGGCGTCTCCACTATCATCATCATCCGAATCATGAGCTGGTAGAGCAATCTGCTCCACATCGGAATCACTATCATCGTGGCGCCACTTTCTCTTGGCTGGCACCACGTAGTCAGCACGAGCCAGATGCCCAAACAACCTCCTGACAGGGGGTTTCACCTGCTTCCCCCTGTACACCTTCATCCTCCCCAACGTAGTGTCATCCATAACCTCGAGCACTACCGCATCCTCCTTCTCCTTCGGCAGGGAGGGAAGCTTCTGATCTATAATCATCTGCATAAACCTCGGATACATGCAGAAGCCTTCCTTTCCTTTCCCCTCAATGTTCTCCACCAGGTAGGTGAAGATCATTTTGGAGAAGCTGAACGGGTGGTTCAGCACCAACGCAGCATAGGCGTTCTGGATCTGATCCGACAACTCATCAAATCCTCCTTTCCTCGATGCTATGCACTTCAGTAGAACATGCGCAAGATACTTGAACTGGGGACAGAGGTTACTCTTGTTGAGTACCCCAGCATTGATGTCCCCAGAGTACTTGGCTCTCAGAAAACATCCTCTGACCGTGAGGGGGTGTAGACGAGTAGGACAATCAGCGTCATCCCCTAACTGTAGAACAATCCTCAGATCCTCCTCTGAGATGGTAATAGCCTCACCAAAGATCGTACTCCTGATGCAATGAGGCTCAGAGGATCTATCAACGGTCGCGCCTTCCCAGAAGGCCTGCTGAACTGATCTATAAGGAGTACACGGTGTAGAGATAGCATGAGCAATCCTAGATCTTAGCAGAAAAGTGATGATGCCTGAGAAGTCAGCCGCGTTCCTGGATGTCAAATCCAGATGAGCACATATGTTATGCTTCGTGCTCATGGTCCATCGACTCGCCATCTGTAACACATATCAACATAAACATTAGTACCTTTGGCTAAGAACATCATAAAACACTTAAACCTGAATAGAATGTTTCTGTCATGCGATTGAGGTTGTGCGACTGAGATCAGTCGTGCGACTGAACAGTGCGATTGAGGTTCAGACGTGCGAATGATCTCATTCGTACGACTGAGTGTGCGACTGGACTCATGCGCATGTACTCTTATGCGGTTACACCAGTCGTGCGACTGAGCTTCATACGCATGGTTGAGTCGTGCGGTTAGGTAAATCGCACTCTTCAGTCGTGCGACTAAAGTTCATCAGCCTGTCCAATCGCATGATATACTGTCTGTTCAATTCAAATTTACTTTTTCACCAATTTTGAGTTTTAGACATCGTTATCTGGTTCATTTGACTCGCAATACTTTCTTATAACCCCTAACACACTTAATTTCATCTGTTTGAGTAGTTAGATTAGGTTATTAGGCCGGTTAAGTCTGGTTTTCTTTTGGGTCTGATTTTGCAGATCTAGAATCAATTGGACCGTTATTTTGGTTTCTCTTCACCGCAAATTACCTGTAAAGTCGATAGAAATGATCAGTACTCAAGAAACGGGTGTTTTAGGAATCAAATGAAATTTTGGCAGAGTGTAGTTAAGTCGGGCTATTTAGGGTTTCTTTGAGGGTGATGAGTCTCTGCGACCGACTCCCCCTCCATTTATACTAACCCTAGTTTCAATCGTGCGACTGAGTTCATACGCACCTTTCAGTCATGCGAGTGGGACTCAGTCGTGCGATTGGGTCAGTCGGCCTTCTTCAGTCGTCCGACTGGATTTCAGTCGTGCGGCTGACTCACTCGTTCGCCCTTAAGCCTCCGACTGGGCCAATCGTATGGGCCATTCGGTTTGATGGTCCATACTCATGGTCCATTCGTGCGAATGGCTTCCATTCGTATGGTTAGTCCATACATATGGTCCATTCGTGCGAATGGGTCACACTTAGTTAATTTTCTGCCATTTTTACCCATTTACATTTAACACCCTTTTAACTTTTGAGATCAACATTATGATCTTTTAATCATCTCAGACATGATCATTTTAACTTGAAAACCTTTTGATCACCTCAGACGTGATCCTTTTAAATAATTTAGTCACCTCAGACGTGACCCTTTTAAACACTTTGTCACTTCAGACGTGACTGTTATAAACTTTCAAAGCACATGTGGTCATCTCAGACATGACCCTTTTAGTGAGTTGATTCCTTACTGATTCTCCTGATGTAGTCCGACAAACTAATAAAATTAAAATTAAAACTACTAACTAACTTAGAGAATTTAAACTAAATACTCAAACAAACTTGTTTTTTTTTGGCTTTTTGTGAGAGATAAATCCTAAGATAGACATCTACGGGATTTGGTTCCGGAATAGACAGCTTCAACTTGGATTGACCACACCTGGACCAATTTAATTTTGGAATCATACAGGCAAGTCAAATCATTTGGGACTTGTTATCAAATTCTTTTGATGCTCAATTCTTGGTGTTCATCCAGAGTCATTAGCAACTTAAGGAAATCATACTGAAACTCTTAGATTGTCACATTGATTTGAACTTTTGAGAATTGTAGCCACAATGATTGTCAATATGTTTGTCCACTTAAATCCATACACAGACTTTTGACACAGACTGGTGATTGATTTAGGTTTGATTATTTCAAACTAACATTTGTGGATCCCACACTTATATGGTAATCAACATTCCTCAGGAGCTTTTGAGCAGTCTACGGGTATTATTACAAGAAGAGACTATTCTTAGAGCTTTCAAAGAGAAGCCAGTCCTCAGGTCAGTGCCATCGCACAGCAGAGAGGCGGCAAACAACAATGAATTCTAGAATATCTAGGTTATGCTTATCCTCAGGTCAGTGCCATCGCACAGTAGAGAGGCACACAACCTATCTCCTTGTTAGAGCATCTTATTTTATTTTGCACAAAATGCACCAACAACATAAGTCATTGGCTTTATAGCATTTGTCTTTCATTTTTTTCTTTGCTTTGCTCTAGTTATGGTCATCCGCACACATTTGTGGCGTTTACATGCTCATTACCCCTTATTGGAATATTGTTGATTGTGTTAACCAGTGATAAGATGGAAGCCCACAGTCAGTTGAACAACTTAGTTTGATCTTGAGATCACCAGTTAAGTCTAATCATCTATTGTGTTGAATCTACCGACATATCATTTGTGGTCTAGCAACCTCTAGGTCTACTTTCTTTGTGTTACCTTCGGAGTTACCAGTTTTCTATCATCTCCCTTTTGTATTGCCTAGACTACACAGACTTATACTTTAAATTTTTGCATCTTTTCAAAACTTAAATTTTTTAACGTCCCTCTTGATTTGTTCCTGTGTACTATCATTTTCCAAAGGTGTTGAATCGGTATCACAGATACGATCTACCTTATATCAGCTATTCACTCCTTCTCCCTCGTTTTTTTATTTTTATTTTTATTTTTTATTTTTAATGTTAACTTGCTGACATATTCTCCCCCTAAAATACTAAAATCATTATTGGTTTAATTATTTTAGGATTTTAATAGACAGCAAAATAACATGTGTTTAAATTTAACAGACGAAAATAAACAAATCAAATAAACTAAAATGAAAAACTTTAACTAAACTACATCGGACTACACATTATTATCATCAGGAATTACCTCACTTTTCTTTTTAACGCCGTTGACCTCTAGCAAATATTGAAAACGTGGTTTATCAAAGGCTTTAGTATAGAGGTTAGCGCGTTGAAAATCAGTATTAATTTTAACCACATCAATTAAGTTCTTTTCAAAACAATCTCTTATGAAATGGTATTTAATACCGATGTGTTTGGTCTTAGGATGTTGAACCGGATTTTTAGTTACTGCAATTGCAGCAGAGTTATCAACAAAAATAGGAGTAGACGAGAATTTTAAACCGTAATCCCGCATTTGCTGTTGAATCCAGATGATTTGTGAACAGCAACTTGCAGCAGCAACATACTCAGCTTCGCAAGTTGACAATGCAACCGATGTCTGCTTCTTACACTGCCAGGTAACTAATCTTCTCCCAAAGAATTGACACCCTGCTGATGTAGACTTGTAGTTCATCTTGCAGCCCCCGTAATCCGAGTCACTATACGTGGTAAGCTCAAAGTCATTATCATGAGGGTACCACAATCCAAGTGTGGGTGTACCCTTCAGATAACGAAAAATCCTCTTGACCCCGATCAGATGGTTGACCTTAGGTTTAGCCTGATATCTAGAACATAAACATGTAGCATACATAATATCAGGTCTTGAGGCAGTGAGATACATAAGGGATCCAATCATTTCGGTACATCGTGGCATCTACAAGATCTCCATTCTCATCAGGTGCTATATCGTGATTCGTAGCAAGTGGAGTCCCAGCAGCAGAAGCATTCTCCATGTCAAAGCGACTGAGAATGTCTCCTACATACTTGGTCTGATGTAGAAAAATCCCATTTGGTGTCTGATCCACCTGTAACCCGAGAAAGAACTTCATCTCCCCCATAGCACTCATCTCAAACTCTTTCTTCATCACTGCTTCAAACTCTTTGCATAACTCTTCATTCTTTGAACCGAAGATTATGTCATCAACATAGATCTGTACAAGCAGTAGGTCGCCATCCTTTTCTTTAATAAACAGCGTGCAGTCAATGACTCCCCTGCGAAATCCGTGTTTCACAAAATGAGTCGAGAGTTTCTCATACCAAGCTCGAGGAGCTTGATGAAGCCCGTATAAAGCCTTGTCGAGCTTGTAAACTCTATCCCGATGATAAGGATCTTCAAATCCCTTGGGTTGACTTACATAGACTGTTTCCCTGATTTCCCCATGAAGGAATGCACTCTTCACATCTAATTGGTAGACTTTAATCTTCATGTACGATGCATAGGCAAGGAAGATACGAATGGCTTCCATCCTCGCCACGGGTGCAAACACCTCATTGTAGTCAATCCCCTCGACTTGGCGAAAACCCTGAACCACCAATCGAGCTTTGTTCCTGATAATGACCCCTTGGTCATCCTTTTTGCATTTTAGTACCCATTTGGTGCCAATGACTTTAGCACCTTTAGGTCTATCAACCAGAGTCCATACACCTAACTTCTTGAACTGCAGAAGTTCTTCTTGCATGGCACTCACCCACGCCTCATCATTTAGTGCATCACTGACATATTTTGGCTCAAACTGCGAGACAAAACACCGATAAGCACCATCATGAATGTAACCTTTCTCCATAACCGAGGCGTAATCAGCTGAGTATAGTTGATTTCGGGTTTGTACTCCTGATCTGACATCCCCAATGACATTGTCAAGGGGATGATAGACGTGTAATCGTGATCCTGGAGTGGTAGGAACAGCTACCTTAGAGCCAAGATTATGAACATATGGTTCTGTTAGTTCAGGATACACACTTGAATCAAATAACATGAAGAATTATGGATCAAACAATGATAATCACAATAAAACCCCTTTTGATCTATATTGATTGCATATAATATTGTACAAAGTGGAAACCCCAATCAATTGGTCATTCAACCATTAACCAACACTAATGACAATTAACCTATTTATAGTCTAGACTAATTTCACTAATTACACTTAACCCCCTAGACTTAGGCTAATTAATACAAAATTACATATTAAGCATAAAAATGACTAAAAACAAGATAAAATATATTTTGTTCACACAAAATATATTTATTACAATAAAACTCCTAGTCATCTAAATGTTCAACGTCTCGACTCGGTTCTTCGTCTTGAACGTGTCGGATTTGACTTTTGTTGACTTTGACCGTGACGTTGACTTTTGTTGACTTTCATAGTGTTGATAATATAGACTATATTTTCCAGCTCCAACAATACTCCCCCTTAGTCTATCATTATCAACGTCTTCATACGAATTCAGCATCGAGAAGTCAACAATAGAAAGATCTTCAATTTGAATCTTTCTGAATCTGATGAGAAAAGTTATTCATCTCATAAGCTCCCCCTATTTATATGCTCCCCCTTTTCGAGTGCAAGCTTTACAAGGATATTGAAACAGGTTTCCCAAATCTTTAATCTCGAGTGCTTCAGAAGATGTAGGAGGAGAATTCCTAGCTCGGTATCTTCTGCAAACTTGAGGAACAGGTTCTCTGATCAGGTACACTGCTCAACTGATGATCGGCCATCACTTACAGCAAAAATCTGAAACACATTCTCAAACACAATCTCGACATTTCTAATTAGATCATTTCATTTTAACAAAATAAACCCGTGTTTATCTGTGTGTGAAAAACAAGCGAACCCGTGTTCGTTTGTGCACAATTTCTGTGAAATGCATGAAAATGATAAAATTGTAACAGCATAATATGGAAGACCTAAAAGAAATTTTGAATTAAAAGTTTATTATATTTTTTTATTTTTATTATATACATTTATTATAACATTTCTTTTTTTTTTATCTATAATTTTTTTATAATCGAGAACTGAATCGATCATGAGATCACATCCTCAAGATATACTTTAGCACAAAGATGAATTTAATCATCGACAAGCAATGAGATCACACTGATAACTGAATCTAATCACAGTCTTTGAATGAATTTTGAAATTCTCAAACAGATCAATAACGATTGCTGATATGTTTGTCCACTTAAACTCATGCCCTATCTTTTTCAACAAGCAACAAATGATTCGTTAAGGTTCAATTAAATACTTTAGAATGCTAGGACCCCACAATCATTTGGCAAAAACCCTCACCCAACCTCAGGATTTCTTGAATTTTGTTACGATCTTTATAGAGCAAGGCGTGTGCATTAGTGTGCAAGTGATTATCAACAGAATATTGCATTCTGTGATGAATTAATCGTTTAGATGATTTGACACTATTTAGACCAAAATGGTGAGAGCTCCAGGTCTATACTCACGTATAACAAAGGAGATGACCATTTAATCATGTGCCGATGAGAGCTCCAGGTCAGTACTATCGTACAGCAGAGAAGATCATCACTCCAGGTCAGTACTTCCGTACAGCAGAGGAGATTAGCACAAACACAAGACACATAATTACACCAATCATGGCTCAAAGATATGACTTATATGATTTGTATCATGGTGGGTGAAAGATCAATTCTCAATCCAATTTTTGTCGGGACTCAGTTTTTGTGCAGGCCAAAATGATTGCGTAAATCCAGACATCCTTAAGCATGATGTTTTAATTTAAATCATTATGCTGCTGTCTACTTTATTCTTCAGGCTGAGTCTACCAAGCATATCATTAAAGAATCTGTTTGTTTTTCTATTATTTGCAATTAAAAATAAGATGAAAATCAGATAACAGCATCAGTTACTATCATTTCTCATTTTGCATTGCAAGAAGATATACAATCATTTCTCAATCATCTCAAATCAAGTTTCCGGTTCTCTTTTCATTTTTATTTACTTATACTCTCCCCCTAAATTTTTATTTTTGCAAACTCTTTTTTTTATTATTTTTTATTATTATTTTTTTTATTTTTTATATTTGTTTTTTTTTATTTTTTAATTAATTTTTTTTAATTTTTATTTTTTTTTAAACTGTACAAAAATAAAAATTTATCAAAGAAGGTCTTCCACACTACACTGATATGAAAATAAGAAATGAATTTTAAAAAAAATATGTAGTGACTGTGAAGTGAGAATTGTGATAATGCAGATAAAAATCCAGATTGTGGATATAATACCATGACCTTAACCTGTTTGTTCCGCCTCAAATTTGAATTATGAACAATCCCTGTCAGTAAATCGGATTACTAACAGTCCTTCTAAATTGTTTCTGCACTCATTAACAAATTAGTTAGAAAGGGAAACCCAGGCCATCGTAGTCCTGGAAGTTCCTTTTTCATCAAGATAAGTAACAAGCTTCTGCACACAACCGTTTAAACAATCGGGGATTGTTGTATCCTTCTTTTTAATTTGCCAAATTTGTTTTGGTTCAATTAACTTGGTTTTGAATGAATTAAATTTGGAAATCATTTTCTGTTTAAGACCGGAAGGAAAAGAATTTGGTTTGAAACCTTTGGTCATTTTCATCTTTGAATCATGTGAAACCGGCTTCACATGAAAAGGTTTGGATGGAGGATTTTTCATCCAACCATTCAAAGATGTTTGCTTTTTGCCTTTTAAACCAGAGAAGCAACCCGTGTTGCCTTTACCGTCTGGAACATTCTTTTTATACTTACATTCGGAGAAGCAATTCGTTTTGCCTTTACCATTCGTAGCAAGCCTTTGAGGACATTTCTTTACCACATGCCCTTCTTTTCCACACTCAAAACAAGCCTTGAAAAGCTTTTGATTCTTTGTAGTCTCCTGTTGTGGAGGTGGTGATGAGGATTGCTTTGAGCTTGTAGCAGATTCTTGCTTGTTTTGGCATTTATTATGCTGAACAGGGAATGAGATCTTCACTGATTGACTGGATTGCTTTGCAATTGGATAAGAGATCCGTATTGGTCTTGATTCAGCTTTTGGAAGCTTTTGTGACTTGACAATGTTAGGAGACATCTTGATCTGTGAGGAACCAACACGCACCTCTGTGATTGATTCATCATCTGAGCTTGTCCAGTCTCGTATACACAGATCATTCTCCAACGGATCTTGATTGACATCTCCTATCGTGTTGGCTTCGCTTGTAGGATTCTCATTGCCTAATGATTCAACAACTGTTCCTTCTTTGACAAACCTGACAGGAACAAACGAAGGAATGTTACCTGATTTGAATTTGTTGAAGAAAGTTGGAGAAGAAACTGATATTGGTGTTTGAGCATCAGAAGTGGAATCGTCATTAATCTTCTTATCAGACCCTTGCTTGAGGAATCCCAAACCTACAGGAGAATCCTGCACATCTCTAACCTCTTTAAGATTAACACTGCTTAGACCTGCATTTAAACGATTAGTTTCTGCAGCTTCAATCAAATCATTTGTTGAATGAGGTCTGGGAATTGGTGAATAACATAAAGTAGAAGGAGGTGGAACTGAATTAAATACAGTTTCACCATCAGATTTATATCCAATCCCATGTTTTACCCTCGCCCCTTGTTGTTTAGCAATAAGCTCATCCTTTTTCATGTGTGAAAGGGTCCATTTATCAAGCTTTGTTTGAAGCTTTGTTGTTTCAAATTGAGCTAAAACAGCTCTTTCTCTCAGAATATTAATTTCAACGTTACGCTCCAAAATAGTTCTTCTTAAAAGATCATTTTCAGCCAATGCTTCATTAAGTTTTCTTGAAAAAGCAATTTCATTTTTCTTTAATTCCTGATTGATTGTTTTTAATTCTTTTTCATTTTCCAATAACAATCTGTTTGCCTTATAAATCCCAAATAACCGGATTTTGCATGACGAAGTACACATATCCTGAACAGTCTCATAAGGAAGACCCATGATAGTTCGTTCTGCAGCTAAGCTCTTTTCACAGTTGCAAACCCTTGTGATTTCTTGATGTTCCTCTTCTTTGACCTTCAGCATCTCGTCAGCCTCAGATTCTTTCTTTCTTTTATCAGCTTTTCCAACCTTATCATCATCAGTTCTCACAGACTCCGGTTTAGTGTCATTGTCAACTCTCAGAGCTTCATACTTCTCTTCAACAGTTTCTCCGAATTCAAAAATCACATCCGAATCGGTTCTCATTAACTTCAACTTTTCAATCATCTCTGCTTTGTAATCAAGTATGCTTGTTACAGAAGAAACAAGATCAGTATTAAGCACGTGGGTTTGATGTGGGAACACGGCTTGTTGAAATTCGTTTCTTTGGATATCCAGCTCGAGAGATTTTAGTCTGTTGATCATATCCATAAGTTTTGTGTCGACATAACCTCTTTCTTGCTTCAGCATTTTAACTTGATGATTCCATTCGGATGGAAGAGACTCGAGAAGCTTTTGAATTTGTTCATGATTACTGAGATCAGGCACATGCTTCTTTAGATTATTTGCTATTTTTAAAAATCGATCAATTAAATCTGATAATTTTTCTTTCTTTGTACCTGCAAAAGAATCAAACCGGCTTTGTGCCATTGTGAAATTATCTGATTTAAAGTCTTCTGAAGATGACATGATTGTAAAAATTTTGAACAATTAAACGGCCCAAAAATATTTTTCCCAAAAATTGTAAAATAATTCTCCCCCGGGAAAAATATTATTTTTAAATGTCACACTAGAAAATCTTAGCAACTGGGGTCAAGCTGCCAGGTCAGCTTGTTTTTTTTTTTTTTTTATAAATTCTTTAAAATCGTTGAATATTTCTTCATCGGTTTGAAAAAAAATGATTTATTTCTTTGATTTTGAATGAGTCTAACTTTGTTATTATTTTTTATTATTATTATTTTTTTAAAAAAAAAAAAAAGTGCTAACCCAATGACTTTAATTTGTTTAAAGAATACAGCCCAATAGTTAGCCCACTTTTAAAACTACTCTAGAGAAAAACCCAGCCCAAAAAAAAATTCCCACAACTAAAAACCCTAACCCTAACTACATAATCTCAAAACAAAAACACACACACTCAAAATTGTCTGCAGCCCCTCCCTCTTGACCCCAAACAACACAAAATCCTCTCAATTTTACTGGATGTTAGTCTCCATCAAAGTTAAATGTTGCTACAAATTAAGCAGAAAACTGTGCTTTGATTCACTGTAAAATATCGATAATGGACGCCATTGACAGACATCGATACAGATGCCGTGAAGAACATCCGTCTTTCTCGTCGACTTTGCTTGACGTCATCTACCGATCGATTGATGAAAGAGACGATGAGAATAACAGAAAATCAATGAGGAATAGACAGAGCACTGATGTTTGTTTCCAGTATGATCGTAAGCAAACTGTTCAACGATCGAAGACTGCCAGCGATGTGGTGGTTCGACGGAGATCTGCTACAGGTTTCGAATGTAACTCATACATGAGCTCTAGTATCGGCTCTACGGGTTCTAGATATAGCGCAGGGATCTCGTCGTCGGAAGCTGAAACAATATACGGATTTCCGGTGAGGCCTAGACCTATCCGTAAAAACCTCTCGGAGTTCCGTCGGAGATCCGCCGTGCAACCGCCGCCGCAGTCCGCCGCGCCGGTGATGTCGTTTCAGGAGCTTTACAAACGGAATGAGACGCCGAGAGGTGAACGAGTAAGTGAAACTAGTCCAAAATGGAGTGGGGGTATATTTGATTTCTAGGAAGATATCTCTTTAGCATATCTCTCCTTGTTTTGTAGCTTTTGTGTTTTCGGGTGGAATATGGAGAGACTTGGGTTTGGGAACATGTACGTTCATATAGCAACTTTTCTTCTGTTTTGTTTGGCACCTTTTTGGATTTTTAATCTGGCTGCTATCAATATTGACAACGAGACTGCACGTGAAGCTGGTTGAGGGTTTGGTCAGGTGGGTTTAATCGGTGGTGGTTTAAGGTTTTATTTTCGCAGAATTGTTTTAATAATATTGCAGCCCCCTTTTTTTATAATTTCGCTGAAATAATTCTTAATTTCGCTGAAAATTTTGTAGTTACGCCGGAGTTTGGAGTTTCGCCGGAAAAAGAACAATTTCGCCGGAATCTGGTACTTTCGCCGGAATAGTTTCGCCGGAGTTGCAGTTTCGCCGGAACTTCACCGGAGTTTCGCCGGACGAAACTGTATTTTCGCCGGAATAGTTTCGCCGGAATTACAGTTTCGCCGGAATTACGCCGGAGTTTCGCACGAAACTGTAATTTCGCCGGAAACTTTGAACTTTCGTTCAGAAATGTCCTAAATTCGCTGGATGAAGATATTGAAGCTCCAAGAACACCAAGAACACACACAGTAGTGTGTGTGAGAGAAACTTCTTCAGATCTAGATTTTTCTTTCAATATCTTGTATAAAATATGTTGTAGATTAGGAATTTCAGTTGTATATCTTCAAATTTGTAGTAAATTGTTGTAGATCTGTTGAATTGATTGTGATTGGGATGAGATTAGAATTTTCAGATCTACTTTCTCTCTCTAGAAACCCAGTTTCTCTCTCTAAAAATTGATGAACATCTTCAAAATCAGCAACAATTCTTCAATGCATTTGATCCAATAAGGCTCTGATACCAAATTGTTAGTTCAGGATACACACTTGAATCAAATAACATGAAGAATTATGGATCAAACAATGATAATCACAATAAAACCCCTTTTGATCTATATTGATTGCATATAATATTGTACAAAGTGGAAACCCCAATCAATTGGTCATTCAACCATTAACCAACACTAATGACAATTAACCTATTTATAGTCTAGACTAATTTCACTAATTACACTTAACCCCCTAGACTTAGGCTAATTAATACAAAATTACATATTAAGCATAAAAATGACTAAAAACAAGATAAAATATATTTTGTTCACACAAAATATATTTATTACAATAAAACTCCTAGTCATCTAAATGTTCAACGTCTCGACTCGGTTCTTCGTCTTGAACGTGTCGGATTTGACTTTTGTTGACTTTGACCGTGACGTTGACTTTTGTTGACTTTCATAGTGTTGATAATATAGACTATATTTTCCAGCTCCAACAGGTTCTGCATCTGAGGTAGTTGGAGTTTGAGGTTCCGAGGTCGAAGGTGCATCACTTGTAGATGCTTGTCGACTTTCAGGAACCGGAACCTGTTCCTCCTGACTGTTCTGGTCATCTGCTTCAGCTTCATCTTTAGAGGAGGAGTCACTGTCATCGACTACTCCCCCTGACTGAGTAGATGATTCTCCCTGTGAGCTAGATGGTGTATTCAGGATATCATACATCATCCTAGTAGCTAACTCATCATCCGAGGGAGAGAGAGGGATGTTGAAGGACTTGAAGAATCCATCATAATCGAAGAAGTAGGCGGGTCCTTTGCCTGTAGGTGGTGTGGTATATCTCTGAACGTCAACATTACACCACACTTCTACAAGACCCGTTGAGTTGTTGTAAACTCGCTTGTTCGGTATGTTGTATCCTAGAAAGATTCCTTCATCCGCCTTCTCGCTGAATTTGCCTTCTTGTGTCTTCTTCAAAAGTGTGCACGGTGCGCCAAAAGGTTCAAGATACTCCAAATTCGGTTTGCGTCTTTGTAGTAGTTCTTAACATGTCTTTCCGTGGCGCTTGACTATTAGGACTCGATTCAGTGTATAACATGCATTTGCCACTGCCTCATTCCAGAATTGGATAGGCAGTTTCGAGTCCGCCAACATAGTCCGTGCTGTCTCTATCAAGCTTATGTTCTTCCTCTCAGCAACACCATTCATCTGAGGCGTGTAGGCAGAAGTGAATTGATGCACAATTCCCTTTTCCTTGCAGTATGCCTCCATCCATTGGTTCTTGAATTCTGTCCCGTTGTCTGAGCGTACTTGTCTAACCTTTAGCTTGTAGAGAGACTCTAGTGTGGTTACTAACTCCTTGAATGACTCAAATGTTTCTGATTTGGATTTCAGAAACATTACCCAAGTGAACCTTGAGTAGTCATCAGTGACCACAAAACAGTACAAGTCGCCTGCAATGCTCTTTGTACTGACTGGACCAAACAGATCCATGTGAAGAAGTTCAAGAGGAAGTTCTATTGAATGAACTTTCTTTTCCTTATGAGACTTCTTCGTCTGTTTGCCTTTCTTGCAAGCTACACAAAAGTCAGGAAGTTGGAAGTTCTTGACATTAACTCCTCTCACCAAATCCTTCTGAATCAGATGATTCATCTTCCTTTGACTAATGTGTCCCATTCTCCTATGCCAGGAGATGGAATCCTTCTCAGTAGCTTAAGATAGAAAGCACTGAACCTCATGATCCGTTGTAGCAGCTGTTGACAGATCCAAGACATAAAGGTCTTTATATCTTGAAGCAGTCATCAGAACTTGGTCCTCTGGGATCACGTAGTCTTTCTTCAGCACGTAACACTTCTTGTTGTCGAAGATGACCTTAAATCCTTTATCACAGATTTGGGAAACAGAAAGTAAGTTATTTTGAAGTTGTTGAACGTAGTTCACCTTATCAAACTTAACTTTCTGATTTCCCACTTCTCCCTGAGCTGTGATATAGCCTCCCTTGTTTCCAGCAAAGGAAACATGCCCTCCTTTTATTTGCTTGACGTTTGATAAAAGGGACCTATTTCCTGTCATGTGCCTGGATGCTCCGCTGTCTACAATCCACGTGTTAGTCTCAGCACTGTATCGAACACCCTGCACATACAAAGTAAAGGAATTAGTTTAGGTTAGGAACCCAAGCCTTTACTGGCTTGGGTTTCCCAGAGGCATCACACATCATAAACTCCACCCATTGACCCTTAGAGGGTGAGGGTAGCTCAGGTTCCTTCTTGTCATCAGTATCAGACACACAGGATGACTTTTCTTTCCATAAGCCAGATTTGTGCAAGGCCTGTTTATGATAAACAGTCGTCTGGCTTACAGGTTGGACTTTAGGTTCACTAGCTCTTTTAGGTGGAGTCAGAGAACTCCTCTTAGAAGACCTAGGCTTAGAGTCCTGAAGGTCAATCTTCTTCCTAGGTGTCTGATAGAAAGGACAATAGGAAGCAATGTGTCCACATTCTCCACAGTTGTAGCATGACCGGCTATCAACTTTATGAGTAAACTTTCTTTGTGGAAAAATGCGTGACACTCTAGTAACATCAATTACTTTAGGTTTTGACTCTGGTTCTTTTGATGTTTTCTCTGGTTTAACAAAATTAACTGTTTTAGCCTGTTTAACATCTTTCTCTTTTTGGTTAACTGGTTTTTGACTTGAAGCATGTGAAAAATTAACATTTGAAGTCCTTTTAGGTTCTGATTTGACTCTATTTGACCCTGACTTTAGGTTAATTTTTTTAAATTCCTTTTCCAGATTAACACAAGGCAATTTACCCTTTGCCTTTGAAGTGGCCTCCTTTTGTTTGTGTCCAGATTCAGTAGATGAACACGAGGTATCTGGATCACTAACAAGAGGAGTAGACACCACGTGATCCTTGATGGGGTTATTATTTACTGGTCTAGTCTTAGTGTTCATCAAGGTCTCAGGTGGTGGTGGAACCACTTTGTAACCTAATCCCTCCCCATTATTCCTTTCTCTCACTAAGTGTTGAACTATGTGTGAAGAACTAGTCCAACTTTGCAGTTTCTGTTTTAATGAATTTACTTCTACTTCTAGAACTGCCTTTTGCTTCTTAGTGTCTTCTAGGGAGTTTAGATAGTACCTAATGTCATTAGCTTGGTTAAAAGCAACTACTTCGGTTTCCCTAAGCTGTTTAGTCAATAGGTCTATCTTTTCTTTATAACTATGCTCATTTTGTTTTAATACTCTATTAGCCTCAGTGCACAGTTGCAAATCTTTTACTAAGTTATCATTATGATCTAATAACCTAGCAAATTTTTCATCTATGCTATTCCTAAAAGTATCACAATCAGAACAAGCATGATTATTAAACATTTGGTCAGTAGTACTTACCTGAGTTGGTTCAGAAGAGCTAGCCATCAACGCAGCATCAGATGTCTCTGGTTATGGTGATTCTGTCTTTTCTGTCTCTAACGTGGAAGTCTCCTCCTTTGGCTTGTAACTGACCTCGGCTGCAGTTGCTTCTTCACTATGTGACATCGCTATCTCAACTGCTAGATCACCTTCACTCGCAGAATCATCATCAATATCCTCTACACTGGCAATGTTTGATTCCCCTGGTGAGACAAATCTAAAGCTCCAATCATGTCCTTCATCATCATGAGCAGTCAAGGCTTTTGGATCCTTGTTTGATGAAGTAGAACTGGAAGCTTGCTTGTCTTGGCGAGTAAAGGACGAGAACGGGTTCCCATTACCCGTCTTCTTTGGCTTGACACATTCTCTCTTGAAGTGCCCCTTCTCTCCACAGTTGAAGCAGGTCACTTTGCTCTTGTCAAAGCCAAATGTGGTATCCTTAGTAGCTACCAGGTTCTGTCCGGTCTTTTTAACAAACTTCTTTGCCCTCCGGACAGCACTAGCTAAGGCCCACATTATATCCATCCTCTCAAGCTCCATTTCGTCAACCTGCTCGTAGTCCTCGTCTGCCAGATGACAGTTTCCAATCTTTCCGGCAACAAGTCCATCATATGAATGAACCACTGCAGCTAAAAGATCCATATGCTCTCGAGCTACTTCCACAGTCACATTACCGAGGTTTTCGGTCTTCAGTTTGGTAGCACTTGCTTCTGATCCAATATAGTGGGTACAAGACGACCCTGACGTGTCTGATCCAGAAGGAGAAGCATGTGAAGGACCTGACGAGCTAGACACAAATGCAGTCTGGAGAGGTGCTCCAGATGTCTTAGCTTGAGGCGTGGCGTTGTACAAAGCTGGATTTTGTGTGTACGAAGACTTCTGAGCTCTGTACTTCATCCTTAGTGCTTCTTCTCGCAACTTAAGAATGAAGTCATTAATATCCAGCTTTGCAAGCATTCCATTCTGTCTCAGGTTAGACACGAATGAAGCCCACTTATCAGGCAATCCGTCTGCAAAGTTACTCACTTTCTCTTCCATGGTCGTTTCCACTCCATGTGTATGCAGTTCGCTCATCAAGTGGTAGAATCTATCTATCACGTCGTCTAAACTCTCGTTACCAATCGATGAGAAGTTATCGAATTCCTTCTTTAACTCCTTTGCCTTGATTGCCTTCAACGAAGCATTCCCATCATACCTCTTCTCTAGCTCATCCCACAGTTTCTTGGACTGCTTATTCTCTGAATACTGGTGGAATATGTCTTTGGGGATAGACTGAGTAATCAATGCATAAACCCTTTTCTCTGCATTGTATTTGACTTTCTGTGCGTCTGTCATCCCACCTAACGTTAGCTTAACTCCATCAGCTCCTACCGGTGTACTATAACCAATCTCAATGGCTTCCCACAGATTAGGATCTACTCCATTGAAGTAAATCTCAAAACGTTGTTTCCAGTGGGGAAACTCATCTAAAGTCAAGAGCTTTGGTGGTTTATTGTGATTACCCACCTCACTCTCAAGCAGCAGCAGGTTCTGTATCCTAGAGTCCTTCCCAGCAGTAAAGGCTGACATCTGATCTTCCATGGCGAATAACTTTAAGTCTAATCAAACAAACTTTCACTGATGCGACTGAAGAATGCGAATGGTCTAGTCGTGCGTGTGAACTCTGCGACTGGTTCAATCGTGCGGCTGAACTGGGCGATTGGTTCAGTCGTACGAATGAATCTGGTGCGTATGAGCTATGCGAACTAACGGTTCAGTCGGCCGAATGAAGGTGCGACTAGGTCCAATCGTGCGAATGAGCAGTGCGAATGGAGTCCAGTCGTGCGAATGGGTCACTCGTGGACTGAAGCTGCTGTTTTGCGAAATTTTCTAGGTTTGACGGGTTTCAGTCGTAAACATTCGAAATTTCACAAGTTCTAATCGCCTAAGTCCGTAGAAACCAAACTTCGATGAGCAGGGAACGTCCAAGATCACTTTTGACACTAAAGATTGCGTTTTTAGTGCAAAAACACAAACTTTTATGCAATCTTGATTGAATCAACACGTAATCAAGAGCCAAAGCTCTGATACCACTTGTTAGGACCTGGTATTTGAACGAAATACCTAGTGATTAGCGTGTTAAACCAACTCAAATAGTGCGGAATCCTATTTGATTGGCGATCCAATCAGTGAGAACACACGAAGAATCAATCAAGAATTGAATCTAACGTTAGAAGTCTATTAGGAATCGATCTAATGTGTTCAGTGAACTTGGAGAACGATTTGGGAGGTCTCTGGACGGCTAGGGTACGTCTGGAATCGTAATGGTATGAATGCTTGCGTTTTTCCACGAATTGTGTCTATTTATAGGTTAGTATTATTCAAACGTGCGACTGGGCCATAAGTATGGTTCAGTCGTGCGATTGAACCATGCGGTTGATTCATCCGCACGACTGAGTGTTCAGTCGTGCGACTGAGCCAATCTTATGTGTCAATCATACGACTGATCCAGTCTCCTGGTTCAGTCGTGCGATTGAGTCAATCGTATGAAGTTATTCATGCGTATGGTCCATTCGCATGGGCCATTCGCATGAGAACTTCAATAAGTTAAGTTTGAATGTTTTAATTAATATAACATTATGTGTAACCATTCAAACAATCATAAACCCAATCAATTCAATCACGACTCATTAATGAAATATTAAACATTACAAATAACAAACAATCCATGTCATTTCATTAATCAATACAAATTACATCATAATCAGACAGACAAGATCTATTACATTACAAATCATGATCTAGGGACATACATGCATCAACAGAAAAAGACTTACTTCAAAATGTTTCACTAGATGATGTAATGAATAGATTTCAAAACATGAAAACTCGTAGAGAACAACTTTAGAAATATCTTATTTATCTTATGTAATATGTAATTTTAATGACTATTAAAATACTTTTGCTATGTTATTTTGATATTCAACTTGACTTTATCTTTTAATGTGTGACCCGACCCGACTCGATCAAAAACAACCCAACCCGAATCATACAAAAAACAACCCAACCCGAATCATACCAAAAACATTTATTTTTTACTATAACCAATGGACTCTCAAAGAAATAAGCCGACCCCCATAAACGAAATTCCTGGGTCCGCCACTGTTATAGTACCGACTTACCGAAACGTTCCTCGCCGAATTCGATTGCTACTTGTTGCTTATTGAGACGTGGAATTTGGAATTGCCAAAAGTCAAATGGGTGTGCTTTGTGCGGCTGCCGAATTGCCGTCTACCGATCGCAAATAAGAGACGTCTCCAACATTACTCAAGTAAAGGGTTGTGATGTGGGCTTTGGGTTATGGGCTTTGCTAAAAAATTTTAAATTAAATGTGTTATATAATTTTAATTTAATGGGTTATGGGTATTGAGCAATTGGGTAATAAAAATTGGGTTTGGGGTTAAGGATATTAGCTTATTGGGTAATAACTTCATGGGTTAAATATGATAAGGTTAATGGTCCAAAATGATTTTTATATTAAGTTTATATTAGTTATTTTTGTTATAACTTATCGGTTTATATTTATAAAACTTTCAAAATTTATATTCTTAGGGTCATTGATAATAAAAAATACAATACGGTCGTCACCAAAATTCCTTGGGGGTCGTTGCCAAAATTTCTTGGGGGTCGGTTGTAAATATAACATATACACTATTAGAAAAAAATAAATTTCATGGGGGTCGGGCGAACCCCAACCACAAAGGTTGGGTCTGCCACTGGCGATGGGGTCTTGTGGAACTCGAGTTGAAACTGAGCTATGGTGCGAGAAGGCAAACCAGTTTGAAAACGACGGATTCTATTGGGTTGGAACCGGGTTGAGGGGTTATTAGGTTGAACCCAGGTTGGGTTAGCGTGTCAGATTAGGGACTCAGGTTCTTTCTGCACCTTTACCCGAAAGTAGAGTGCACGCAACCACAAACTATCTTTTTTTGGTTTGGGTTTAATCAACAAAATTCAAAACCGGTTTTTAACCTGTTTTTGAAAAGAGTTTGACTGGTTTGAAAACCAGGTTAGAACCAAGTTTTGACCACTTCGGTTTGGATTTGATCGGGTAGGAACCCTAGTGTTTGGATCGTTCTTAACCAGTTTAAAAACCAGTCCCCGGTTTGGGTTCGTTTCTAATTCCGTTATGAATATATTTATCCGTTTCATATGTCTTTTTAATAATTTTGTTCACTTTGTAATTCATTTTTTTATGAATATTAGATACGAATAGCATAAACATGAAATTTCATATTAAGGGTCATAATTTATGTATTTATAAAGACTTTATATAATTAAGTTGTCTGATAATAATTTACGTTGTGATCAATAACATTTCAAATATTTATTTTGTTGTCAACAACATCCCCTTGTGTAATTATCATATATTTGTAATTGAGTTTCATCTAATTTTGCTCACATATCATATATTTGTAATTGACTTTCATCTAATTTTGCGCACATGCAAGATTTTGAACAAGAAAGAGAAACATATATTTTTAAGTGAAATCAAGTAAATCCAAGCATGAATTAAGTTTAAAAGTATAACAATTATACGAATAAAATTGTTCTTAATAACAAATATAAAAAACATGAGTGAATTAGTTAAACTATCGGTATAAATTATAAATTATCATTTACTGACGGCTCAAAACTTGAAATTAATTTAATTTGCATGTAGATTTGAAAGTCTTTTTGCTTTTAAACATATATAGAAATTTATACCTTACCTATTTAATTTTCTGTATAAATTGTCAAACTTTTTGACCCAAATACTCTGCAGTTTAGTTATACTGTTCATTGATCTATAAAAAACTTAATATAAGATGTATGCGTTTATGGGATTTGTTTTACTTAACAACTAGGTTAGTACCCCGTTTATTATACGATTGAATAAATAAAATATTAAATAAATAGTAATGAAAAATTATTAATTATAATATGATATTTTGATATATGATATGATTGGAATTACGTATAAGTATGGAATATAAGTAATAAAACAATGATATTATTTTCTTTGAACTTTTGTTTTAAATTATTTTTATCTAAAAGAATTTAAAAAATTCATTCTAAATCAAAACATTTTAAAAAATGTCATTTCTGAAAAATTTTCTTACTATAACTTTGAATTTTAAACTTTTATGGTTCATAAAAAAATTAATTTCTAAAAACATTGATTTCAAATATTTTGTAATTTTAAAAAAGTTTGATTTTTAAAAAGTTATTTATTATACAAAAGATTGTTCCTTTAGAAATTAAATTTATAAAAAGAACTTTTTTTTATTTATTAGAAACTATTAATCTCAAAAAGAATTAAAAAATATAATTAGTAGTTAATGTAAATATTTAATATGAGAGAAAATCGAAAAAATTAGACTTAGGAGGTCTAATATTGTGACAAGTAGCAACTCAAAACCTTTATTTTAGTGTTAAATCACATATGTTTAATGAGTCATTGCCACATGAGTGTCTAATATGTGATTAATGAAAAGCAATTCTTAGATACAATATAAAACATAAAAAAATAATAGTATCACGTGACACTGATATTGTGTATGTTGATATGTAGTTACACACATGTAAACATAGTGAGAAAATAAAATTGGCAATTGCCAACCAATCAAATTATCCGATATCTATAACCCCAAGACTCATCACACAAGCAGTATAGAAAGAACATAAAAATACAAAAAAAAAAAAAAAAAAAAAAAAAAAAAAAAACCATAAAAATACTAGTATTAATACTATACGACACAATAATTTTTTTAATTAATTTCAAGACTGGTTTTATATATGTGAATCCTCCCTACACACACCCATACATAGTGATAAAGTGAAATTCATAACTTCAAACCAATCATATTGTAACAAAAAATATATATATCCCAACGACTATTCCACAAGCTAGCATAAAAAGAACACATAATTGATAAATGAAAACATAAGAATTCAAGAAAATATTCGGTTTTCACAACTTCCGGTGGCCTTTTTTCTTCTGATTTTGGGTTGAGCTGTTGGTCTTTTTCCCAAACATGGCACACATGCCACCGCACCCAGAGACCTTAGGTGATGGTGGGTCGAGCGCGGGTGCAACCTCCACCGTCCGATATGGTTTTGGCTCAGGTCTTTGTAGCTCAGCTCTTTCTTTCTGGTCTTTTGGCTTAATCCCATCTGATAATGATTTATCTTCCCACACGAGTCCTGAGGAGCCCGATCTTCTGAACGACACATCTGACCTTGGTAGCGCATCCATCTATATATATCTAGTCGAACCGAACAAAACCTTTTGGTTCCTATTGGTTTTTGGGTCAATTGGTATGGCTCATGTCCGTTTAAAGAGTTGATTTTGGGTATAAATAAGGAGGGAGATGATGACAAATAAGGCATAAATAGGATCATAAGATGACATTTTGCTTTGGGGGTGGGAAATTAGTAAATTACAATAATGCCCAACTCCTATAAATTGATGGCTTAATTCAAAATTGAAGTCAAAAATTAAATGTTTTATACTTTGGAAGAAGTCAAGTCAAACAAAAGACCAAAAACAAGAATTCAATTACCAATATAATTAATCTTATAGTATGTCTCTATACAGGACCAGAATAATTCAAACGGTTATCTAATTCTTTTCTCACAAGTTACTATAGGTTTTCTAGTTAACATAGATAATATGAATGAGTGAAATAATAAAAAAAAAGTTGTAAAATAATAATCATATCACACCAATAAACAATACATAGGCCAAACTCAAGGATTGAAAATTGTTGCAACCCAAACTTAAAACGAAACAAGTCACGTTGAAGCTCAATTAAATTAAACGACTCAAGTTTTACTTTTAAAAACTTAACCTATAACAAATATGATCATTTATAAGTATGATGATTATTAAATATCATATATATTTCATTCCACAAGCCAAGATAAAATGTAATTGTATACTTTAAAGTTTAAACACACCTTTAATTAAAAAAAATTCTGTTTTTTCCCTCTTTTTCACTCTCTATCGTGTGTTTGCAAATTATGTTTTTATTTCTCACCCTTTATCTTTTACAGTTAATTTTTATCAGATTTTAGTTTTTTGTAACTTTTAAAATATAATATTTTTTCAAATTCTGAATATATTGGTGTGATATGTTTATTTTTTTACAAATTTTTAGTATAATTTTTTTTCAAAATTGAGTCGAGTCAAACATGACATATTTTACTTTTCTAGTTTTTGCTTTCGTTTTATAACTTATGATATACAACGTTTTATGAAAATTTAAATATAGACCAGTCTATTTTTATTTTTAAGTTCTGATACAATTTTTTCAAACATCAATGTGTCAAATATAACTTATTCTATCTATTTTCTATGTTTAAACATAACTAGATGTTCCTCTGGTCGCGTTGCGAAGGAGATTCCGCCACGATCTCAAATATCAAAACACGGACCCCAAAACACGTATCAACGACAATCATTTTGACGTAGACTCTAATACAACAAGAAACCTGATTAGAAACACATGTCACAATAATGCTTACACTCTCAAAAAACCCAAACAATAAAAAAAGCAAAACAAAAGGTGCACAAAAATCTGGGTTGCGTACAACCTCGAAGCCATGTCATCGACGACGACACAGTCCTAACTATCAATACATAAACAAAAAAAACATTTCTCAACAAATTTCGCTACGCCATAAAACCCTAAAGTGTACTAAAGCGTACGCAGTTATAAAAGTGAACGTCATTGGGTGGTAAGACCCGAAAGTACACTTCGTAAAAAAACCGTTCTCCATCGTAACTATCACTCCGTCGTAAATCCCAAAGGTAATCCGTTGTAAAAGTAAGCATCGAAAAAGAGAATGTCTCTCCACCATAAAACCCAAAAGCGTACTCCGTTGCAAAAGTAAGCATTGAAAAACCAAAATACAAACGCAAATGCAACGATTCAATTTAAAAAATAAAAAAGTTAAAAAGAAAGTTATCTAACCGAAATGAAAAACTTTTAAAGTACTAGGGTTAAAATAGAAAAACTAAAACTTTACTATTAATGAAAAGTTTTTAATTTATATATACTTATTAATAAAACAATATCTTTAGTGCCACGTATCTTTTTTAGACCTCCGTTCTTTTAATTTTCTGCCTAAAAATGTATCTATTTATATTTCGAGTCATAGTTCATTAAATATCAACTATTGCTATAATTCCAAGTTGAGTTCTTTTTCTTAAAATAGTGTACATAGAAAATTTATTTACTAAAATAGGTGTTTAAGAAAGTATGGAAGTTCATATATTATAAATATACTCTTTGATTGCAGATTACAATATAAAAATAGGGTAACTTTGTAAAATAATAACCAATTTTCAAAAGTGTTTCAATTTGGTAACTCAAGTTTTAAAAGTGTTCCAATTAGGTCACTAAGTTTTCATATTTTATATAAATTAGATGTCTTAACATGTTTTTTAGCATGTTATACTTTTTGTTTCAATTAAAAAATATTTTTTTTCATCTTTCGATGCTGATATGGAACGTTAACATAAATTTTAGGTATTTTTTTATTTTTTTCATAATTAACATGTGTTTTTTTGTTTTTTAATATAACTTTATATATTGAAAATTCTAACCCACACGTCTCCTCAACCGTTACTTTCTTGACATAAGAAAATTCGATGATGACTCAATTTGATCGTGTAGTGGTTCAATTTGAGAAAAATATGCATGAGTGATTAAATTAGAACACTTTTAAAACTTGATTACCATTTTATTACATTTTCCCTATAAAAATAACCACCAAAGCTTTTTACACTTAGGTTATACTAATTAGGGGTGTTCAAATTTAGATATCCAAATTTCGGATATTCGAAAATTTCGAATAGTAGATTTCACTATCCGAATCCGGATCTAAAATTTCGGATCTGAAATTTCGGATTTGGATTCGGATATCCGTTTGGATATCCAAATTTAAAAAAAAAATTGTACTATTTAATAAATTTAATAAAAATATAATAATTTTTATTGAATTTTTTCAGATATCCAAAGTTTTTATTAAAAAATCCAAAATATTTAACGTTTATTGAATTTTTTTGAATATCCAAATTTGAATTTTTATAAAAATATTTTGGATATTTAGGATATCCGAAATATCCAAAAATTCTCAAAATCACTATCCGAATCCAAAAATTTGGATATCTGGATTTCGAACTTTCGGATATTTCGGATTCAGTTTTAGATTTGGATATTTTGTAACACCCCTAGTACTAATATGATGTGTTATATAACATTCTAAGTGAATTTAGAAAACTAATATCATGCAATGACTATGTTATATATATGACATTCATTTCTAACAATTTCAAATGTGTTTGTGATGTGTGTTTGATATATATATATATATATATATATATATATATATATATATATATATATATATATATATAGATTTTACACAATTAAGCTTTAAAATTATATAATGATTTTCACCTTATGACTAACTACACACACAATAGCCAAGTGTACCTATCGGATAGTAGTATAGATTTTGGTAAGAACCAAGTATCGATCCATGGACACGAGAGCTCCTAATACTAAGCCTTTGTCATTATCTAGCCGATGAAAGATGATTGGTGAATATTATGATTAACTAATTTAGCTAACAATTAAACTAATTGAAGAAAGTAAACAAAGATTAAGATAATCAATCAGAGGAAGATATCACTTAGACTTTGAATTCACTTAGCAAAACAATGACAACATGTATGAACCTATGGTGAGATTATTTTCTACACATGAAACATGAATATAAACTAGACTACTGTCATGGTTATCTAATTATATATCTCTTTGGAAGGCTAGAACGATAAACACATAATAACCACCTAAAGTTATGCCATGAAGAACCAATGATAATATTATGTCAATTCTAAAGATGGTTTGGACTCCCGTCAAGGATATCAAACCCATAAATCTTTGGAAAGCTAACACGATGAACATATGATAACCACCTCAGTTTGCGTAATGTGACAATATATATGCAAATCCTTCAACTTATGAATGTCCTAACATGAATACACAAACTATAAATTTACGTATTATCTATAGTTATACATAAACAAAGTTAGGAGATATTCATAACAAAAACAATGGTTTTCGCAAACACATGTATAAGAATGCACACTTGTTCAACTTAACTAAATAATCAACCATCATTTACCATTCATAGTCAAATGCCATAAACCATACACTAATGTATGCATTTCATGGATAGATGTTCTAAAACACAAAATTTTCCAACAATAAGTGCTTATAACACCCACAAGATTCATCATTTCATCAATTTCAACAAGCATACACAATCATTGAAGAACATTCATAGCTTTGTAATAAACATTGACCTAATCATCACCAAAAGTTTCATATTACATGTCAAAGTATGCTAAGCTTCATCTAATCTAAGTTATTAAGAGTATTTAGCCCATGGGGCTTACAAAAACCACAACTGAACTCTTAGAAGAAATGAGTAGAGATGGGTTGTGTGATGATGAATCTCCCTTGAAAGTGCTCGATCTTCAATCTTGGTCTTTAATCTTCAAAGATCTGCCCAAAATCATCTAAGAGACTTGAGAGAACTAGGGTTTTATGTGAAAAGTGAATATGTTCTAAATGGGGGTTAATTGGGTATAAAACCCATAACTGGGCCGAACATAGTTGTGTCTTCAGAACACAGTTGTGTTGGCTGTCAGATATCATACAGAAGCATCAGACTAACACAATTGTGTTCAAATTAAACACAATTGTGATAGTAAGTTTTTCTTCATAAGTTTTTTCAACTCTTGGTATATTTTCACAAAAATATCAAGTTTCCACCGGGCACTACAATATTCAATTAGAACATAAATAAGTGACTAATAAATGAGTTTTTAACCAAAAATCACACTAAATATGGGGAAATGTGTATTATTAATATGTATTATTTTTTAATTTAATGTTATAGTTTTAGATTTTCCATTCATACAATGTTTTCACATATAGGTTTGAATTTTAAATAGTGTTTGTCATAAAGTAACTGTTTTGCCTATGTTTTTTATGCATCCTCATAAAGGTCAATAAAATGTAAGGAATAAACTAAGAATAAATGAATATATATATATATATATATATATATATATATATATATATATATATATATATATACTATATAATAAAAGAATAATGAAATTGACACATTACCTTTTGTTGTGCATTCTAAACTTTCTTCCCACCTTTATCCCATAGTATTTTTTGTAATATCATGCAACTCAAAGTATTTAAATAATTAACTTGGTTATTTTCTTATTTTGATAGTTTTATTATATTCAGTTAAAAATGACAGTTCTAAAATACAATTATTTTTGTCCTAATTCTATAAATTTTGTTAGAGATATTTTGTAACTAATTTTTTGTCCAAAGTTGGTTTGTTTTTTAAACAATCAATGTTCACACATGGTTAGCTCTATGTTACATTATATTAGTTACAAGTAGACATGAATTAAAATTATTAATATTACATAATAATGGTAAAATTACAAACAGAATATGAAATTTTGTTTACAAAGAAGTTTATGGATGTTTTTATGTTTAATATAACTTATTTATTATATAAAGTTCTCATTTATAAGTTTATTTCATTTCATATTATATACTCTGTAAACTTATAAGCATGGATAACGAAAATCTACTAATATTAGATATAGATGATTTTAAAAATTAAACATAAAATCGATATACAAAGTATTAACAACAATATTATTACTTACGAAACTTTTTAATCAAAATATTTTTACTGATTGAACCCGTGTATTACACGGGTCTTTAGTCTAGTATATATAATTTACGATGTTACCACTTTTAGTTGCTTTAAAAGGAGAAACACGGGAATTTATAACTAGCAATACTTTATCACAAGTCAAAGCAAAGCAGCCATTTTTAAATATGCCCAAAAAGATGTAAAATGGCCTATCTACAAATATAAATAATCTACAAGTCAAATGAAATTGAGGGTCAACTTAACCTAGACCCGGTCCGTTACAACTTAAACTTAAAAAACATGTTTTTGCAATTATAACAACCACTTAGAAAAACAGATTTTGACTCAAAATCATATATAAAACGAAAACCTGTCAAATGCATTTCCTAACTTAATATATTATTACTAGCTTTAAGCCTTTATTAACTATATACTAAACGAGTTAAACAAATAAAATATTAAATACAATAAAAATTTATTAATTATAAAATAATATTCTAAGATAATATATGACTGAAATTAAATACGAGTAAGAACTACAAGTAATAAAACAATAATATCATTTTTTAAACATTTTTTATTAAGAAAAATTAAACATTTTATTTCAAAACAAACCATTTTAAAAAAATTCGGTTATTATAACTCCCAGTTTTAGTTATTTTTTATTCATGAATATTTTACTTGTTAATAATATCAATTGTAAAATATTTGGTAATTTTAAAAAACTTAGAAATGAATTTTATTATATAATAGTTTGTTTCGTTATATAATAGCATTAATAAAAAGTGTTATTCCTAAGTTTATTAAAAGGTAACTTTAGTCTATAAAGAAATTAAATAATACTTTTAGTGATTTTAGTAACTATTAAATAGAACAGATAAGCGGAAAAATTTTGATGATGATAAATGTGATGTTGCTACGTGTTCCACTTATTACTCTTATGTTAAAATACTAGTTTTAGTAAATCCATGTATTACACTGATTGAATAAATAAAATATTAAATAGAATAAAAATATATTAATTATTATTTCAAAATAAGATATGATTAAAATTACTTATGAGTAAGAACTATAAGTAATAACATAATGATACCAATGTTTTAAACATTTTTTGTCTTTTCCAAAAATATAATTAAACATATTGTTTCAAAACAAACCATTTAAAAATATCATTTTTAAAAAAATTTCTTACTATAACTCTCAATTTTAATAATTTATTTTATATAATTTTACTTTAAAAACCAATTTTAATAAATGTCGTATTTTTAAAAATGTTTGATGTGTAGAAAAAATTTATAAAATTTGTTTGTATATAAATAACATTAATAAAAATATCTTGTTCTTAATTTATTAAACTTCTATAAATCTAATAAAATTTAAAATAATATTATTAGTAATTAATATAGTTATTTAATATGAGAGAAAAACTAGAAAATTTTAATAAGAATGAATGTGGTGCTACCACGTGTCACCTCTAGTTAGCTTTTTATTAGAGTAGGAAAATAAAAATAAAGATTAAAAAGTATTTTTAGTTTATAAATAAATTAAACAATATTATGAGTAATTATAGTAACTATAAAATAGGAGAAAGAAACGATAAAATTTTGATGAGTAGAAATACGATGCTGTCAGTGTCCTCCTTAGTTACTCTTATATTAAAATACTAGGTTAGTAACTCATATGTTACGCGGGTTGAAAATAAAGTGACACATGTAAAAATACATTGATAGTATGATATACATGACTTCAAAGATTAATGACACATGGGAAATACATTGATAGTATGATATATATGACTTCAAAGGCTAATGACTAACTTTTTTTCATTTGCCATTAATAAGCTCTACGGCTTGTCTAAGCATAGCTACATGATGGATAGAGGCACAACCATATCATCCAACATTATTCTGCTTAACAAAGTTTTGTTTTGGGAAGCATAATTTAGGACTTCATGTATTTCTTCATATGTCCTAGTCTCCACCTGTTTATAGAGGCAAAATTAAACCAATTATGTGAGTAAAATAAATGAAAATAAGTGAACTACAACACCCACTTATATAATGTTGGAGCAACCTGTAACAAAATTACACATTAAAAAAACCTTTCTAACAGATCACAAAATATTATAAATATAGAAATAGTCAACAATAAATCAATTTATTTAACTGATTTTTCGATACAAGCTACTCAAAACTTTATTCTCACACATTAAATAAAAGTTATAATATTCACTTATGCCACTCATCCTCTACATAAAGTTGATCACAATTCTTAATAGGTTAAGAGATGAAACAAAAGCAATTATAATCAAATAGAGTTAAGGTACCTATGATATTATTGTCATAAAACATCAAAGGTTTCTTCACAAATCACACTTTCACTTCAATCCAGAAATAATGAATGAAAACATCAAATCTGCATACTGATCGGATTATATAATTTAAGTTTTTCACAAAATAATTCATAAGATACTTATACAAGGGTGTGATATAAGAATAATTGTCTTTAAATTAAGCCGTTGTCAGCCTAACAATTGAATGATTGTATCAAACACTCAAGTTTTTAGCCTTAAATATGCATACAAATGAATTATTTTTAAACTAAGCATCAGATAAATGAGATTTAGAAGAGAAAATCAATCAAACATACCAAATAAAAGAGGCTTGAATTGCAAATAATTATTGCAGTCATCTAGACAATCTATTTTGAGATAAATATTGTTACTTAAGTTTTCATAACACATGTTGTTAACGTGTATTAGAAAATCTCCAATTGGCTCAACGTGACCCACCCATCATCTCAAAAATGAATATTTAATAGTGGACTTGAAATAGAAAAGATTAAAAAAAAACTAACACAACTAACCTGCTTGTAGAGAATAGTTTCAATTACAATTATAAATTGAACAATATGTTTGTGATTTGGATATTCTATACTTCAGACATCATCATATTCATTAATTTGTAATAACATTTGATCAAAAAAATATATTTTTTGTCTGTTGTTTTTGGATCTTCTATAGTTTAAACATCACCATATGAAACTACTAAAAGACCTTAAAGGCTACAAAATCAAACAAATGTAACTCCTTTGCGTGTAAGAATTTAAATCAAGTAATTTACATAAAAGTAAGAACATCTAATATAGACAGTCTATTAACCCTTAATTAATCTGGATCAGAGAGAATATAAGAAACAGAGGAAAAGAAACCTAGTTCCACATTATCAGAGCAAATGTGCTGACACAACCGAGGACGGCAAAGAGCCGCTAAGGGAGAAGAAGAAGCGAGAACCATCGGAAGCCATCAAAACTAAAGAAACGACGAAGAAAAAGTGATAGAAAGGTAAGAAGAGAGAAAGAGGGCGTCTGGTTGAGGAAGAAGGAAAACAACACGCTATGAAGTCGGGTAACGAAGCAATAAAGCAAGAAGGTCCGCGTGTTTTTTGCAGGAGTGAAGGAGAAATCGACATGTGGCGGTGCATAGGTGGCAACTAGGTGGACGTGAAAGTATAATTAAAGAGTCATTTATACCCATAATTAGTATTTTATTATAGGTTATAGATTATAAATAAAAATTATGATGTATACAAGTTTTTTTTATTTTTTATTTATTTTTTAAAGTAGGTTGTTACTAAATTAATCATATAGTATTGTTCCAAGTTGTTTGTTAAATACAACAAAAAGATACAATAAGCAATAACATGGTATTCTATTCCATAACGGACTTCCTGCCACGATCGTGTGTTTGTTTGCTACGTAAAACCACAATGCGCACACTTACTAAAAGCGTCAAGTAAACACAAAGAGGGTTGTATACGTTAAAATACTGATTTATAACCTTAATATGGTCAGCATATTATTTTATGAGTAAATTACCATTTGCATTCCTGACGTTTTCTCATTTTAACCACTTGTATCCATGCAGTTTCAAAGTCTCGATTTGCCCCCTAACGTTTTATTTTTGTCTCCATTTGAATCCAAATGACTAACTTCGTTAAATTATTCAGTTAACTTTTTTTTAAAATGACATAACTACCCTTAACTCACATACACTCACTCTCCTCTCTCTCTCTCTCTCTCTCACACACTCACTCTTTCCTTCCCTCCCCCACCACCCCTCTCTCTCTCTGGATCAACAACCACCGTCGTCACAACCTCCACCACCACAACCATCGTTGGTGGAGGTGGTGTCGGTTGTCTTTATGGTCGGTAGTGGTGGTGGTGGGGGTTGTGGTATGGGTGAGGTGTGGATGTGGTGTGGGTTGTGGTGAGGGGCTGTAGTGGAGGTGCTCTGGGTTGTGGTGGAGGAGATAGTGAGATGGTGTGGGTAGTGATGGCCGGCGGCAGTGAGGTTGTGTGAGTTGTGGTGGGCGACAGTAGTGGAGGTGCGTTGTGAAGGCCGACGATAGTGGAGGTGGTGGGGGTTGTGGAGGCCGGCGATAGTGGAGGTGGTGGGGTCTGTGGAGGCCGGCGACAATAGGTGGTGTGGGTTGAGGTGGCAGGCGACAGTGGAGGTGGTGGGGGTTGTGGAGGCCAGCGGCAGTGAGGTGGTGTGGGTTGTGGTGGTCCGCCGTAATGGATGTGGTAGGAATTGTGAAGACCAGCGATAGTGGAGGTGGTGGGGGTTGTGGAAGCCAACGATAGGGGTTGTGAAGACCAGCGAAGTGGAGGTGGGGGGTTGTGGAGGGCGGCGATAGTGGAGGTGGTGGGGGTTGTGGAGGCAGGCGGGAGTGGAGGTGGTGGGGTTTGTGGAGGACGGAGACAGTGGGGGTAGCGGGGGTTGTGGAGGCCGGCGGTAGTGGGGGTGGTAGGGGTTGTGAAGGTTGGCGGCAGTAGGGGTGTGGAGGCCGGCGACAGTGGATGGTGGTACTGTGTGATGTATGGAGGTTGTGTGGGTCAAAGGAGAAGAAGAAGATGATGTGGGTGGTTCCACAAAGTTTTTTTTATTTTTAAGGGCAATTTAGTCTTTTCCATAAAGATTTAACTGAATAATTTAACGGAGTTAGTCGTTTGGATTCAAATGGAGACAAAAATGAAAAGTTAGGGGGCGAATCAAGATTTTGAAACTGCAAGGATACAAATGGTTAAAATGAGAAAACGTTAGGGATGAAAATGGTAATTTACTCTAATTTTATAAACATACAAGCAACATTGATCTTGTGTTTCGAAACACCTCCAATATCGGTTAAAGAGTCTTCTTACTAATTAACCAACCTCCCATACGATACGATCTCTCTGCATGTGCTTAAATCAGTTTGTTTTTAACAGTGATATGGATTTGTCATAATGTTGGAAATTTACAAGTTGTAAACGTGCAAGTCGGCATGTTTACTTCTTGTCCCACATTGGTGAGGGAAACAACTTTGAGTGGTTTATAAGGGGCTTTCTCTTATGAGTCCCCAAAGTGTAGTTGGTCTAAGAGAAGGGCTAAGCCCACACGTGCGTTGAGACGGAGACCAACTACGAGATAAATACGGTGGATAGAGTCGATCAGTAAGCAATTCGGGTTATCTGCGTAACCGAATTCGCGAACTGGTGGGGGCTAAATTTCATCCCTCGTTTTTCTCATAATTGGTTACGGTTTGAGTCTATAATTTATTGAGCTTCTAGTTTGAGTTTAAGCATCCCAAAAGCTACAACTATTCTCTGCTACTCATTTATTTACATCAAATAGAGCACATAAAAAGGTTGGTTTTATATTGTTGCGTGTCTTTTAATTCGTCCGATGACGAGACACTCTCCTTGTACCTTTCTTATAATCAGTTTCGTTTACGAAGGATCAAACCGATTTGACTAATAACTTGGTGATAATTAATAATAATTAATTGATTTATATTTGGTCTGGTTTGTTTTCAACACATAATACCCTAAAATAAAAATATATCATTTCTGATATATAACTTATGTTTGAGTATATAATAATTTTGTGCGCTCTATGTATGCACACACACATAAAAATTTGATAGTACGAAATATTGTATTGTTATTGATGAATGAACACAGATATAAAGCTATTGCAATATAGTGTTAGGTAACACGTGGCTTGGTTCACTATTTATGAAAAAGATTAAGAATACAACTACAAAAATATTGTTTTATATAACTATAAAAGTATATTAAATTAGAAAAATAATTATTCTCATGATCTTGTCTTTAGTCAACTACATACAAAGGAGGACAGTTCAAACGGATGGGGTTGGATGTTAACTAGTAATCAATGTTTTCAGAACCGGATCGAACAGTGAACCGGTCTCGAAATAAATCAATAATAAAATTAAGAAGTATACCAAATAAATCATTTGCAAAATAAAGATTTGTTTCTATATATTTACTACATCCTTTTTTGATATTCACAATATTTTACATTAATAAGCATAAAATTTGTTTCATTTAACCAAAATTGCAATCATATTCATTAAAATAATATTGTTAAAATATCACAATATATTTTTTTTTATTTAACACAGATATCAATAAATATGTCAGACAAAAAAGTAGCTTTTGTTATTTGCTTTTGATTTGTTGATTATATATTTTATTTTCATTTAAAAAGAACAAGATACAAGAAGGGAGAAGTGCAGAACGAAGAGCTCAACAGGAAAGAGAAGAAGTGCAGAGGTAGAAGATATTAAACTTCTGAAGCACCACAAGTCTTGGTGTTTATTCGGATATGCTATTATGACCTTTAAGAAAACAAGAATAAGAGTAACACCGATCCAACCGGAAATTCGTCGAATCCCGGTCCGACCTGAAACTCGGGATCAACTGGCCAGTTCTCACACTATAAAACGATTTGATGCTGATCGGTTCGCTACATCCTCCAACTCCCGGTTGGACCGGCCGGTCCTATCCGATCTTCACAACAGTGCTAGTAATAGTGGGTTGTTCGATACGTAGTTCAATTTTAAATAAAATTCACATCGAAATGTAAGAAAATAAAAAACGTCGCAACGTGATATTAAATTTTTTTAATACTTTATATATCTAAAGAAAACCAAATTTGACACAACTTGATTTTTAGTAAAATTTATATCTAAGTATAGATAAAATTATGCAAAAAATAGTAGGGACTTTTAATTTTTTAATGTGTTCATCGTCCTTTTTTGAAAAAAAAATAACAATAACAACAATAATAATAAAACTAAAAAAATAAAAAGAAAAAAAAATAAAAGTACACATAACAAGTGATGTGTAATGACAGTAGATTCATATATGACTTGTCATTTTTAATAATTGTATATAAATGGTAAAGTTTGACGAGCCAGTCGATCTAAGATCTGTTAGATCACTTGCTATTTTTCTAATACCTTTTAGGTTTCTTTTTTAAATAATGAATTTTTTATGTGATTTTTCACTCAATTACTCTTTTTATTTAATAAGTTATATAATGCACAAACTTTCATATATCTATTCTATCTGAATAAGGAGATTAGTAGGGCATTATCGTAATCAATTTAAATTTAAGACAACTAACACAACTTCTAAATTATAAAGTACAAGTGCCTCATGCATTCATTATTATTTTGCTCTAAATTAATAAACTTCTACTAATTAATATGTTATTTATGACTAAATTTGTTAGTTAATGATATATTTTTATTTTTTAAAGCAATTACAATAACAATAAATATAATCATATTAATATAAGAGTTAATTGTCATTTTTGTCCTTGATTATTTGTCTAATTTATCATTTTCATACATAAAAGTTTTGTAACACCCTAGTTTCTTTAAGAAACCTGATCGGATAAATAAAGAATAGAGGGCCGGTTTAAAGTGTTAAAGAAAAAAAAAGTGCTAACACCAAAACCTCCCTATAAAAGGAAAAATAGCCGCCACTTGCTTATTCTTTGCGAGAAAAGGGTGCTAGAGAGAGAAAACTGCATTTCTAGAGAGAGAAAGTCGAGAATTTGAAGCAAAGGTATCAACTTTTATGTATGAAATGATATATCTAAGCTAGATTTATGTTATTCGGGTGTTTTAACACCAATTTGACTAATAAATTCGACACATTTACATGTGTATGTGTAGATCTCAGTTGTTACCTTTTCATGTTCGGATTTTCATCAGGTCTACGTGCAAAGGTGAGTTCTAGATCTCTACTTTTACGTGCTTTTAAGTATTTTGAGGCTAGTATATATACCATCAATAATTGGTTAAATATTTAAGGATTTAAAGTGTGAAAGTTAATATTTTTATGAGTTTTATGAAAGTTAGTATGATGAACAATGAGTTTGCATGAACCCTAACGGTATGCATGGTAATGACATGGTAAAGTATGCATGCAAATACGAGTGACTCATCACCACCCACATTTGCAGCATGATCAGCCGCTTTTGTTCTCTACTTACTAAGTGAACAAATACGGATGAATATGTTACTATTATCCGCATTTGTTTCTCAAATGTGGATGAATAAAGTTTCATGCATTAAATGATAGCATTCGCAATTCCCCTTGAAAATTCCAAGTGTAACTAATACGGATGAACATATAGTCCACATGCATGAGTTGAACTGTTAAGCCATATATGTTGGATTGTTGTCCGCATTTGTCAGACACATGCTGATAGCTTATTCTGCCTAAGTAACCAACTGCAAATGAACACTTACTTCCTCCGCATTAGTTGTTACTGTTAACCACATTAGTCTAACTAATCCGCTTCAATCCAATAGTTGCTATTGTCCGCATTTCCTTGTTTACCCACATTAACCCTAGCCACCCACATTTCCCTTATTATTATTACCCGTATTTGTCTTGTCCTATCCACATTGATATGGTTTATATGTATTGCCTTGTACTTGGAATAACATGATGAAAGATGTTAAAGTAAGTGTGTAATGCTAATGAACTACCCTTATTGAATAGAACTTTAGATAAATGTTATCTAAGGAAAGCTAATGATGATGTGTTATTCATGATATATATATATATATATATATATATATATATATATATATATATATATATATATATATATATATATATATATATATATATATATATATATAATATATATATATATATATATATATATATATATATATATATATATATATATATATATATCTATATATATATATATATATAGGGTAGGGTTATCTTGAGAACCACCTTTTTTAGTGAGAACTCTAGGAACCAACATCAACCACACATTTTAGTCACATGCAAGTCACATGCCACTTCCATCTTTTTTTTTAAACGTTCATAACTTTTTTTCATGACATTATTTTTTCATAAAAATTTCACCATTAATTTCATTATTTTTTTATCTTTCCAACGCCTACCATATTGATATATTTTTTTAAAAAAATTCGTCCACCCGTTATTTACACATGTGTAAATTAATCATTACATATGTGTAAATTCTGTTTTACACATGTGTACTTCCAAGAATTACATATGTGTAAAATGACGTTCGTAAAAAAAACGAGATTTTTTTTTATTTTTTATAAAATTTTTTTATTTTTTTAATGGTAGAGGGAAACGAGAAAAACACTTCTGTGTTTTTACTTTTTTTATTTTTTTGTTATTTTTTATTTTATGATTTTTTTGATTATGTTGTTGTTAGTTACAATTTTGTCATTGAAAACTAGTGGTTCACATTGGTTCCTAGAGTTCTCACAAAAAAAAGGAGTTTTCATTTGATCCCTCCCCTATATATATATATATGTATATATATATATATACAGGGAGGGGATCAAATGAGAACTAGCTTTTTTTGTGAGAACTCTAGGAACCAATCTCAACCACTAGTTCTCAATGGCAAAATTGTAATTAACAAAAACATATTTAAAAAATTTATAAATAAAAAAATAACATAAAAATAAAAAAAATAAAAACATAAAAATGTTCCCCTACTTTCCCTCTTTCATAAAAAAAATAAAAAAAAAATTATAAAAAATAAAAAAAATTCCCGTTTTTTAAACGAAATTCGTTTTACACATGTGTAATATCGGATTTACACATGTGTAAATCCAGTACTACACATGTGTATAACTAGATTTACACATATGTAAATAACGGTTTAACGATTTTTTTTAGAAAAGTATATCAATATGGTAGGCGTTGGAAAGATAAAAAATACTGAATTTTATGGTGAATTTTTTTGAAAATTGATGTCTTGAAAAAAAGTTATGAACGTTTTAAAAAAAGGGGGAAAATGGCATGTGATTTGCATGTGATAAAAATGAGTGGTTGAGATTGGTTCCTAGAGTTCTCACAAAAAAAGGTGGTTCTCATTTGAACCCTCCCCTATATATACATATATATATACATATGTATATATGTATATATATATATATATGTATATATGTATATATATATATATATATATATATATATATATATATATATATATATATTGTATATATATATATATATGTATATATGTATATATATATGTGTATATATTATATATATATATATGTATATATATATATGTATATTAGATATTGTCTATATGTATATATATGTCTGTATATGTATATGTATATATATGTATGTATGTATATATATATATATATATATATAGATATATCTATATATATATATATTGTATATCTATTATTATGTATATGTATCTATATCTATCTAGTATATATATTATCTATATATATAGATATATATTCTCTCTCTATATATATATATATATATATCTATATAGATATATATCTATATATATATATATATATATATATATTATATATATGTCACACCAACCTTGACGGCGGAAACGTCGAGATGTGAGGGTTAAGATTGTTCACAGCCACATAACGCTATATTTAAATTGCAAATATTATTATCATAAGTATTAAAATGAAATACAACCATAAGTCACAAAAAGAAATAGGTTCAACATAACTCAAACATAACATAATGTTTTGTTTATTTAACTAGGTCCAAGTCCTAGTTTTATTGCAAGCTTCAAATGTCCACTTTAAACTTGGGGATTTCCTGAAACATGATGAAAATAAAGAGTCAACTAAAAATAGTTGGTGAGTTTCCAAGTTTTCATACATAATAAGATTACAAGTAGCAATTCATGTCATGGATTATAAGCTAGTAAGGTTATAGAACACATATCTTTACAACCAAACCTCGACTTGATTACAAGTATAAAAGATTGGCTAAGTGTATTTGGTTCCCTAGTGCACAAGCGTACGGCCCCTAGGAGTCGGCAATACCTCGACTTTAGCACCAAATAGGCTTGTCAGGCCCAAAGATCTAAGACGTCGCCAGGCTAGTAATAGTTAATGATTGTAAACAAACTATGTATCTCATATAAACACTTACAAACACAAATAACCATGACCAAATAATAAGTAGAATTGCATGTGCATTACAAGTCTCAAATGTTTAAACGTGTATGTAATATAAGCATCATGTTTCACCCCAAATAAGTGTGAAATTATAAAAAGGGGACAAGGAAAACTCACATGTCAAATAAGTATATAATGAGGATCAATAAGAATAATATATGTCGTTCCAAGATAACACGTCACAAGGCACCTATATATATATATATATATATATATATATATATATTTGCAAGATTAAATTTAATAACAAGTGCTAATGACTTAACGAGGGCTAAAGTTCAATTTGGGTATTTGGGGCATTTTATAAATATTTTAAGCACAAGTTATATTATTTTAAATAGAGAGAAATGAAATTAAATCGTTTATGATGATTATTAAAGTTTAAATATAATATTTAAGTAATTACTAGAAATAATTATGATTTAAACAATATTACATGGAAGAAACTTTTTAGACCACAATACTTTATTAATTATTATTAAAATCTATTATTATTTTTTTAAGAAAATTATTCAAACAAGCTTTGCTAAAATGTTTTATAAATAAAACGTTTTTATAAACTTAGAAAAATTTACAGAAAATAGTTGGAAACTCTTGAAAATATTTGGAATTTATAAAAGTAATTTTTATACATTTTAAAATTTTTCTAGAATTAATTTTAAGGCAAAAAGCCTTTAAAAAAAATACATGGAGGTGCCGGGTTCGAACCCGGGACCTCATGTATGTAGGGGTAAAGCTCTAACCAGTGAACCATGGCTCCAGCCGCGATAAAACTCCACTTTTAATCCTTAAAACCAAAGTTTAAACAAAACCCCAATTTCCCAAGAACCCTAGATTCGATTGGGCTCAAATTGGAGCTCCAATCGATTCTGAAAATGATGCTAACCATGGGGCTTTTGTTCCCCATGGATAATCGATTGTTTAGGCTGGAGTAATTACCCGATTTGAAGTTTAACAACGAAGAATCAAATGAAGAACAGCCGCGGCTATGTCGCAACTGGATTCGATTGCAATCGGTGTTAATAACTCAATTAACTCCACAGGGAGCTTCCACGAAAGGTGATGATGGATATCCCTCAATCAATTTCGGTTCTAAGTATTCAGAAGGTGATGCTCGACTTAGATGCAATTCGCGATGAAGATGGTGTTAGAATTCGTTAATTGAGTTTGTTTCAGGTGTAATTGAGAGTTGCATATGATTAAAGGTAGACAAACGTTTGATCTGGTTGAATTAATTGAATTATTATGATGCTTTAATGTTCGAACGTCTATGCGAATGAAGCCGTCGGTTATTCAATCGATTAAGCTTTGTAACCGGCTTACAACCGCAATTAAAGTGTGTAGTTAAGTTCGAAACGTACTAACGAATGCATTAGGAGCGGTTTGAGGTCGGAATTTCGAGCGTTTTGGTGGTTCGGGGGCCGCCGGAGCCGGCCGGGTCTTGGCCGGAAGGGATTGCCGGAAAAACGGGGGAAAGGGGCGGTGGGTTGGGTTGTTTTTAATTAATTACAGAAATGGTCCCTGTAGTTTTCCAATTTAACAATTTATGTTAACAAACTTTCTTTTAAAGTTTTAAAGTTGGCAAAACACCCCCCAACCTAATTAACTTTTAGTTTTAATCATTTTACAACTTATTAATTGTTTAATTTATTTTTTGTAAATTGTTAACTTTATTATTATTAGAATTATTTTATTTTATTTTATTTATTTATTGTTATTTTTTAAAAAAAACATATAACATAATAAGCAAACATTGTAATTACTTGTATAATTACAATTATTAGTATTATTATTATGATTATTATTATTATTATTATTATTATTATTGGTATTGTTATTATGTTAAATTTATTAACCAAAATTATTAACTTCCAACTTAAAGAATTAAAAGCAAAACTAACAAGTGAACATAAATAATCCATAGGTTTCATAAATGGCATAAATGGCCCTTACAAGAACTTAACAGAGTTAACCTTTTTCTTAACAAAAATACGAGATGTTACAGTCTCCCCAACTTAAAAGAATTTCGTCCCGAAATTAAAAGAAATGAAACTATACAAATAAGAACGGGTATTTCTTCTTCATATGCTCCTCACGTTCCCAAGTAAATTCGGCGCCACGTTTATTCTCCCAACGAACCTTGACGATCGGGGTGGTTGTGGTTCTAGTCTTCTTCATTGTGCGATCCATGATCTCAACAGGTTTCTCGACAAAATGCAATGACTCGTCAATCTGGATGTCTTCCAACGGAACATGCAGACTTTCGTCAGCCAAGCATTTCCTCAAGTTTGAGACGTGGAACACAGGATGAACTCCACTAAGGTCGGAAGGTAGTTCCAGTTTATAAGCCACTTTCCCAATCCTTTTCAGGATTTTGAAGGGCCCTACAAATCTTGGAGCCAGTTTGCCCTTCTTTCCAAAGCGAACCACACCTTTCCACGGTGAAACCTTAAGAAGAACCATCTCCCCAACTTGGAATTCCAATGGCTTACGTCGCTTGTCAGCATAGCTCTTTTGACGACTTCTCGCCACTTCAAGGTTCTTACGAATGATAGAAACTTTATCGGTCGTCTCTTGTATAAGTTCAGGACCAGTAATGAAGTTTTCACCAATGTCGGTCCAACAGATCGGTGAACGACACTTTCGACCATAAAGTGCTTCGAACGGCGCCATCTTGATACTCGAGTGGTAACTATTGTTATACGAAAATTCCGCGAGCGGTAGATGCGTATCCCAATCGCCACCAAAGTCAAGAACACAAAGGCGTAGCAAATCCTCCAAGGTTTGGATCGTTCGCTCGGTTTGACCATCAGTTTGAGGATGGTAAGCCGTGCTTAGATCTAGTTGTGTACCCAAGAGTTCTTGCATAGACGACCAAAAGTGTGAAGTGAAATGAGCATCTCGGTCGGATATGATGTGCAGAGGTACCCCATGACGACTTACAATCTCATCAACGTATATACGAGCTAACTTTGATGTCTTGTAAGTGTCACGTATGGGTATAAAATGCGCCGACTTGGTCAATCGGTCAACGATCACCCATATGCTATCATGTCCTCGGGAGGTTCGAGGTAACTTAGTTATGAAGTCCATGGATATGTGTTCCCACTTCCACATAGGAATCTCGGGTTGCTCAAGTAATCCACTTGGACGTTGATGTTCGGCTTTAACCTTCGTACACGTGAGACACTTAGCTACATAAGTCGCTATGTGTTTCTTCATTCCAGGCCACCAATATTGACCACGTAGGTCCATATACATCTTATCGGAGCCAGGATGAATAGAATAACGAGTTTGATGAGCTTCGTTCATGATGAAGGTACGGAGGTTATCGCGATTTGGAACCCAAATTCGATTTGCGAAGTACATCAATCCATTGGGTTTCGTTTCCAATTGAGTTAGAAGATTATGCTCCAATTCCTCCTTCACTCTTCCTTCTCGTTGCACCATTTGTTGAGCCTCCAGGATACTAGACTCGATGTCACTATCTATCCTCAGGTTTTGTAGCAGTACGGTGGTCTCGTTGGCATCAAGTCGGATCTCAGTATCGAACTCACCCAAAGTGTCAAACCATTGCCGTCGATCGCGAATTTCTTGAAATGAGATCATCTTATTGTGAATCTTTCGGCTTAGTGCATCGGCTACAACGTTTGCTTTACCAGGATGGTAACGAATGTCACAATCGTAATCACTAATCAACTCCACCCAACGACGTTGTCTCATATTGAGATCTTTTTGATTGAAAACGTGTTGAAGGCTTTTGTGATCGGTGTAGACTATACATTGCGTACCATACAGGTAGTGTCTCCAAATCTTCAAAGCAAAGACAACAGCACCAAGCTCAAGATCGTGTGTTGTATAATTCACCTCGTGAACTTTCAATTGTCTTGATGCATAAGCTATGACCTTCCCTCGTTGCATGAGAACACAACCAAGGCCTTGTTTAGATGCATCACAATACACAGTGAAATCGTCGTTTCCATCGGGTAAGGTCAAGATAGGAGCATTGCACAACTTGTGCTTTAACGCTTCAAAAGCTTCTTCTTGCTCGGGACCCCACTCGAATGGTTTATTCTTTTGTGTCAAAGTAGTGAGCGGTTTCGCGATCCTCGAGAAGTTGGCAATGAATCGCCGATAATAACCAGCAAGACCAAGAAAAGAACGAACTTTGGTAGGAGTTGTAGGAACACACCAATTCTTCACAGCTTCCACCTTTGCAGGATCAACGTGAATTCCTTGGCTATTCACCACGTGTCCTAGAAATTGAACTTCCTCGAGCCAGAAATCACACTTCGAGAACTTCGCGTACAATTGCTCTTTCTTTAACAACTCAAGAACCAATCTCAAATGCAGTTCATGATCGGTGTTGGACTTGGAATAGATAAGTATGTCATCAATGAAGACGATCACAAACTTGTCTAGATAAGGCTTGCATACTCGGTTCATGAGATCCATGAAGACAGCAGGAGCATTGGTTAAACCAAAAGGCATCACCATAAACTCATAGTGCCCATATCGAGTACGGAACGCGGTCTTTGGGATATCATCATCATGGACTCGCAATTGATGATAACCAGAACGTAAGTCGATCTTCGAGAAGATAGCAGCTCCTTGAAGTTGGTCAAACAAATCATCAATACGAGGAAGAGGATAACGGTTCTTGATGGTAAGCTTGTTAAGCTCACGATAATCGATGCACATACGAAACGTTCCATCTTTCTTCTTCACGAACAGAACAGGTGCACCCCAAGGCTAAGAACTTGGACGGATGAAGCCCTTCTCGGATAACTCTTGAAGTTGACTAGAGAGTTCTTGCATTTCCGATGGTGCAAGTCGATATGGTGACTTAGCCACGGGGTTTGCTCCCGGTATCAAGTCAATTTTAAACTCGACTTCACGCACGGGAGGTAAACCACTAAGGTCATCGGGAAATACTTCAGGAAAGTCTCGTACGATAGGGACATCCTTAAGTTCTTTCCCTTTGACTTTCGTGTTGACCACGTAAGCCAAGAAGGCCATATACTTCTTGCTTAAGCACTTTCGGGCTTGAGTGCAAGACATGAGTTTAAGCCCTTTGGAAGATTTTTCACCGAACACTTTCAAAGTATCTCCAGAGGGCAACGGTATACGAATGCACTTCTCGAAACAAATGATCTCGGCATGGTGTTTGGCTAACCAATCCATACCAATGATGACGTCAAAGCTTCCAAGTTTCATAGGGATAAGATCGATAAGAAAATCATGCGTGTCAAGACTTAAGATGCAATCACGAATAACGATGTCAACGGTGATCGGTTCTCCATCGGCAACTTCAACGGTAAGAGGTTTTTCTAGTTTCGTATGTGGCTTAGCAAGTATGGGTACAAACTCTAACGAAACAAAGCTCTTATCGGCTCCAGAATCAAATAGGACATAGGCATAAGTTTTATTAATAAGGAACATACCTGTTCAATTTTAAAGGTATTTAACGACATAGGTAACACATGAAAAGAATTAGGTCACAAAAGTTAAAGGTAAGTGAACATACCATTCACCACATCGTTGTTTGCTTGTGCTTGATTTGCGTTGATGTTGAAAGCACGTCCTCGGGCTTGTGGAACATTACCCACAATACGAGGGCATTGTGGGCGGAAATGACCAGGTTCCCCACAATTGTAGCAAACACGGTTCGTGACCACGGCGGCATTGTTAGGTGCACGGTGACAAGTCGTCACCAAGTGACCATATTTACCGCATAAAGTACAAATACGGCATGGTTGATTTCCCGGGTGATGGTACCTACAAATGTTGCACATAGGCTGGGGACCAACATAAGCCCTAGCCCCAGGCACTTGTGCCACAGGTGCAGCCGCAGGAACAAGTTGTCTTTGAGGTTGTTTAGGTGCAGCCACAACATAGTTGCGCGCCGGTGTGAACTTGCGCTTCTTGTTGTTGTTATTGTTGTTGTAAGACGGTTCAGCTTTGGTTTCTTTAACAGCCTCGGTAGCCGTCTTCTCTACTTTCTTTGCACCCTTCACAGACATGGTGCCCGCTCGTATATGGTTCTCGGTGAGTTGAGCGGTGATGGTAATGGCTTCTTCCAAAGTTGTGGGTCGGCTACCCACCACAACATCTTGAATTTGGGGTGGTACACCCTTAATGAACTTCTCGATGTTGCGGGGGACAGTGTCGACCATGTGAGGCAGCAGTAAACTCAACTCATGATGCCTAGTTGAGTAGGCCAAATGATCACCATCATTTTGCTTCAAGTTCCAAAATTCTTCCTCCAACTTTTGCAACTCACTTCGTGGGCAGAACTTCGCGATAGCGATGTTCTTGAACTCCTCCCAGGTAAGTGCTTGCACAGCTTCGGGTCCACGGTTCCTCTTCTCGCTATTCCACCAGGTAAGTGCCCTTTGTTGGAGCACACTAGTAGCATAACGAACCTTGAGCGTCTCGGGACACTCACAATTGATAAAGGTATTCTCCATGCTTTCGAACCACTCAAGAAGACCAGTGGCTCCTTCCTTGCCACTAAAACTAGTGGGCTTGCAAGAACTAAAGTGTTTGAAGGTGCAAGTTCGATTGTTCCCGTTTTGGTTGTTCCCATTTTGGTTGTTGCTGTTCTCTCCATGACCATTACCATTGTTGCTACCATTGGTCAGTAAGGTGCTATTAAGTTCAGCAACCATGGTCGGGATGACAGCAACCATTTGTCGAGCAATCATGGCGGCTAGTTTACGATCGGAACTTCCACGCTTTCCATGATGAAGAGACATGCTGGAATACAAAATGAGTTAGATACGAGAATTGGGATAACAAGGATCATAATTCAATAAGGATACGGCAAAAGTTGTAAGGCACATGGAATGGTTCCATTTGGTAACGCATTACCATTTGGAAACGTTGACACGTCAAGGTAAGTTGACCCACTTGCCTTAGAAATTTGTGTATGTTGACCATAGTTTATCACTCATCCCAGAAATCCCCAGGTAAGCATAACTAGTCCCGTAGGATTTATGCGATATGCTTGCCTTAGCCCGAGGGCCTTTTGCCAGGAAATCCAGAATACAGGTGTCTATGTGTCACACAAATTTCTTAGGTTCATGAAATCAAAACCTTGATGAGATTTTACATAGATTAGACATAAGTCTAAGGATTCAAGTCATAAGCATAAGTATACAATTCCACGTGTCGACGAGAATAAGATTAAGAAGTTTCATTTTTTCGGGGAGAGTCAAAGTGTCAAAAGGTAAGTTTAGGGAGACAAGTAACTAAGTTTAAACAATTACAAGGCAAACCTATGCTAAGGCATCAAGTTGCACATAAGTAAGGTATAGCATTATGTAGCATGTAACAATATATATATTTCAAAGAATATAAATATTATTCTAAGAGGTTCATGCATAAGCTATAGTCTAGGTCACCATTTCTAATAACCTAAATCCCTATAGTTATGGGCTCTGATACTAATCTGTCACACCCCAACCTTGACGGCGGAAACGTCGAGATGTGAGGGTTAAGATTGTTCACAGCCACATAACGCTATATTTAAATTGCAAATATTATTATCATAAGTATTAAAATGAAATACAACCATAAGTCACAAAAAGAAATAGGTTCAACATAACTCAAACATAACATAATGTTTTGTTTATTTAACTAGGTCCAAGTCCTAGTTTTATTGCAAGCTTCAAATGTCCACTTTAAACTTGGGGATTTCCTAAAACATGATGAAAATAAAGAGTCAACTAAAAATAGTTGGTGAGTTTCCAAGTTTTCATACATAATAAGATTACAAGTAGCAATTCATGTCATGGATTATAAGCTAGTAAGGTTATAGAACACATATCTTTACAACCAAACCTCGACTTGATTACAAGTATAAAAGATTGGCTAAGTGTATTTGGTTCCCTAGTGCACAAGCGTACGGCCCCTAGGAGTCGGCAATACCTCGACTTTAGCACCAAATAGGCTTGTCAGGCCCAAAGATCTAAGACGTCGCCAGGCTAGCAATAGTTAATGATTGTAAACAAACTATGTATCTCATATAAACACTTACAAACACAAATAACCATGACCAAATAATAAGTAGAATTGCATGTGCATTACAAGTCTCAAATGTTTAAACGTGTATGTAATATAAGCATCATGTTTCACCCCAAATAAGTGTGAAATTATAAAAAGGGGACAAGGAAAACTCACATGTCAAATAAGTATATAATGAGGATCAATAAGAATAATATATGTCGTTCCAAGATAACACGTCACAAGGCACCTATATATATATATATATATTTGCAAGATTAAATTTAATAACAAGTGCTAATGACTTAACGAGGGCTAAAGTTCAATTTGGGTATTTGGGGCATTTTATAAATATTTTAAGCACAAGTTATATTATTTTAAATATAGAGAAAATGAAATTAAATCGTTTATGATGATTATTAAAGTTTAAATATAATATTTAAGTAATTACTTGAAATAATTATGATTTAAACAATATTACATGGAAGAAACTTTTTAGACCACAATACTTTATTAATTATTATTAAAATCTATTATTATTTTTTTTAAGAAAAATTATTCAAACAAGTTTTGCTAAAATGTTTTATAAATAAAATGTTTTTATAAACTTAGAAAAATTTACAGAAAATAGTTGGAAACTCTTGAAAATATTTGGAATTATAAAAGTAATTTTTATACATTTTAAAATTTTTCTAGAATTAATTTTAAGGCAAAAAGCCTTTAAAAAAAATACATGGAGGTGCCCGGGTTCGAACCCGGGACCTCATGTATGTAGGGGTAAAGCTCTAACCAGTGAACCATGGCTCCAGCCGCGATAAAACTCCACTTTTAATCCTTAAAACCAAAGTTTAAACAAAACCCCAATTTCCCAAGAACCCTAGATTCGATTGGGCTCAAATTAGAGCTCCAATCGATTCTGAAAATGATGCTAACCATGGGGCTTTTGTTCCCCATGGATAATCGATTGTTTAGGCTGGAGTAATTACCCGATTTGAAGTTTAACAACGAAGAATCAAATGAAGAACAGCCGCGGCTATGTCGCAACTGGATTCGATTGCAATCGGTGTTAATAACTCAATTAACTCCACAGGGAGCTTCCACGAAAGGTGATGATGGATATCCCTCAATCAATTTCGGTTCTAAGTATTCAGAAGGTGATGCTCGACTTAGATGCAATTCGCGATGAAGATGGTGTTAGAATTCGTTAATTGAGTTTGTTTCAGGTGTAATTGAGAGTTGCATATGATTAAAGGTAGACAAACGTTTGATCTGGTTGAATTAATTGAATTATTATGATGCTTTAATGTTCGAACGTCTATGCGAATGAAGCCGTCGGTTATTCAATCGATTAAGCTTTGTAACCGGCTTACAACCGCAATTAAAGTGTGTAGTTAAGTTCGAAACGTACTAACGAATGCATTAGGAGCGGTTTGAGGTCGGAATTTCGAGCGTTTTGGTGGTTCGGGGGCCGCCGGAGCCGGCCGGGTCTTGGCCGGAAGGGATTGCCGGAAAAACGGGGGAAAGGGGCGGTGGGTTGGGTTGTTTTTAATTAATTACAGAAATGGTCCCTGTAGTTTTCCAATTTAACAATTTATGTTAACAAACTTTCTTTTAAAGTTTTAAAGTTGGCAAAACACCCCCCAACCTAATTAACTTTTAGTTTTAATCATTTTACAACTTATTAATTGTTTAATTTATTTTTTGTAAATTGTTAACTTTTATTATTATTAGAATTATTTTATTTTATTTTATTTATTTATTGTTATTTTTTAAAAAAAACATATAACATAATAAGCAAACATTGTAATTACTTGTATAATTACAATTATTAGTATTATTATTATGATTATTATTATTATTATTATTATTGGTATTGTTATTATGTTAAATTTATTAACCAAAATTATTAACTTCCAACTTAAAGAATTAAAAGCAAAACTAACAAGTGAACATAAATAATCCATAGGTTTCATAAATGGCATAAATGGCCCTTACAAGAACTTAACAGAGTTAACCTTTTTCTTAACAAAAATACGAGATGTTACAATATATATATATATATATATATATATATATATATATATATATATATATATATATATGTATATATATATATGTATGTATGTATATATATATATATATATATATATATATATATATATATATATATATATATATATATATATATATATAATAGCCATGGTTCTAGTAAAGTATGAATGATTAATTGTTGTTGTGATAGAGTTATAAAGAAAGAAAGATAACGGTAACTAAAGAAAGTAAATGGGCCCAATACATAGAAAGTCTTGCAAGCACTAATAGGAGTTTGCATTCGTTACATTCTCACCCGCTAAAGGAGATTGTGCATTCTCATCCGCTAAAGCGGACTTGTCTTGTGCATTTTCATTCGTTAAAGGAGTTATACCTAGTGTATGCTCACCTACTAAAGAAGCTTAGTACATGTGCTAGCTCAAAGATAAAGTGAAATAATAAAGATAAAGTAAATGACAAAGTATAATATGAAGAATGAAAACCTATAAAAGTATGAAAGATGATAAAGATACTAACTGTATAATGTAATGATGATTTAAAGTTAAAGGTTTTCAAAATGACTAATATGCTAAAGAGTTCTTTAAAGTTCTAAAGCTAGAACTCATTTAACGACGTAGACTTTTGTATTCATATTAGCTTGACGGGTAAATGAAAAATGGAAATAAAGAATGTTTGACATGGATGAGAAGTTACTTGGCTGTGTTCAAGACCGACATTCTGATAGGTTGATAGTTATGTATTGGATGAATGTAATAGATTTTAGAAAATGTCTTATGTAATGATAGTTATAATTTCCGTTGCTATGATAGTGATTGTTAAAGTTTAAAACTTGTGTGTTTCTGATGTTCAAAATTCAAGTGTGAGGTTGCCTGAAAATAAGGCATTGCAAGTTTGTTAAATTAGGGGCATTTAAATCAATATACAAATAAATTAATTTAAGTTTTTATTTGTATAATGACTTAAATGCCCCTAACTTAACAAATACAATTAACGAAGTTAACGAAAATGGATGAAAATGGCAACTTTTAAGAAGTCGGGGACCAAGAAGAGAAAAAAACTTTTTTTGGATGGAATGACAAAAAATACCAAACCTTAGGGATGGAAATGATAATTAACTCTAATAACAATTGATAATAATACTTGGCTATTAATTATTTTAGTATTTGTAATTAAATTTGTTAGTTAGTGACATATTGTTTAACTTGTTTCAAACAATGATTACGAATCGCTAAAACATGTGTAGATGTCCATAAGAATCCGAGTGCATATATTATTGAACTCAGCAAAAACAAGATAACTCCAAACGTTATTATTGCGACGTTCTCGTATACGTTCAACATCAAACCGGGAAGAAGCGAATCTAATCCTCTAGTTATTCATATATATTGATATGTGTGTAGATGTAAATAGTCGTTTAAAATTTTAAATGGAATTCAATGAGCTTTATAATATGGTTTTGCATCCTATTCATCTTTCACGAGATTCACGTCCAAGTATGATGGGTGAAATTTTTTTTATTTACAAGATATAAAATTTGTGTAGTGGTTTCTAGGTTAAACGAAGAGATGGTGGTTTATGGGAACTCCGATACTTTAACTAGCGGACTCAGGCATTGCTGTCACTAACTCCATTAGAATTTGCTAATCAACGTATCACATTCAAATTAAGACTTTTGATTTCAAGTTGCATTAGATTCAATCACTTTCTTGCATGGATGGAGTAGGCACGCATTGTCACACGAGCGGATTCTAGAGTCCGCTTGCCACTCAAGCAGAATAAACGCCAGAAAATCAAAGTCCACTAGTTGAGATAGCGAACTCCCCGTAAACTAATATTCCTTCATTTCAACCTAAAATTCACCACACCAATTCTAAATTATTTATGTAATTAGCTGCTTAATCATAATATGCATAACTTTACAAATATTTCACCAACTAAACTTTTTAACACTCAGGTTATTTATCATCAATACTTCATAAAGTTATCAAACTTTACAATTATTTCACCAAGTTACTTAGCTTCAATCATTTGACAATATTTCACCAACTAAAATTATCTAACTTTGTACTTAAAGGTTATCTAATTTGTACTTGAGGGTCGTACAATTGACGTTCAAAAAAAATTATTAATACATAAATAACAATGATTAAAGTTTGATTAATAACCAAGATGCATGCATAAGCAACTCGGCAGCTGAAAGATTATATTCTAAATCTTTTAACAATTACTAAAGCTATGTAAAATACTATTTCTAGTGATTTTAATGTTATCGTACTATTTTAGTTAATTAAGATTTACATAAGACCAAAAAGAAATCAAAATAAGCACACGTTTTTTATAAGAATATTACAATTTCAACACGTAAGAACTTCGAGAGTTTTGAGGGCGAAGACCCTAGGTCAAAGGATTTCAAAGGGGGTGTCACCCCCTTATTAAAGGTCTATGAGAGTATAAAAGAGGTGACACCGAGGTAAGAACTAAGACTGATAAAAAGTTGCATGAGAATTGGTCATTAGTGGAAACCGACTATCAATAGTTTTAAATCATCAAAAGGCAACTTGGTCAACACTAGTACTTCTTTTAGCATTAACAAGTAGGTTGCTTTTAGTATCCACGAGCAGTGGTTGCTTGGTCGTTAGTAGTAACTAAGTTATCGATTATAGACTTTCTACTAAAGGTATTCCTCCTCATATAAACGAATAACTGTGAACACTTATATTTGCTAACCATCAACTTAAATCGTGTGATTGTTCGTCACCTGTATAAGAGACGTCTTTGGTCAAATTTTGGTATGATGTTTTCATCAGTCATAAGAGATTCTGCATTACTCATCTATGTCAAACATGAGCTTGTTATTTTATGACATTACTCCTTTAAGCTAACGTAAAAAAGTAAGTGTTATGTATAATTGTATGTAGTAAATCGATATTAATTTATAGGAAAACAAATTATCTGTTTAGTGACTAATGAGGTTATTAATTATTATAACAATTTATCCTCGACTTAAAATTAAAATTATTCATTTGATGAGGCATTCATTTGTGAAGGTTACACCGTATTGACCCAAGTTCTATTAAAAGGGTAAACACGAACTTTGGGGGTTAAAACACAAGATTTAGTAGTAGAGGGACTATTTGTGTTTAATTATGAAAGTTCATAAAAACTGGATAAGACTTCAAACTTGAAGTCGATTCTTCATCTTTGACCCTCAAAAAGTCAAAATCAAATTTAGAGTGTGTGTACGAACGAAGCCCAGAGAAGGACTCCATTAATCAAGTATCAATTGGGTCTCAAAATCATTTCTAAGTGCATACTGATCCATTTGGTAAGTTTTATCCACTTAAAGTCTTCATCTTTAAGTTTTTATGGTGAATTAGGGTTCAAAATGGAATTCAATGGATAATATGTCATCTACTAGGTTAGAATCATCTTAATGATGATTAAAACACATTATAATCCATTTTTTTGATGAAATTAATGAACTTTCTAAATGGGTTTTAACCCAATTTGCTAATTCTGAAATTTAAGCATCACAATTGATGAATAGAACTAGTTGGAGTTTATTGATGTTAAGTTTTCTAGTAATTATTGTGCTAAAGTTAAATGTACTCAACACAGATTCAATCAATGACAATTTTGTTCTCATTGAAGATATGCCCCCCTCCTATTTCTGATAAAATCATATCAGAGAAAGAATGTAAGCATATAATTATTCTTTGTTTTAATTCATATGTAAAATAACACAATTGCATCTGATTATTGGATATCAAATTATCAGTTTCAAAATGCACTTTGTTAAACATCTTCTTGTGTTTCTTAGATAAACTGCAGCCTAAGTGTGAAATTGTGAGTCAAGAGGTAAGTAGTAGCCGGCGACATATGTTAGCAGGTTTTGGTGGCTCATTAGCATTCAACTGCGCGTTTGCACCGCTAGTAGCATGTGCGGAAGATGAACAGCAAGATGAAAGTTTAGTTGGGGCGATTAAGTCGTTGTTTGATCCTAATGAGAAGACAAAGTCTGGTAAAGTGTTGCCAAAGGCTTACTTAAGTTCTGCAAGAGAAGTGGTGAAGACACTGCGAGAGTCGTTGAAAGAAGACCCGAATGATATGGCTAAGTTTAGACGGGTTGCAGATGCGGCTAAGGAATCCATAAGAGCGTATCTAGGCAGTTGGAGGGGACAGCAGTCGGTAGTCAATGAGGTAATATCTTTTATCCTTTATTTTTCATTTTATAGGTAATGTGTCCGAAAGGGCTGCTATAAGTATGTGTCAAAACAGGTCACATTGACCTGCAAACTTCTTTCGTCGGTGTTTATGTTTTCATATATGGTTAAGGCGATAAGTGTGATTACATTGACAATGCTACTACGATAAAAGTCTATGTAGTTTTAAATACACTTTGGGTGACTTTTAACTGTTTGACTTCGTTTGTTTTTAGCTCAACATTTTGATGACCGATTAGTGATAAACTGATAACCATACCTCAAATCGACTCACTCATAGGCAAATGAGTTTACATTACCACCTCTCGGTTCAAGTTACAAAACTAACCTATTTGCAGAATATGCAAGGAGAATTATGTGTATGCTTCTTGATTGACTATCAATGCATTAAGTAGGATCTTCAAAACTTCATTATTGAAATACGTGTAATCGTATGTTATGATTAAGAAAGCAATCAGATCTCAAGCGCCTACATTGATGATGCTTTTTCGGGCTGCAGGAATCGTATGTTATGATTGAGAAAGCGATCAGATCTTTGGCTAGCTTTTACTCGAAAGCAGGCCCATCTGCTCCCCTTCCAGAACAAGTGAAGACAGAAATCATGAGCAATCTTGATACAGCAGATGAGTTTTTATGAACTTCTAATCAGGTTTTATAACTACATGTAGTTTTTTCTTGATATTTTTTAGTGTAAACATCATTTATCCATTTATTTACACTTCTGTTTTATTGCTTTAATAATGACCTTCCATATCATGGTTGTCGTTGGGTTCATACGCACGCACATGCAACCAAATGGGTCCTCGTTGGCATTCGAAGGCTGAACCCATAACATCTTTTTAAAGGCACAGAATCAAGCCCCCTGAGCTAGAACTCATGGTGAGAACCATTATCATCCATTACATGTTAATGAGTTAGAAATGACGTGATGACGCAATAGTGAATAACTCGATCTTTCAATGACATGTGAGGAGCTACATGTTACACAAAACAACTTTTAACTTAAATCGCAACAACATTCACGTTAATATATTGGTTCTCACCAGATATATAAGTTGACCCATTTCTAACACGTTAACTTGACCATTTTAACTCGTTTATTTCCACATACACATCTATCACCAGATATATAAGTGGACCCATTTCTCACGTTAATATATTGGTTCTCACCAGATGTGCATTCTTCTCCCCCGTACCATACACTTCCGTTTGATCGACCCTCACCCAGATACACGTTTGTTACGCAGGTTGAAATAATGAATATAAATTTGTAATATAAGATTGTGAGTTGGTAAAACATACCTATATTTGAGAAGATTGTATCGTGATAAACATTGAAGTGGAGATGTTTTATATTGAGCAATTGCTAACTATAATTGTCTTTGACTTCATGAATCTTGGTATTTTAAAAATGTTTGTTTTTAAAAAAAGTACGATGTTTAAAATATTTTAATTTTAATAATGATTAGTTAAAATTAAAATACAATTTTAACAAAAATAAGTATTATTAAAATACTTTTAATGAAACATTTTATTTATTTTTAAAAAAGGTTTATTTAATTAACATAATAGTTAATGAGCATTTATTAAGAAAACTATATTTATATACTAATTCGTAACTTTCATTATAGTAATAACATGTGTTCAAATTATAGGTGGACAACCTAAAAAACTAACATGTGAATCAACGCTCTTTAATTAAACCCATACATCAGGTAAGTTTGCACTAAAAAGATAATATAACTATTAAAACAAGTGCAATTGAACATCATCAATAGGTATCAATATAAGCATACTCGTCTTTGTATGAAATAGTTGATTAATAGAGTACATAGGTCTTGTCTTAGTGTCATGCATAGTGACCGGTTGATAAGACATCCCCAACTATTAATCAATACTTCAAACTTCTATACGAGTTGTATAACGTCATACGCGTTATATATGTGGGTCGTATAACCCTATATGAGGCTTATAACTCCTCTAATAACCCTCTGAATTTTTTCTCATAGTTAGTGTCGAAATTTTCTATATGCGTTGTATAGCCCTGTATGTATCGTATAGGGGTCGTATAGGGCTATATGGGGTGTATAGCCTGCTGGCCACCACCCCCCCTGATTTTCTTTGTTTTCAATGTATTCGACTATATACGTCGCGTATGATTGCGTATAGGGGGTGTCGAATTATAATGTGAGGTGTCTGTATATTAGGAGCGCCTCCCCTTTCTTACAAGTTGAGCATCTAGACAACCATCGAGCTTCCTTTGAAAAGTTTGTTGATGTTTAAGTGAGAAAATTAGGGATATGCAAGCACGCAACATAGTTTAAAAACTTGATTAGTGAAAGCTTACCAACACCGGAAAGACATTTGTTAATGACAAGCAAATACAACGTTAATGTGCGAAATAAGGTCGTTTGTCACATGACTTTAGGTCAATATTAATAGAAGCTAGTCTGATACAATGTTAATGCGCACAATAAGCTTGTGCGTCCTGGCTGTCTGAGGACATTTTAAGGTAGGGCCTGCTGGGCTTGCTTCTTATGAGATTGGGTAAGGGAATCGGAAATGGGCTCATAAACCAGGCGGTCGGGCTTTTGGGCACACGGAAAAGGGGAAGTGGATGGAGGGTGCTTCTCAGCCAGAGTTGGGGGTGGGGTCGCTATAGTGGCTAGGGTGTTTGTTTATTAAGAAAATGCACATGTTCATAAATTATTCATAAACACTAACTGAATATATATATATATATATATATATATATATATATATATATATATATATATATATATATATATATATATTCTTGTTTGTGTTCATTTATCAAGGAAATGAACATGTTTATGAATTGTTCATGAACACTTACCGAACGCTAATTAACGAACACAAATAAAGGCAAACAAACACAACATATCTTCATGAACATTAACCAACACAAACAAAGGTTTATGAATACAAACGATCATATTTACATTTCTAGATATCATCTTCATTTTTCATCACGAACATCACACGAAATCCACCAAAAATAAATAATTTAACGTAAGCGTCCAAACATAGACATAATTATCATAAACCAATAAAATAAAATATAGAATATAAAATCTTTATACGAACGAACACAAACAGACATAAACGAACATATTATCAAACGTCCACGAACATAAATGAACGAACGTGGTTTTTGTTCATGTTCATTATTTAACTAAACGAATGAAATCATATTGTTTGTTTGTTGTTTATTAATTCAACGAATTTCTAGCCGAACAATTCACGGTGAACGTTTGGTTGGTTCGTGATCCAAATATCGTGCAATCTTTTAGCCAATGTTGTTGAGACCGGATCGGACCGGCTGGTCCAGCCGGTCTGATTGGGAATAGGAGATGCGGCCGAACCGGTTCACATCAATTTGTTTTGGAAGGGTTCTACCGGCGGGTTCGTCCTGAATCAGTGATCGGACCGAGAAGCAGACTGAGGGTCGAAACGGATTTAGTTTTTTCTTTGGATTTTATTAGGTAAAAACAGGGTGTTGAACCATAAATTAGTGTGTTGGACATAAAAATATAGTTCAGTTTTATATATAGCTATAAAATACACATATAAATTACTTATATTGAATCATATGTATAACTATATATATAATTACAACGTCATTCGATTTTTAAATCTGGTCCGACAGATCCGACCACCAAACCAGTAAGACCTACGATTCGACATCCGATGCAGTTCTGAAAACATTGCTTTTAACATATTAATAACTTTTCAGCGGTTTATTTTCCCTCAAATAATCATCTCAAATCTCAAACCGGTTGTTTATATATTCCCCTTTCAGACTTTCAAAAGCAAAACAGACTTTCCCTCTCAATCTCTCCATCACACACTCTCTCAGTCTGTAATTTGCATCTCAAATTCAATTCGAAAATGCTAGCGTTCAAGTGAGTTTTTCAATCTGAAATCATGTTGTAGATGTTGCGTTGTAAGTGATCATCTGAACTTTTTCGCTAACGATTTGTGTTTCAGATCCGAAGAACAGAGCCAGTTGCAGCTCGTGGAACGTGAAGAAATCGATGAAGATGAAGATCTCTTTGAAGCAATTGATAAGCGTAAGTAAATTAATTATAGATTATTCACATTCTCCACCTCAATCACCTGAAATTCTCTTCGTTTTCGTGAGTTACATGATCATATTTCTGCTGTTTAATACCTAAAGCAACGCGTTATCTAAGTACGATCATAAGAGGCCAATTGCTATATTGATTATCGAAATCGTTTTAGATATGCTTAAATTGATGAAATCGAACTTGTATTACTTCGAATTGCTGGTTAACTAAAATCTCTGTGTTTAGAACATGTACGTTTCTATCCACGTTTGATGTAAATGTGTTGATCACACCATGTTTTTGCTGTTTGGTACCTGAAGTAACGCGTAATCCTCATTACGTTGTCAATTGCTCTATTGGAGATCAAAATCGTTATAAATATGTTCAAATTCATGGAATCTAATATTACCGTGCGTGTGTGCGTAAATTGTGCAAGTTTCTGGCAATGTTTAGAACATTTAAGTTCTATATGTTTGATCTAGATGTGTTGAATTACATCATGTTTTTAGTGTTTGGAACCTGAAGTAATGCGTTATCCTCATTATGTTATCAATCGCTCTATTGACAATCAAAATCGTTACAAATATGTTCAAATCTGTGGAATCGAACTTGTAGTACATCGATTTGCAGGTTAACTAAAATCAGTATGTGCGTTTGTGTGTAAATGATGCAAGGTTATGGCAATGTTGAGAAGATTTACGTTTCTACTCATGTTTGATCTCTATCATTTGAATACGTCAAAGTGTCTTCCTATACTACCTTCCTTCCATCATGATTAGGAGATAGAATTAGGTTGAATGTCCTGTGTGTGGTGTGATCTAATTTCGTGTGTATGTTTATTCAGTGACTTCTCATGGAATAAATGCTGGAGATGTGAAGAAGCTGCAAGATGCAGGAATATATACATGCAACGGTCTGATGATGCACACGAAGAAGGTGATCAGAATATGCACTTTTTAGGATTATTATTGATTGTTTGGAAACATCTGGATAAAGTTAATTTATATTGCAGAACTTGACTGGTATAAAAGGTCTGTCTGAGGCTAAAGTTGATAAGATTTGTGAAGCTGCTGAGAAGATAGTGGTTCGTAGCCTGTTTTGTTAAATTACAAATTCTAGTTTATATGATCTTACATAGCATACATGAGTTCTGTTTTCTTGTGTTTTAACTCAGAACTTTGGCTATATCACTGGAAGTGATGCTCTACTCAGGGTAAGATGCTCATCTGTTTAACTTCCAGTTTCAAAATGCTTCTATGTATGAACTTAACTCACTATCTGAGTTTAGCTTAGAAATGAAATGATATTTTGTCATCCTTTGTTAAACAGAGAAAGGCTGTTGTGCGTGTAACTACTGGAAGTCAAGCACTTGATGAACTTCTAGGAGGTGAAAACTTGATATAAACTAAGTTGATATCTTTCACACATACATAAGAACCGTAGAGGATAATTGATTGCTTATTTGCTTATAAATTTGGCAAGGTGGCATCGAAACCCTGCAAATTACTGAAGCTTTTGGGGAGTTTAGGTGAGAACAAACTTATCATATACTTCACATTATGTATGAATCTTCATGATCTATGTCATATAATCTCTTCAATAATGTTACCATCCAGGTCTGGAAAGACACAGCTGGCTCATACTCTCTGCGTTACAACACAGGTTTCCTCATGTCGTGATCACAGGAGTTGATTTTTTTGTTAGTTATTTACTAAATCTTTGCTTTATTCATGCAGCTTCCTACTAATATGAAAGGAGGAAATGGGAAGGTTGCTTATATAGATACTGAGGGAACTTTGTATCCTTTGGGTTCCGATATCACCTTTGCTAATTTCGAGCTAGTTTTTCCTTAATGAAATGCTTTTGCAGCCGACCTGATCGTATTGTACCCATTGCTGAAAGGTTTGGTATGGATGCTGGAGCTGTTCTTGATAATGTAACAACTAACAAAGCTTCTTTATTAATCTATATTGCTCTTCTGTATTGTAACTGATTGCATTTTCACCGCCTGAAGATCATATATGCACGCGCGTACACCTATGAACATCAATACAATCTGCTCCTTGGGTTGGCAGCAAAGATGTCTGAAGAACCTTTTAGACTACTGGTGTGTCTTTCTTGACCCACATAACAAGCAAAACATGTACATTCCTTCTTATGCATTAATTCACGTTTTGAATCTAATCATTACCCAGATTGTCGATTCTGTCATTGCACTGTTTCGAGTGGATTTCACTGGAAGAGGAGAACTTGCAGACCGCCAGGTTAGTTCATGTGATTTTAGATATGCTTCTATATACATGTTCTAAAGTAACACCATTCATAATACATCATCGTTGTCGTCGACGTCGTCTTCAATCTTCATTGTTTTCAGCAAAAGCTGGCTCAGATGCTCTCCCGTTTGACCAAGATTGCTGAAGAATTCAATGTAGCAGTGTATATGACAAACCAAGGTTCTACATCATTTCTTCACTAATAATAAACATTATACTTACTTCGATTAATGATGAAAGACCTTCAACAATCAATTTGTGTATATTTGTTGCAGTTATAGCTGATCCGGGTGGCGGGGTGTTCATATCAGATCCAAAGAAACCAGCAGGAGGTCATGTTCTTGCTCATGCAGCCACTGTGAGATTGATGTTTAGGAAGGGCAAAGGTGAACAGCGTGTCTGCAAGGTTTTCGATGCACCAAATCTCCCAGAATCTGAAGCTATATCCTTACCAACAATTTTATGTCAATATGTTACTAGTTTGGTAATATTTGATCTCCAACAGGGGTTGTTAGTGTCGAAACTTGATCAGATGGACACATGTTTTTGGGTCGACCCAATTGAAATAGTATTTTATGACCCGTAAACCAACCCGCTCAATTTGCCACTTGTAATCCGATCTCTTTATTTCCTTGACAAAAAAAATCACATATTTCAGATAACACCAGGAGGAATTGCAGATGCAAAAGATTGATTGAAGTTGCTAAATCGGTACATGCCTAGTCCTTAAATATGTTTATGTTTATATTTCATTACAACTGTCTACTGAATACATATTCCATCTTATGTACACATGGTGATGACCTGTTAATAAATTTTGAATAGAACCCGGTTTAACTCGAACATATCCCGACCAGTTACCCGTCTTAATCTTAAGATGATAAAAAACGAGGTCGCATACACGTATCAGTCAGTTGATTTGTGTTATATGTTAATTTATATTAAAGTTTAAATTGTTAAAAGATTAAAATAATAAGCCAATATGCAAACGTGTGCAACAAATCTCATATGCTGATATAATATGGACATGCATTACCTTTTGTGGTGTACAAATTGTCCCTTACAAAAAATAGATTATGTTTTTCTTTAACGTGATCGACGAAAAATATATTTTATGGAACATTTAAGTTTATTATATACAATTTTAACTTATGGTTTACAAATACAAACCATCTAAGATGTAGCATAATGTAGGTAAGATTGGCTTGTGCATTCTCCTCCACTAAAAGAGTTATACTTAGTGTATGCTCACCTGCTAAATGAGCTTAGTACTTGTGCTAGCTCAAAGATAAAGTGAAATGATGAAGATAAAATAAATGATAAAGTAAGTATGAAAACCTATGAAAGTATGAAAGATGATAAAGATACTTATTGTATAATATAATGATGATTTAAAGTTAAAAGTTTTCGAAATGACTGATATTCTAAATAGTTCTTTAAAGTTTCAAAGCTAAAACTCACTCATTGACACCGATTTTTGCATCCATATTAGCTTGACAAGTACATGAAAGATGGAAATAAAGAATGATAACTTGACATGGATGAGAAGTTACCTGCTTATGTTCAAGACTAACATTCTGATAGCTTGATAGTTATGTTTTGGATGAATGTAATAGATTTTAGAGAATGTTTTATGTAATGATGGTTTTAATTTCCGCTATTATGATAGTGATTGTTTAAAGTTTAAGAATTGTGTGTTTCTGATGTTTAATATTTAAATTTAAGGTTGTTTGGAAATAAGACCTTACAAGTTTTATCTCTTCTAGGTCCATATTTTTATTAATTATCATTTTTCTCTATTTTAGTTAACTTAGTTAATTATGTTTGTTAAATAAGGGGTATTTAAGTCATTATACAAATCGTTTAAATAAAGTTTTCATTTGTATAATAACTTAAATGCCCCTAACTTAGCAAAGACAATTAACGAAGTTAACAAAATGGATGAAAATGATAACTTTTTTAAAAAGTTAGGGAACCAGAAGAGAAAAAAAGATAGAAATAACAAAACAGACCAAAACTTAGGGATGAAAATGACAATTAACTCTAATAATAATTAATATAATACTTGGATATTGAATAATTTTAGTATTTGTAACTAAATTTGTTAGTTGATGACATATTCTTTAATATGTTTCAAACAATGATAACGAATCGTTAAAACATGTGTAGATATCCACAAGAATTCAAGTGCATATATCACTGAACTCACCAAAATCAAGATAACTCCAAAGTTATTATTATGATGTTCTCGTATACGTTCAAAATCAAATCGGGATGAAGCGCGAGTCTAATCCGGTAGTTATCATATATACACATTGATATGTGAGTAGATGTAAATAGTCGTTTAAAATTTTAAATGGAATTCAATGAACATTATATATGGTTTCACATCCTATTCATCTTTCATGAGATTCACGTCCAAGTATGATGGGTGGTTTTTTTTATTTACAAGATATAAATTTGTGTAGTGGTATCTAGGTTAAAAATGAAGAGATGGTGCTTTATGAGAAGTCCGGTACCTTAACTAGTAGACTCAAGCATTTCTGACACTGACTCCACTTGAATCCGCTAATCAACGTACCAGATTCAAAATAAGACTTTTGATTTCAAGTTGCATTAGATATAATCAACTTCTTGCATGGATGGAAAAATCAGGCTATGTCACCAAAGCTGCTTGTCACACGAGTGGATTTTAGAATCCACTTGTCACTCAAGCGGAATAAAAGCTAGAAAATCTAAGTCTACTAGTTGAGATAGCGGACTCCCCGTAAACTAATATTCCTCCATTCTCAACCTCACCACACCAATTCTAAATTATTTATGTAATGGGCTGCTTAATCATAATATGCATAACTTTACTAATATTTCACCAACTAAACTTTTTAACGCTGAGTTTATTTATCATCAATACTTCATAAAGTTATCAAACTTCACAAATATTTCACCAAGTTACTTAGCTTCAATCATTCGACAATATTTCACCAACTAAAGTTATCTAACTTTGTACTTAAAAGATTATCTAATTTTGTACTTGAGGGTGACGTTCAAAAAAATTTATTAATACATAAATAACAATGATTAAAGTTTGATTAATAACCAAGATGCATGCATAAGCAACTCGGCAGCCGAAAGAATATATTCTAAATCTTTTAACAAGTACTAAAGCTATGTAAAATACTATTTCTAGTGATTTTAATGTTATCGTACTATTTTAGTTAATTAAGATTTACTTAAGACCAAAAAGAAATCAAAATAAGCACACATTTTTTATAAGAATATTACAATTTCAACACGTAAGAACTTCGAGAGTTCTAGGAGCGAAGACCCTAGGTCAAAGGGTTTCAAAGGGGGTGTCACCCCTTTATTAGAGGTCTATGAGCATAAAAGAGGTGACACCCGGGTAAGGATTGAGAATGATAAAAAGTTGCATGAAAATTGGTCATTAGTGGAAACCGACTATCAGTAGTTTTTAATCATCAAAGGCAACTTGGTCAACACTAGCACTTCTTTTAGCATTAACAAGTAGGTTGCTTTTTAGTATCCACGAGCAGTGGTTGCTTGGTCGTTAGTAGTAGGTATTCCTCCTCATATAAACGAATAACTGTGAACACTAATATTTGCTAACCATCAACTTAAATCTTGTAATTGTTCATCTCCTGTATAAGAAACGTCTTTGGTCTAATTTTGGTATGATGTTTTCATCAGTCATAATAGATTATGCATTACTCATCTATGTTAAAAATGAGTTTGTTATTTTATGACATTACTCTTTTAAGCTAACGTAAAAAAGTAAGTGTTATGTATAATTGTATGTAGTAAATCGATATTAATTTATAGGAAAACAAATTATCTGTTTAGTGACTAATGAGGTTATTAATTATTATAACAATTTATCCCCGACTTAAAATTAAAATTATTCATTTGATGAGGTTATTCATTTTGTGAAGGTTACACCGTATTGACCCAAGTTCTATTAAAAGGGTAAACATGAACTTTGGGGTTAAAAAACAAGATTTAGTAGTGGAGGGACTATTTGTGTTTAATTATGAAAGTTCATAAAAACTGGATAAGACTTCAAACTTGAAGTCGATTCTTCATCTTTGACCCTCAAAAAGTCAAAATCAAATTTAGAGTGTGTGTGTACGAACGAAGCCCAGAGAAGGACTCCATTAATCAAGTATCAATTGGGTCTCAAAATCATTTCTAAGTGCATACTGATCGATCCATTTGGTAAGTTTTATATACTTAAAATCTTCATCTTTTATAAGTTTTTATGGTGAATTAGGGTTCAAAATGGAATTCAATGGATAATATGTCATCTACTAGGTTAAAATCATCTTAAATGATGATTGAAACACATTATAATCCATTTGTTTGATGAAATTAATGAACTTTCTAATTGGGTTTCAACCCAATTTGCTAATTCGAAATTTAAGCATCACAATTGATGAATAGAACTAGTTGGAGTTTATTGATGTTAAGTTTTCTAGTGATTATTGTGCTAAAGTTAAATGTATTCAATACAGATTCAATCAATGACAATTTTGTTCTCATTGAAGATCTGCCCCCCTCCTATTTCTGATAAAATCATATCAGAGAAAGAATGTAAGCATATAATTATTCTTTGTTTTAATTCATATGTAAAATAACACAATTGCATCTGATTATTGGATATCAAATTATCAGTTTCAAAATGCACTGTGTTAAACATCTTCTTGTGTTTCTTAGATAAACTGCAGCCTAAGTGTGAAATTGTGAGTCAAGAGGTAAGTAGTAGCCGGCGACATATGTTAGCAGGTTTTGGTGGCTCATTAGCATTCAACTGCGCGTTTGCACCGTTAGTAGCATGGGCGGAAGATGAACAGCAAGATGAAAGTTTAGTTGGGGCGATTAAGTCGTTGTTTGATCCTAATGAGAAGACAAAGTCTGGTAAAGTGTTGCCAAAGGCTTACTTAAGTTCTGCAAGAGAAGTGGTGAAGACACTGTGAGAGTCGTTGAAAGAAGACCCGAATGATATGGCTAAGTTTAGACGGGTTGCAGATGCGGCTAAGGAATCCATAAGAGCGTATCTAGGCAGTTGGAGGGGACAGCAGTCGGTAGTCAATGAGGTAATATCTTTTTATCTTTTATTTTACATTTTATAGGTAATGTGTCCGAAAGGGCTGCTATAATTTTGTGTCAAAACAGGTCCTGTTGACCTGCAAACTTCTTTTGTCGGTGTTTATGTTATCATATATGGTTAAGGCGATAAGTGTGATTACGTTGACAATGCTACTACGATAAAAGTCTATGTAGTTTTCAAATTTAGTTTAGGTGGCTGTGAACATTTTAAATACACTTTGGGTGACTTTAACTGTTTGACTTCGTTTGTTTTTAGCTCAACTTTTTGATGACCGATTAGTGATAAACTGATAACCATACCTCAAATAAACTCACTCATAGGCAAATGAGTTAAAATTGCCACCTCTCGGTTCAAGTTACAAAACTAACCTATTTGCAGAATATGCAAGGAGAATTATGTGTATGCTTCTTGATTGACTATCAATGCATTAAGTAGGATCTTCAAAACTTCATTATTGAAATACGTGTAATCGTATGTTATGATTAAGAAAGCAATCAGATCTCAAGCGCCTATATTGATGATGCTTTTTCGGGCTGCAGGAATCGTATGTTGTGATTGAGAAAGCGATCAGATCTTTGGCTAGCTTTTACTCGAAAGCAGGCCCATCTGCTCCCCTTCCAGAACAAGTGAAGACAGAAATCATGAGCAATCTTGATACAGCAGATGAGTTTTTATGAACTTCTAATCAGGTTTTATAACTACATGTAGTGTTTTCTTGATTTTTTTTAGTGTAAACATCATTTATCCATTTATTTACACTTCTGTTTTATTGCTTTAATAATGACCTTCCATATCATGGTTGTCGTTGGGTTCATACGCACGCACATGCAACCAAATGGGTCCTCGTTGGCATTCGAAGGCTGAACCCATAACATCTTTTTAAAGGCACAGAATCAAGCCCCCTGAGCTAGAACTCATGGTGAGAACCATTATCATCCATTACATGTTAATGAGTTAGAAATGACGTGATGACGCAATAGTGAATAACTCGATCTTTCAATGACATGTGAGGAGCTACATGTTACATAAAACAACTTTTAACTTAAATCGCAACAACATTCACGTTAATATATTGGTTTTCACTAGATATATAAGTGGACCCATTTCTAACACGTTAACTTGACCATTTTAACTCGTTTATTTCCACATACACATCTATCACCAGATATATAAGTGGACCCATTTCTCACGTTAATATATTGGTTCTCACCAGATGTGCATTCTTCTCCCCCATACCATACATTTCCGTTTGATCGACCCTCATCCAGATACCCGTTTGTTACGCAGGTTGAAATAATGAATATAAATTTGTGATATAAGATTGTGAGTTGGTAAAACATACCTATATTCGAGAAGATTGTATCGTGATAAACATTGAAGTGGAGATGTTTTATATTGAGCAATTGCTAACTGTAATTGTCTTTGACTTCATGAATCTTGGTATTTTAAAAATGTTTGTTTTTAAAAGTAGTACGATGTTTAAAATATTTTAATTTTAATAATAATTAGTTAGAAATTAAATTAAATTTTAACAAAAATAACTATTATTTTAATACTTTTAATGAAACATTTTATTTATTTTAAAAAAAGGTTTATTTAATTAACATAATAGTTAATAAGCATTTATTAAGAAAACTATATTTATATACTAATTTGTAACTTTTATTATAGTGATAACATGTGTTCAAATCGTATGTGGACAACCTAAAAAAGTAACATGTGAATCAACGCTCTTTAATTAAACCCATACATCGGGTAAGTTTGCACTAAAAAGATAATATAACCATTAAAACAAGTGCAATTGAACATCATCAATAGGTATCAATATAAGCATTCACGTCTTGTATGAAATAGTTGATTAATAAAGTACGTAGGTCTTGTCTTAGTGTCATGCATAGTGACCGGTTAATAAGACATCCCTAACTATTAATCAACACTTCAAACTTCTATACGAGTCGTATAGCACCATATGCGTCACATATGTGGGTCGTATAACCCTATAGGAGGCGTATAACTCCTCTGATAACCCTCTGAATTTTTTCTCATAGTTAGTGTCGAAATTTTCTATATGCGTTGTATAGCCCTGTATGTATCGTATAGGGGGTCGTATAGGGTTATATGTGGTGTATATCCTGCTGACCCCCCCCCCCCCTAATTTTTCTTGTTTTCAATGTATTCGACTCTATACGCCGCGTATGATTGCGTATAGGGCGTGTCGATTTATAATATGAGGTGTCTGTATATTAGGAGCGCCTCCCCTTTCTTACAAGTTGAGCATCTAGACAACCATGACACGAGCTTCCTTTGAAAAGTTTGTGGACGTTTGAGTGAGAAAATTAGGGATACGCAAGCACGCAACATAGTTTAAAAACTTGATTAGTGAAAGCTTACTAACACCGGTTAGACATTTGATAATGACAAGCAAATACAATGTTAATGCGCGAAATAAGGTCGTTTGTCACATGACTTTAGGTCAATATTAATAGAAGCTAGTCTGATACAATGTTAATGCGCAAAATAAGCTTGTGCGTGTTTGTTTATTAAGGAAATGTACATGTTCATAAAGTATTCATAAACACTAACTGAACAGGATTTCTTGTTTGTGTTCATTTATCAAGGAAATGACCGAACGCTAATTAACGAATACAAATAAAGGCAAACAAACACAACATATCTTCATGAACATTAACGAACACAAACAAAAGTTTATGAATACAAACAATCATATATACATTTCTAGATATAATCTTCATTTTTCATCACGAACATCACATGAAATCCACCAAAAATAAATAACTTAACGTAAGTGTCCAAACATAGACATAATTATCATAAACCAATAAAATAAAATATATAATATAAAATCTTTATACGAACAAACACAAACAGACATAAACGAACATATTATCAAACGTCCGGAAACATAAATGAACAAACGTGGTTTTTTTGTTCATGTTCATTATTTAACTAAACGAATGAAATCATATTGTTTGTTTGTTGTTTATTAATTAAACGAACTTCTAGCCGGACAATTCACGGTGAACGTTTGGTTGGTTCGCGACCCGAATACCGTGCAATCTTTTAACCAATGTTGTTGAGACCGGATCGGGCAGGTCGGTCCAACCAGTCCGAACAGGAATCGGAGATGTGGCTGAACCGACTGGCATCAATTCGTTTTGGAGGGGTTTGAGCGGCCGGTTCGTCCCTAATCGGTGGTCAAACAGGGAAGCGGACCGGGGGTCTAACCAGATTTAGAAAATTTCTTTTGGATTTTTATGGGTTAGAACGAGGTTTTGAACCATAAATAAATGTGTTAGACATAAAAATATGGTTTAGTTTTATATACTTATAAAATACACACATAAATTACTTATATTGAATTATATGTATAACTATATATATAATTACAACGTCATCCGGTTTTTTAAATCTGGTCCGACCGATCCGACCTGTCCGACCTCAAACGTCGATTCGACGTCCGATGCAGTTCTGAAAACATTGCTTTTAACATATTAATAACTTTTCAGCGGTTTATTTTCCCTCACATAATCATCTCAAATCTCAAACCGGTTGTTTATATATTCCCCTTTCAGAATTTCAAAAGCAAAACAGACTTTCCCTCTCAATCTCTCCATCACACACTCTCTCAGTCTGCAATTTGCATCTCAAATTCAATTCGAAAATGCTAGCATTCAAGTGAGTTTTTCAATCTGAAATCATGTTGTAGATGTTTCATTGCAAGTGATCATCTCAACTTTTCGCTAACGATTTGTGTTTCAGATCCGAAGAACAGAGCCAGTTGCAGCTCGTGGAACGTGAAGAAATCGATGAAGATGAAGATCTCTTTGAAGCAATTGATAAGCGTAAGTAAATTAAGTATAGATTATTCACATTCTTCACCTCAATCACCTGAAATTCTCTTCGTTTTCGTGAGTTACATGATCATATTTCTGCTGTTTAATACCTAAAGCAACGCGTTATCTAATTACGATCATAAGAGGCCAATTGCTATATTGATTATCGAAATCGTTTTAGATATGCTTAAATTGATGAAATCGAACTTGTATTACTTCGAATTGCTGGTTAACTAAAATCTCTGTGTTTAGAACATGTACGTTTCTATCCACGTTTGATGTAAATGTGTTGATCACACCATGTTTTTGCTGTTTGGTACCTGAAGTAACGCGTAATCCTCATTACGTTGTCAATTGCTCTATTGGAGATCAAAATCGTTATAAATATGTTCAAATTCATGGAATCTAATATTACCGTGCGTGTGTGCGTAAATTGTGCAAGTTTCTGGCAATGTTTAGAACATTTAAGTTCTATATGTTTGATCTAGATGTGTTGAATTACATCATGTTTTTAGTGTTTGGAACCTGAAGTAATGCGTTATCCTCATTATGTTATCAATCGCTCTATTGACAATCAAAATCGTTACAAATATGTTCAAATCTGTGGAATCGAACTTGTAGTACATCGATTTGCAGGTTAACTAAAATCAGTATGTGCGTTTGTGTGTAAATGATGCAAGGTTATGGCAATGTTGAGAAGATTTACGTTTCTACTCATGTTTGATCTCTATCATTTGAATACGTCAAAGTGTCTTCCTATACTACCTTCCTTCCATCATGATTAGGAGATAGAATTAGGTTGAATGTCCTGTGTGTGGTGTGATCTAATTTCGTGTGTATGTTTATTCAGTGACTTCTCATGGAATAAATGCTGGAGATGTGAAGAAGCTGCAAGATGCAGGAATATATACATGCAACGGTCTGATGATGCACACGAAGAAGGTGATCAGAATATGCACTTTTTAGGATTATTATTGATTGTTTGGAAACATCTGGATAAAGTTAATTTATATTGCAGAACTTGACTGGTATAAAAGGTCTGTCTGAGGCTAAAGTTGATAAGATTTGTGAAGCTGCTGAGAAGATAGTGGTTAGTAGCCTGTTTTGTTAAATTACAAATTCTAGTTTATATGATCTTACATAGCAAACATGAGTTCTGTTTTCTTGTGTTTTAACTCAGAACTTTGGCTATATCACTGGAAGTGATGCTCTACTCAGGGTAAGATGCTCATCTGTTTAACTTCCAGTTTCAAAATGCTTCTACGTATGAACTTAACTCAATATCTGAGTTTAGCTTAGAAATGAAATGATATTTTGTCATCCTTTGTTAAACAGAGAAAGGCTGTTGTGCGTGTAACTACTGGAAGTCAAGCACTTGATGAACTTCTAGGAGGTGAAAACTTGATATAAACTAAGTTGATATCTTTCACACATACATAAGAAATGTAGAGGATAATTGATTGCTTATTTGCTTATGAATTTGGCAAGGTGGCATTGAAACCCTGCAAATTACTGAAGCTTTTGGGGAGTTTAGGTGAGAACAAACTTATCATATACTTGATTATGACATTATGTATGGATCTTCATGATCTATGTCATATAATCTCTTCAATAATCTTACCATCCAGGTCTGGAAAGACACAGCTGGCTCATACTCTCTGCGTTACAACACAGGTTTCCTCATGTCGTGATCACAGGAGTTGATTTTTTTGTTAGCTATTTACTAAATCTTTGCTTTATTCATGCAGCTTCCTACTAATATGAAAGGAGGAAATGGGAAGGTTGCTTATATAGATACTGAGGGAACTTTGTATCCTTTGGGTTCCTATTTCACCTTTGATAATTTCGAGCAAGTTTTTCCTTAATGAAATGCTTTTGCAGCCGACCTGATCGTATTGTACCCATTGCCGAAAGGTTTGGTATGGATGCTGGAGCTGTTCTTGATAATGTAACAACTAAAAATGCTTCTTTATTAATCTATATTGCTCTTCTGTATTGTAACTGATTGCATTTTCACCGATATATACTGAAGATCATATATGCACGCGCCTACACCTATGAACATCAATACAATCTGCTCCTTGGGTTGGCAGCAAAGATGTCTGAAGAACCTTTTAGACTACTGGTGTGTCTTTCTTGACCAACATAACAAGCAAAACATGTACATTCCTTCTTATGTATTAATTCACGTTTTGTATCTAATCATTACCCAGATTGTCGATTCTGTCATTGCACTGTTTCGAGTGGATTTCACTGGAAGAGGAGAACTTGCAGACCGCCAGGTAAATTCATGTGATTTTGGATATGCTTCTATATACATGTTCTAAAGTGACATCATTCATAATACATCATCATCGTCGCCGCCGCCGTCTTCATTGTTTTCAGCAAAAGCTGGCTCAGATGCTCTCCCGTTTGACCAAAATCGCTGAAGAATTCAATGTAGCAGTGTATATGACAAACCAAGGTTCTACATCATTTCTTCACTAATAATAAACATTATACTTTCTTCGATTAACTATGAAAGACCTTCAACTATCAATTTGTGTATATTTGTTGCAGTTATAGCTGATCCAGGTGGCGGGGTGTTCATATCAGATCCAAAGAAACCAGCAGGAGGTCATGTTCTTGCTCATGCAGCCACAGTGAGATTGATGTTTAGGAAGGGCAAAGGTGAACAGCGTGTCTGCAAGGTTTTCGATGCACCAAATCTCCCAGAATCTGAAGCTATATCCTTACCAACAATTTTATGTCAATATGTTACTAGTTTGGTTATATTTGATCTCCAACAGGGGTCGTTAGTGTCGAAAGTTGGTCAGAAGGACACATGTTTTTGGGTCGACCCAATCTAAATAGTATTTTATGACCCGTAAACCAACCCGTTCAATTTGCCACTTGTAATCCGATCTTTATTTCCTTGACATAAAATCACATATTTCAGATAACACCAGGAGGAATTGCAGATGCAAAAGATTGATTGAAGTTGCTAAATCGGTACATGCCTAGTCCTTAAATATGTTTATGTTTATATTTCATTTCAGCTGTCTACTGAATACATATTCCATCTTATGTACACATGGTGATGACCTGTTAATAAATTTTGAATAGAACCCGGTTTAACTCGAACATATCCCGACCAGTTACCCGTCTTAATCTTAAGATGATAAAAAACGAGGTCGCATACACATATCAGTCAGTTGATTTGTGTTATATGTTAATTTATATTAAAGTTTAAATTGTTAAAAGATTAAAATAATAAGCCAATATGCAAACGTGTGCAACAAATCTCATATGCTGATATAATATGGACATGCATTACCTTTTGTGGTGTACAAATTGTCCCTTACAAAAAATAGATTATGTTTTTCTTTAACGTGATCGACGAAAAATATATTTTATGGAACATTTAAGTTTATTATATACAATTTTAACTTATGGTTTACAAATACAGACCATCTAAGATGTAGCATAACGCATGTAAGATTGTAAGAACTTTAAAAACTCTATTTCGGTATCACAGGGATAAACTCCTACTCCAATAGAATACGCCCGAGTCACATAAACCATAAGCTGATTAAACCTGGAAGAACGATAAAAGTGATGTTAAGCTACATGATTTGGCCTGTTTAGTTGTAAATAATTCAATTTGGGTCGTGCTTTATTCTACTAACTTATAATCTAAAGATGTTAAACTGCTAGTTCGATAAAATTGAAGTGGGTCAAATAGGTAAAAACAGGGGACAGTCGAAACTGATCAAACCGCCTAGACTGAAGAGGTAAATTGCTTTATTTAAAAAGAGGTAATATTATTTTCATTGACACATTAGTCATTTATATATTACAAAAAAAGGATAAAAAAACATTAGTATTATAAACTTGGCCCGTTTTGTCCCATTACCCGACCCAAACATGTTGCCACACGGCCCACACTAAGAACTTGAAGCAAAAGTACTTGTGTTATGTTTCATCATCAGAGAAACTGACCTGATGAGCCCATGATGAAATAAGATGATGAGCAATTGCGAAAGGCCCGGGAACAAACATGGGCAAAAGCTCCCCACTTTCAACATTGAAATCTGCAGCAAGATTTTGACCTTTTTCAACCCCTTTGCAGATTTGGTCAACCTTTGATGCAGCTGTTTTTTGTGCTTTTTCATATTCAGTCAAAGTCAACGCTCTCTTCACGTCTTCTCTACTGTGCCATTTAGCATCTATGCAAGTTAGGAACACAAGAGATCATTCATCGAAAACGATTATGCGATATGAATAAGGGAATAACATAATCAATTAATCAGAGATTGAGTTTTTATCACATTATGATTATTTAAAAATTAATAGATAAAACAACAAAAAACATTTTTTGTGTGAAAAAGGTAGAGATAGTTTCTGAAATGAAAAAAAGAAGTCTCAAATTAGGTTTCTAAAAAAGAAGCATAATCTATTTACTTGAAAACTAACTATTCCGACTTCACATGGTAATAACCAGAATAATCAGTTCTAAAACTCAAATCTAAACATCCTCAAAGCTTACAAAAATGGACAATTTAGGAAAAAAACATAGAAATTTGTCCAATATCATCGCTATGCAACAATTAATCCATCCACAGATATTGAATCCACAACATACATATCTTTCCCAATAACAATCTATATATATATATATATACACACAGACACAAACATATATATAACTTGCAAAATTTTACAGCGAAAAAAAAGCACCCAGAATTTTATGAAAATAAAGGGAACTTGATCAAAATATTACCTTCTAATTCTTTCTTGTCCACATTTATTTCAAGTGATGAGGCGTATGCTAAAAATCCTACCATTAGTTGGCATGGCATGCTACTACTTCCAACTGCAAATTCCAAAAGAAAAACTCATTAATTCACCAAAAAAATTATTAGAGTTCATTACATTTTAGGCATGATTGTTTCTATCAAACGAAAACAGGAATATAGTATGCTCTCTTGTTCGTCGTTTCTGAATTTTTCGAGACTAAAACAGATATGGGCATAACATAGTTTTTTAGGTGATGTTAATCTTAAATGAAAAATAAAAGAATAAATATGAAGCCTCACCGGGCCATGGTTGAGAACTATGATAAACGACTTCACCAACTTCAATGCCGGTTTCCTCCCATGTTTCTCTCCTCACTGCCTCTTCCAAGCTTTCTCCAGGCTAAAAAGAGGTAAACTATATGAACAACTTTTTTACATTTTTTTCAATAGTAAGAGTGTGTATGGTATCTATGATATGCAGTGTGGAATACAAAACTTTAAAGGTCAGTATTTATTTTATTTTAGTATGCACTACGTTTTTAAGTGTTGAGATTTTTTTGAATTTCAACAACACTTTTAGGAATAATAAACTTGCATGGTTAAATAAAACATTTCATTTTTGTTACGGTTTATACAGAAGAATGTATTTACTATATTACGATTATCAATCATATGGAAGAATTCATATTAATTGTAATATCTACATGAAACATACCTCCAAAAAACCAGAAAGGCAACTCCACATTCTAGGCACAAATCTTGACTGTTTACTAAGAAGTGCACGATCGTTCTCTTTATCTATGACCAACATAATCACAACCTGGTGCATGGGTAAATTGGTCATTTCACATACATCACATATAAAAAGACTAGTAAAAAGAACACTTCCAATACTAATAGTCAATAGGATGTTAGTAAATAATGGAACATACCGGATCAACTCGTGGATATATTCTCTTTTTGCAGGATTCGTTTATACATTGCTTTCTTCTACCGGCTTCAATGGGAGTTAATTTTTCACCACACGATCCACAAAAACGAGATGTAGTATGCCATTCTAGTAATGCTCTTGCCTAAATAAATCCCAAAAGTTTAGTAATATGAAGTTTAGATGTCCGCTTTAAAAGCCATTATGTAACTATTGCAAACTAGCTTTAGTAAACCCGTGCATTACACGGATTTAATAAATAAAATATTAATATAATAAAATTTATTAATTTTAAAATAATATTCTAATATATAAAAAAACAGTTATAGCAACTTTTTAAAATGTTGCTTCTAAACTATTTTCAAACAAATAAACATCTTATTCTAAAACAAATCGTATAAAAATGTCATTTTAAATTTTTTTCCTATTATAACTCTCAAATTTGATTATTTTTTGCTTTAAAAAAATGACTTTTTAAAAAATTTCGTATTTTTTAGAAAAGTTTTATGCTTTAGAAAAATTTATTATTTTATAAAAAACTATTTATCTGGAAATAACATTAATAAATAGATTTCTTTTTTAATTTATTAAATCTAAAAAGGTGTTAAAGAATATTATTAGTAATTAAGGTAATTATTTAATAGGAGAGAAAGGCGAGAAAATTTTGGTGAGAATGATTATGGTGCTGCCACGTGTAATCTCAAAATACATTTTTATTAGAGTAGGTAGATTTCAAATCTAACAATTTAGGTGTTTAGATAACATGTATCTTCTTAGGATCAACTTATTAGTTTAGGGTCAAATAATGTGTCATACTAGCCACAACAAAACTTACTAACGTGTTTAGTAAAGATACTTATATGCCCCGTATTTGATCTATTATTTCCTTAGATAACTAGAATTAAAACAATTAACAACACTGAAAGTGATCATGTGGATTATGACAATTTCAAGCAACAAAAACACATAAAAACACTACAAAATCACTATAGCAGCACATCAAAACACCACTTACACCAATGTCCATAATATATTTCTTTCATGGAACTTACATATATTAGTTCAATTAAACCCTCCATTCCTTCTCCATATGTTCAAAACCACATCCTTAAAATTCAAAACAAGCCATGGAAGACTAGTTGTGCATATGCATATGCATATGCATAACCAAATTTAAATGCGAGAACTATATAAACACATGTACCTATTGCTTTAACTAGGATACATCACCCAACATTATGTACAAGTGCTTACACGGTTATGTGGTCATGTATTGAATGCGCCCCTCTCCATATATATGTATGTATATATATGTTCATCACGCTATCTAATATGAATTAGGATTATACAAAATTAAACTTTAATAACTTACATGACCAGCAATTGCAAGTTGACCCATGGCATTCTCATCAGCCCAATCAGTAGCCACCATCAAAGTAGTCAACTGCACAAAACAAAGCTGCATACCACCAAATTTCTCCAACAAACTATCCCCTAAACTCACATCAATCCCCCAATACACAACACTCTTTTCAATTTCATCTCCCTCACTTTCACACCCCAAATACACCAACAAATCTTCACTCAAACTAACCTCTGAACCTTCCAAAACACCCTTGAATTCAGCAAAATTCAACCAACCCAGAAGCCATTTTGTGATCAAATCACCAGTTGATCCAGCTAAAGGTCTCCCTTTTCTTAAAGGTAAGATCTTGAAGCTTAAAGAAGATGGTTCTTGGATATGGGTTTGCCCTGAAATTAGAGTCTTTAGGGTTTCAAAGGCTTGTGTGGGTGAAAAGGGGTCGGTTGATTTGGGGGTTTTTGATCTTATTGGATTGCCTGCAAAAACTGGAGATTTGAGGTTTATTGACATTGCGGTGAATTGGGTGTTTGTAAATGGTTAAAGATTTTTAGAAATTAGGGGCCTTTTTTTTTATGAATTTTGATGAAGAGCATGAGGACAACCGAAGGGGAAATGGAACATGGGTTTGTTACACAGTGTGGTGGGCAGAAATATGACGGGATACGAGTAATAAAGGCCTGTGCTTTCTCACGAGTAGAAGGTTGTTCGTGCAATGCGACGCGACGACATTTTACATTTGACACGTACATTTAATATTTTGTTATTTTTGTAGAAGTTTTATAAAAGTTTATTATGTTTTTTCTAAGCTAAAATTTAAAACACCAAATAATGAATTCAGCATCACAACTTGTATATATGCATTAACTTACTGTACCTCACAAAATACAGATCGTTTCAGCAAAAAGTTTACACCCAAACTTTTAAAAATAAACAAAGGTTAAGTTGTAGTCTCAAAACGTCTTTAAATATGATAGATTAAAATATATAGCTGAAATGTTAAAACATATTAGGTTTTTGGTAGATAATATAAAATTTTATGTAAATGTTAATAAGTGTAAGGTTATTATGTAACTAATTATAAGAGGTAATATGAAAATAATGTTATAAATATTATTTTACCCTCAAAAGTGGTTGTATCTTATGCATTGAATATTAGTAAGTGTTCTTAATTTTATGATATCTTAAAATACCCCTTTCATATGTTTTATATATAGTATAGATTATGTCCGGATGAGCAAATGGTATCAAATAACGATGCCGAACTTATATTGGTATGGAATTTCTTGTACCTTTCGGTACCAATTCGGTACCCAATTTTGATTGTTTTTGGGATCGATGCTTTCGGTTTGATACCGAGCTCATCCTTAATGTGCACAAGGATCTCAACAAGTAAATGTAGAGAAAAAAATATGTTTTAGAATAACGACATTAGCAAAAAGCAAGATGAAAAGAAATTATTAAGTATAAAAATAAAAAGGGGAGCAACGTCATTCCGATCAAAATAAATCATACAACTTAGGTATATTGTTAATTAATCCAATTAAACGTTAGAAGTATACTATTATCTAACTTTTTAAAAGAAGAAAAAAATCTCCTGGTAGAAAATAACGGTAATAACCGAGTTTCAAGCTCCCAGGATAAGCTAAATGGTAGCTTAAATATTAGGTAGCATAAATATTAGAGTTGTAATATATTATGTATTATTGCATTACTATTGTTGTATTTATGAGATATACATAATGTCTCAAAGAATTTTACTGAACTACATGGTATATTATCGAATCTAACAATTCTAGGTCTTTTCTGATACCAACATCGTAGTCGTTGTTGACTCTTGATTGTTGGCTTACAACTACCATGTAAAATTACTTTGTTTTAGCTACATGTTATAGTCTTTAGGGTCGTCCGCATTCTATACAACTAATTCTAAAATTATACGGTTTTAGCTTAAATGTTTTAGTCTTGGGGGTGGGGTTTAAGATCTTTTTCTTGTTTTATATTGTTTCAAAAGTTCTTGTTAATCTCACCTAATTTTGACAGATAAAACCATTATTTTCATGTGGTTCTTCCCGTTGTTTCATAGTTTTTTTTTTGTGTGAACGTTGTTGCTTGGATCTTAGTTACATAGTTTCCTCATATCTCTAGACCTACACTTGCTAGATGACGTTCTATTATGCTCCTCTAGTCCAACATGATGCAAGTGTTGTAAATATATTGTGAACGTAACAATTGTATTTACTTGTAAGCTTTTATAAAAGAATTTTGATGGAACACACATTATGTCTCTAAGCAAGGTTCATTTGTCAAAAACATTTGTTTTTTTAGTTTGTTATGGCACGACAAAATGTGATAAAAGTTGTTCTTCAAGACCCATGTGTCCCACGTTGACGGACCACATTTGAATTTTCAATTCGAATCCTCATCACATATCACACATGATGGCAATATGTGTGTCCCTAAAATTTTCATCTTCTTTTAGTACTTTGTTTAGATTAAGTAAAAGTAAATATGATCCTTGATCACTCTATTTTGTGAGAGAGTTTCGTAACTTAATTCTGTGAATGGTAGTAGGGTTGATTGTTTCTATATCACGTTCTTCTGGTCTTTTGGACTTATAACAGTCAGCTTCGCTAAAGGTAGGGCCCCTTTCCTAATTGTTTTGTTATGTTATCAATAATAGTGTTACACTCGCGCTTCGCCGCGGTTTGATTTGGAGCGTATAAAAAAACATCATAATTAGAGTTTTTGGGATTATCATGGTTTCGGTGAGTTCAACTATATATGCACTCGGATTGTCGCTACACATGTTTTAGTGATTCATTATTATATTGTCATGATACAATTATCAAACAATAAATTGTTATAGATAAAATAACATGACAGATACACGATATTATAATGTAACTAATACAATAACACAAATATTATAGTTGTTGTTGTTATTGTTATTAACCTTATAATAATAAGTAGTAGTAGTAGTAGTATTACTATGATGATATTTATTATTATTGTATCTATTTTTTAAAACATATTAAATATATGTCATTAACTAACATATTTTGCATAAATATTAAAATTATTAAACTCACAATATGCCCCTAGAAGATATTAGTATTATTGTCATTATAAATATGAAGATATATATTAGTTATATACTTAGAATTTAAATAAAATAATACTTAATTTCAATACTATTTAGTTATAATTAGTAAATATAAATTTAAGTACCATTTATAGTATCATATATAAAATAAGAATTAATGTAAGTGAACTAAATAATATCATATTATAAAATAATTTATTAATAATGTGTATTAATACTGAAACTACTATCTTGTCATCTTAAGATATATTTATCATATAGTGGTTTGACCCGCGTGATGCGACCGGTGTCACCGAGTCTCAATTGAAAAGCACAATCTAACCCGGCCTGACTTAAATATTAATTATATTTGGATGTTATTGTTATTATTATTATTATTATTATTATTATTATTATTATTATTATTATTATTATTATTATTATTATTATTATTATTATTATTATTATTATACTTATGTATAATCATAAGATAATACTTAATATTAATAATATATAGTTATAAATATATAAAGCGTAAATGTAAGTTTAATTATTATTTTAAAAGCATAATACTTAATTTAGTGAATTAAATAATGTATTAATTAGATGAATTATACTTAATGAGGGTAATTTAGGAACTATTGCATAACACACTTGTATATTGTGCTTAAAAAATTGTTTTAGGTGTCTTACATTTTAAATAAATTTACAATTGTGTCCTCCCTAAATGCTTTATATAGTAGTATAGATGTAGATATAGATATAGATATAAATATAAATATAAATATAGATAGATAGATATAGATAATACAAATTGAAATACAAGTCGTTGGTCGTAGTTAGGGGCTTTAGATACTCAATAGATATGAAGACTTAGAAGTTAATAATTCAAAATTCTTGTTCATAGAATAATTTATATTTGAAAAGTCACACACATCTTAGAGAATACACATTTATTTTCACTTGGATTTCTCTAATCTATTCTCATAAAGACTACCCATGATAAACAATTTATTAGAGGATAAACTTTTATATCAAGAATATTTTTATATAGTTGAAAGTAAACCATACAATGCTAGCGTAGAAGATAGAGCTTTTATATAACGATCCACAGCTATAGTTCACACCTCATTGATTCAATAATCTGTTCTAACGTTCGGATTTGATGAAGATCATGAGATCAAGTCAACATAGTTTCATTGTGTTGGAGTTAAAGTTTGAATACTTATTGTCAAAGTATTTAAATCTTGATCTTGAACTAGGAACATCTGTCATTCAAGTAGAAATTTTGGGAAGGTTGAATAATTATTTAATATTTCATTAATTTCTTTAATGAATATATTACTTTTTTTCATTTAATAAAACTCAAACATTAATACTTATATAGGTTTTGTCTAATTAAATAAAACAATATCTAACATTACAATATTAACAGTTTAAAACTTGCAAGAAATTTATAAACTAAACAATAAAGTAAAAGTTTATAACATTAAACAAAGAAAAATTAAATTTTAATAATTCAAACTATTGACTATTGATCAGTTTGATCCTAACTAATGATTTGAATAATATTATCCCAACTTTTGATTTTATTATCAATAACATTATCAGTTTAATTATTTGTTAACTCTTGTTAGTTTGTTATTACTTGGCACGTGACATTACTCATGACGTGACATGTGACATGATTTATTGCATAATTAAACTAAAAAAATATAAATATATCACTCAATTTTTGTGTCTCTATGTCTTCAAACTACTCAACAAGTCACAAAATCATTACGTTAAAAAAATTGAGAATGATCTTTATCATAAAGAATTGAGTAATATATTTATGTTTTTACTTATAAATATGTTATACGTCATGTCACGAAGTTAATGAACTGTGAGTCTGAGACTGTTATTAGTAACAAAATAGAAAATTAAGATTAATACTGATCAAAGTTAGTTGAGATTGATATTGGCCAATAGTAAATAATTTTGATAATTAAAATCCAATTTTCCTTAAACAAAAGATTACAAAATGTTATGATTTTTTTATGTGTTACTGGCGATGTTTTCAACGTCACCACTGTTGTTCAACTAGAAATTTTGGGAAAGTTGGATGTAAACTTCAAAGAATTCTCTCAATGATTGATGGATTTGAATCATATCATCCATCTTTAACAAAAGCAAAAGTGTTGGAATATTAGTTTAATATAAAGACTTTGATAATAAATTTTTTTTAAAAAATACGATAACTTGATATCTCCTAACGTTAGAGACCTATACCAACTCATGTAATCAACATTTACGGCAGGTACATTAGCATGTTCTACATTTGCAACTGCTACATCATTCATAAAAATCAAACGCTATAAATACCAAATAATTATCACAAATTTTATACACCAATCTCCGACATTTTTTCTACTCATTTCCAATTCTACAAAAATGCCCCGTCAATTTTATATTCCTTCTTCATGTTCGGATAGTTTCTAGTCCGATGTGTTGGAGTTTTTAGCCTTCTTACCGAACACGTCGACGAGGCTGAAAGTTCGATAAAAATGATCTTAAAACATGATCATGTTAGGGCTAATCTGTGAAATACGCTGTGGAGAATGTGAATATCACTGTTTCGGATGACGAAGATTAGTTTTAGTTATTGTTTTTTTACTAAATTTCAAATAGATTTTATTCTTATGTTGTAACTTTTTAAATTTTATGAAGTTCTTGTTTAAAAAAAATTTTGTGGCATGAAATAGCATAAGTGTCCCCTTCAAATTTTCTGTTGTGGTATGAGTGCCCTTTCCACTCTAAAACACCTACAAATGCAAAAAAAAAATATATTGTTACATAATTTGGGTTTTTTTGGGTTTTGATGATTTTTATAATACAACATTCCAATCAAATTTGGGTTCAAAGTAGAAAGAACACGTCCTAAGTTTATCATTCAAGAAATTTTAACACGTTAGAAGATTGTCGATGAGTGTAATTGTATGAATGTCAATATTATTCAAAATATTAAGCCATAATTAACCACATAGTTCAATTGAAAATGATATAGCCAATGAGACCTATGATTGACTACTTCCCATCATTAAAGAGAGGCTACCCAATGGTGAAAACTAGTTAGCAACTTCTGATAGAAAAAAAATAGTTTAAAAAACTTGGTTTTTCACAAGCAAAGAGTTATGCTTGCAAAACCTTTAGCTATGAATTATCAACACAAACAATGCAAAAACTTAGTCTATTGTTTTAATAAACAATAGAGGCGGCTATAAATATTATTATATTATATTTTATTAATCTATACTAATAACATAAAATGTCTAAAGTCATATGATATATTTTTATATTGTACATCTATACTCACCTATGATTTGGACACGTGTTTTTACTATAATGAAAGTTATAGTTTTAATTATGTTCCTCAAAGTTTGACAAAACTAACTAATTTTCTCCAAAAGATTAGAAACATTAATTTATCTTCAAAAGTTTCGTAACTTGTTTTAATTTTAATCCATAGAGACCGATCGTGTAATTAACTCTAAAAGTTAACTGTTTAATAATGCATTAAATGTTGTATATATTATTTATATATACTTTTTATAAAACAAACACTTTTTTGATAATTTAAAAACATATTTATTTACATTATAAAATTTGTTTTTTTAGAGAACAAAATTTTATGAAATATGAAGCTTTAATGCAAAGAATTTTTTTTAAATGTCATTGTTTAAAAAGTATTTTAAAAACATTAGAAGTGTTTAAAAAATAATTTTTTAAAGCAAAATTGTTTTAAAAAATTCAAGTTTGCAAAAATATTATTATCATCTTATTACCAAATTAAATATTATATGTATTTTTTAATAATATTTTATCTTAAAAAGTTATTTTTTATTTTAAATATAAATAAATAACATTTAAATCTAATATAATATTCAACTCGTGTATTACGTTTCTAACTTGATATATATATTGGAATAATATTTTAATGAGGAATGGCCGATTAATCACTAAGCAGTTTTATTTAATAATAGGAAAGTAAGTGAGATGCAACCGGTTACACATCTTTCTATAGCAATTATAAAATAAATAAAATAGTGTCATTGACTCATTGAGGATCACCTAATTAACTATTCTGAATTTTAAAAAAAATGTAAATCAGATCTTGATTCATGGCAATACTTTTGACCTATGAAAACCATTTGACTATATTTTTTAAGATATATTAGATATTCGTGTTTTACGCAAGTTAAAATAAAAAGATTATAATATATATGTGTATTATATATATATATATATATATATATATATATATAAAATTCAATATATGTTATGAATAACATATCAATAAAATTTTTATAAACAATAAACATATTTAAGTTATAAACAATACTATACAAACTTTTTTTATTATTCACAAATATTCACAAACATCTTTATATACATTTAAAAAAAATTAGTTTTAACAATGATTAGCTAAAAGTTAAATTATATTTTAACAAAATTAAGTCTCATTAAAAAATTTTTAATGAAAACTTATTTATTTCTACAAAGAAATTATGATTAGTATTGTATTAAATTAGCATTTATTAAAAAGCTAATTAAAGTCAAAATTTTTACCAAAAATTATAAATTTATTGTGGTGAGGACATAATCATAAGTGAATCACAAGTGAAGATAATGTGTATGCGTTAGAAAATAGTTATGCAACTGATGATTATTTTTATTTTATTAGTATAGATATTCAACATCAATGACAGAGGTCGTAGAGAGACGATGACAGTTCATAAAAAAATGTACATATTGTTAACATATATTAATTTTCTTAAAATTACAATTATTAACATATATAAATGAACTAAAGTCATATAATTAACTTCACTAATTAAAAACACTATAACAATTATTTTATTAATGTTTATAACAATTAAAGATATCATGAACTAAATTGCATCTCTATCATGTACGTCAATAATATGCTAGTGACTCTTGCTGCATGATTAGTCGATGACTTGTTGGTCGCTAATCTAACAGTCATATTGACATGTGTACCGTTAGTATTTCCATTGGTCATAACTCGGTGATACTTAATTAATGTCCTAAGCAAACATCTTGTAAATTATATTTGTTTAAATAATTGAGTAACAAACTCGTTGTATTACGTCTTAGTTTTTTATTACAATTCAATCATCTTTTATATTTTAAGCATTCTCTTTTATATATACTACTAATTACCAACTTTCTTATACATTATGGGTTGTACAACATGTTTTAATGGTTATACCTAACTTTTGTCTTATTCTTTTTAATCTTTAACTTTTTCATTTTAACCCAATGCTTTTACGTATTTTACAATTTAGCCGAAATATTTTTTTTTTACTTTTAACTTTGATCCCTATACTTTTTGTAATTAAAAAAAATTTGTTTTATGTTTCGGTATATTTTGCGAGTTAACACGACGCATTGTGCGTGTATAGTTCAACGTTTTACGTTTATTTTTCCCCGTTTGACGGTAACGTCGCAATGCGCTGGTTCAAGAACGACTTAGTTAGTGTTTCATATGTTTTACGTTTCGCCTAATGGTGTATCCTTGGTTCTATGTTTCGTTTGCTGGTCACTAACAGTGGTGTGTCTTTGGTGCTACTTGACATGGTTTTATGCCCCTGCGGTAACACCGGGGGCTTAATACTAGTTATATAATATTTGTCAAAATAATCAGTTTAGTTACAAGTATTAATAAATAAATATAAAACCCAACTAAAAAATTTAAAATAATATTATAATAAATAAATATAAAACCCAACTAAAAAATTTAAAAATAATATTATTTTAATCAGAAATAGGGTTTGTGAGAGGGGAAAGAGAGATGAAGCATGTGTGGGAAGGAGAGCCGCCTGTGAAACGAGTTAGGGGCTGTTTGATTTGCTTCTGACCCGGTCAAAATGTCTGACCCACTGATCCGGTCAGACATTTTGGCCGGTCAGTGTGTTTGATTATCACATTTTTGCGTCTGACCCGATCCGACGCCACTAACCCATGCCTATTTTCCCTCTTACCGGGTCAGTTTTGAAACAAGCTCTTACCCGGTCATCACTTTCTGACCGAGTAAGAACAATCAAACAGCCCCTTAGTCGATCAATCAAACACAAGCTAACGTGGGTGCACCCGCATCCAACAACATTAGAAACGTGTCCCTACTAAAAAAATTCGAAGGTTCAAGTCGTATCGTGAAAAAATAAAATGTACATTTAAATATTTAATAATACGCTTACATTAAAGTTGCATTATTAATTTTCAGGCCCCACTTGATCTATAAATGCAGCCATTGACTTACATTATTGTAGTCACATGATTCATTTTCCCAAAATGACAAACCCAAGCAACCATGGGTCATGGTGGTTTGTATGGGAGGTCATAAACAGCAACCAATATGAACTTACTATGGTTGCACTTGTGATCACAATTTCAGTACTAATCTTGGGTGTTTTATGGTACAAATCAACACTTGGGACCACCTCACCACCGCTACCCCCGGGTCCCCGTTCGTTGCCGATTGTCGGGTACCTCCCCTTTCTTCGTCGCGATCTACACAACCAGTTCGCGACCATGGCCGACACCTACGGCCCGATCTTCAAGTTCTATCTAGGAAGCAAGCTTCACGTGGTGATCAATACACCAGAGTTAGCAAAGGTTGTGGTGCGTGACCATGATGAGACCTTTGCTAACCGTGACTTGACAGTCGCGGCCTCTGTAATAACTTACAGAGGCCAGGATTTGGTATTTGCAAAGAACGACGCCACCTGGCGTAACCTTCGAAAGATCTTTGTCCACGAGGTCTTAAGCAACAAGAATCTTAAAGCATGTAGTTCTTTCCGGACGGATGAGGTTAGAAAAACCATAAAGAATGTTTTTAGCAACATTGGGAACAATGTTAACATAAGTGAGATTGCTTTCTTGACCGAGGCTAATGTCGTAACACGAATGGTTTGGGATGATACGTCGTATAAAGGCGAAAAGGGTATTCGTCTTGGAGCCGAATTACAAACGACGGCATCGAACATTGCGAAGATATTGGGACAACCTAATTTATCGGATTTCTTCCCGGCACTTGCTTGGTTTGATCTACAAGGTGTTGCGAGGAACATGAAGAAGGAACATATTAAGTTAGATCGAATTTTTACGCACATCATCGAAGATCGAATCGAATGTAACTCTAAGATGTCGAACGATGGCGTTCGACACGAAGGAAAGAAAGACTTTTTACAGATCTTGTTAGATATCAAGGACCAAAACGATGCATCACTTAGCATCACCCAAGTGAAAGCACTTCTCTCGGTAAGATTTACTCGTCAATATTATATCTAATCTTAGAAAATCGTTTGACTTCTAGGTTCAAAGTCAAAACTAAGGGTCAAGGGGGTCCATTGATCATGTCACCTCAATTTATTAGAGTTTTGTTATAAGATCTCTAAGCCTTTAAAAAAAGTATGGATGATTTGAACCCTTTAGTTGTAGTTCGAGGAGAAGAGATCTAATGAGAAGTCCTAACCACGGTTTTGAAAACCGAACCGGACCGGCCGGTCCGACCGGTTGGACCAGGAACCGGACTCCAATCTGGTCTGGTTCGGTGCTTAAAACCGTTTTTAACGTTGAACCAGTGGTCAGACCGGTTGAACCGGTCGAACCGGCGGTCGGACCTGGAACGGGACCGGTTGAACGGGAACCGGACCGGTTGAACTGGTCTTTTTGTATAACTTTTTTTTTTTTGTAATTTTTACATATGTATAAAAAAGTAATTATAATTTTATCCGGTTCTTATATACGATTCGACCGGTTGAACTGGTCCGACCAACGGACCGGTAAGACGTCAGGTTCACTGTCCGGTCCGGTTTTAAAAACATTGGTCCTGAATAAGAAGTTGTGGTTCCACACTTGTACATTCTTCATGTTTTCTAAATCAGACGTCAAGCATCCATTATTTAAAATTATTGTGTATGAATACAACAACTTGAGTGTAACTAATGTAGAGTTTAGTCTCGTTAGACCGGACCAAACCAACCATTTAAATCAGTTGAACTAGTGGTGCGGGTCCAAGTGTGGAGTAGCAAACTATCTCTTTTTTGGAGGTTCTTAATCGCTTGTTCAAGGATGGCTCACTAATATAGTCATGACTTGGGCTAGAAGTCTTCATTTGAGTCTGCGACCAGTCAAAACGACTGTTGGTTTGAGAAGCACGTTTTCACAAACGCTAGGCGGTTTGGGTCATCGTTTTGGCCCAAAACGGGTTATTCTATGAGTTTTTTTTAACATTTTGTTTTATTTTTAGTTTTTGTTGGACTTTGTTTGTGGCTCAGTTTTTCGTCCGTTTATGTTTTGAGGCCCATTAAACTTTTGGTTTCTTTTTTATATTCACATAACATCTGTGAGATAAACAGTTTTGTAGTTTATGAAAAACTATTTTCTTCCTATCACAAGAGTGTGTTAGTGTGTGAATATCCTGGTTGTTGATATTCTACGTAAATCAACGATAATTATAAGAATTATTTTTAGCATTCATTGTGAATCAACAGATTCAGTTGTTATCTTTTGCTTCCATCTACGTCAACCAGAAACCACAGCTTTCATCAGTTTGGTTTGTTGGTTTTAACCAGAGAGCGATCAAATCGGGTGGTTCAAACAGGACGAACGGCTTAACCGATCACCCGGGTCATGGGTGGAACTGGAATTTTCTAATTTTTGTATGAATTTTAGATTTTGAAGCTTTAGATGTTTATAGAGTGTACACAAAGTGTGCAACACTTTATAGGAGCGTGTGAGACAAACTCAAACTGAGAGTTTAAATGAAAGAGTAAAATTAAATTTCTAGAAATTTTTTTATTATTAGTAGGATTAGAAACATGACCAACTTTTTAAAACTCAAGTGCCTCAGCCACCTTTTTCGATAAGTATGGAACTAAAATATACATTTATCATCGATTGTATATGTTAGTAAGATTATTATATTTTGTTTTATACTTTTATGTATTACTATACGATACATTTTCTTGAAATTATATGTATATTATCTTAATAATTAATTCTTATATTATATATAATGGTTTCCTGCTCAACCGGTCCTACTAGTAGATCGATCAATAAAACAACATGTTTGTTGTCTGGTCTGGTTATGTAAACATTGGTTGCAAGAACGACTAACACGCTAACCTTTCTTGTATCAGGACTTTATGATCGCAGGAACTGAAACAACAACAACACTTATAGAATGGGCGATGGCGAATATTATGAAAAATCATAACGTAATGAAAAGGGTTCAAGAAGAATTAGCAGAAGTTGTTGGATTAAACAACATGGTCAAAGAATCTCATCTCACAAAACTACAATACCTAGATGCAACGATTAAGGAAACATTTCGATTGTATCCTATAGCTCCTATCCTACTCCCACGGGTGCCAAGCAAGGATTGCGTGGTAGGTGGATATACGATTCCAAATGGTTCTATCGTCTTTTTGAATTGTGTATCAATCCAACGGAATCCTCAATACTGGGACAATCCCTTGGAGTTTAATCCTGAGAGGTTCTTGGCTAACGAAGGGACAGATAAATGGGATTACAGTGGAAACAATTTGAAGTTCTTCCCGTTTGGCTCGGGAAGAAGATCGTGCCCAGGTGTTCCATTGGCCCAAAAAATGCAAATGTTCATTTTGGCTTCGCTCTTGCACTCGTTTAATTGGAGCTTGCCACCCGGTGAGGAGCATGACCTTTCGGAAACTTTTGGTGTTACATTAAAGAAAAGTAAACCACTTATTGCAGTCCCATATCAAAGATTGTCTGATGTGAGCCTCTATATGTAATCATGTAAAAACTTGTGTCCATATGGTTACCATTCTGTTCAAATAGATTAGAAACTTGATTTGTGTTTGAATTCTAGTAGTTTGTGATGGTTCACATTGTTTCACGAAATATCTAGTAGTTAATTTGGATTTATTATGTGACTTGCACACTAAAAATTCAAACCATATGAAATTTAGCTACAATCTTTATATATATATATGCTAGCGGTATTATAATAGAAGGAATATAGACAACACATGAATGGCTAACGTGTAAAAGAACTTCTGAGAGTCTATCTTTAAATAATTTTACATAATTTGTACTAATCTCTCATCTCTCCAACGTCCTAAAAGGCATCACATTAGGAAATAACCTAAAAACGGTAAGTTTAAAAGTTCATCTTACAAAATAACCAAAAGAGAGTGATTTTGACTTTTATATACCCCTTTAAGCTTGTGAACCAAAGGGATAGATGTTGTAAAAACCACCATTGCGTTTAGTGTTCTCTTGAGAAGCATTCAGTGGTATATATGAAGGCCACTTTGGTAATTTTAGCAAGATTATATGAAAATAGACTATAACTAAACTAATAAAATCATACTATTTGGTAATAAAGTTATATATTATGTTATAACCTTTTCATCTATCACAATGGCTCATGTGAAGATGTTAGCGTCAAAGATATATATTTCGTATAAAAGTAATAAAGGTACAAGTAAAAATATAAAAATAGTAAAATAGGACCAAGGGTGAGCATGGTTTGACATCCATTATAAGTGAAGCTATAACTGATGTTTCAATTTCACACCATTATATCCTATGACCTATGAGCTTTAAAAACAATTCGGTTATTGAAAAAGATAATCTGGCAAGCAACATACTTGTAAAAACACTTGTTTTTACTTTTGGCAGTGATGTAATCCTCCACAGAAAGATCAGAGCCCTGCATAGATACCCATATATAATACATTTTGGTCTATATTAATGTCTTTGAATCTTTCTACATACAAGTACTTGAATAATGTTTTAGTATTTATTATATATCCTCTGTTTTTACTTGCACAAAATCTTCAAATAAACCACATTGCTTGATAATCCAAACGCACCAAGTAAATGCATTACACAGGTGCACAATTCTTCCCTGAGGAAAACTTGAGTGAATGTTGGTCATTGCTAACAAAAATAGCTACAAATTTACCAAAAAAAAAAGGAAATAGTTGTTGCCAAGCAGGATAAATTGAACTATAGTTTTAGTGTTATTTTCATATAAATTGTAAATAGCTATAAATATCCAATGTTGTATTATAATATTTTTTATTTTAATATTTATATATTTATAATCATATTCTCTTGAAGCAGGACGTTACATCATTCCTACGTGTATGTTTTGATATCTAAAACGTCACCAAACTCGCTAAAGAAGTGCGCGTACACACCATATCACCCAAGCACAAGTACTAGTCTTTACCTACAAACTAACCAATTATAGATATGATGAATATAATAAATTGGGATTTCATTTGCTATCAAGCCAATGTGAAGAGTCTCTTTAACAGTCTTTGAACATTATAAATTCGAGCCAGTGCACAATCTAATACCCATAAGGTATCAGGTATATAGACGGTCGACGGATATCAAGTATGTCTATTTGTTGTTGAAATTAGTAACTGGGAAAATTATCTGCCTGGAAAAATTAGCTCTTGCTTAAAAATAACTAAAAATATAAGGACAAAAAGGTTAATTAGTGATTGGACTAGCATATTTATCTAGGAACAAAAAAGTATTTACAAATATGGTTTCGGTAACATCTCATGTATGTTTAAGGTGACAATTTCAGATATCACAAAATATAATACCCGTGAATGTTTTCTAGAGCTAACCACATATTATTTCTCGTAAAAGGATATCTATCTTAAATGCTTTAAGTTCAAGTTTGACTTCAGGCCTTAGTTCAGGTTTAGGTTTGTTTGGCTTCCTTGAACATATGCTTTGACTTAAAAATGCAAGGTTAGATTTTTATATATGAAAAAATTGCAAACTTAGTCCATGTTGCTTGATCAAATTACATCTTTGGTCCCTAGGTTAACATAGTCTAAAAGTTTTGCTACCATATTGCAAGCTAGTCCCTAGCATTAATGTCACACCCCTCGCGGCTGCGAACTTGTAAGGAGGTAAAGTAATCGGATATTTTGAACACGTGGTACTTAAGAAAACTTAAATTCACTCATGCATTCAAAAAAAACTTAGGCAACAAAGTATTAGGGTACAAGTCTTTAAAGATTCAAGAATAAGAACCTAGCATCCTAAGCTTATACAAAATAATCTTCTATTGTGTCCTAGTCGTGCCATATCTAAGTGAAACCCAAAACGCTAACTTTGGTTGTTTCCTGAAAAACATGTTAAAAATAGGTCAACAATAATGTCGATGAGCTCGTAAATTTTAAGACTCGATAAATAATTGCAAAGTAAGTAGTCAAGTATGAATCAAAAACTCATCATGTAAAGTCGCCATAACACATGTAAGGTGAAATGTATTTATTTATCCACAACTAAGCATTTGAATGCATGCCTCGTCGATACTTATTCCAAGTATAGTAAGAAAAGTCAAGTTATAGTCTGCGTTGTAATAATCATTCAATATCGTTGATTGCAGATTTACGCATTCCAATCAGTCGAGAGAATGAAGATTGTCAGTGCCAATAGTACTATCTATATTAAACCTGCGACTCCAACCTGGAGATAAATAGTTGTGTAACATAAAGATGTCCTTGTAACTCTAACCCAATAAATAAACATCCGTTACCAAAAAGTGTATAAGCATAAGACATAATAGTAATGATTCAAGTAAAGTCATTAAGTGACATGTTTCTCCCACGGAATTAGTAAAAGTAAAAAGGGCTACGAAAACTCACTGATTGTTGGTTCTGATACGGATAAGGTGAAACAAGATGGATTGCGCTTACACCGAAGCAATTCCTACATATATATGCTTTGGGCAAATAAGGTTTACGTTCCGATTAATAATTCGTTAAACGAAGTGACGAGTCAAGTGTTACATAAAATAAGTTTTAGTTTTAAATTATTGATTGAAAATAAACTTATCCAAATTTATATTTTTGTATGTTTTACGAACCGTTAGTAATATTCAATTATGAACTTAATATTTACAAATAAGTGTATTAAGATATATGCATATTATAAAATAAGTATGTTTTGTCATAATTATAAGTTGACATGTGATTATACAACATTTTGTAATATATAGTTTGTTTGCTTAATTTCTGTGTTTTTATAAGTCGTTATGCACTAACGTTTTAATTAACCAAATGTACTAAATAAAATATGGAACTTTTAGTATACTTGTATACGAGTCTTAACTTACTATAAAAATAAATGTGATATTTTATTGACTTCATTTAGTAGTCCCAAAATTAATTGTATTCTTTCAAAAGTATGTGCAGCTATATTATGGAGTTTTAAAAATATTTTAGTTATTTGGGGGTAAAATTTTAACCATTTTAAGTGTGACCACTTGGATTTTAAAGCTAACGCATACCACTAACTTTCAGAAAAAAAAATCAAGTTAATTGGGTAAAAATTGAGGGAGTTATGCCATCCTAAAGTCGACCTAAGTATTCGGCCGAAAAATCCAGGTTTGACATTTCGTCTTGTACTTAACTTTTGAGGATCCAAATCTTAATGGAAAATTATGAATTTACTATGGTTGAAAAGATGTTTCTTTGAACTTAACTTTAGGCTCTAGAATTGTTTATTTTTATTTTTTTGACCAAGTTACGAGCTTTCAAAATTAAGGAAATTTTGTAGCAGAATCTGTTTTATAATCAAACAACTTTTAAGCCATATTTTTTTAATATGATCAAGTAATCCACTTGTTTCTTGAATGTTAGATGACTTAATCAAAAGTATATGTTTATAATTTTGTTTTCTTAAACATGTTTAAGTGTTTCTAAAGTATAAGAGAATGAATACATCAACGTTCGCAAGAGAAGAAGCTTGAACAAAGGGAGTGCGTGTGATGCACACTTGCTGAGATGAAGAGGGCTGATTCTATGAAGGAAAAGTTAGGGTGCTGGTGCATTATAAAATAGATCAAAGGAAGGTAATTATAGGGGCTTTTGAATAAGGGATGGGTATGGTAGGAAGATGATGATGTATGGGATGGTCTAGAGGGGCACGGTTGAAACATGGCCAAAGGGGGCCCCTTGATCTTGATTTAATCCTTGCAAGCAACAATTAGTCATCATTATTTAGTATAAGTATGAATGAATTTTGATTTTTATAAGATCTTCTTGAGGGGGTGCTGATTTTGGGTGAAGGAAGGTTTTGATTTTCATGGTTTTAATGTTTTGTAGTTAAAAGATGTTTACTTGATTAGATAGTTAGGTTTAACATCACTTTTACGTTAGCGTAAAATGGAATTTTGTTAGTGTACGATAATTTCGTTTTTAAATCGCATAAATTAAATCTATATATTCTTTTGTAATCCGTTTGAGGTTTCTAGTAATATTATCTAAAATTAATTATATTTTAATTCAACTAGTGTGTGTTAATAGTCATGTGTTATGGTGCCTTAATGAAAGGTGGTTTTATATTTATATTAGTATATATAACGTAGATGCAAGACCGGTTAAGGGATGGTCAACACAATCAGTCTCACAATAAGGAGAGTGTTAGAACACTTAACAGATCAAATAGGAAATCGGATTTATGGTGAGGACGCTAAGAACACAAGCAAGTAATAAGACAGAACAAAAGAACAAGAACATGTAAGTATGATTTTCAAGAATGATGTATATTGCTCTCAAGTTCTCTTACAAGTGTTACAAAGCATCTTTGACAAAATAGAATATGAGATACTTTATACTACATCCTACAGCCGGCTATACTTTGAAAGTCAGCTAAAAATACTAATTTAGACAACAAGATCAATGTAAAGTCAAAAGCCAGATTGTCTTTTGACTAATGACTATGACATGTCATAGCTCACATCCTAATACATTAAAAAATAATAAAAAGTACAAAGTAGAAAGTTATAGACTCTAAACCTTAATCTACAGTTGCAAAATCATAGACCTTTTCACAAACTTATACTAGTTGGTGAGTCTTCAGAGTTGCAACGGAAAGTGGATCAGGTTTATGCAAAAGTTGATCAGAGAAAGATGTCTTCTCTATCTTCGGAAGAAATCAGTCTTCACTTCATTAGCTTCGGAAGATTTTGTCTTTTAAGCTTCAGAAGACTTCATCTTTGGTTTTGAAAGATTTGGTCTTTGGCTTCGGAAGATTTTACACATAGAATATTTTTTATACGGAGTGTAAAACTTCCGAAATAACTTCTACCTTGTTCATAAGTGCATGCATGCTGAAAGCTCTTTGGTTACTTTGTTTGCATTAGTCTTTCTTATATAACCTTACAGTAGAGATAAATCTTTAGTTTATCCTCATGAATATATTTATCGTTGACATAAATTGTCAACATTGAACTAGTGTTTGATATTTATATTGGGTCATTATTTGTGAAACCCATTCGGCGTTTTCTTACTATGCGCGTCGGTTAAATCATGATTATTTGATAGTTTGATAAAACGTCAAAAATATTAAGTTGTAATTAGAGGTGTACAAACCGGTTCGTGGGGTCAAACCGGTTCGGGTTCAAAACCGAACCGGTTTTTTGGTCATGGAGTCAAACCGGTTCGGGTTACAAACCGGTTTGGCTCACCGGATACTCGAACCTGTCAAACCGATTCGGACTGGTTTGAAACCTGTTTTTTTAATAAACCGGTTTTAGAACCGGTTTAACCGGGCTTTAACTATTGAAACCGGTTTATAAACCGATTTTGAGGGTAGGGTTACCAAACCGGCATACAAACCGACGGTTCGGGTCGGTTTGGGACTGGTTTGGGCCAAACCGGTTTTTCTTTGAAACCGGTTCCGGTTTTTTTTGGCTGAACCGGTTCCCGAACCGGTTTTTTTGCCCATGACTAGTTGTAATGCATATCAAGTCCCTTACAATTATTTGGGTTCATATAAAATATCATGAAATGGTTTAAGTTGAGGTGATCCTAATTTGATTATCATAATGCCGTAGAATAATTACTTAGTTTGTATCTTAAACTAAAATAAGTGTGTATTATATGAAATAATATAATTAATTAAATGTCTCTGATTTTCAGAAATGTTACAATTAACTCTCGTTAATTTTTAATAGAAAAAAACTTGCATGTGCCCTTTTCATGAGGGTACTTTAGTCCTTTCAAATTGACAACCTTAATAAACACATAAGTTCATCCCCAAAAGAAAGATTTAAAAAATACGATCACATACAAATAGGGATGGCAATGGGATGGGTTTGGGACGAGTTTAGGTAATCTCAATCCCATACCTGATTAGAAATGTGCATCCCATACCCTCCCCAAAACTTGTCGGGTATGTATCGGGTAGTTACCCGTCAAGTATTAGGCATACACAGATAATCAGATACACCCATCAGTTTCATAAATGATACTCGTTGGATATACCTGTCAGGTATCTCTTCAACATCTCAGCCAAATCTCTTTGTCACTATCTCTTTTTGACAAAAAACATTTCTCGTTGTCTCGTCGACTCTCTTCGACCATGGTTATGGTTTGAAGGAGAACAAAAAAGTTAATTGTCGAGTTATTCGAGTAGAAGAATAAGAAAATGCCCGAGAGGAAAAGAAATTGAAACTAAGAAACTTGGAAATTATATAATATAATTAAAATAACAAAAAAGTTAGGTAAATGGGTGTGTTTAATCGGGTATCAGGTCAGGCAAAAGAGAATATAATGTGATGCTATATTGTAACACCCGGTTATTTATTTATTTTAAAGCCGGCGAGTGAAGAAAAAGAAATAAAGTCCAAAGTCGAGGGGCCAAACTCGCCACCGAGAGAAAGTCGAGTTTGGTGGTATTTTAAGGGAGAGGGCAGCCATAACCCTCTTCCCACACTCATTTTCAGCCAAACAAAAGAGGAGAAGAGAGAAAGGGAGAAAAGAGAAAGAAAAGTTGGTTCGGATTGGTTCGAGTGAGCAAAATCGTTGAGGAGCGAGTCAAATCGAAGCTCTTCTCGTTGTGATCGTTTGTGTGAGTTCTAGAACCCCTCATTTACTTGTTTTCAACCGATTTTGGGGCTGGAAAGCATAGAAAATCCGTTTTTGTATGTGTGTGTGTTTGACCCATTTGGGTGTGTTACGTGTGATGCGTTTGGAGTTTGTTTTCGGGTTTGTGTGTGCTTGTATGGTGTTGTGGTATGCATTTCTAAGGTCTAGGATGGTTGATTTAGGCTTAGAATGGGTTTGGATGAGCTTGGAGGTCGAAAATGGCAGATTGGGTTCGGGATGAACTCCTTTTTGCATCAGCTAGGGCTAGGCGACCGACTGAAGGCCATACGGCCGACTGAGGTGCGATTGAGGTTCATTCGCACGATTGAGGTTCATTCGCACGATTGAGGGTTCATTCGCACGATTAAGGTTTCATTCGTACGATTGGGAGTCCAGTCGCATGGGGAGTCATACGACTGAGGGTCCAGTCGCATAGGTGCTTAGTTGCTTTAGTTTCAGTCGCATAGGTGCTCATTGTGCTCATTCGCATTAGTTCCATCAGCATGAGGTCCATACGCACGACTGGGTGTTCATTCGCATAGATGTTCATCCGCATGAGTCCAATCGCATGATGTTCAGTCGCCTGGAGGCCATGCGACTGAAGGGTGTCCATACGCCCAAATAGGGTTGTTGCACCCGAGGAGAAGCTTAGTTCAACTTCTAACTTTCGGGGGAAAGTGCAGATGTAAGCATTGACGTAGAAGTTCCCGTAAGTTCATGTACGATGACTATAGAGGCCTTAGAGGTTATGTTGGGCATGACGATGATGTTGCATGTTTATGCATGATGTTATGTATTTATGATGTTGCCCTGTATGATGTTGATGACTGTGTATGCTATGTTCCTTGTTATGATGTATGTTTATCTTTCTTGTGACTTTACGTGTCATGTTAATGAACAAAATGAAGTGTTATGTAACGTCAAGTGAAAGATAAAGAAAAGAGGAACATGAAGTAAGAATGCATGCATTAATGAGTAATGAAAGTAAAGAAAGTCTTGCAAGCATGGTATGCACATCGGGGTCTTTCTTTTTGATTGACCATTTGTATAGAACTATTGCTGCATACCTTAGGTACTGTGACCACGAGGTGCGATGCACCGTTATAGAAGGTATATGATAGGCCTAGGTCTAGAATCATGAACAGAAAGGTATTGCATATGGCAATGGTACATCTATACTCATACCTTAGGTACTGTGACCATGAGGTGTGGTGCACCGTTATAGAAGGTCTATGATAGGCCTAGGTCCAGTACCATGAACAAAAGGGTAAGGTTTATGGTTGATGGAAAGAAAAAGTTGTAATGATAAAATAATGTAAAAGTTAAAGTATGAATGAATGATGAAGATAATAATGATATTATCTGTGTATACGTATGATGTATGATCGCATGTGGAAATGAAAGGTTTTAATGAAAGTAAAGTATGTTTTATTATAAAACTAGAACTCACTCAGCAACGCTGACTTTTTATGTGTTTTCAGTTGGCAGGTAATGATTGCTGAGGATGACACGGGCGGCTACTCGGCTCCTTTTTGGATGGCATTCTTTTGATTAATGTTTTTGCATTGTAATGCGAACAAACTGCGTTTTGTAATGAATGTTGTATTAACTTGCAAAAGCATTTACATGGGAATGAAAGATTATTTTAATGTTCTGTTGCGGTGTTTTATGAAGTACGAATGTAAATATATGTTTTATGTGCGATGATGATCCAATTGTAAGCGTCCCGGGAACGGGGCCTTACATATATACGTCCCAAACCCACAAAGTAATAAAATATAATCTCATACCCAATTAGAAATGTATGTCTCATACCCGTCCTAAAACCTGTCAAGTATGTATCGGGTATTTAGGTATCGAGCATACTCGCGGGTAATCAGGTATGTCAATTGGTTTCATAAATAATACTCTTTGGAATATACCCATAGGGTATCTATTCAATATTTCAATCAAATCTCTTTGTCATTGTCTCTCTTTGACCAAACATATTCATCACTCTTTTCGATCATGCTAGGGTTTGAAGGAAATTTAAAAGTTTAATTTTTAAATTACTCGAGTAGGATATATAAGAATGCTTGAGTGGGGAAGTAACTAAAACTAATAATATAATATAATATAATTAAAATAATATAACTAAAAAGAAATATAATATAATTAAAATAATAAAAAAATGGTTATATTATCGGGTAAATGGGTATGCTTAATCGGATAATCCTGGTTGGGTAAAGAAGTATATCATGTAATAAAAAATTAATCGTATGCCCGGTTCTATACTCGCTTACCTGGCCCTATACCTGTCCCAGATTTCTCAAGTTTTAAGTATATCCATTGACTTCGAGTTTGACTATCATCCTTACGTATAAAAAGGTAACATAGTCTAGAGAACTCAATTAAGATTTATTGGATCGATGAGAAGGTGAAACAACAAGGGGCAACATAATAAAGTGATGTAAAATAATTAAATGTGATCCATGTGGATGTCAACAAGATCTTAATCAAAACCAAACGAGTTGCTTCAAAACAAACAACTCCAAACTGTAACTTCATCATAAGCATCAATGCATGGCAACACTGAACAAAATCGATAACGTATTAGTCATTAGGTTAGATAACCGTGTGTCATAAGGGTGCTAATAGAAAACCTACATAATAGATATTACATATGTATAATTTAATATATTTATAGGTAAGAAAAAAAATCTAACTTTTTAAACATTTGAGTATATATCACATTAACACAGAGTGTGTAAACGAGTCTTGATTCTAGTATTATGTGATCATAAAGTTTAATCATTTAAAATAATTTAAGAAAAATGTTTAGAACTATTTTCATATCAATTATATTTCCAAAAAGAAAATTTCAACAATTAATTATAAACATTTTTTAGTAATATAATTCTAACATACATAAGTTTCATTCTATTGAGAACATGTAGACGAAACTTAAGTGATGATAAGATAGACTGTCTAAAAAAATACCATGTGATTTAAAATTTCTTACTATAGATGGTATACCCTTTAAACCACTCTTTTTTGAACAAATCGACCAAATAAGTAAACAACAATAAGCATCAAGTTTTGAGTAAAAAGATAAAAGAACATCACAAAAGGAAAGGGTGTTTATTAAGGTTTGTAATTTGAAAGGACTAAATTACTCTCACCTAAAGAATACATGTCATATTACCTGTAAAATTAACAAGAGTTAACACCAAATACTAATCTTGAGAGTAGCAAAACTTTGAATTACATTTGCCAGTTTAAAAACCAAAAGATGCAACGGAAGCAATTTTCTTTTTATATAATGAAAAACCTTGAGGACCAGAAATTTACATAATGGTCATTTGACCAACAAAATTTACTAAAACTAGGATTTAGAACGCGCGCTTCGCAGCGCGGCGTTCAAAATGTGTATGACGTAAGAACATAACCTGTACTAATAACATACCATTGTTGTTTTATAAAAGGCTGAAGTTAAGCAAAATGTCTGATGTATTACTTGAATGAATGTTGTCCAAATGATTGGGGTTGCTAAAGCAAACTTTTTTTAATGTCCGATTTGTTATGGCTTCTGATAGGTTGCAAAAGGGTTGTGCCTATGCTACAAAATGGTTATTGTTGCCATTTTATTTTTATTTCTAGCTAGTCCGAATATATGACCTGTTTCGATTAGCTTATTTGATCTCCTGCATAGACAAAGAAAAATATTTTAACAGACTATAATCAAATTCCTGAATTTGAACTTTGAAGTATCCTACTTAAATATTGGCAAATCCTTGAATAGAATAATGGAAATTCTTACAAAGAACTCGTATTCATTATCATGAACTTAACAATGTGCTAAAAAAGCAGAAAGCTAGTTTTCCTTCGACCTGCATGTAACTACTACAAATTAGCCAAAAATAAGTTTTCATGTTCAACAATTGTAATGCAAAACAGAATCACCTATTGTCTTCTCTGCATAAGCTCCTTCATGTGAACTTCAGCACTATCCTTAAGTATCCTTGTCTATGCCTTTAAGTTACAAACAATATCCAAGATATACTACAGTTGGTGGTTAGCAAATATCTTTAAATCATAAAGACCACCAACTTATGATGACCCATCTCTAAAGATCCATCCAAAATCATATAATAGAAAATGATTATACCTCAGTTTATCAAGAGTATGTTTCAGCTTAAAAATATCAAATTGGGATTGCTTTATAACGTTTTTAGAGCTACAGCCTACACAAAGCACATCAAAGTATCAGCTAAGAGTAACATAAGTGACAGTTAAACTCATAAAAGCTGAGATTGTTATACCCGAAACAACCTACACAAAGCATATCAAAGCTGAAATTGTTATACCTGAAGCACCATAAAAGTACAACAGTTATAACTCATGAATACTCATTTACATGTTACATATTTTTCTCTTCTTTATAGTTGCCAAATTGCTTCACAACATCTTTAGATGCATCAACAATCACAGCTTCATAATATCCATAATATATCAATTATATTTTGATTATAACAATATAATTAAAGACTAAACCTCCCACCATGTTTAAAGAACACCAATCTGCACTCTGTTCACTTTCAAAATGGTATCAAATAAGTATTTTGAGAATGTGCCCAATCACTTGATTATTATGATATATTGTACTTGAATAAGGCCATTTTACATATCCGTTGGTAATTCAATTATATAATTCAGTTCTTCTGAAAACATATTTCCTACATATAGAAACTCATTCTTCGTTAGAGATCAAAACCCTGAAAAATTATGAACATATTCAACAGATTGTTGAATCTCTTAAAAAAAGACCTTGAAAAATATCCCAAATCAAATGCTCCTTATATTTTCCTGAATTGTGATTAAATCCCATATCTAATGTACAATCAGGTTCATCTAAAGCCAAACACACTTATAAATAACATTTACAAGTGCAATGGTAAAGGCGGACAGATTGGGTGACGGGTTAAAACAAGTTGTGTTAACCCAAAAACAAGCCGATAAAAACAGTTTGTGTGGACCCAAAAACAATTTTCTGTAACAGGTTAGGTGACGGGTCAAAACAGGTCATAATCATTTCATAAAGGTAATCATTTCCTCAATACTGAAAAAGTTGTCGGTGATTCCAAGCTTATTTGAAGTCACAGAACACATTAGTTTCAGCAAGATTAAAGACAACAAAACTCAAGATTGGAAACATTTAATGTAAACTCCGAAACCTGATGTAGCCTGTGTACACATTTTAATAACAATGTCATAAACCCTAATCAAAACTTTAGCAAGATTAGTTGTCTTAGTTATAAAAGCAGAACAGTAAACAACAAAACATAACCAGAGTCACTCTTCAAATATCAAAAATAAAGCTTTTGGTCCTCTATTAGTAACATTAAAGACAATAAAATTAAACACAGATTGACCTCAAAACTTTATTTTAGTAACATTTAAGACAACAAAGTTAAGTAATTCAAGAAAACCACATACAACAATCGAAAAATAGAAATCGCATGAAAAAAGGTATAACAAATCCATAAGATCTTAATAACTGTGAATCTACTAAAACCCCCAACTATTTTCTAAATGATACGAAGAGAATCAAAGTGGATGGTCAAACCTAAGCAATGTCCTTCATTTGTTACATAATCTAAATCCTGGTAAAGAAGAGGTTACAGCAGGCCACACTCAGCCATAGGAGAAGACAACATCCGATGAAGGCCTTGACGCAAACAACAATGACGACAACCGCCGGTCAGATCCACCGACGACGGCCACCGTCTTCTGTTACACCGACGACGGCCACCTCCGGTCGGCACAATTACACGAACCAGGAGGCATTGTGTAAAGGACAAAACCAGCGACAACGGAGACCACCGACGGTGTAACAGAAGAAGAAATCGTCCACTTGAAGCGCGACCGGAGGTGGCCGTCGTCGGTGTAACAGAAGACGGTGGGGGTGCAGGTGGATGATGGCGGCGGTAAAGGAAGTCCAAATCTCGATATATACAAAATGATGCTGCTCAGGGGTTAAAATGAAAAGCTTTAAAATTTGTGTGGCAAATCTCAAAGATCACAAAAGCAACTGCTGATGGCAGTTGCTTTATTCATATTATTTATTCATATTATGTAATAAACTTTGACCTTCAAAATTAACAAACTATTTTTTATTTCCCCACTTGCCACCTAAGCAAGATTTAGGCTAAAAATCTCGTCCAAACTTTAAAAGATAAAAAAAAAGTTTTTTAATTATAAAATGTTTATGACTGTCTTGTAAGTATTAACATTATAATAAAAATAAATTATATAATATAATTTATGTATTTTTTAATAATCTCGCCCATCTTTTACATGTATTATTCAAAAATAATTTTTTAATGTAAAACTATTTAAAAGATAGATTTATAAGCTTTTTTTTACGTTCATAAAATCTCATAACTTTTAATTATTAATAACTTTATAAAAATATAAAATTATATGCATACATAACTTTCTATAAGCGTAATCAGCTCTCCCCATTTTTAAAGTTTTATAAATTTAAATAAAAACATTTTAAAAGTAAAAACATTTGTTCTTTTAACAATTTGTTTAGTTTTAAAAGGAAACAGATATTATAAAAAGTGAAACAAAATAAACTAGCTTTGGATTTTGATATGCATATTAGTGTTCTAATAACTATTTTAAAACTTGTTATTATTTTCATTTATATGTATACTGAGACTAAAAAAAGGCCATTCATGTTTATTTAGAAAGCTATAGAATCAGTTTGTAAAAAAATTTGAATGACTCTTTTTATTAATTGATTGATTAAGTATTCATTTCATCCATAAATTTTATAGAAAAAAATACTTGTTATTTAGAAAACTAAACAATCAGTTCATAAAAAAATTGAATGGCTCATTTTATTAATTAATTGATTTTGTATTCATTTTTTAACGTACAATTTTTTTAGATATCTATGTATTTACAATACATAATTATTTTAAAAATAAAGTTATAAAAAATTCCCTAAAAATCTCGCCCATCTAAAGTTCTTGTTATTATGAATTGACGAACAACAGCAACAACAAAACAAAGGCTGTGATACAACAAACACACAATAAGAGTACATAGATGAGCCTCTCAGAAACCCAATTGCATGTTTACAAAGAAGAAGGTAAGCAAACGAACCGAAATTCAACCTGAAATTATGAAAACACCGGACATTAGGCAAACAGAAAATGGTGTATGGAAGTTAATAGAAGGAAAAGAAAGAACATAGGCTGTACACGTGTGAACAAAGGCAGCATGAGGTGTAAAAAATATGGTACCTAAAGCATTAACTATTGTACATTTAGCTACAGTAACAGTTACTCACAAAGCATGGTGTATGGAAGTTAATAGAAAGAAAAGAAAGAACATAGACTGTACACGTGTGAACAAAGGCAACATGAGGTGTAAAAAATATGGTAACTAAAACATTAACTATTGTACATTTAGCTACAGTAACAGTTACTCACAAAGCATATTTGGTTTTTAATATATATTTAATAAGTAAAAATTTTAAATTATTATATTTTTATTTTAATTATTACGTTTGAAAAGGTTATATCTTTTCATTATTATAAATATATTAAAATTACATAATCAAAGTTACAGTAATTTCAAAAATAAATACGAAGTAAAAAAATTATTAAAAAACTTTCGGAATGTATATTGTTATATATAAAAAAACCTACCAATTTTTTTGATTAAAGACATTTTAATCTTTTTTTTAATTATGGACGAGGGGTGTCAAATTGGTAATTATGAACGAAGAATATCCATAAATCATTGCTAAGTCAGCGAGAAATTTGTCACGTGGGCGAGGGATTATGTATGTATTCCTCGCCTAAAATACGAGTCGACGAGAGATTATGAATATTTCTTGTCACGTGAGCAAGGAAGGGACACTTGACGCGATTCGATTGGTTGTTTTTTTGAAATACTTACTTTTTTACTGGTTATAGTAAAAAACATATTTTTCAATTTACTACATAACAATTCGGCGCCGACTTAAAAACAAATAAATGAATTTAAATTTCAAATCATCGGGGCCACGAACGAACATTGTTCCTCCACGTCAGCACACACATACACACACGCACTTCTTCATCTTCTGTACATATAAATTCATCTATTAGCCCTATAAATCAGCAGCTCCAAAATAGCTGTCATAATCGATTAATCACTCAAAATTTCATTTGCACTTTTAGGGTTCTTCGTTGATTCATCGCAGATCCGTTTTCTACAGTCATCGGGATCCATAAGGCATAAAAAAGAAGTTTCTGGGTAAATTTGTTATGATTTTGTTCATGTTCTTGTTCTGCGATGTTTGATTAGTAGTGGGATCTGTTTGTTCTGTGTGTTTTTGTAAGATTGTTTGTGTTATTTTGGTGTGTGTGTTTTTAGGGTTTACGGGTTGTATGGTTTAATCGGGTCTTAGGTTTTGTAATTAATTGGGGATAAACCGGTGATAGTAACTTTGGTGTATTGAGTTTATTGATTTAGGGTTTCTTTGCTTTTAGGTATTTGCTCAGTTAACTGAAACTTTAGTTTCAAACGTTTTTCCAATTAGGGCTTTTTATGATGATGATGATGCATGCATGCTTAATCTTTCAAGTTTAGAGTGGAGATTTTGGGTGTTAAATGCTTTGAATGGAATATGGAAGTGAAATCTAGATAAATAAATTGATAAACTTTCATTTCTGTTGTCTGAATGCTCATGGTCAATTTTGAATTTCATGAAGAACTCTAATGGGTTCTGTCATTTTGCATGTATGATTATGGTCTATGTTTTCAATTCTATTCATTTAATCACTTAGTTTGATTTGGGGATTCATAGGACTATATAAATTGTTGGGAAAGATGACCAAAGATTGAACTTCAGTTTATGCAATAGTTAGTTGTTAAATCGTATTCATCATCATGATTCATGACCCTCATGTTAGGTTCTACAATCACACACAATAGTAGATGAATTTGAGAACTGAAGGAATGCTAAAGTTTATGAGGATGAATAGTTGTTAATGTTTTGAACTTGTTATGTTATACAAACCACTTGGAACATACATGAATCCACTTAGGTGTTTCTTTTGGCTGATGTCGAATGCCACGTAGACTCTTCCGTCGACCCTAACAAATTGGCATTTTACAGAACCCTGAGATCAAAAAAATCATTCAGCAAAATAGCCTTTGTGGTGTCTATATAGGCATGAGTGTGCAAATAACCTATATTGACCATTAACCATCTACCATTAAGTTTACTGGTTTGTATTAGGTTAACAACTTCACTGCTTTTTAACATGTCAATATTTCAGTGTTCAACTTTTCGTGTAATATGAGAAGGTATGTTAGTTTTTGATGCAATTAACACTTCTTTCATTTTGTAAATAAAGCATTTATTTTAAGATTTAATCAATATCTGATTTTTATTAACAAAAGTTTGTGTCATGATATGTATAGACATAACCATGCCAAAGGAGAGAAGAGACCGTTCAGCATCCATCGGTAAGTCTACATTTTCTCCATACCAAAGCAGCACAAGTCACACAAAGCAATCACTGGTCAACAACCCGTTAGAGGATGAAAAAAGTCTTAAAGAATGGGAAGACGCCCGTTGTCCTGTTTGTATGGAACACCCTCACAATGCAATCCTCCTATTATGTTCTTCACATAATAACGGTTGTCGTCCTTACATGTGTGACACAAGCTACCGCCACTCAAACTGCTTTGACCAGTTTCGTAAATCCTTCTCTGAAGGTCAACCGTCAAGCCCATCGACCGAACAAAGTCAACCATCCGTTCCTCTGACCGGAGAAAGTCAACCATCCGTTCCTTTGACCGGAGAAAGTCAACCATCTTTGACAACCGGAAAAAATGAGAAGTCAAAGTTGGTGTGTCCTCTGTGTCGTGGGGAGGTCAACGGGTGGGTCGTTGTTGACCCAGCTCGTTTGTTTATGAACCAAAAGACTCGGAGTTGTGCAAGTGAAACATGTGATTTCTCAGGTACGTATAAAGATTTAAGGAAACACGCGAGGTTGGTGCACCCGTCTGTAAGGCCATCAGAAGTGGACCCCACGAGGCAACAAGATTGGAGTAGGATGGAAAGACAGCGCGATCTAGGGGATTTATTGAGTACACTTCAATCATCTATTGGTGAGGAACAAGATGAAGATAGTACTAGTGATTTATCATTTGCTGATGGCCGTTGGTTGACCGTTCTTTTTCTAATTAGAGTTTTCCGACCCGGAAGCAGTAGTGGGCCCCCGCGTTCTCGGACCCAGGCTCAAGTGATGGTAAGGAGACGGCCAAGGAGACGTTTGTGGGGTGAGGGGTATAATGGTGAGGCTAGAGATGGTAATGTTGATAGTGAATCTTCTGATGGTGAGCCGGGCCCAACACCACGCGTGCGTGGTTTTTTTCGATCGAGTCGAAGACGACCCACTGTAGATAGTGATGATGAATTATGAAACTCATCAAAGGTGAGAACTTTTTTCTTGATGAGTTGACTAGAGGCGGAGAAATTGGTGATCCGGGTTTGGTTATGGGTCAAAAGACTCAAAACAGATAACTTTTTTTTAATATTCTACTCAGCATTGCTTGGTTACAATGTCGAAATGGTAAAACTGTTTTCTTGATCATTTAGTTTATTAGTTGGACCTGAAACGCCAATGTTTTTGTCCATCTTTTTAGCTTTAATGCTAGCAATTTTGGATGTGTAAACCGCTGTGAGAGCATGATGACAGCTTTTGACCCGTTACCATTACAGTTATATATAAAACAATCTAATTCAACCCATCGTCTCATCTACACTGGCATTTTCTTGAGCTTTAACTGATTGATGTTTTATAAATTGGTTCAGGTGGATCTTGATCTATTTCTAGTTTTCTACAGTCGATGATTTGAAGGTTCTGCAAGAGTTCTTGCAGATTTGATGAGAAAGAAGAAAACCCATTTGAAGAAATGTATTTGTTTTCACGCAATAACTTGTATCAATCATCGGCTTTACATATATTCTGAGTTTTATCGAATGCTTTATTTATCAATTTCTGCATTTACAGAAATGGAAATCCAGATTTTATTTACTGAAATGGTCCTTTGAGTACTAAGTACTAACCAAGTATATTTTGTGGTCCTTTGTGTTATCATGCATCAGTAGCTCTTTGATTTTAAATATCTTTTGTGCTTGTGAAGTGCACTTTGATTCATTTACAGGTAATGAGTTGGTTTGTATTAAATTTATGTTAGATTAGTAAATTTGTTTTAAAAAACCTTAGCTGAAATGAAATAGTAGTATGTTCTAATTCATCATAGGGTAATTTACCTTTCTGTTTCATGTGATAATTGTAAGGTTTGATCTTGTTTTACCGCTATACTCTATATGAGTAGGATTTGTTAGGTATATTTGTTTATTTGTCTGTCTGTCTGTTTCAAAACCTTGTAAAACATTTAAATATTGGTTTTGTATCGTGTTTTGTTTCGGTTTCATGTTGTGTTTTCATGTTGGTGTCAGAAATTTACGTCAAAGCACTTGCTTGAATCCAAAAATGACTTTTCCATCTTGAGTGAGGTATTAGAGAATACACAATCATCACCAACATGTAATCATTATTTTGGTTAATGTTATTGGTGGTTTGTGAACCTATTTAGTGGAGAGTATGACACTAATAACTAGGTTTCCGACAACCGAAGTATATTAACATGTGAGTCGATTTTCTAAAAATATATAAGAATTAACTACAATCTTTAAGAGCATAGAAAAATCATCGTCATTTTATATATCTACCACCTTTGGTATGGTTAATGTTTAAAGGTAAACATACGACATATTTCCGATATAATAAAGGCATATGCTAAATCACGCCAAGAAAAAACTACTATTACACTTGATCACCATCGACTATTTTCACATACTCGCTTTGAGATTCCATTTACATGTGATGATATCAAGATTATGAAATTTTGATGATAAGAAAGTATGAGTATTATGTAGACAACTCATACGAAAACTTTGTGCCAATACTTAATTGTGTGGTAAGATACACGATAACATTTCACTTAGTATTTTATTTTGAATGCACGATAAAGCACATACGCAAGTATAGGAAAAAGCTTAACTCGTTGTGTTGTGATTGTTTAAAAGGATGAAAATTTGTAAAATACCACTTGATAAAAGTGTAAGATTTAATATCTTTCAAGTATAGAGATAATTATGTTTTGAGATACTTATTACTATGGTTGTAAATGAACTAGTGTTGTAAATGAGCTGAGCCAGCTTGAGGATTGTTGAGCCGAATTGTTTATTTTTTATTTTTTATTTTACTATTGATAGATGAAAAGAAAACAAATAATTCTTAACCACACACATAATTCCTAAAATTAATTTTTATTGTTTTTCATCAAAAGTTTGTCATATTAAAGCATTCACATCAGCATCCCTATTCATATCGTTATCTTTAAATTATAGAAAAAACATAAAAAATAATAAAAAAATGAATGCACAAATATAATTTAATTGAAAGAATGATAGATATGGGGAAATTAATACGAAAAACTTTTAGAAAATGAGTAAAATTTTGAAAGAATGATAGTTTTTGTTGTTAATTATGAGGAATGAAGATGCAAAAGCTAATATGAATGCTTAATAGGTTGTGAGTGAACATGTATGGGGTTTGTATCGTGTTTCTTTATATTTGGGAAAATACAATACAACTCCTATAAATTTTTTAATATTTTTAAAAGTGGTTGTAAGTAAAAAAGAAAAAAAAACGTAATGATAAAAATATAAAAAAATTATTTAATTGAAAGATAGAGATAATTGTTTCTTTACTTTAAACAAATTGATCAGCTAACAAGTGTGCTTACCTCAACTCGGGCTACGCTCGTTTACCAACTGAACCCGCTCAACATTCTTACAAACCAGTCGATTTCAAAATAATTTCTTTTCAACAAACCATGAGTATCTAAAACAACCTTATTTATTACCATACAAATATAGCAAAAATGTCATACAACTATCATACCATATGAACATCTGTTTATGACCCTACTTGTAACCCTCAGTTTGAATCTCTAACTTCAATAATTTGCTCACCCTGAAATTGTTTTGATCGAATCCACCCTGTCAATCGAGTCCCATATAATACTCCGAGTCATGACTCGTTCACTTCCTTAATCGATCCCCAAATCAAACTTTCACAAATCACCAATTTTCTTCCCATTTTACCCTCCAATTCCCAATCAATTTCCCTCTTTTGCCAACCCTTTTCGATCCGACTGTATATTGCTTTTCGGAGCAAAAGTTATGATCCAAAAGACACATCAAAAGATCTTTAATTTCTATTCTTGATAAAGAATTTATACTTTTAATTGATAAAAGATTATCAGATCAGTGAAATGGGAAGAGAGAGTTCATCATCAAACTCAACAAGCCCTGAAAGAGATTACTGCAACATGGATACACAAGTTTTCTTGAATGTATACGATCTTACCCCTATGAATTCATACAGCATATGGTTCGGATTTGGTATTTTTCATTCGGGTATTCAAGGTGAGGAAAAAACCCGACTCTGATCTGATAATATTTTGATAATCTTTGAATTTTGAGTTTGGTGAAGTGCAAGATGTGGGTTTTGTGGAGTGATTTGAATCTTTATTGGGTTTGTTGTTTGATGTAGTTTAATGTTTTGTATTAGGGTTCTTGAGCTTTACAAGATGGGTTCTTTAGAGGTTTGTTGGTGATCACGAGTTAATATCATAAGTGAAATGATATGGGTTCTTGTAGATTGAGTTGAATCTTTACTGGGGTTTGAATTAGTGGAATGATAATAAGGTTTTCGATTGGGGTTCTTGAGCTTAGAAGATGTGAATTATTGCTGATAATTGACTTATTTTCATGGCTTTTTATTCAATTCTAGAAAGTCTTTAAGTAAATGATTTGAATCTTTAATGGGGCTTTGAATCTTTGATGGGGTTTAAATTATTGGTGATAATGACTTGATGTTTCATTTTTTATCAGGTTTGAAAGTGTTTACGATGATGATTTGGATTTTATCTTTTTGTATTTGGAGTTATGGGTTTTTATAAAATCATTTGAAACTTTCAATGGTTTTTGTTCTAATTTCATAAGTTTGAGGTTTTTAAATTGGGATTCTTGAGCTCTGCATGATGTGTTCTTGATGAGGTTTATTGGTGATCTTGACTTTCTACTTCATGTGGTATTTCAAATTCTATTTGGGATTTCATTTATTTTCATTTAGTGTATGCTTTTTGTAAAATTAATTGATACTTTCATGGGGTTTTTAAATTATAACTATGTTATATGAGCTCCTTGAATTGGAGTTCTTGTGTTCTCAAAGGTGTGTTATTGTGAGGTTTATTAGTGATCATGACCTATGGGAATTTTTGAAATCTCAAAATGTAATAGAACTGATATCTTTTTTATTTCATATTTGACTTTTTGGTGATACAGAATTTTCTGAAAGTTTTGAGGCTTTCATGTGTATTGTATCTATTTTGGTTTAGTGGTTTTTAGGCATCTAAATTGTGGTTATTTAGCTTTAAAAATTTTACCTTTTTCATGAGGTTTATTGATGATCATGACTGATGCACCACAGGGTTCTTTCAGTTCTCAAAATTTCAAATTGCATGAGAACATTGATACGGGTTTTCTTCTGTCTAGATTTGAGGGATGACTGATATGGGTTTTGTAGAATGATTTAGAACTCAAATGGGTTCTCGTTTAAATTTAACATTTTCCCTAGTTCTTTAGCTCTAGATGATGTGTTCTAGGTGAGGTTTATTGTTGATCATGACTAAATTTTTTTTATGGGATTTGATAAAAATGATCATCTTTAGTTTTTTTTATTATAAGTGATGTTTTACCTGGTTGTATTTATTAGCTTCAGCTTTCAAATTGTTCTTAATCTATAGGAGATGTCTTCTTTCAATTAAAATTCTTAATTTGACTTATATTGTGTTTATTGTAAATGAAACTTATTAGTCAAAAGTTGAGACTGTTCATAGGTTACTTTTGGATTTTATTATAAGTTTATTTGCGTCATATTGGTCAAACGGATTGAAATTCATCATTAGTGTATTTATATGCATAAAAATTTCATAAATTACTTTTCTAAAAAAGTTATCTTATTTGGTAATTAGCTAATTATACAGTTTTAGCATCATATACCGCAAATAAATAGTTTTAAATATCCAAAAATGTTTGTGGGACTGTCTGACATGCATGAAGTAACAACTTTGACCCACAATAAAAATCACTTGTTTTGACCCGTCACGCATCCTGCTTGTTTAGTTGTTGGTATTAATTAATAACACAATGTTTTGCAAATCATTGATTGTATTTATGCTATTAAAAATGAGCTTGATAAGAACCTTTTGGCTATTTAATAAAAAATGAAACCTAACAAGCACGTTTCTTGTGCAGTGTATGGTATGGAATATGGGTTTGGAGCGCATGATTTTCCAATTAGTGGGGTGTTTGAAGTTGAACCCAAAAGTTGCCCGGGATTTATTTACAGATGTTCAATCCCATTAGGGCATGTGACCAAGTCGCCTACCGAGTTTAGGGAATTTATTGAAAATGTTGCTTCAGAGTACCATGGGGACACTTATCACTTAATTACCAAAAATTGCAACCATTTTACTGATGATATTGCTGAAAGACTAACGGGCAGAAGAATTCCTGGGTGGGTTAATCGGCTCGCCAAACTAGGTGTGTACAATTATCTCATCTTTTTTGTATTATTTAACATATTTGTGCTATAAAACACTATTTTATTCTATGAAGAGATTGAAGCAGTATAAAAAGGTATCCTATACTAAAGAACACTCAAGTAGATGTGCAATTTCAACCCATTTGCTCATGATGGGTTGATAAAAATAGCTATAAAGGAAACGGGCCAAATGGGTCCATTCCAGGGTGGGTTAATAGACTTGCTACACTCGGTGTGAACAATTTTCTAATCACTTTCTTGTAGTTTTTCCTGTTTCTTCTGTGTAATTTAGTTTTGTTATGGAGAAAATTCAACCAGAAATATAGAAATTATATATTTCACATACTTAAGAATATTCTTATGAAGAAATATCTAGGAAAAGTTTGATATGATATGTATAAGAACAAAATACAGATAGAAAACATTTGGGTTGGAGATCTAATAAGAACACAGGTTGCACCTAACAAGGACTAGATATGGGAGAAACTTTGCAATAATGATCTTTAGTGGTGGGAATTTTTACCCATTTCCGTATGATGGTTTGATTTGGGCTATGTGATAAGAAACATTCCATGCGTGCGCCTAGGCACTCAGGCAAGGCAAGGTGGTTACTTGGTTTCAATTTTAGTTTGCTTAAATCTACTAGATATGTATGAACTTTCTTTCCTTTTAAACCTGTGGTATTAATTGTATTCTTTAGCTGCTAATTACATTTGGTTTCTTGTTATATTTGTGTAATAGTATAAATTTTCACTGTCTTTTATAATATATTATATTATTGAACTATTTTTGTCTCGTCGGTGCACTTTTTTTGTCCCTTACAACTTTTCCTACCAATGATAGGTAATGCTATATCTCTAATGCGTAAAATAAAAATAAAACTAGTCAAATGAGTCTAATGTTCCTTAAAATTTATTTCTTTTGCATCCAACCTCCTTAATCATATTTTCTTGAAAGTTAGATTTATCATTGAAATGATATGATTTTTTTAATTAAATTTGACAAACATTAATTTATGATAAGAAAAAGCTTAAAATATTGTACAAAAGGTGATTTTGAGCTAAGCCAGCCCAGTCTGTTTCAAATCATCCAAAAAAAACCGTTTTTGACTCCTGGGTCCCAATTTGTCATATCTAGCTATGATTATTCTTACAAAGTGAATTACGTTATGGTCAAACCATGAGTTGATTCTAGATCCATATATGAATTCGTATTCAAGGGTTAACTGCTTAAGGGGCTGTTTGGCAACATCTGAATGATTAAGTGCTGAACCAATAAGAGGTCTGAATCATTAAGTGCTGAATCATTAAGAGGTCTGAACCATTAAGAGCTAGTATATAATTTAACTATTCAAAGACAAATGTCTGACCAATTCAGATAATATGTCTTAACCATTCAGAATTAGACCTCTTAACCATTCAGCATCAATATAATGCTTAACCATTCAGAGGTAAATCTCTTAACCATTCAGACATGTGTTCGCGAAACAAACAGTCTGAACCATTAAGTGCTGAACCATTCAGACATCTGAACCATTAAGAGGCTGATTAAGAGGCTACCAAACAGCCCCTAAGTCTGTCATTATTTGTATATACGCTAATATGATATAGTTTACTTCTTTACCCTTTAGTTTTACACTTTTCAAACACAAACACACCACCTCATTTTTGCTTTTTACAGGATTTTTCTTTTAGTTGAACATTAACGAACCTTCATTTGAAAAGTTAAATAATTTGATTATTATTAACAAATGATTTTCGTGAATTTTTTCAGGTGCTCTATGCAGTTGTCTACTTCCTGAAAGCCTTCAAGTAACTACTGTTAAACAGCTCCCAGAGTATCATAATTGTGGTATGTGTTCTTTTGTCATGCCCTTTTGTTCCATATATAAAGTAATGCAGTTTAACTTTTGAGCTGTCAATCTACTTATATTTCACTTTCAAGTTATCATAGATAAATTTGTGATTAACCTAAGATGTTCTTCTGAGTAGTACTTTTGGTTAATCTAGGTTCCATTCTTAACTCCCAAAATTTTTAGAACATTATGTTATATTTGAAGTTGACAATTAGTTTAGTTTGACTTTGACCATTTAAGCGTTGGTTACTAAAACGGCTTATCTGCTTATTTCACTCGTGAATAATCAGATAAGCAATTAGGATAAGCAAACTCAAATACCTTCAAAACATTTTTTTAAATCCTACAACACAACGCAATAGATAAACAATTTTGATAAGCAATTTCCAAATACCCCTCATTATGACTTGTTTAATCATAATTAGATAAGCAGTATAACTACCAAACTAGCCCTTAAAACGCTTTCTTTTACCATTTACTTTTAGTGAAGGCAAAATTGTCAAAACCATCATCTTAGCAATGTTTTGATAAAAAAAAGTTGGTGTACAATCTCTTTTAAAAAGATTAAACGCGAAGCGGGATATTATTATCATTTTACCAAAACAGACCTCAAACATAATAAGTACGTTGCTATTCTATGACATTAGCCGACATTAGCCTATAACACAACGTATAAAACTCAATAATTGGTTTATTTGAGTTGCAGAAGAAGATGGGACCGCCTCTGTGTCAACCTCGAATGCTCAAGAACCATTAGAATTCTTTGATGATACTGAGCAAGATAAGCATCTGCTTTCACCACCAGCGTCGAGTGATGTAGCTTTCATCAAAGAGGTCACTGAAAGCAGACGGCTTCCACACGGGTGATTCTGTTGATTGCAAGTGGTTTCTGTTTTTTTTTTTTTTTTTTTTTTTTGCACTTTTGTTTGTAAAATGAGTTGTAATTTTGCTTTCCCATTATGTAAGATTTTAGAATCTGGAAGACATTATTTGTTTGGAGCTTATTGTATCATATCATTTTGATGATCTGCTTTAGTAAATCATTGATGTAAACATGTTTCAAAAGCAAAAATCATTGTTCATATGCTGATATGTTAATGTTAAATGACTACTTTACACTTGAATCCGTAACTTTAAATGACTATTATACCATTGGATTCGTAAATTAATTTTGCGGTGGTTAAAACTTGACATTTAAACTTGTCTCAATGGTTTAAAAAAAGAGAAAATGAAATGGTTAAAAAAGAGAAGTTGAAACAAAAACTAGAAGTAATAGTGTGTTAATTTCTATCAAATTATTCTTTATAACACTTGGAAGAAAATGATGTGGGTTGATGTGAACTTGTTTTGACCTGTTAGACGACCCGGTTAACTTGCTTTGACCCGTTAGTTAACACGTGTGAGTGGTCTGTTTGACATGTCTAGTGTTTTTCTATGAGGAGTTGGATACAAATAATACTTTAGCCCATAATGTTGCTAAAAGAATTAGGAGAAAAATAAGAATGTAACATGCTAAGACATGTATTGTAACTAGGATTGTGCCCCGCGCTTTGCCGCGGGACCGACTGCCATCGAGAGAATGTATGTCAAAAGAAATTCTATTATGCACATTGGTAAGTTCATTTGTAGCAAATCTTCGTACTCTAATAAAATAGTATATGAGATGACACGTGGCAACACTACAATAATCGTCACCAAAATTTCTCGCCTCTCTCTACTATTAATTGATTACTTTAATTACTAATAATATTTTTTAATATTTTTTAAATTTAACAAATTAAGAAAGATATCTGCTTATTACTATTATTTCTAATAAATAAACTTTTAATAAAATAATAAATTTTTCTAAAGCATAAAACTTTTTTAGAAATATGAATATTTTAAAATTGGTATCTTTAAAAAGTCAATTTTTTAAAACCAAAGTTAATTAAATATGGGAGTTATAATAAGTAAAATTTTAAAATAACATTTTTATATGGTTTGTTTTAAAACAAAATGTTTATTTTTTTTGAAAAAGTTTAAAACTAAAATTTTAAAAAGTTGATATAATTATTTTATTACTTATAGTCATTTTTCATACGTAACTTCAATCATATCTTTAAATTTCATTTAATAACTTAATAAATTTTATTATATTAATATTTTATTTATTCAATCGTGTTTACTAAAGCTAGTATAAGTATATAACTGTAAAATCATTCATTGTAATATAAAGAAATTAATAAAAATAATCTTAGGCATGAAACCAAATAAAATTTAAGAGGTGGGATTTTGATATCTAAAAATAGAGAGATCATACATATTATACAATAATTTCTTTTATTTGTTGTGAGGAACAAATATACAACGTAAATTATAAATATTAAAAATATTTTTGATTATATCCTTTACATTTTATGTTAATCATTCCGCTTTGCTCCACCGAAGGACCATCTTCTTCGTTTGATTTATTTAATTATAAAGTCATCATTTTATGTACCGAATGCCTTAGCCAAAAGACAACTCGTAATTTTCTTTTAGTTGTTTTTTCGTTTTACGGCACTAAAATTTAAAAAGATTATTAATATTACCAGGATTCATAATTTGATATTTACTTGCTTTTGAATTATCAAGATCAATGCACATAATTATAATGTTGTGTGAACATTTTGATTTTTTTATGATAACCCATTAGAGATACATTCACATGACTATTCAATAGAGGTGAAAAAAACGACTTGAAAACTGAAACAAGACAAGAATTCAAACTGTACCCGATTTTAAAACTAGTTTGGCAAAAACCAATCAAGAACCGGCTAAACAATAGGGTTGAAATCAATTTATAACCATATAGATTTAACTTGTAAGAACCCGGTAACCCGACTAAAACTAGTCTAACCTAGTTTCAAACCGATCAACCCTCTCAAGAACCAGTTCCAAACCATAAACGGTTTGACAAATTTTGTTAACCAAAAACATGGCCCGATTTGTGTACCTATACTTGTCAATACCTTACTTTTAATATGATCAGGTAAATAAATAAATTACAGTTTACGCTGAACAATCTTTAAGAGCCTATCTAACGAGGAGTTTTGAGTGCTTTTAGAAGAGAAGTGAGGTGGAAAAAAGAGATAGTGAGGTGGATGAGAGAAGATGTAGGAAAGTTCTTCGTAAAAAAAAAAACTAAAAAAAGAGCATGTATATGATGAGAGAGGAAATGAGATGAGAGAGCTAGAGAGAACGACATGATAGTTTTTATTATGGTTGTGAGTGGATAAAAGAGAGAATAGGTGCGGCAAATACCACCTAGGACATGTTTTTCTATCTCCTCATTAGCCATGCTCCAAGAGATTATGACAAGAAGATAGAAAAAAACCAATGTTTCCGGAATTGATCCGGACAACAAACCAGCCACTTCACCAATTCACTAGTCGGATCGATCCTCTGCTAAAAGAGAATTAGATGCTTAGGCTGGTGGATACAAATCGATTTACCCCTAACGTGACGAGGTGGCTAGTGGGAGACCGGAAGCGAAAGAAGAATACCATGCTTCCCGTGTGTGGAGTTATCCAAGCGCATTCCCGCCTTCCTTCTTCCATCCCGAACCTATCTTTTTACACTTTACCCTTTTAGATGTTTACAATTTGCCCCGTGAAACATATAGTGAAGCGTGCATCTCTTGGTCGAGTGAAAAGGAGTGGAGAGTGATGTGACAAGGTTAGCAATGACGAGTGTATACTCGGTCTTAGTTAACAAGACACTGTCTTTTGAAGGTTTTGGTTCAATTACATGTGTCACATGGCTAATTTTTTTGGTTTAAACTACCATCATGTAAAACCTGAAAAAATTGAGATTCAATACATTCAATGACTATGGTTTAATTATGCCACACAGTTACAATAACAGATCCAATACACCATGAATTCATAAAACCCAGACCACTGAATGTTTTTTTAATACACAGAATGACTGATGCAATATGCAAGATCTGTGATATGTATTTTCACAGTAAATAGTTTACCATTCAGAAAATTCATAATTCACACCAGAAAATATTGTTTGGTAGATTTTGCATATCTTTTGTTGCTGTTCGATGGAATTAGGGCTCGTTCTTGAGCTCTAATTTTGACGTTAGCCACGCACAGACATCATCCATCTCTTCAGGCATCGTGTAATGGCCGAGCCTGCATTTTGGTAAAAACAAAATTATACCTGTTCAACCTTATAATCAATGGTAAATATATAGGGGTCACATGAGGTGGTGGCAACTTTGACCCTGGATGAATTAGCTGACTCGAGTTATGTTTCGTATAACGGATCCAAATGATAAATTTAAAAGCGAGCTAAAAGGAAAACGGGTCACATGAGGTCAAACAAGTAGAGTATAAACTGCAGTGTATGAGTATTATATAGAAAGGGCGGTGGTGAGCATAATAATTTTGAATTTAGGGTGAGCTAAAAAACCAGATAACTGGACCATAACCAAAAAACAAAGCAATTAAATAACCGAACTGCTACCAAAACCAACCTTTATATTTTTTACTATCTATAAACAATATGCTATATGTAAAAAAAAGTTTTCTTACATTGTTTTATAAATGATATATTCATAGCTCCCTCCTTTAAAAAGCAACAGGCTTGTTGCTTTTTCGTTTGGCCAAAAGCCTAATTGGATTTATTAACAGAAATCAGCTTGAATTGACTCACGTTAACTAACCAAATTAACCGAACTTTCCCAATAATAGAAACAACCAAACCGACCAGTTATGAAAATCTATAAATGAAAACATCCATCATAGATAAAGTTTTGACCCATAACCAAACCGTCCCATTCTCACCCCTAGTTTGATGGTGTATAAATCACCTCCCTTTTTTAATGCATAAAACCTTACTAATAACTAAAATATAGATTATTTTTGAAATTATATATTTTTTTCCGCCTGTAAATGTAATTATCACTGTAATTCAAGAGGATAGAAGGATGCATACGAGTCATAAACTTTGAAGGTCAAGTTTTTAAAGCCGGCTGAAGTTAGTTTCTCAGCTGACTTGTCACCATAGCGGAAGAGAACCACATCATCACCTGGAATCATATTGCAAAACCATATTATTATTGAAATTTAAAAATCATTGTAGTCATATTTGACTTGCAATTAATTCTAGATAAAAGACGATTAACAGTTTAAAAGGGAACTGTCACTGGTCAACCCAGCCCACCCAATAGACATGAAAAATGGAAGGCTTGAACAGACAGTTTTATAATATTGTTTGACTATTGGTCTAACGGCTTAAATGCCTTCCATATTATCACAAAACAAGAAAATCTGGTAACTAAAAGTTTTTAAACAGTGGCATATAGGTAAAACTATAGCTTAGAATTCTAAAAAATATACAAATGTTTCAGAGAATGGAAAATAGAAAGTGGAACAAAACACAATTTATTTTTCAAGAATAAAAATAAAAAAGTTAGTAGTACCTTTGCCATGACAAAGCAAAATAGGCAAGGATGATGCTCGAGCTGCAGCTTCATCACCTTCTACCTTGTTAGTTATATCCCTAACAAACGGAAAATGTTATTGTTACTATTTATTTACAATTATATTATTGTCATGAAATCTGTCATGATACTAGCTACTAACTAAAGGTGGCAAGAACAATGTGCAGGCCAGGCTGATCATAATGGGTCAAATCAGGGTTTGGGTTGAAGCATGTCATTTTTTACTACAGGTCAAGTTAGGCTGCCCCCAAACCCTTTTTGTTCAATTTTTAATTTTACTATAAATGATTAATTACTTTTGGCAGTGATTAATTTTGATAACTATAATCTCTTTCAATCATTATGGTGATTGTGAGTTATTTTTCTCAGCCTACTTGGGTAGTTAAAATATTTGTTTGTCCCTATATGGTAATGTAATAAAAAATTTTGCACCTAGTTATGATGACTTTTTACGCTATAACAGCCAAAGTGGACCTTCAAAAAAGTTGTAATCAGCAAAATGGATAAATAAAATAATCACCAAAATAGGACCATCACCAAAAGTATATTGCTATTTTAAGACAGTTGCCTGTAAAATTGATGTCTTACTTATAATTAAAAAGTAATATTACTCTAATAATAATCCATATTAATAAATAAAGCTATTTACAAGACAATTAGGAGGTTGTTTATATTAAAAAAGACTTTCGGCAACTTTAAACCTATTCGACCTATTCTTCTTTTAACAAAAACTTTTGATTTGACCCATGGGAAAAAAACCAAAATCCACCCATTCATAAGTAAATGTGTTGAAAGTGTAAGTAAGCTTTCCCAAAAAAATGAGACGCGTACTTAGCACATGGAAGCCAGCCACTAAGGCCAACCACTGCATCCAAACGGGTTGAAAAAGAATCGCCATTCCCAAGTTTTCCATGGGCAAAGCAAGTTGCACAGTACAAAGCAAGTGCCGAGCCCATACTGAAGCCTCCTATACCAATTTTGACTGCAAAATGTAACAATTAAATTAGCATCAAAATCCTGCAATTAACATATGGACATAAGGTGTTGCCTAAACGGTGAGTCGGGTTTAAGTTGCTAGGTTCATATATTCTAACCCTAATTCCCACAGTTTGGCTAATTGTGTCAACAACCCTAATCTGAATGAAAGACGATTTAGATATATTGTCATATTGACCCATTTATGACAGGTACTAGAATCGAAAGGCACACACTGTATATTAGTAGGTGAGACTTAGGAGTAATAATATTGTGAATGTACACAACAAATATTAGGACATAAGCAACCATAAAAATATTTACAGGTACTACAATTAAGGTGTTAACATGAAAATCCATAAAGTAGCTAATATTTTTGGAGAAGAAATTGAATGTTAACATTTAAAACTTAATATTCTAGTTCTATTTTAAAACTATTGGCGGGTTGGAAACGGTAGGGGAGATGAACTGAACCGCTTATTCATGACGGATTTGTGAAGAGTCGAAAAACCATACTCTTAATTCTTACAAAGTTGTCACTTTTGACCCATTAACTTAGGAAATGACTTGATTCATGTTAACTTCTGTCTCTAACGAATCAAAAGTTTAAAATAAAAAGAAAAGCGAAAAACTAAACTAGTCAAATTGATCAAAAGGCATCTAAAGTTTTCCTTCAAATCATGTAACCTCCAAAATTAGCCTATTTCAACGTCATTATACTATTGAAATATAATAATGTAAAGTGCAAGTCCAGTTATATCTTTTTATGAAAGTGAAAGTCAGGTTAGCCCCTTCTTTCAAGTATGTAATCATATATGACAGAATAATTATGTTTGTGATAGATAAAAGAAATGTTGGACAAAAAAGTGGTCAGGTCAACACAACCTAACATGACCCCACTCACTTCGATCCATACAAAAGAAATGAAACTTACCATCTACAGGCTCGGTCGAAAGTAGACTCAAAACATGTGCAGCTGAAGCATCAAGTCCCTCTACGTCTTGTTTTGCATCTTCAGACAGGTCACTCACATCACACCCTAACATCCATGACACCATTACACCAACTTCTTTTTATTATTTCATACATGCTATTTTTGATTAATTTACTTTTGCTGAATAAGGCAAAACTAATAGAAATCACTTTCTGGGATAACATATGTAGATGCAACTGAAGTATTCAGCTTTGTCTCATTAAGGCCACTTATGTATCAAAACTATTTTATAGGCTTCCCAAGTATGTATCTTTTTTACACTTTTATCAATTTCAACCAAAAACAAGCTGACCGCCAAACAACAATTATACTATAACATGTTGACACCTCGTCATAGATATCGTCTTTTCAAGATTTTTAAAGGGCATTTTTGTCATTAGACATGTATTGTTTTGGCAAAATCTGGTATAAGTGAAACGAGCTACACTTGGATGAGTAGTTTCACTATATGGATGGCCTTGGTGAATGAAAGTTGAATACTTTGGAGACCTCTATATGCATTATCCATTTACTTTCATAGGTGCAAATTCATAAGTGCATATTCATGTAAGTTTACTTTTGAAGGCTGTAATAAGGTCTCCATTAAAAGATATTAATGGTTTCCCATAAGAAGCAGCAATAAAAACATACATGCATTTGAAGGGAAGCCGCCAAACAATGTCAAGGGTTGAGAAGGAGAAGTAGGGCATATCCATTTGATCTGACATTTAGTAAAATAAATATTAATAAATTAGTTACACAGGAGTAGCATTGTTGTATAACAGTAATTTGTGATTGGAGCAAGAGTAAATGATACTGTTTACAGAAATATTAAGTAAATCAATACAAAAAAAAAAGTTGTTCTTACATTTGGAAGAGGAAGGGTCTCCAAAAGCTGAGCCCAACTGCCAGGAAACAGAACAGAGATTTCAGTCATTACTAAAAAATTCGGTAAAAACAACATTAAAAAACCAAAAAAAACAAGCATAAGCAGTAAATGCAAATCTGTAATATACACAATTTTGTAGATGGTTTTCTTCAAATGATATCCATGATATAATTTAATGAGATTTAGGGACTTGAGTTAATAACCTTATTGTTGTGTAAAAATTAAAACTTTCTTTTTGTTTTGTAATAATTTCAAATGTTTCTCTCCAAGCATTGGTGAAAGTACAGAGTAAGCAGAAGGGATGATGAATATATGAATATTTTCAAAAGTCCACTTTTGTCAAAATCAGTAACAATGAACATAATCTACTGTTTGAAGCTAACTATCCACATAAAAAACAAGCACAGTGAGGGGATTACCTCGAGCCATTGTCACCAAGCCCATGCAACCACACAATGGTAGCCAGGTGTTTGCCTTTAGGTTTAACCACATATGTCTTTCCAAACTCAAATGCCCTTCTTCCGGTTCTACCACCTTTGATGGATAGTAGCAAAATTGCCGTTAAATACCATGAGGCATAAAAGAATATAGAAAAAAATGGAACGAAAAGAAGGAAAAATACTACGGGTGTTTGAGATTATATAAGCATGCAATCGTTCAGATTAATTCACTTGTATCTAGGTTAATAACATATTCGTATCTTCTCTTCATATTCACTATAGCAAAGGTGCAACATCCCAAACTTCCGGGGTATTATCTTGGGAATGTTTTACTTTATAAGATAGTAGCATTTAAATTGTTTTGCTATAAGTTCAATTTCTATTTTGTGAATCAGAGGACCAAAATGTAGTTAAACTAAAAATTAGAGGTTCAAAAAGTGAAAATTGTTCAAAGTCCAATTAAATTACACTTAAGGGACTTATTGTGTTAGTCAAAACAATATCAATCCCCTGGATAAGGGAGGAACCTTTGTCCCGTATCCACTTATTCAAAGAACAATAGCTGATTTGAGAGAGTTGAAGAACAAACCAAAGGAGAACAGCAAGAGCTCACTAAATTGAAGGTGAAAACTGATTTCAAGTTGTCACATGCACAAGGTTTAGATTTCTAAGTATGATATTAAGATTTAGATTGACATTGGGCTATGGGAATGCATATACACATACATAATGGTAATGTACATTCCTTGATATTAAGATTTGGTTTTTATTTTCAACTATCTACTAGAATAGTGATGTAAACTCTTTACAAAGCTTCCACTACAAATATCATTTTGAAAAAGAAAAAATTAAGACCATTTGTGAAATATATTAAGTAAATCAAATATTATATAACAAGAGTTTACGGGTGTTACAAAAGGTAAAAGTTTTAGGACTTAGCAGTGATAAAAGAAGCACAAAGAAACTAACCAGAACCCATAGAAGGGCCACCAAGACTCATATTAACGATCAGAGATGCAACCCACTACAGCAGCCAAAGAGAACAAAACCTGCAACAAAGAAATCATACACGCCTTTTTTTAAAATAACTACCTCCAAATCAGAAGAAAGTCAAGAAACAGTTCTGCATTGTCCCTAAGGTGATAACCACTATGTACACCATACAAAAGAAAACACCCATGGCATACTCAATTTTCTTTCTTCAGAACAATAAACTATTTCCATTATCAAATATACAAATTATTGTCATCCAGATCCTTCCATGATCCAAAATTGACATATGTATTTGCTAAATTAAATAAAAAAAACCTACAACAAACAAACTTTGCAATCGCTAAACAATATTCTCTCCAAATTCTGATATCAAACGTCAATTACATCTCTAATACTCAAACAAATAGTAATTTTCACGCTGTAATAATCATCATTTAGAAAATTAGCAATGATCAGAGGACCAATTTGAAACCTAAAACACTGAAAACTTGATAAAACAAAGCAGTCGTAAAACAATCTCCTTAGGAACCATAGCTAATAGCTTAATCATATATATACATATAAATGGTTGGATTTCACAGCGATTAGTCAAATTACGAAGCAATAACAGTGATTTTCGTAGCATAATTCGCATGAAAATATACAGGATCTACACAAATTTTGGGGTTTTTAGATCAATATTTACCTTTTTGACGATAGAAAAGATGCTACTGAAAGCTTTGGGCTTGCTTTTCACGCTTTTGTGATCGATCGTGTGTTTCTTCTCTCGATGTGTGGTTTTTAGCCTTGTGTTCGCTTTATATACCCCCACCTTTGGGCGACTTCTGCAAGACTTCAGCCAATGAGATGTTTAGGTTAAGATATAACAAATGGATTTATAATTTTATCATTACGAAACGATACTTAACCTATCTGATCAAGGTGAGTTACTCATTATATGTATATATTGGAGGGTTATGAGTTTAAATTTTATTTTGAGCAAAATGCTCAGAGTTGAATATGAGGTTTTCTAAGCAATGAGTTTGTTCCTAAGAGAATTGAGGGCGTGGTTCTGACTGAAAAATAAATAGAGGGACCGATTGATAACACATATTTATTAAAACAGGGTCGTACATTTATCGTTATATATATATATATATATATATATATATATATATATATATATATATATATATATATATATATATACATATATATATACATATATATATAGATATGTATATATATATGTATATATATATACGTATATATATATATATATATCTATATATGTCTATATATATGTATATATATATATGTCTATCTATCTATCTGTCTCTCTATCTGTGTCTCTCTCTCTCTGTCTCTATCTGTGTCTCTCTGTATATCTCTCTATCTCTCTCTCTATATCTCTATCTCTATCTCTCTCTCTGTGTCTCTCTCTCTCTCTCTCTCTCTCTATCTCTCTCTCTCTCTCTCTATCTATATCTCTATATATATATATATATATATATATATATAGAGAGAGAGAGAGAGAGGCATTCAAATGGTAGAAATGGTAATTCCATTTCAATTTCAGAAATTGCCTTCAATGCTATCATGGTCACGGTGAGTCATGTTCTGATTGAAGATAATACACAACCTCTTCTCCTGATTTGAAGATAGCAGTCCATTGACCTTCAATTCTCCGAGCAAATTCCATAAAATCGTATCTTAATTTGAAGATCTGAAGATAATCGGACCGATTCATCTGCTGAGCAAAGTCCATTATCGTATCTTGATTCGAAGAACAGAAGACCATCAAATACTAAAAATCCCCTTATCTGAGTCAAAATCCCCACAACCTCAGTGATTCAGTAACGCTTAACCCATAAAATCGTAAAAGGTATGGCTATTGCATTGCTATGAATCTCTAATTTTGAAGCTTATTTGAAAATCTTGGGCTAAAATTTTATTAATTTTTTGTTATATAGACGTTTGTTATAGTGGATTCTAGGGCTGAAATAATTTTGCTATTGGCGTTATTTGGGTTTTTTCTACTCGAAATTTGTTGTTGTTGTTTGATGTTATCAACTTATAATGAAAGTAACTCTCTTTCTACAACAGAAATCTATCATGTTTTTTAATACTTCATTTTACTAATCGATAAACACATATTATTGTAAAACTTTATAAGGCTGAAGTTTAGGCAACATTGTCAATGTAGCAGAAGAGGTGTTAGGAAAGGGTAGTCATCGTGAAGGACAAGCACATGAGGTTGTGTCCTTAGGCCAATCAAGTAAAAAGAAATAAATGAAAGGAAAAATCTAAGAAGAGTATAGGCTGCAACCTTAGGTACTTATTGATCATTTAATATGGTTCAATAAGATTGATACATAAGATATTGTTTAATGACTTTTATTGTTTGTCACTTTTGGTTCTCATATAACATCGGAAGTAGATAATGTGCAGGTCTTGTGCTATTCACTATATTATTGTTATGATCTAATCCTAATAATAATATTCCTTTCAATTAGTGTCTTTGTTGAATTGGTTGATTATTTTATATGTTGGTGCGTGAATTGAAAAGCCTCCACGCATAACATACAAGAAAACATGTCCTGCTTATGTTTTTCGTGCATTTTTGTTTAGATAGTAACATGTTACTTAAAATTTTCTGCTTTTTAAAAGGTGTACCTTTATTCATTAACTTTATGTGATCATAATATATTCTAAACAAACACTATTATATCACCCCTTATTCTTATTTCAGATAACCCACATTCAAGACGTTATACAAAGAAAATGATTAGTAATTAATCTTCAATAATTCATCTGATACATACAAAGTATTGAAAAAATTGCATTGTTATTAAGGTTTTACTTACCGCTGTCAATTTAGCTGAAGAGCTAGTAGGAAAGAAGATTTATCATGAAGAACAAGCACCCGAGGTCGTGTCATTAGTTGATTCAAGTAAGAAGAAAGCAATTGAAGTTAGGAAGAGGAAAAGAAAGACATCTACAAATGTAGGTAACCATTCCTTCTCAAACATATATCAATTAGTTTGACGCATTCCATTAAATACACTCTTTGAAAAAGATCTTGTTTTTTGGTTTATGTTGTTCGTTAATTTCATGTAACGTATAACGTTCATAGGCCATGATGTAATTGTCATGCTTTTTTTAGTTTTGAATTGTGTATATGTTTCCATTATCAAGTTCCTTGAATGTATGAATTTTTTTATTTAGTTGATAGTTTTATACGTAGAGGTGGCAAAGTGGGTGGGTTGGATTGGATTGGTTGTCGGGGTCACCTTGAGTTAAGATGGTTCGAGTGAACATGCTCTAATTAAAAAGAGTTGAATATGTGTATGGGTCAGTTTGGGTTGAGGCTGCTTTTGATACGGGTCATAATGGGTCAAATCAATTTTATAGTCACACGACTAACATATTTGAACACATACTTCGCTTATTTTTCTGTGACTGGTCCTTAAGACATACGAGTTTAACTTTTCCTGTCTCGTCCATATTGATATTATTTTTTATGGTGTTGTTACTCATCTATAAGAATTAGACTTGCATGTTTATTGTATATTATCCTTCTTAACACACAACTCGATGGTTATGTTTCTAAAACAATATGCCGATCACAAACATCATATTTATAGTTCAAATTGTACATTATTTGACCAAAACCAACTTAATGATCTCACATGTTTTCTATTCATGGTTCTTTGTATGTATATATACGTTGTTAATACCTTGTGATTGTTTGCTTTTAGATGATAAACCGAGGTCTAAGAAGGTAAATGGAAGTATAGGTGGTGAAGGTCTAACATTTTGTATTACAAAGGTCATCCATTATCTTGGTTTATGTTGATTTCCAGAACCATTCCTGACAATGTATGTTGGTTGACAATTATCAGTTGCTTGAATCTCGATGAACTTCTATAAACATACATGAAAACATGTGTTTTGTACTTTTCAGGTTAAAAAACCAACTATGCATATATATGGTGGCAGATTACGCATTAATGCACATAATGCAATTATGCATTTAGGCACATTCAGCAATTAAGTAGAATGCACATATCACATTTTTCAATTATGCGCATACTCATTTTATTATATAATGTATTGAACTCAAATTTATAGTATTTTAAGTTGTATTACTAGGAGCAGGCTTTTCATTCTTATTTTCATTTGTCATTACTTGATAACCTGATTGTCTCATAAGGTAAGATTACCATAATTGTTCATAAAAGAGAACATGTAACTTCTAATAATTTCATATTCCTATAATTCTTTGTGCATAACTTTTTGTTATCATAGTTATGTATTACACGTAATATATGGCTAGAAAAATTTATCAAAGTATTTATATGCGACAACTGAGAGTAGATTGTAAACTAGTATATTTTAAAACTTTGAGTTCTATTATTACAATACCATTCCCTTGACCTCACCCAAATTTTAAGTCTTCTGTGTAAAGTCTAAACATCATATTAGGTTACAACACAGTTTATTGACAACAAACTTGACACTTCAATACATAATGTTATGTCATAGTTGCTAAGAAAATCGCTATATAGATTAAAATATAAAGCATAATTAATTTAGTTAAGTTGGGCGTTCATCACACCCCCATATGCAACCATTGCTTACTGTGGATTCAGTTGTATGTTTCTTTCTCTAGCTGCAGAAAACAATGTTCGTACATAATTTCTGAACTACTCCCGCTATCTACATATATTCTATGTACCTGATGGCCTGCGATGATTGCCGAAATTGTAAGAGGGCCGTTGGCAAAGCTCCCGCCATGTATTGGAGGGAATGAAATTTCTTGCGCCATCCAAGGCTCCATGTGGTCAGAATGACGTTTGATGCTACAATCTGCGACCCTCATCATGAATATCTCCTTCTTTTTGTCTCCCGTTTGAGGTGCTCTTTTCAACTCTCTTAACAGATGTGCGAGCTTTTCGGTTTTTATTGCCAGCTCTATCTGTTGTTTTAGCGAGAAACAATCATCTGTTGCATGCCCATTTTCTTTGTGGAATTCACAATACTTGCTCGTGTCTCTTTTTACTCCTGGCTTTAATGGTGTGGGCTTGGTAAAGTTGATGTTTTCTGTAGCTAGGATTTCGCTTGGGGTTTTAATCAAAGGTGGGAGGGTCACATTGGGACCCTGCGGGTTCCGAATTGGGAGTGTGAAACGAGGTTGAAAAGATGGATTTCGCTGGGGGTAACTGTCACACCCCAACCTTGACGGCGGAAACGTCGAGGAGTGAGAGTTAAGATCGTTCACAGCCACATAACGCTATTAATAACTCAAATATATATTAAACATAAATTCCAATTGTACCATTACAATCATAAGTCTCAAAGAAATTAAAAGCATAACATAAAATGTAACATGTCATTCTTATTTTATTTGTTTATCTAGGTCCATTCCTAGATGTACAAGCTTCAAAGAGTAGAAATCAAACTTGAGTATTTCCTGAAACATGTTAAAAATAAAAATGTCAACAATAATGTTGGTGAGATTTCCATAGTTTGAAATACATAGATATATAAAAGATGACAATTCATGTTATAAGTTAGAGAGCAAAGTAACTAGGGATGTAAGACAGAATGCACAATCAAACCTTGACAAAATTTTACAAGTCTCAAACGTTTACAAGCATATACGATTAGCTAAGTGCACTTGGATAAACCAAGCAGGCTTGTCAGGCCCATAGATCTATGATGTCGCCAGGCTAGCAATAGTTAATGATTGTACATATATTCGACATTACATGGTAGCTACAAAGATCAACTAACCATAACATACAAGTGAATTGCCATAAGTTTACAAGCATCAAACGTGTTTACAACTGCAATGTTTATATGGTAACATGTTTCACCCCAAAGTGTAAAAATGTACAAAAAGGAGTATAGAAATGCTCATATTGATATATGCATTTCAAGATGATATAAAAGATTAAAAGATAATCCAACGTATCCATTACAAGGCATCTAAACATGCATGAATATACCAAGATTAAGGTTTATAATAAGATTAACGTTCAATAAGAATTACGGTTCTGATAGAATTAAGAGGTTTAATTTGTTAAAGTATATTTTGCAAGAGATAATATTTGTATATAATTTGTGCAATTATGAAATATATACCCTCTACAATTATCAAGATAATATAGTGTTCATAATCATTTTAATGATTTTTAATTTATTGATTCAAGTCCATAATTATATAAATAGTTATTATTTTAAAAGAAAATCATTTAAATATATAAACTTAAATACACATAAAAGGATATTTAAGTTTTAAAAGAGTACATTTTGACCAATGTTTATAATTTACTTAATAATATAAAATTATTTAAAGTCATTTAGCATGGTCAAAAAAAATAAAACTAAAAAATATCTAACTATCTAAATGGTATTTAAATGTCTATTTACGTAATTAATCATTTAACATATTAATTTATAATGTTTCATGAAATCTCCATTTAAAATAACGTGATTTAAACGATAAATAATTAAAGGGAAAGTTCGGGTCACTAATATTTTATTATTTTTTTAAAATCCATATAAATAATCCATGAATAATCTTTAAAATGTTTTATTACAAAGGTTTTTAGTTATTTAAAATTTTAGAAATATTACAGAAATTTATTTGATGCCTTAAAAATATTTAAAGGTTATAAAAACATTTTTTATATTTATTAGAAATTTTCTAAAATTGATTTAAGGCTGAAAAAGCCATTTAAAAAAATATGGGGGTGGCCGGGTTTCGAACCCGGGACCTCCAAGTTGGCATGAGATGACTTAACCGGTGAACCAAAGGCAGATGACGTGCTAAGACCCGGTTTTAAAATCTTAAAAACATAACCATATAGAAACCCCCAAATCCAAGAACCCAAGATTGTTCTTGAATCAAAATTGAAGGTCAATTCGAGTGTTTCATCTGGATTAAACTTAGGGCTTTTTATCCCTAAGTGTAATCGAGTGTGTGGGAATATTATACTTACTTGATTACAAACAAATTGAAGTGATTGCGCTTGGTTTAGCCCTCGTCAGTTTCGCGAAGAACAAATGGTTGGGATCAATGATTAAGTGGAGTTTTCAAGGAATTGTGGTTACAAAGAGTTGAAAGGGATCAAAAGAAACATTTGCCCTCAGTTATATAGTTCCAATTCGATGTAGTTCTTACGATTTGGTTTCGATTGGGATACCAATGTAAACTGATCAATTTGGTCTTTAATTCCCAATTAAACCTGAAATTAAGATCATTTACGAGTATGAACTGATTATCCAACGGTACGAACGTGATTAATTGAGTTATTATTGATTATTTATAGTTCAATGGTATTGGCTTTCGGTTACCGAACTCACAAGCCCCCATAGCCGACTTAACACACAAACTAATGTGCGTTTTGAGTTCGGAACGGTTACAAGAAGGATTTGCGAACGGTTTTGGATCAAGAAACGGTCGATTTTGGTGTTCAAAGGCTCGCCGGAGCCGTGGCCGGATGTTGGCCGGACATTGGCCAGAAAAACGAGGGGGGGGGGGATTTGGTTTCAAGATTCTTAAGTTGTCAACCTAGGTCCCTGAAGTTTCGTTCTTTTGTTATTTCATGTGAGGACTTATGTTTTAAGTTTCTAAATGGATAATTAAGCCCCCTAGACTTCTCTTTTTAAGTTTAACTAAATTTTACAAGTTGTTATTATTGATATTATTATTTTTCTTAGTTATTATAAGTAATATTATTATTATTATTATGATTACTATTATTATTATTATTAAATAATAATTATCATTAAAACCTTACAAATTAAAGGATTTAAAAGACCAATTAAAGTAATATGCATAAGCAACCCATAAGTTTCATGAATGACACAATTAATCCATACAAGAATTTAACAAAGCTAACTTTAAATTAACCCAAAATTACAAGATGTTACAGTAACGTGGCTGGAAACGTGGTTTCTCCCATGACCTCGAGCCTCCCGGTCTCTTTTGCGGGTCCCACACAGGGGACACGAGTTTCTTTGGCGTCCTATCTTTCAACTGCTCGCACGCCTTCTTTCCCCTGACAAATGCCTTGGCTCTCTCCAACATCTCGTCCACCGTCTTTGGAAGATGTTCATGGAATCTTTCCACTAACTGGTCGTTCCTTACTCCGTGGATGAAGGCCGAGATTCAGATCGTCTCCCCGGCTCCTCATACCTGCATGCTTTCTTTTGAATATCTTGTGATAAAGTTTTCGATAGACTCACCATCGCCTCTCTTGATGTTATGCAACTCTGTCGGGTCCTTGGCGGAAAGCCTTTGTTGACTGAAATTCCTTAGGAAATCTTTCTCCAACTCCTCAAAGCTTCTGATCCCTCCGACTGGAAGGCTGTCAAACCATACCCTAGCTGCACCAGTCAGGGTCTGAGCAAACATGTGACACCATACAGGGATTGACCATTGTTCAAGTGGACCAAAACTTATAATAACCCTAAATGCATTTTAAGAGAGAAGTGTTAAACAGTAACATGATTTTCTCAAATTAAAACCTCTCCACATTATAAAAGAGAAGTCTATAATTAAACAAGTTAAAAAATGACCTTTAAGCAATTATGCATTTATGAACACATACCAAATATGCATTAACGCACATTCTCTAATTATGTTGACATGCACTAACCACTTACCATCGATGCAGCTATATGATGCTCCTCGTTAGCTCGGAAATGAATCATGAAACCAACATATTAAATTTATAATAAAGCATCTTAACAAACAAAGATTCATAAACAACATGAATGACCATCATCGAAAGCATTAATAAGTGTTTACGATGTACTAGAACACATTACACCCGTATAAATTGAATACCATTAATGACTTTTCTTTGAAGATAATCCCTGTTTTTTTAGGTCTTGTTTCTTCTTAATGTTCTTCATATTCAACATCTATAATGCTTGTTCCAACCACGTTGTCAATTGAAACAATTTTAGTACCGACATTACTCTCGATTCCATTGAACTCGTTCCGAGATCACCTTCCCCATCTGCAAATAACACCATTAAATCGTGTTAGTAGGATAAAATCTTGTGGATGAATCGCATCATTAGGATGAATCGTCTGATCAAATCTCAAAAACCATAGAATTTGATAATCACTTGTTTAGCAGGAGTTGCCTGATGATCTCGTAAACGTTTTGTAGATTAATTTTGAACAAGGATCATTAGCCAATGCAATAGTAAATCTTTGCAAGAATCAAACGAATCACGGACGACCAATTGCTGATTTGTTTTAAATGCAAAATCACATTATTAATTGCATGATGAAATACAAATTTGATTTTTAAAACCTACAGGTTGAGTCGCAAGTATGCATCGGAAGGTGTAATTGCTGATTGGAGGGAACAGTTTTTGTGATTTCAGCCAACTAACTAGCATTGATTTATTGAATTACCATTTTGCCCTCTTGTCTAATTGTTATAATAAAGAAATCTAATATACAATAAAAAAAATATGATTGGTGGGTATTAGTTCTTTTGGGTTTTCATTTGAATGATATATATATATATATATATATATATATATATATATATATATATATATATATATATATATATATATATATATATATATATATACATATATATATATATACATATATATATATATACATATACATATATATATATATATATATATATATATATATATATATATGTGTGTGTGTGTGTGTGTGTGTGTGGATTTAAAGGTTATGTAAATGTTTGTTAACAGACTCTCTCTTGATTGGTAAAAGGCAATCATAAGTTTAAATGAATATGATAAATTATTAAGATGTTTTTTAACTATTAAAATGCCATGGATCATTAGGAAGTAGTTTTTTTAATGATCATTAATAGATTATCAAACAATCTTTTAGATGCTCACAAGCTCATTAAAAGATCAAATCAAATCAAGTTCAAACAAATTTGAGGTATGAGCTTGAGCCTTCATTGAGGCCCAATTAGTCAAAAGGGTAGAGTTTGGGCTTTAGACTCCGCTCTTTATTAGACATGATATTTTGTTATTTTGTTTGAATCTAAGCTTCATATATCTGACTCAAGCAAATTCGCGAGCCTAAATATGTATTTTACTTATATACTTTGTATATAGTGAACTAGATTATAAACTCATGTATACATGGGTAGAAAAATTTCAACATATTAAAATCATTAAGTTTTATTAATATTTTATATGTTACAAGTCATTATGTATTAATCTTCTTGTTATGATAAAAGAGTAACTACGGAAAACACATGACAACATCACATTGCTCCTCACAAAAAATGTTATTAATTACTAACAATATTATTTAACTTTTTTTAGATTACAAATACTTTTTTTAATATAAGAAATAATCTATTTATTATTGTTATTTTTAAAAATCAATTTTTTATATAATAAAATATTTAAAACATCAAATATTTGATTGGTGTTTTTAAAAAGTGAAATTTTTATACACAAAATAATTAAAAATTAGAGTTATAAAAGAAAATCATTGAAAGTAACATTATTATAACGATTTATTTTAAAAAATGTTTTTTTCTGAATTTTTTTATAAAAACAACTGTTTAAACAGATGATATCATTCTTTATGAGTTATTACTTATACGTAATTTTGATTATATGTTATCTTAAAATATCATCTTATAATCAATAAAGTTTTACTTTATTTATTATTCTATTTATTCATGTCTTGTAATACACATGTTATTAAAGTTTGTTAAATAATAAATAATAAAAATATAAGAAGTAATAAAAATCAAGAATTATAAATATATATATATATATATATATATATATATATATTAAGATAACATATAATTGAAATCATATAATTTAGTATCCACATCTCCATCTAGATACTTAATGTAGGCACTCCAATAAAAGTGTAGCTAAGTGGGATATGTGATAACATTATATTCATTCTCACTAAAATTTTATCATTTTTCTATTTTAGTTAATATTTACATTAGTCACTAATAATATTATTTAACTTTTTAGATTAAAATAGTTTATTAATAAATTAAGAAAGATATATTTTTTGTTCGAATCTAAGCTTCATATATTTGACTGTAGCAAATTGGCGAGGCTAAACATGTATTTTACTTGTATTTTTATATATAATATACTAGATAAGAAACTCATGTATACATGTGTAGAAAAAATTAAACATATTAAAATCATTAAGTTTTTATTGATATTTTATATATTACAAGTCATTAGCTATTAATCTTCTTATTATATTTAAAAGTAACTACGGAAAACACGTGACAACATCACATTCCTCCTCACAAAAAAATAATATTAATTATTAACAATATTATTTAACTTTTTTTAGATTAGGAATTTTTTTAATATTTTAAAAAATAATCTATTTATTATTGTTATTTCTACAAAACAATGTTTTATATGATAAAAAAATTAAAACACCAAAAAGTTTTATTGGTGTTTTTAAAAAGTAATTTTTTATAAATAAAAATAATTAAAAATAAGAGCTATAAAAGAAAATTATTAAAAGTAACATTATTATAACGATTTGTTTTAAAATAAAATGTTTTTTTGGAAAAAAGTTTAAAAACAAAAGTTTAAAAAGTTGATATCATATTTTTATTACTCGTAATTCTTACTCATACGTAATTTCGATTATATTTTATATCTTAATATCAACTTATAGTTAATAATTTTTATTTTATTTATTATTTTATTTATTCTTGTCATGTAAGGACACAAGTTATTAAATCTAGTGAAATATACATAATGAAAATGTAAGAAATTACAAATTATAAAACTAAAAAATTATAAAATTATATTTTAAGATAAAATATAATTAAAATCATATAATATAGTATCTACATCTCCATCTAAATACTCGATGTTGATACTCTAATAAAATTATAACTAAGTGGGATATGTGACCATCACATTATTTTTCACTAAAATTTTATCATTTCTCTCCTATTATATAATTACATTAGTTACTAATAATATTATTTAACTTTTTTTGATTAAAATAGTTTATTAATGAATTAAGGAAAAGATTTTTTTATTAATGTTATTTCTAAAGAAGCAACCTTTTGTAAGATAAGAAATTTTTCTAAAACATCAAACTTTTTTTAAAATACAAAATATTTTAAAAGTAGTGTTTTAGAAAGTAATTTTTTTATTGTGACAACCCTGAAATTCGATTATCTTAGAAAACTTTTAAACGTTATAACAAAAAACCAAACTGAACACACAAGGCCCAATATGGTCCGTCAAGAAATTTAGGTTTATTCGAATCCCAATTCTATAAATAAGCTTGAACATTAGCTAGATATTCCTAACAAGTTATAATGTGAAGCTCTATAAACTTATGAACGAATGTTCAAACTAAAAAACGGTTAAATGCGTTAACAACACGACTTTAACGTATTTTGATTTGTTTAATCACAATATAATCTATAACACGACGAAATAAATATTCTTGAATATTTATTACATTTAATACTTAAAACTATCATGAAATGAAACCTAAAAGTTACGAGAGACGGTTTCAAACGCGACGCGAAGTTGACCCGTTAACAAACCCAATCAGTTAACCTCCTCTTATATAAACTAAATTTTATCCAACTTAGGGTTTTCACCCTTTGAATGAAAGAGAGAGAGAGAGAGAGAGAGAGAGGCGGCAGCATTAGTCATTTAGAATTTAATTACAATTTGCGTATGTTATTTACGTTGAGCTATAATAATAATAATATTATTATTATTATTATACGTAATGATGAAAATCATATAGTTAACCAATCAACGACTTATATTAATAATAAACTTATAAATTAAGAAATATATACACACACAATACCTCGATTATTATTATTTAGAAATCATTTCGTTTAAATATTATTTCCATTGATGTCATTGTTATTTGACTGAAATTTAGTATTACAAGTATTAAAATGACTATTAAAACTAGTTTATTACCGATAGTATTACTATGTTAAGTTTTGACAAGAATGTTCTATACCAAAAATGAGATGATAAATAATTTAACTAATTTTAAGTTTAGCGTTAGACAATTAACACATTTACTCTGGTAATTATTCCTGTTATTAGATTTATTAATAATATTGTTATCATGTAAAAGATAATACTAAAATCTAATTATATAAATACAATATATACATATATGTATATGCATATATGTAATACCATAGAAAATAATATTAACATATATGTGTGTGTGTGATATAACGAAATTAAATATATAAAAACATATCACAAGTTATCAAATGCTTAGATGTAATATTAGTAAAATACAAAATATCACTAAGACGAGTAATACCATAGAAAATAATAATGGAAACAAAGTATCTAATCATGTTTATTATAATTATTATTATGATTACTATTAAAACTTTAAACATTGTAATTATCTTTTTAGTATTATTATTATTATTATCTATCCAGGATGTATTATTATAAATGTTAAAATGATGATTAATACTAATTTAGTTATTAATAACACTATTATTATCGTTAATATAATAATAATTATTGTAAATACTAAAATCATTATTTTAGTATAATTACTAAGGAGTTGTTTGATAAAACTGACCCAGTAAGATCTGATTGAATCAGAAACTGATCCAGTCAGAAGTTCTGACTGAGTCTACATCTCATTGAAACTTGGCTGTTTGATTTAGTATCTGACTGGCTTTGTTGAATGATAAAAATAATCATATTACCCTTGTATTTTAACTGGTGTTATGTAATAACTCATTTTATAAATTATTTTAACACAAAAAACCATTAAAAAATAAATAAAATCCACTACCATCACCATCTCTATCTCTCTCACTCGCTACCATCACCATTAAAAACCAAAACCCCTTCTCTACATCCCCTCCCGACCACCACTGGCCTCCACCACCACAACCACCACCATCGGCAGGGGAGGAATCGCGCAGGGGATTTTGTCGTGAAGGGGAGGAATCGCGCAGGGGATTTGGTCGCGAAGGTGAGGAATCGCAATGGGCGGTGCTCGTGCAGGGAGGAATCGCGCAGGGGAGGCGCTTGGCGGTGGATCTTCCGGTTGCGCAAAGGGGGTGGGTGGGGTGGATAATCCATGTATTTCTTGAATAATCCATGTAAACTATCATCTAAGCAATTCAACTAACATCATACAATCATCAAATCATTATTTCTAAGAGAAAAAGTTTTCACTTTAGGCAATGTATGAACTACATGATCAAATCATGGTTTTCTTGCATAATCAACACAATTCAACATTCATACATCATAATTAACATCATATTATCATCTAACAATAATCAATTTCAACTTTTTATACATAATTTTCGAATTAGGATTCATCAACATAAAAAACTATGAAAAACTTGATAAAACTTACCTTTATGTGTGTTTAAATGATAATTAGCACTTATTTTCAACTTGTACAACTTAAATCTCAATCAAAATCGAAGTTTAGTGTTGGGGTTGTTTGCGGCCGAATGGGGGTTTGGGGCTAGGGTTGGGGTTGTTTTTCAACTTAACATAATTTGATTTCCATATAAACCCTCTTTTAATCTACTTTTGTAGAAATTAATCTCTTTAGTATTTTTTTAACAATTTTAACTACAAGTATTATTAATCAATACAAATAATCATAAACATTTTTCAACTAATAAAAAACTCATGAAAATACGTAGTCACGTTATCAAGTAAAATTCACAAATAATAATTAAAATTCATAAATCACATAACCATGAACTAATAATCAACATTATTAATTAGATTATTATTTATTTATTATAGATAATTGTTATAAGTCACCAACGTTCAACAACAACTAGTGTGTGCTCACGTCACGTGTATGCAAGACTTAACGTAACTAACAGAGTTTGGTAATGGAAAGTTACCGGGTGTCACATTGGATTGGTATCAGAGCCATTGGTTATAGGGAACTAGGATGCATACACTAGTCTATTACCGCACACAATTATTTAGTTACTCGTTGCTTATTCTCTTACTGTATACTCATTGGCACATACGCTGCAGCATGACATCATCTTCACGGGCTTTGGGTAAAAGGCCCGCACGTTCTGAATCCCCTCCTTCTCCTCCTGTACATGATAGAGTACCTGACTGACCACGATTTCCTCACCTTCTGTAGAGATAAACTAGGATCAGCCATTTGTGTTACCTGCACGCGATCCTCCGCGAGATTGGAGTAACTATCCTACCTGTGTCAACCGTATGGTCTACAGGGAGAATGTACCAGACCTGGCCACTGCTATACCTAGGACTAGGTCGGCGACTGCCTCTACGACACCCATTCTTCCATCTCTTGATGTTCCTCTTGAGCAGACTGTTGCAGCTTTGGTTGCAACCTTGGACACTGAGCGTCAGCACATCAGAGTACTCATTGATGAGAACTCCACGTTACAGTATGAGATGCGCCAACTATGTCTGCAAGTAGAGACACTTCTAGAGCGACTCTTGATGTCTATTAATGGGCATAATACCTTGCCTGCTAAAATGTGATGGCGCTTACTCAGTGAATGGACGAGCAAGTGCTTCATATTATAGGGACTGAAGATAGGTTGATGAGACTGGAGGCGCAGTTTGTAGTGCTTTAGATTGCGGACAATCATGCACCAAAGGAAGACCCTGACGAGGACCCCGAGCAAGAGCTAGAGGAAACCCAGACGAACGAGATAGTGATGGGTATGATATATTTGATTGATTTTCACGTTCATATCACTTATACTACATAGGGTTTTTTTTAATCCTATGCTGGAATGGTTGTTTCCCACCCAACTGAAAACTTGAAATTTTGACATTGATTGGATTTGTGAGTTACTTACAGTTTATTTATGTTAAGTTATTATTTTAGTTATAAACGTTGTGGTTGTGACAGTTCATTATTTTTTATTATTTACCTATGTGGGAAGGTAACGTGAGGAAATAATGTGTTGTCACAACAACAACATTTATAATCAAAATAATAACTTATCATAAATAAATTGTAAGTAACTCACAAAATATCTAATCAATATCAAAATTTCAAGTTTTCAATTGGGTGGGAAAACAACCCTTCTTACATAGGTTTAAAAGAAAACACTATGCAATATAAGTCATATAAATGCAAAAATCAATCTACTAAATCAGATCCATCACTGTCTACTCCGTCAGGGGCTTCTTCTGGCTCTTCCTCGGGGTCTTCATCAGATTCTTCTGCTGGTGCAGCATTGTCCATAATTTGAAGTGCTGCAAGCTTTGCCTCCAGTCCAGTCAACCTACCCTCAACACCCACATTGTGAAGCTCCTGCTCGTCCATACGCTCAGAAAACTCTCATCACATTACCGGTCAAGGTGAAATGCCCAGTGATGGACATCGACAACCGTTCTTGAAGCGTCTCTAATTGCAGGCGTAGTTGACGCATCTCATACTTCAAAGTAGAGTTCTCGTTAGTGAGTACTCCGATTCGACGACGCTTAGTGTCTAGTGTCAAGGCTGGAACAGCCTGCTCAAGAGGTGGGAGAGTGGGTGCCGTAGAGGTAGTCGCTGACCTAGTTCTAGGTCTAGCAGTGACTGGTTCTGGAACATGCTCCCTAAGAACCATACAATTTACGCTGGTAAGATAGTAACTCCAATCCCGCGGAGGATCGCGTGCAGGTATTGCAAACGGTTGATCCCAATCTATCTCTCTAGGAGGGTAAGGATGTCTGTAACACCCCGAAAAGTCGAAACGAGTCATTAAGGATAATGGGCTTAAATAATGGGTATTTAATAAAAGAAGGAAATGGGTTATGGGCCAAATTGGGTTTATGGGCAAGAGCCTAAGTGATTAAAGGCCCATAATCAGCCCTTAAGCACCCAAAACCAGCTTCATCTTCCTCATTACAACCCTAGCCACCAAATTCGTAGAGAGAGAAAGTAGAGAGAGAAAGTGGAGAAAACTCAAGATTTGAAGCTTCTAAGGTGAAGAGATTGAAGATCTGGGTGTTGGAGCATCAAGATCTAAGAAAGAAGCAACAAATCCAGGTAAGAATCGACCTCTAAACCCTTCTGTAGATCAAACCCGGATTCTAGGGTTTTGGGTTTTGAAAAGTTGCAAAGAATCGCATAAAGGTCACATTTTTACGTATGAAAACATGTATAAAGCTTAGATTTAGTCTCATGGATGATAAACTAAGAGATTGGACGTAAAAAGTTATGATTTTGGGTTAAAAATGGTCTGGACCGTAATTTTTATGCGATCTGCGAAACTGTGTGTTCATCCAGCGAATTTGCATATTCAATCAGCGAAACTGTGGATCTTCCTGCGAAACTATAGTTTCGCAGGTAGTTTCGCAGACATGGTTTTCCAACGAAAGTTGGGCGAAACTGGCAGCAAAGCTGGCAGCGAAGATGTCAGCGAAACTGCCAGCGAATGTGCTAGCGAAACTAGCAGCGAAACTGCTGGTGAAACTAGCAGCGAAACTGTTGGCGAATCTAGCTGCGAAATTGCTGATCTTGCAGCGAAATTAGCAGCGAATTTAGGCAGAAAGTAACCCCTTTAAGTGTTAGCTATTCTGCAGGCTGCGTAGAGTGATCCTAGCCTTGTAAGCTTAGCCTAGAAGTTATTCGTGATATCCAGGTGAGTTCTAGATCCCCTATTTATAAGCTTTTCATGTTTTGGGGCTATTATGCATACTAAATTTACATTTTTAAACGACCAAGATTTTAAGGGGTTTTAAGAGGAAGAACGATTTTTCTATAAGTAAACCTGCTATATAAATCCTTAATTATAAAAATTTTTCGCGCTGACCTGGCAGCCCGGCCCCAGCCAGGGGCGTTGCCCCTTGGACCCCACTAGGGGCTGCTGCCCCTAGGACCCCGCTGTCAGGGGCTGCCGCCCCCGAACCCCCGCTGTCCCGCGGCGGTTCGGTTATGTTTTACGATGATTTTACTTGGCATGATGTGTACTTAATAAGTTAAGTATTATATATATTAAAGTGGAAGATGATATTAAAGAAAAGTGAAACTTAATGAATGTTACCCCCGGGCCCGTTTGATGATGGAAAGTCTTGCAAGCACTATGATAGACTTCACTTATGTGAGTCTAATGTATGATGATGGATCTGTATTCATGAGCGGGCTATGTGCCTTGCAGTGTGGATCAACTGTCGGGGGTTAGCTACCGTTTCATGTGTACCGACAGGGATTGGCATTTGTTGTCAATCAACATGGAGCTCTTGCTTTGTGCAATCTCATTTATGATGAAAGTGAAAGATAATGAAAGAATGAAAGATAATGAACATGCTTATTATGATGCAAGTTATGTTATGTACTATGATGTATGCATGGTCATTATATGAAGGATAAAGTTTATATTTTCTTATATTATTTAAAACTAGAACTCGCTCAGCGAAGCTGACTTTTATGCATAATAGTTGGCAGGTAAGTGCTGATGCTGAGGATGGCACACAGAGCTACTTGGGGAGCTATGGATGGCATTCCTATTTATGAAATATTTATTGTAATTTAAGAACAATTAGCATGTTTTGTTTGTAATTAAAGGACAAATGTACGAGTACAATATGTTTTCTAAGTTTTAAACGAATGTCTATTTATTTCCACTGCAATGTTTTATTATTAAACTGATTTTATGCTATGATTAACCAACTGTGAGGTTTCCCGGGAACGGGGCCTTACAATGTCGCGGCCAGTCGGGTACTCGATAAGGTACATGAGGAGGGGATTCAGAATGCGCAGGTCTTTTATCCAGAACCCGTGATGATGATGCCATGTTGTAGTGCACGTGATGCGTATGCCAATGAGTATACACTAAGAGAATAAACGAGTAACTAACTGTGTGCGGTTATAGACTAGTGTGTATGCAACCTAGTTCCATATAACCAATGGCTCTGATACCAATCTGTCACACCCTCAAAATCTACGTGCGTGGTTTTACCGCGAGACGAGTGAACAAACCAGTATCACAGTCACTAGTTACTCAGGACGACGTTATATGGCACATTTAGGAAAAAAACAACCAAAGTCCAAACGTTAAAACTATGCGAAAGCGTTTTGTAAATCAGATATACCCAAAGTATATAAAATGCAATTTGGCAAAACACGCGCCAACTCAATATTTAAACTCACAAGTAAAAACCAAGTGTTATATTCTAATATGAAGTCTTAGAATGCATGCAGGACCCGTGATGTGCTCCTATTGGTAACCCGAGTTAACGACTTGAAAAAAACTTACTAAAAGTGTCAACACAGTGGTTGGTGAGTTCAAGAGTTTGCGTTTAACATAAGCAATAATAATTGTATAACATAAGACGTGCATTGAAATAAATAGGTAGTCTATATTTATAAGTAATAGTCATAGTGATTTCGCGATCGAAGCTGACTGTGTTGCATTTGTAGCCTCCCGTCATGACTTACCATGTCGTGACGATGTTTGTGTTTAGGACAATATTGCACCCGTTTGACCTTGAGTCGCACATGTGGGCCTTTTTCTCTTTATATAAAGCGCCAGTGAGTATTATTAATAAACTTGAAATTATTATTAGGCTTTTTCTTTGGGGTGGTGATGACCATCGGAATAAAGTGCATTGGGTAGCTTGGGAGGGTGTTACGGAGGCTAAAAGTGAAGGCGGTTTGGGTATAAAAAAGCTCGAGGATTGTAATTATGCCTTGATGCTTAAATGGTTATGGCGTTATCGGTTAGAATATGATGCGTTATGGAGAAAAGTGGTCGATGCAATTCATGGCTCGAATAGAAGATGGGTGATTTTAATTGTAGTAAAAGATTTTCCGGTGCTCGGAGTAAATTGTTACGTGCGGGTCTCGTTTGAAAGTGCAACATAACTTTTTTGTGAATATGATTCGAGGCTCGGTTGGTAATGGTAATTCGGTTAGATTTTGGATTGACCCATGGATTGATAATGAACCGCTAGAGACCGTGTATCCGTCTTTGTTTCGATTAGAACTTAACAAATGGTGTTCGGTGGTCGATCGGCTTATGGTTACTAATCGAACGATGATGAACCGGAGTTGGAAGGTGTATTCGTCGTTGAATGTCGATGTTGATGAGCTGATCAATCTTCACAGATGGTTTGAGAATATAAGGTTGATTGATAAAGAAGATAGATAGCTTATGTGCTTTATGTGGCAATTCGGACGAAGATTCAGATCATTTATTTTCAGCTTGCGGCGTGTCGAGTGGAGTATGGCATGGTATCTCTTCTTGATGTAATATTTCGCCTTTCTTCTTGTTCTCAGTTAAAGATGTGGGCCGGATAGTGGAGACGATGGGTGGATCGGATTTAAAGAAAGAGATTGTGTATGGTATTCTTATTGTTACATGTTGGCGTATTTGGAAGGCTAGGAATGAGATGGTTTTCTCTAGTGTCAAACTGAACGTGGCCAAATAATTGTCGATATGAAATCATTGGGGTACCTTTGGTATAGGAATAGAAATAAGAATGCCACGGTGGATTGGATAGATTGGCGTAAGTTCTCTTGTAATATGATGTAATATTCGGTTTGTGTTTTAATGAAGTTCGCCTTTCAAAAAAGAAAAACTTAAACAAGAGCTTAACATTAGGACAAAGAGTAGATACAACTACTAGTACATCCTAAATGCAACGGTTTACTAGTTACATCCTAAATGCAACGGCTTAATCCCTATATGCACACACGCAACGACTCAATGTTTTAATACTCATGTTTTGTTTCGGTCTTATATTTTTACATAAAGTCAAAAGGAACATTCCAATATATGGAAGAATACATTTATTAAAACAATTTGTTTCAGAAAAATATATTTTTGTATAGAATTGCAGAAATAAAAGTAGAAAAACGGAGTTAACCTATATATACATACACATAGTGGATTCATTGTTCGATTTAAAAATAGTATTTATTTTTTAACTTCAATAACTTTAAAATTATCAGTTTACCGTTACTAGTCCGAGGCCCGAAATATTGAATAAAAGAGTAGGATTATACGCTAAAAGTCATTTCATTAAAGAAACACTCAAATTTGAGTTTCGTTTTAATTCAAGAAATAAATTGACCTTCATGTTTGTATGTATCAAGACAATTAGACCATCCATTGATATGGTCATCGGCAAGCTACGAGAACACCAGATTGACCCCAACAACGTAATCTCAGAAAATGCCTGTATATTCGTCGCACTTTTGTGAAGACACAAAATGTAAAATGTGTTGTGACCACTCGATAATGCGAGATGTAGGGAATGATGGAGAACTATAACACCCTATCTTTTAATGATACATCAAACAATTTCGCGCTATTTACAAAAGTAAACACGTACATGACATTCATGTCAAGTAATAAATTTACATCCAAAAAGTAGTTATAACTCATGATATTCTCTAAACTACTATTAGTATCTGTACATATGAATGAGAATGCATCTTGCATTATGTGTGTTTAAAAAATCATAATAACCGAATCGTAACCGAAAAAACAGACAAGACCGAATCGAAAAAACCGAAACCAATAAGAAATAAACGGTTTGGTTTGATGGTTTATTAAAAAAGATAGTTTTTTCGGTTTGGTTTTTCTTGTAACAAAAATTGAAAAAAACCGAACCGAAACCATACAAACCAAATTTCTAAATTAGAGGTGTATTTTTATACTTATAAACATGATTGGCCTATTACTTACTTATTTAATTTATGTTATCTATATATATATTTTTTAAAAAATTTAGTTTTAAGAATAATATTAATTTTTTTTGAATTGATAGATTAAAATGTTTTATTCAATTTTTTGTTATTGTATTTTATAAATTGCAATTCATTTTAATATCTTATATTTAAATATCAACAAGATAATGTAAGCCTAGGTTTTTAGTTTATATTCATTAGTTTGAACCAAACTTTCTTTGAAAACTTAAAGGCCAAATGGTAAAACAAAAAAAAAACGAAATTGAAGCCAAAATGAAAACCAAAAACCGCAAAAACCAAAACCAAACGGTTTAGAAACCGAAATATTGGTTTTTGTTTTTGATTTATGCTATGACCGTACCAAACCGACTCATACACACCCCTATTTTGTGTGTGTGTGTGTGTATATATATATATATATATGGATATTTATGTGTGTGTGTGTATATATATATATATATGGATATTTATGTGTGTGTGTATATATATAATATTATTAGTTTTCAAAACTTAATATATGAATTAGGTAACAATGATGTATACATGCTACACACTTGAATTAACATATTATCTCGGAGAAATTATGGACATTGAATACGTAAACGATTTTGACCTCGATGTAGACATAGCGTTATGACCTAACGGTAGACACCCAGTTATCTGCGAAGCCACTCTAGCAACAACCCCTGGTTTTCTCCTCTTATTACGATTCTGCCATCCACCTTCACCATCTCCACCCCTCGCAATAGACAACAGATCCACCACCATCATCGTCGTCTCCGGCGGTTGCTCCACCGCCGTCCGCCCCTCCAACCACTTCACCACCTCCGTCATGCTCGGCCGCCGCCGCGGCTTGTGCTGTATGCACCACAACCCTATGTGCACCATCTTCCTCACTTCAACTTCATCGATTTCTTCATCTGTTAGTCGTTGATCTACCACTTCCATGATGGCTCCTGATCGGAGCTTCTCCGTCACGATCATCGGAAAATACTCGTATCTCCGCCGTTCTCCGGCGACGTCGATAGCCTTCACGCTTCGTCTACCGCCGATGAGCTCTAACAGCACGATTCCGAAGCTGAACACGTCGGATTTCTCCGAGATTCCGACGCCTAACAGCCACTCCGGAGCGATGTAGCCTCGTGTGCCTCTCATCGACGTTACGATTCTGCTATCGTCGCGTTTCATGAGCTTCGAGATGCCGAAATCGGAGACGATCGCGTTGTGGTTACCGTCGATGAGGATGTTCTCCGGTTTGACGTCGAGATGGAGGACCTTCGATCGGCAATCGTGATGTAAGTACGCTAAACCTTTCGCTACGTCGGTCGCGACGGTGACTCGTTGCTTCCACGATAAACAACCGCCGGAGGCGGTGCTCACGGCGGAGGAAGGCGGAGCGAAGATCCAGTTCGATAAACTACCGTTGGTAACGAAATCGTAAACGAGAAAGTGGAGATTGTTACCTTCAACGCAGTATCCAATCAATCGAACGAGATTCACGTGTTGTACGCTAGCAATGGCGGCAATTTCAGATCTGAACTCCTTTTCGCCTCTCTGTTCTTCGTGTTGAATCCGTTTCACCGCCACGGCGGTGCCGTCCGGCAACGTTCCTTTGAACACCGATCCCGACGCTCCTCTTCCGATCAACGACTTCCAATTGTCCGTCGCCTGTTCGAGCTCTTTCAACCGGAACTTCGTCGGAAGTCCGGCGACTTTGCGGAGGAAGCTGTACTCGATTCGGAGCTCTTTGCCTTCAGAGGCGATTATCGTCTCCAACCTCCGGCGACGGCGGTGGTTGATGCGTCTGATGAAATAGAAACCGACGACGGCGAGTATGGCAGCGATTGAGGCACCGAGGATGAGGAAGAAAGGCTCTGTGAGGTGGAAGATGATTCTGGAGACGATGATGAGGACGATGAGATTGATTACCGTTGCTCCGGCGATTATGTTTGCTGTTGTATCCTCCATTGATGGAGAATTGAAGATGATTGAAGCGTTGAAGAATGAAGATTGAAGAGTGATGTTGTTTGAAAGTTTGAATTGTAGAGGGTGATTATTGACTTTGGTTTTGTTTGTTGTTTCGTGTGGTCATAAAGTTGAATAATAGAATTGTGTGAGTAGAAAAGCCCTACGAGCATTCACAACTCATGCTTTATAATTATGTAGGCGTGAGTATTTAAATTATATGGGATGTTTTTAAGTGGTTGTGAGTGAAAGAGATAGAAAATATTACTGTTTATCTTGAAATTTAAGGATATACTGTTTAACCCTTATAAATTTTTTAATATTTTTGAAAGTGGTTGTGAGTAAAAAAGAGAGAAAAGGTAATGAAAAATGTATAAAAATAATTATTTATTTGAAAGGAGAGAGAAAAAGTGGTGATTTTTAGTGTAATTATATGGATAAAGATAAGGATTTGGATGTGAATGCTCTAAGCTATTTGATTATTGACAAAAGAAGTTAATAGGAAATTAGAAAGAGTGGAAGATGTACAAAAGCAAAACAATGTAACGTAGTGGCTGTTTGGCGTTATTTTAATAGTTGGGATGTCTAAATGGTTCAGACTGTTTGTTTCGGGAGTAATGTCTTAATGATTTAGACATTTCCCTTTGAATAGTTAAGCATTATAATAATGTTGAATGGTTAATAGGTTTAATATTAAATGGTTGAAACCATTTATCTGAATTGGTCAAATATTTATCATTGAATAGTTAAGGGATATACTAGCTCTTAATGGTTATACTAGCTCTTAATGGTTCATACCTTAATGGTTCAACACTTAATGATTCATACCTCTTATTGGTTCAACATTTAATCATTTAAAAATTATCAAACAACCCTTAAACAAATATTACTTTGCAACATGTTTAATGGTAATATGAGTGTCAGAAAAAGTATTGCTACGTAGACTTCATTTAGACAAGTCTTGTGATCATACTCGCATTTACTAAGGGACGTAACGGTTTAGTGGGTGTAAGTAAAGTTATATTAAAAATGTTAAAATACTTTAGATGGATATTTATGATTAAACGATTTCATTAAGGGTAGGGTGGTTTTTTTTTATCATCATCGTGACAAGGCTGACACTCCTTTAGTGCCTAGCCAAATGGCCAATAGGGGTGGTGTTCCATGTCTTGACGGGATTCCCATCATTTTCACGACTAGCATCGCAGAAGCAATACGTCCACCCTTATAAGTCTTATCTGAAGCCAAGTTAGTTGGTTTGGATGGTTTAAGATACAAATAGTTAGGTAAATGGTAGTTAGTTGGTTTGGATGGTTTAAGATACAAACACTTGGGTTAATGGTTTATTTTTCACGATTGATAGCTATGTCTAATATGAGATTTACGATGGGTGGCTTGACATTAATTGTTTGTTAATGCACACATAGAAACACACTAAGAACCACATAAGGCATATACATTACATTTCAATAAAAATAGAAAAAGTAATAGAAAACAGTTTATTTTTATCTCTACATTATTTCTTTGATTGTACCACCTCTCTTTTCGATTCGTTAAAAAAACTATGAATTATGCATATATAGTATATAATGTGGGTGCATATATGCACTCAATCAAAAGGCTATAGATATCATATTTTTAAAAATATATATCTTAAAGGTATTAAAATGTTAGGATCGTGTATTGCACAAATACTAACTGATTAACGTGTATACCAACTCAAATAGTGCGGAATCCTATTTGATTGGCAATCCAATCAGTGAGAACGCACGTCGAATCAATTATCAATTGAATCTAAACGTTAAGAACGATCTAGAATCGATCTAATGCGTTCTGTGAACTTGGAACAGGTTCTTGGAGGTTTCTGGACGGCTAAGGTACGTCTGGAGTCGAAGTAATATCAAGTGTTACGTTTTTCCACGAATTAGGTGGTATTTATAGGTTAGGGTTGCTCATTCGTGCGACTGAACCATAAGCATTGTTCATTCGTACGATTGAGCCATGCGGTTGATCCATTCGCACGACTGAGTGTTCAGTCGTGCGACTGAGTCAGTCGCATGAAGTTGTTTAGGCGTATGAACTGTTTAGGCGCATGGACACTCCGTCGCATGGCCATTCGGACGCATGACCACTGTTGGGGCGCATGGTCCAGTCGGACGCATGTGAACTTCACTTAACCAAGTTTGAATGAATTCATTAATATAACATTATGTTTATCTATTCAAACAATCACAAACCTATATAATCAAATCAATATCAACTCATTAATGAAATATTAAACATTATAAATCACAACCAAACATTCTCATTTCATTAATAACCCAAGCATTACATAAATGTAAGACATTCAAGACATATTACATTAAGATCCACATCTAGGTACATATGTATCAACATAAAATTACAAACATTTTGATCAACTTATATAATAAACAATATAAGAGTTAAAACGGTTATGATTCTTAATAGAATATGTTCATATATATTATAAATCATTTTGAAATATGTTGTTATTTGTATGTGTATATGTAGCCTATAATCATGAGATATCTTTTATAATTGAAATAAATCAAAATACAACCTGATGATTTTAAGAAAAAATGAAAAATTGGTTCAGATTATTAGATCCGAACTATTAAACCGCCACACCGTTAAAAGTAGCTGGTCTGATCAACCAAATTAATTGTTTGACAAAACTGTAGTTATCAATTCGGTTCAAATTTATCAAAACAGGTTAAAACAAGTCATAAACACACTTAATCACCTGACATGCTTCTATATTTTATTTTTTATTTGATTAATCCTTATTTTTGTATTAACTTTGAAGCCTTGATAGGAATGACTCGATAAAATTGACGCTTTGTTACAACTAAGACACCTACTTTCATTTTGTTTTATTTTTTTTTTCAAAAACCTAAATCGTATTTTTATTTCGATTTGACATGAAGTAAACTAATGAACTAACCATTGTTCTTTTAAGTCTACGTCACCAAAACAAGGATTTTGAAAAACAATCAAATATTTTTTGCTAAAACAGAAAACTAGAATTATTTATTTGGACCATGTCAACATAAATATGTTTTTTTTAATTAAGGGACTTTAGTAAATTAAGGGTTCTAGAAGAAAGCCTAAAATGTAATTACATAAATATGGCTTTTCTTAAATTATGGGACCTTAGCTGCCTATTGGTTTTATATCATATAGCATACTAGATGGGTGTTTGTGTAATGCGGTGGAGAACACAAGACACGCACAAACATTGTTAAATCTGTTGCATAATTAATTAATTGATGAATTATCATATAAACTTTGAAGGCTTAATAAAATTTATGAAATAAAGTAATATGATATAATATAAAATAAATATGATTTTAAGGATTTAGTTAAACAATAAATTGATTATTCACACAACTAGATTTATAAAATAAATTTTGTCATAAATTATAATAACTAAAAATTGAAGTTATAGTATAACTAATTTATTGTATTTATGTGACCACTCGGCCTAACAAACATGAAATTGTATGAATATACAGTTGGATACATGAATACATACGAAAACATGAATAGAATTGTTGAGAATGGAAATTTCCTAAGGAATTGGGAATACGAGATCATAGCAGACCGCTAAGAATGCTATAGGTTAATCATAACGATCCGCCATGGAGGAAGGTTCATGATCTAAGATGACGGTCCCATAGCAGAACACCAAGCGAAGGTGGTAGCGATGCACCAGGTTGTCGTGGACCACCAGGGTTGTGCTCAACGGTCCGTGAATCGACTACCCATTGATATTCCCTCTCTTTCTAAAGTGAGAGGGATTCTCTTTGCCCAGTGTAAGATATTCGAATGGGAATTTGCGGATATTTCATTTGAAAGATGTGAATAACCCATGTTAAGTCAATAGCAGACCGCCAAGGGTTGCTTAGGGTTTGCCAAGATGCTTGTCGCAGATTGGGTATGAAACCCCAAAAAACCCGATTTCACCCATTTGAAAGAATGTTCTTATAAAAAATAAGAAAACAGTTCTTAAAATAATTAAAAAATAATGTTTTCAAAAAAAATAAACAAAGTTTTATTTGAAATTTATAAAATCACATTTTTATAAAAAGTAAAAAGAGGTTCCTCAAAAAATTAAAAAAATAAATTTTGAATGAAAAAAAGTAATATTAAAATCAATAAAAAAGTGAGGATTTATGAGAATTATCTTATTGAATGAGTAGAAAACAATTCTACAAGTTAAAAAAATAAGTTTCATCTAATAATAACAATAAGAATAAATAATAATATTATTAGCTACTTTTTTTTTCTCCCAGAGTGCTACATAACGAGAGTTTGATCAATTTTCCCATATGCAACACTGGGTTACTTTGCTTGTTATTTGTCCGTCTCGTCAAAAATTATAAATTTAAAGTTTGGTGCGAAACTCAAAAATACTAAACTTTAGTGGCTAAGCTTGAAAAAATAAAACTTTATTATAAATAGTTTAGTGGCCAAACTCTAAGAGCCTGAACTTTAGTGATCAAATTCTAAGACTCTAAACTTTAGTGTCCAAGTAGAAAAACAAATATAACTGAAGACAAAAAGATAAATCGGTGACCAAACTTAAAAAGTCCTAAACTTTAGTCGTTAAATTAAAAAAAAGCAAATCATTGCCCAAACTTTAAAAAAACTAAAGAGTTTTCTAATAAACTTGGGAAAATAAAGTTTCACTTTAGATAGTTTGGTTACGAAACTCTAAAATCCTAAAGTTCAGCGGTTAAAGTAAAAAAATCAAAAGGTGAACTGAATAGGCAAACACTTAAAACTAATGTGATTACGATTAAAAAAACAAAACAATGCATTTCTTATTGAAATTAATAATAGAGAAGTAGTAGTAATAATAACCATATAATAATAATAACAACACAAAATATGAATAAAATAGAAAAGGTTAAGTTTTGTTTACATGATAACCTTAAAGGAGTGAGTCTTATGTGATAATTTTAACAAGTATGATAAATGAAAATTTCTACTCGATTATAAGAGTAATTAAGTGAGACACATTACAACATCATAATTATTATCATTAATTTTTTTCGTTTAGTGTTAATTTTATGGAATTAATTTTTTATAGAATAGAGTAAAATGTGATTTAAATCCCCGACGTTTTGTTGAATTTGACATTTCAATCCAAAATTTTTTTTTTTGTCATTTCAGTCACTGTGGTTTACAAATGTTATTATTTCCATCCACTTCAATAACTCCGTTAAGTTCTCCGTTAAATATGAGTGTATTTTAGTCTTTTTAACACCCTAATTGTCCAATTAAAACAAAGTTAATCAATAAAATATTCAGTTAAAACTAAAAGAAAAATATAAAGCAATTAGTAAGATCGGACACTTTAGTTTAAAAGTTTTGATTAATGCTAACTAATTTAGAAAACCGTCTAAGCGTCTACTACACGTTGTATTATAAATTATTTTATAATTATTTAGTACTATTAAAAAATAAAAAATAATTTTTTGAGATAAAATATGCTTAAAGTTACATATAATTAAACATTAAGTAATTAAAAATTAACAATAATTTTTTAAACTTTCGTCTTTAAAAAAGTTTTGCTTTTAAAAAATATTGATTTTTTATCTCTTCAAAAAAATTATTAAAATGTTTGTATTAAAAAAACTTATTTTAGGTTTTTATGATACAACACAAACCTAATAAAAATTATTAACAAAACATTTTGAAAACCAATTTATATGAAATATAAAGTTTTTTAATACAAACATTTTAATAATTTTTTGGAGATTTAAAAAATCAATATTTTTTAAAAGTAAAACTTCTTCAAAGACAAAATTTTTTAAAATTAGTGTTATTGTTTAATTACTTAATGGTTAATTATATGTAACTTTAAGCATATTTTATCTCAAAAAAATTATTTTTTAATTTTTAATATTATTAAATAATTCTTATTTAATTTTTATACAATATGTGTAGTAAACGGGTTTCTAGACTAGTTAGTGTTAATCAAAACTTTTAAATTGAAGCGTTTGGTCTCACTGGTTGCTTCATATTTTTCTTTTAAGTTTTAATTGAATATTTTATTGATTGACTTTATTTTAATTGGACAATTAGGGTGTTAAAAAGACTAAAATATACTTATACTTAACGGAGAACTTAACGGAGTTAGTGTAGTGGATGGAAATGACAACATTTGGTAAACAACGGTAACTAAAATAACAAAAAAAGTTTTTGGATTGAAATGAAAAATTCAATAAAACGTCAGGGATGAAAATGACATTTTACTCTATAGAATAAAAAGTTTAATCAAAACATCCACTATTTAAAAAAATAAAATATTTTAAAGTTGGTGTTTTTAAAAAGTAGATTTTTTGAAAAATAAAATAAATTGAGTTATAATAAGAAAACTTTATAAAATAATATTTTTCTAAAACGGTTTATTTTGAACAAAATATTTAATTTTTAATTTATATTTTAAAAAAAAGTTAAATAAATTGATATCATTGTGTTATCACATATAACGCTTAATCACACGTAATTGCAATCGTATCTTATCTTAATATACTATTTTATAATTAACAATTTTTATTTTATTTAAGTTTTTATTATTTAACGCCGTGTAATACACGAGTTTACTAAAACTAGTAAAAGATACATGCATCTAGCTCAACTTATTAAAGTTCTTATGAAATAAAATCTGTCTTATCTTTAATAATCGTTTTTTGAAAACCCTATTTTTTAGAATAAAAATAAAAATATTTGATTTATATAATAACAAACCACACATTCCAACCTCTTCAAACAAGTCATTTATACTTCTTGTGAAGTTAGCAACCTTCTTCCTCAATTCTTGTTTTCTATAAACCAACAAAACACGAAACAACAACACAACAATCGCTATAACAACTTCAACAATTTGTAGCTCCATACAGCAAATCGAAAGGTATTACTCTCATCATTCAACGATTTACTACACGATTTCATCGATTTTGATCAGTTTGCTTTCAGATTTCGAATCGTTATACGAATTGTGTGTGTGTGTTTTTGTTCGATTTTGATGCTTTCTGACGGTTATTTGGATTAGTATCTCCTGATCGTCTGTAATGTGGTTTGATACTTTGATTGATTTGTTTATGAGTTTGTAGAATCGTAGTGATGGTTGCGTTTTGGTTTGTGTTCTTCAGAGGATCGCTTCGTGAATCGATTTAATCGATTCTGTTGTTTGTTAGTTTCGTTTGAGATCTCGATTGTGTTATTAGATTCAAATATCGTTGTATGAACTGTCTCCATACATACGCATACATGTATTCGATGATTTTTATTTTTTAATGGCGGTTTTGAATGATTTCACCAGTTATTAGGATGATTATCGATTTATCTCATGATCGTTCATAATTTCAATTGATTGATTGCTTTGAGACTCCGTTGTGATGCTTGAGTTTTTGAGTTCATCGGATTATTATTGCATATACCGTTCTAATGATTCAGATTAGGTATTGTTAATTGCGATTGTGTTCTTCCAATTACTCCGTATACATGAACTATGCCTATAGGTTATACGTCGCCTATGTTTTGATGATTGTTAATGCTGGTTTTTGAAATGTTTAATCAGTTATCTGAATTAGTATCTTTTGATCATCTATTATGGTGGTTGATTGTTAAATTGTTATTAAGATCTTCAATTGATGCTCGGTGGTTCTACTTTGCAAGAGAATTTAATGATTTGTTTGATCATTAGCATAGGATTAGACATTTCAAACTTAAATAACGCTTGCTATTTGTGTGTTATTGTGCTTGTGTGTTCTGATTTCAGTAAATTAATGATTTGGTAAAGTATAGATGTTTGATTTGATTCGAATAATTTTTACTAATCATGCAATGATCTGGTTTGTGAACAGGTTTTAAGGACTTTAACTTGGGAAAGAAGACAAATTCTTGACCATGAAGTATAAGAGAGGAAGTACAGTGGAGGTATTTTGCAACCAATCTTGGCGTTGTGCCTGGATAAAGTCTAGCAAAGGGCACAATTACACCGTCAGTTACGATGTCTATCCTGGTTTTACCAACAAGGATGATGTGGAACGGATATCTGTAAAATCTATAAGACCTTGTCCTCCTCAGTTAGAACTTTCAGAATCTTGGGTCCCTGGTGACGTGGCGGAAGTGTTTCACGATCTTTCATGGAAGATGGCAATTGTTTTGAAGGATTTGGGCTGGGAGCAGTATGTAGTCAGATTAGTTGGATCTTTACACGAGTTTGAAGTGAACAAATCAGAACTCCGTGTGAGACAATCGTATCAGAATGGTGAATGGGCTGTGATTGGCAAGGTAACTTAACCTTTATTTAAGATTATTTTTTTCTTCTAACTAAACTTGTGAACTGTTTAAATTCATACTCTTTTTTGTTGCATGAAGGTTGCTAGTGATGATAAAGATGGAAACGGCACTAAGGTTTTGAAGTATGATCAAAATAAACATGAAAAGGGTGGAAAACAGGATTTCTACATGAAAGATCTTTATTTTGATGCTCAGAACAATCATCGCTTGATGGAGTCACGCATCGTTTCCTCTAAAACCCTAAAACGAGAAGCCTCCTGCAGTTCTTCTCAAGATGAAACGAATAAAAAGCGTGCACGGAAGTTAAGAGTGTCTGAAAAAGAGGGCGGACAGGCGCGGGTGCCAGGAACATTACATGAAAAGGTAGATGCTGTTGCTAATAGGAAGACACTTATAAACAGAGCCTGTGGATATGAATCTTCGAGTGGTAGTTGTAGCATTAATAGCTATAAACTATACGAAACTCATCATGGATCTGGTTTTGTTGAAGATATTGAAGATCATGAAAGTGACGCAGAGTCTGTTTGTCAATTTAGATACAATGACGAAAGTCAAAGCCAAGAGACTGATGAATCAGCCTCCAACGATGCAGTGGCGGATGAAATTCATAGACTAGAGTTGCAAGCATACCGTCACACCATGGCAGCATTACATGCATCGGGACCCTTAACTTGGGAAAAAGAATCAATGGTAACAAACCTTCGTATGTCACTCCATATATCAAATGATGAACATTTGATGATGCTAAAAAAATTAATATCTGCATCTAGTAAAACTCTTAACAGATGACAGAATCATAGTTTTCACTCTTTTCACCCTTCTCTTGGTAAATTTTTATTCCTTTACTAAATTCCTTCACATTAATTGTAAAAAGCATTTGTAGTTTACTTCTATTGTTTTAATGAAACATAGAATATTTTCATTTTGTCTCATTCTTTTAACATGTATATTTCATTTACATTTCAACACCGCTATATGAGGTTTTGTTATATGATGATTGCATGACCGCCATAATGCATCATTTTCTCAGAGGTTCACATCTAACCTTTTTATTTTATTTTTTGTGAAAAAGAAGTTTTATTGACGGAAACAGGAGCAAGATCTTAAAGCTACTGCATGATGCTCAAGTATATAGAAAGTATTTGAGCTGAAGTGGTAAGTTTTATATAAATTACAGTTTTAACTTGGTAGTGTGTTATCTTTCTTATTGGTACGTCCCTTCAAGTTATGATGCATATTAATACCTTACTTGTTGATAAGGCTCAAGGAACTATGACTGTTGGCGGGTCAACTCAACCTGACCGACTTGCTTTGACCGCATTAAACACTACCTGTTTTGATTTGAACACATGTCTAACCATCACCCCAGTGTTGCCACCTCGAGCAAGCATGATTGTGGTTTTCAAGTGCAGGGTGAAATAGATGTTCACTTATATGCTCTATTGATAAGTAAGTTCACTAAAATAGCCAAGTTTTTTTGACATTTTCTCAATAACTATAGTATACCTTCTCTCTTTTTATATTCTTTGCCATTTCAGTCTGCCTTTATTTATTTAAAAATAGAATTGCTTTTTAGTTTGCTTTCATGAAAAGATTCTTTAGGCGTTCGGCAAATAGTACAAGCACAATTATAGAATGAGTCAAGTTGTGCAAGCACAATTATGGAATGAGTCACATGAGTATCAGATAGCACATAGACATTATGTCGAGGTTTGTTTTGTTTATAAATCATCATTTCTATAAATACTGACTTTTTAATATACATTTTGCCTCTCGTTCACGGGACCCAAATAATGTCATGCTAACCATTGGGATCAAGTAAAACACCGGACCAAGTGAAGCACAACTTACGTTGAGCATGCGCCTGTTAAGGGTACGGTTGGTGACTTGATTATAACATTGTCATAATTTCTTGTTTCAAAGTATGAGATTAGTATCACACAACTCAAATACTGTTAATCTTTCTTGTAGATGATTCATTTACCCATATCATTATCTTCTTTGACTATTATTTTGCAGTCTAATGTAAACATTGTAAGTATGACATTCTATCTTTATATTGTTCTTCTAATCTCTATATGAATGAAAATATAGTTAAACCCTACAGGGTCTTCACCAGATGACGCCCAATGCAACGCGTAAGTGGTTTGTCTGATTACCAAATTATGCCTTTTACCCCTTCGAACCTATGAACAAGAAGCACGTTGTCCTTTTAATCTACATGTTTGGGATATTCATAGAAGTATCACCAAAATTCTATGTATATATGATGTCCAAAGGCTTGAAAAATTAAACCTGTGGCGCGAATGCCATATCGGATACTTGTGGTTGCTCATGTTGTGTTTACAGATTACTTGGACCTGTAATCTTTATATTTGGTTTTCTCAAGTTGTGATTGAAGCTCAATTAACAAAAATGAATTTCTATTTAAATTTAATGGCACTTAAAATCCTTTTTTAAAGCGTTTAATGTTACAGAAATTTAAAGTCAAAATGTTGAGTAAAAGTTCTAACATAAGAACAAAAAGAGTGAGTTCTCTTGTTATAGTTTTGTACAGAAAACATACTAGAAAACAATCTTATTATGTTCTTGTCTATATCCCGAAGGAAATAATACTGAAAACTCGATTTGATTTTCAAACTAGCCTGCCATCTCAGACAGTGCTGTTGTTTTAGTTGTGGTACTTCATGATACAAACACGAATAGATGCTAAATATGATATAAGCAATTTTAAAATCCGGATGACGTCATAATTATATATATGATCATATATAAGGGGATAATTCTTGAGAAAACTAAAGAAAATCACGAAAACCAATAACATAATTCATTAATTTTATGTTATTTTAATTGTTAAAAGGCTATTCAAGTATTTGTTACATATATGTTGAACATAAATACGAGAATGAAGAATATTACTTATACGTAACACTATGTCAAATGAAAAATGGTTACATATACGTAACCTATATGTGACGTATATGTAAAACCATGCTACAGTTTTTCTTTTGATCCATACCCTTATTTATATATACACATACATAAATATAAAGGGCAATGATAAAAAAAATTATAAGTTATGTGACCGGTTTTATTGGTTTTCTTTAATTTTCACGTAACAGTGTGGTTTTCTTATGATCTCTCTTCATATATATAATTTAAAATAAGTATTTTATATGCATATAAAACTCAATAATAATTTAATCTTCTACATTTCAATTCATCATTCATCCACCTCTTAAACTAAAATCCAAAAAATAAAAATAATAAAAAATATAAAAAATCCAGTCCGACCTAGTTTCCGTTGGCCGATTACTTGGTTACAAAAAGAATTGGGGTAGATCGAACTAGCTAGACCTCCAAATCCTTGTCCGATCGGCCGATCCAAGTCTTTGACACCACCAACTCCATCATCTCCGGTCGTCAACGTCTTCGTCTTCCCTGTCAAACCAGTTCAAAGGAAAAATTGCATACCAAAAGCCAAACAAAATGAAATCAAATTTAATAAACCAAACACATACAAAAATGGTATTGGTTTTTGAATCCTAAACTTGTTAGCTAATGGTGATTTTGTTGGGCGTATTTCTATAAAGTATATTACCTATTTGAATAAATAAAACTTTAAATAGTTTGTAATAACGTTTCAAAAATAATAAAATGTTATTTATACATAAGATATGATTAAGTTACGTATAGTTAAAAATTTCAAGTAAAAACAATAATAATATCATTTTAAACTTTTTTTATAAGATTACTATGCTTTTATAATTGTTTTTTTCCTAACATTTTGGTTTTTTTTAAAAAGAATCATCCTTATAAAACTTAAGAAAAAAATGGTTTTATAATAGTGTATTTAAAAAAATGTGTTCAAACAAATTTAGAGTTAATTACATAGATAGTCCCTGTGGCTTATGAAAAATAACAAGTTTGGGTACTAAGCAAAAAAAAGTAACACGTTTGGGTTTTGCAGTTTTAATTTGTAACGAGTTTGGGTATTAACACTAACTTCTGTTAATTATTCTGTTAGGTTCAAGGGCATTTCAGTCATTTCAGTCATTTCACATTTAAGGGACTGATTATGTAACTTAAGTGAGGGGCTACTTCTGTAATTTACTTAAATATTGTGTGTTATTATGTGTATATATAAAATCAAAATTCTAATCCCCCACTTAGATGCAAACACACCCGCCTACCACCATGGCAAACACACCCACCTACCACCATGGGCTTCACCAGCGCCGGCCACCACCAACGCCGGCCGCCACCAATGCAGACTGCCACCACCGCCGGCCGCCACCAATGCAAACCGCCACCAACATGGGCCCCCACCCAACATCCACCTCCTGAACATCATCTCATCACCACCACCGTTAACCCCCACCACCACCTGCGACTCCCACCATCACAGACCAACAACGACCACCAACCGCCACCACCATCACTACCGCCTGAACATCATCTCACCACCACCAGCGCTAACCCTCACCACCACCGCCAACCCCCAACACCACTAGCGACCCCCACCACCATCACCAACATCTGTGTTCAGATGTTGTGACCATTCAATTAGGGTTCAGATCTAGGTTTGGGTGCTTGTGGGTGTTGGGTGGTGGCTGGTAGGTAGGAAATGGTGGTGTCTGTGGGTGTTCGGTGGACGCTGGTGGGTAGGAGGGTTAGGTGGTGACTGGTGGGTAGGAGGGTTGGTGATTGAAGGTGGGTAAATGGTGGTGATGGTGGCTGATCGAGATATATGGTGGTGATAGTGGGTCGATGATGTTGATGGGGGGAAGGGTTGTGTATTTTAGTATTATAGTAATTACAGAAATGGTCCCTGATAAAATAGAAATATATAATTGTAGGAATAATAAATCCAAGGGTACAAAATACCTTTAGTACCCAAACATGTTATTTTGAATAAAACAGAAAACTTAGCGTCCGTTAGTCTTAATACCTATTTTTGTTACAAAATAAAAAACATAATACCTCAACCTGTTACAAAAAACCTTTAGTACCCAAACATGTTACTTTGAATAAAACACATGGACTATTTATGTAATTAACTCTAAAATTTACGTGTCTTATACATTTTAAAGTGTGTTTTTTTAATAAAAAAAATCTAGCTTTAGTTTTTACAAAGATCTGCTTTTTTTAACTTGGAATGTGTTAAATAATAAAATTACTATATATATTATTGAGTTAATTACATGATTGGTTCCTATGCTTTGCTCATATTGCAATATTGGACCCGGTTTTAGTGGATTGCTATGGCAATTGTGGTAAGGGTGGTTTTGGTGGCATTGCTGGAGATAGCTAGTTGTGGAGTCCGGTTTATAGTGGCGATGATGGTGAATGATGATGAGAAGAAGATGGGTTAGTGGGACCCATAAATTTAATTCATTTTAGTATATTTTTATAATAAGGTGTATTTTGGTCTTTTTATATTCACTTAACTGAGAAACTTAACAGAAGTTGATGTCAATGACCAATTATGTTACGATTTAGTAAACGGTTATTATAGACCGAAATCATTGCAAGGTATGAGACTTGTTCCACATCGGTTATATGACAATTAATGTGAAGTTTATAGGCCAAATGAGTTTTATCACCCACTAGACCAGTCCTTTGGGTTGAGTTCTTCCGTTTGTTCTGTAACAACAGTATGGACCAAACCTGTAATTTCTTAAAAGTTGGAACCAATATTACCATTTGAGCAAAGCAAAGGAACCAATCGTGTAATTAACTCTATATTATTATTATTTATTAGGAGAGAGACGAGAAAATAAAAATGAAAAGTATAATACGTTGACACATATGTTAAAACCTTTTTTTATAGATAATAAATGTGAATTGTTCATGTTATTTATCATTGAAACTCTATAAAACATATAACCCAAGCAAAAACCATAGAAAGTCATTTCAATTGATTAAGTTTTATAAATTTTTGTAATTTTTTTTTTGTTTTTAATAACATAAGTACAATGATAATTATAGATAGCTACTATTAAGCCCCCACGTTGCAGCGGGGGGCGTAAAACTGTGTAAAGTAGCACTACTGACACACCACCGTCAGAGCCGGAAAAACTCATATTAGAAAAAGAAATAAAAATGAAAAAAATAAAATCGAACGAAAAGTAGGCGTAGAAACGTTGAACCATGTAGACAAAACGTAAAACATATAAAACAACAAGTAAGTCAATATAGAACCAGCGCGTTGTGACTGGGTCGTTAAACGGAAAAAAAACAAAGGTAAAAACGTTGAACTACTCACGCACGTTGCGGTGAGTTAACTCGTAAAATTTAGACCGAAATGTAAAACAAAAAATTATATAATATGAAAAGTATAAGAGATCAAAGTTAAAAGTACAAAAAATAGTGGGGCTAAATTATCAAAAATATAAAATTATTGAATGTAATTAAAAAAAATAAATATTAGAAAAAAGACAAAAGTAGATACAACTCACTAAGTTTACTAAAGTTTATAGTTAGTAATCTATATAATTAATAGAATTATTAATTGAAATATAATAAATTTGTTACTATTTAGTGGAATAGGCGGAACACTATGGTTGCATTTGGTTGAAATAAATGTAATGGAATGGAATGAAATTGAGAAACTAATATAATTTTCAAGTAAAATTATGTTTGAGTGAATTATGAAATGTAAAACTCAAGGGAATGTTTTACCTCAAATTCCCTTAATTGTGTGATTTCAAATTCTCACTCTAGGTGGAATAATTTTGAAATCTCACAACCAATGGAATTTGAGGTGAAACATTCCCTTGGGTTTATTTTTAATTGCTTACTCAAACACAATTTTACTTGAAAATTATACTAGTTTCTCAATTCCATTCCATTCCATTCCTTCCAACCAAACGCAGCCTATGTGTTATTGTTTATAAAGTAAAAGATATAATTTGTAATATAAACATAACAAAGGTAAGTTAGCTACTTACAAAAACCAAGTTGCACGAACATTTGTTAAAGGTAGAAGTCCTCCGAACACAAGCTAAGACTCCTGAAAAATACTGTTATTTTAATATTACAATTAATTTTTATATATTTTGTTTTTCTGTTGTAATATTTAAAATATAATGCTTCATAAATTTCAGATATACCGCCGTGACGTACTTTTTATTGATACTCCGATATAAATTTTATTCAAAACCGACAATATAATATATTTTAAAAAATTTCCATGATAACGTAATGTTTTTCTAAATTTGAAATATATCGACGTAATTATTTTACTTACACTTCGATACAATTTTTTTTTCAAATCAAAACCTATGACACGCATCCAAAACCTACTAGCCATATGTAATATATTTTTAGTTTTCTTCACAACAAACACAATTTATTTTTCTAGTTCTGAACACAACATTGCAGAGGCTTATTTCAACTTAGGGGCGTAAACGATCGGCTCGAAAAAACAAACGTAATTTGTTTTTCTGTTGTAATATTTAAAATGTAATGCTTCATAAATTTCAGATATACCGTCGTGACGTACTTATTTTTATTGATACTCCGATATAAATTTTATTCAAAACCGACAAATATAATATATTTTAAAAAATTTCCATGATAACGTAATGTTTTTCTAAATTTGAAATATATCGACGTAATTATTTTACTTACACTTCGATACAATTTTTTTTTCAAATCAAACCTTGTGACACGCATCCAAAACCCACTAGCCATATGTAATATATTTTTAGTTTTCTTCACAACAAACGTTATTTATTTTTATAATTCTGAACACAACATTGCAGAGGGCTTATTTCAACTTAGGGGCGTAAACGATCGGCTCGAAAAAAGCTTGAATTGAGCGGAGCTTAATCGAGCTCGAGCTCAAATTATGGCCCGTTTACTAAACAATCTCGAGTTGCTTGAAAATATAATAAACGAGCAGAGTCCGAGCCGAAGTCGACCTTGAAAATTTTTAAACGAGCCGATCTCGAGCTTTAGAAATAAAACTACAAACTAGCCGAGCTCGAGTTTTCTAAAACCAAATCAAGCCAAGCTTGCGCCTCAGCGAGCTGGGGCTCGGCTCGTTTGCACCCTTATAATTCAACTTAAATTTTGATATTAACTAGTTTTTTTTCTCCCAGCGCTATGCTAGGGAGTCCTATTAATTTTTTCACATGCAACACTGCGTTACTTTAATCGATATCTATCTGGTTCGTCGGAAACCATAAAATCAAAGTCTGGTGACAAACTCAAAAATACTAAACTTTCGTAATCAAACTCGAAAAAGTAAAACTTCACTATATTTAATTTAGTGGCGAAACTTTAAAATCATAAACTTTAGTGGTTAAAATCAGAAACCAAATGATAACTAAACTCTAAAAACCTAAACTTTAGTGAGATAAAATCACGCACTACACGGTTAGTGTCTATTATAATATCTCAAACAAAGGCTGCGTTAGTTTTATTATTATTATCCTAAATCATAAAATCAAAATATTATTTGAGTTGAAACCGCAAAATACGATATAAAAAAAGAAAAACCAGGAGATTGTTAATTGTTTAAAAGGTAAAGATAAAACGAAATAAAAGATGTGAAGTAGGCCACAAACACACTATAAAAACCCAAACTCCTCAAACAAGTTTTTTTTTTATTCATCTACACACAAACAAACCATCAACAACAATAAACGTTAACTCTCACATCAAATCCAAAGGTATCAATATTCTCATCATTCAACAATTTGCTATATAATTTCATCAATTCGATTACATTACTCTCAGATTTCGATTATTTTCTTCTTTTATTTCATCGATTCATGATCTGTGCCGATTCCAACGGTTATGTTCTTTCGTTTGATGTTCAATTTTGAGTAGTATTATATCAGTTGTTTCGATTAGTACTTTACTATATCTTGATCGTCCGTAATGTCGATCGATTTATCGGTTTTAGGACTTTGTAGCGATGATTGCGTTTTGTTTTGAGTTCGTTGAAGTATTCATCGGATCATCGCTTGAGATAAGTTTCTGTAATTCTGTTTAGATCGCGATTGTGTTTTTCCTTGTGTTCGATACGCAGCTTATGTGTTGTTGTTGATGTTTAATGCTTGTTTTTTAAACGTTCAATTACTTGTTCGTGTTATCAACTCTTGATTATATACATATGATGACAGTTGATTGTTTTGTTAGATCCTGTATTGAATCGTTTGTATCATCATTATTATAGAATTTGGTGTTTTCAATACAAAGCTAGTTTAAGGAGAGAAGACAGAGAAAGTGCATAACTGTCTTATGTATCACAGTTAAAATAATATATACAAGTGTTTTGTGATCTCCGCTTAAAAATTAAAATTGCATTTATATTGAAAGCTCCTCTATATGCACATATGTAGATTATATGTATAGAGAATGTTTGTTATTTTCCCCTTTTATGGTGTTTGTTAACAGTTGTGCTTGGTATAATATAGATGTTTGATTTAGTTCCATTAATATTGACTAATCATACAGTAATGTGATTTGTGAACAGACAGAATTCTGGATCATGAAGTATAAGAGAGGAAGTACGGTGGAGGTATATTGCCACCGATCTTGGCGTTGTGCACGTATAGTATCTTGTGAAGGGCACAATTACACTGTGAGTTATGATGTGTATCCTGGTTTTACCAACAAAGATGACGTGGAACGGGTATCTGTTAAATCGTTAAGACCTTGTTCTCCTCAGTTAGAAAATTCGGAATGTTGGGTTCCTGGTGATGTGGCAGAAGTGTTTCACAATCTCTCGTGGAAAATGACAATTATCTTGAAAGATCTTGGGTTGGATCAGTTTCTGGTTAGATTAGTTGGATCTTTACAAGAGTTTGAAGTAACGAAAACTGAACTCCGTATGAGGCAATCATATCACAACGGCGAATGGATTGTAATTAGTAAGGTACCTTTACTTATAGAGACAAATATGTATTTAACCTTTTTCATTAACTGCACACGTACACTTCAGCTACCTTTAGGTCATCCAAGTATGTATCTAGTTTTCTGTTTCGCAAACATGGCCAAAAACATGCCAAATGATGATGTTTACTTCTGAAAAACAAAAATACCATTATATCATGCTATCATAATTCATAAAGCAACAATTTGATGTAAAAAATAGACTGATTTTGTCCTGTCATATAAAAGAAACTGAATACATACTTGGTTGGAGAGTAGTTTTTATTTCTCTTTTCCCTTTGTCTTTCTTAACATATTGAATACTCCATAATCATTTATTTTCTCTTTTTCTTTTACATGAAGGTTCCAAGAGATTATAAAGATGCAAATTCTACCAAGCCATTGAAGTATGATCATAATTCAGGTTCCCAAGCTAAGCAAAAGGATACAAAAGGGGATTTCCGCACAAAAGATCTTTGTTTTGATACTCAAAACAACCACCATTTAATCGAGTCACGTATGGTCTCCTCAAAAACATTAAAACGAGCATCAAATTGCTGTTATTCTCAAGATGAAACGGGTAAGAAACGTGCAAAGGTAGATGCTGTTGCTAATAGGAAGACACATGCAAACAGAGCCAGTGGATGTGAATCTTCTAGTGGTAGTTGTAGCATTAATAGTAAACAGTGTGAAATTCATCATGGACCAGGTTTTAATGAAGATATTGAAGATCATGAAAGTGATGCAGAGTCTGTTTATAAATTTGTTGACCATGAAGAAAGTCAAAGTCAAGACACCGATGAATCACCCGCCAACGAGGCAGTGGACGATGAAGTTCATAGACTCGAGTTGCATGCCTACCGTTACACCATAAAGGCATTACACGCAGCGGGTCCCTTATCATGGGAAAAAGAAACAATGGTAACAAACCTTCGTTCGTCACTTAATATATCCGACGATGAGCATTTGATTATGTTAAAAAACTTACTTTATGCACCTTGTAAGTTGTAAGTAGTAACTCTCTTAGATGACAGGAAAACCTAGAATCACAGTTTTCACCCTTCCCCCCTTGGTAAATTTTCAATTATCTTTTATTGAATTGTTTCACATAAATTTAAAAATTTCATGAGTATATATGGGGTTTATTCTATGATGATCTCACCACTACTATAAGGCATCATAATCTTTTTTTATTGTTATTTATGCTTACACTTCATTTTCCAGGGTCAAAGTAGTGACCTGTGCACCTTGCTTCTGCAACAGTAAATTGATGTTTGGGACAATGTGAGGACAGAATTGCTTCTGGTTATACACTTAAGTCTCAAATATATTATGTTGAAAGATACATGAGCAAGATCTTGCATAATACCACGTATTTCAAGATCTAAGCGGTAAGTTCAAAATAGTCGGTTTTTATTTGGTATTTTATTATCTTTCGCTTATTTTTAAGTTCCTTTAAGTTAACTAAACTTTACATTTTTCTGTTCGCTAGATGTTACTGTGAGGCCAACCTGCTTTTAGAAAGCGTGACGCGCAGCAAGGCGATAGGGTCTTGGAGCTGAGGCAAGAGGCGCACACATCCCGTATGTGGGCTCAGGTTTATAATGAAACACTTTAAAATTATTATACATGGTAGTTTCCACACTCAAAATGCTTAAACATCTCAAATTACATGTCAAAGATAGTTCAAATAAAAACATGAAAAGTTTGCTTATTGTTCAAACAACAATATGAAATTCTTTAAAGTTATTATACATGGTAGTTTCTACACTCAAAATGCTTAAACATCAAAGTAGTTTAATTATATGTCAAAAATAGTTCAAACAACAATATGAAAAGTTTGCAATCCAAAACATAACACCCCAAATTAAAAATAACGGACTAAATAACATGTTATTAAATATATAATATATGCACCGAAAGTTTATAACTATCAAATAAAATATTCAAGTCTATAATATCAACCTATTATATAAATATACATATTCAATTACAAATACTAAATAATAAAATCTATCTATTGCCAATTGAAAATCATTAAGTATATGTATGTGTAATAATATTTTTTTCCTTTTTTCTATTCTCAAAGTTGAACAATTACTTCTCAGCACCCAATTATTCAACATCAAACGCAATTGATACAATTAATTCTCAACCACTGATCTATAGCCGTGAGAAACCAAAATGCTGTTGCTGGTTGCTGAACTAAAGTTGCGAGAAACCTAACTGCTGCTGCTGGTTGTTGAACTGAAGCCGCTAGGAACCTGAATGGCTGCTGCTTGTTGCTAAACTAAACATGCCTCAGGCACGCGTCTTACCACTAAGGTCAGGCTGGTAACAATAAGGTAAAGGCTGCAAAATCCACAGGTAAGCCAGTTTGGGTAACATGTCAAAATAAGCAATGTTAACACATTTAAACACCCACAAACGCGTCAATGTTAACACATTTAAACACTCACAAACGCGTCACTTTAGCTATCACATCAAATTTTCATTCATCATTAAAAGACCTCCATTTTTACTTTACCGCTACATCCTTTTTCAAACACCTTATATTTAATATTTATATATATTATACTTCATTGTTTGTGTATGTGCCCACCAGCCCGTTTAATGCATTCAAAATTTCAGACAAGGGGCTGTTTAAACGCCTCCTCCAACGCCGGAGGGCTTGTCCGTTTGATGCCACATTATTTTGCCCTCCGTTCGTAAACAAGCGATGGTCCGATGGAGATGCTCTAATAGTATGATAAAGAACAAGTTGTGGAGAAATTTATTGCATTAAATGTTTATTATTGAGAATTAGGAAAGAAAAACAAATTTTGAATGTTGCACGCTCGCCTACTTCTATGTTAAGATTTAATTGCCATCAAATATTGTTATAAGTTTGAAATTAATTTTCATAATGTTTTTTTATTAATTGCATTATTGTTTTGGATCATAAACATTTTGTTTTTTACACCACTTTTGATGTATAATTGAACTGTTTTGATTTTGATAGTTAAACATTCATAGTAAATAAACTATGATGTATCAGTAAGACAGTAACTTTTTACGATTGAACAAAACCAAACACACTTTTAATACAGACGACATTATCCAATATTTCTTGTGCATGGAACGGCTATTTAGGGACAATGGTTTAGCAGTAGCAACTCGACCCGCTTAGTTTTTGTAGCATGCGTGGGACCCATCCTTCACCTGCGCTAAGCGAATTGAAAATTGTCCGCTTGCATGTGTATTGGATGAGTATTCATCAGCAAACCCCGAAGAAAGAATAACTACAACAGTGGCCAAAGGTCAAAACCATAGATACCGACCATGGTTAGTAAACATACCATTCCTTTCAATATAACAGCAAATTCATTTGCATAATATTTATTGTCTTTCATCACACTGTTAACAAAAATCAATATAAATATATCAGTTTCTATACATAAATCCAAACACCCCCTCCTTGTCATTTGCAAGTCGTTATCTTTCTACTTTAATAAAAAGGTAAATTGGGTGCTACGTGTCAGTACCACAATCATTCTCACCAAAAATTTTCCGCCTCTCTCTCCTATTAAATAATTACCTTAATTACTAATAATATTATTTTAATAATTTTTAATATTTAATAATTAAGAAAGAAAGCTATTTATTAAGATTATTTTTAAATAAATTGATATTTTTAAAAAGTCAATTTTTGAAAAATAATAATAATCAAAATTGAGAGTTGTAATAAGAAATTTATTTAAAATGACATTTTTATACGGTTTGTTAGAACAAAATGTTTATTTTTAACAAAAATTTTAAAAACATAATTTTCAAAAGTTGATATCACAGTTTTATTATTTTAGTCATTTCATATCTTAGAATAATATTATATAATTAATAAATTTATTATATTGATATTTTATTTATTCAACCCGTGTAATATACGAGTTTACTAAAGCTAGTTATTGATATTATTGTTGCATAGAATGGGAAGTGTAGTAGGCCTACACTAAATTTGAAGGCATTGTCAAAAGATTTCCTTATCCTCCTTGTCAATTTTGGGAAGTTGCTAATATTAGATCTTAGATGTATGTTTTCCTAATGAATTGATCTATAATTAAAAATATTTGGAAATTTGAATGGAATTATTTGAAGTTGTTACAGAACCAAGTGGTGTAATTGTGGTCATTAAGAGTCATTGCTCTCTTTTAGAAGTACATTACTCAAGAACACTTCTTGGTAAAAGTTTAACAACTCACTTTAATTTCTTGATAAAATTTACTTTGGTGATAAGAACGATAAAAACTACATACAAACATTATGTTGTTCTGAAGTAAGTCATTGAATCTATTAGTCAATAGTATATGTAATTATACTTTTACCAAGGAGTGAGTTGTCATTCTAAGTATTGATGTATATACAGAGTTTTAAATTCGTTGTGACTGTATATTTGTAAATTGGTGTTTGTACATCAAATTCTGATTGTATATAATGGGTTTTAAATCCCTTTTGGAATATATGTAATAGCGAAAGTTTTGACATAATATTGATGTTACATATTTTACGAAAATATGATTTTAATATCAATTATTCTGTTGTGCAAATGATTTGAAACCACGAAATGAACGGTCGAAATCAACAAGTCACACGACTCGAGAATGATGAAAACCGGGGTTGGCTGATGAATACTCATCCAATACTCCTCTAACCTTCCAACGGTATGGGTTTCCACTATCCTAATCGGTTTTGTCGTCTTCCTCCTCTTAACATGCACAAATCATCTTAATCTCCCCTCTTTCATCTTATCTTCTATCTTAGCTACTCTTAACCTATCTCTAAGAACCTTATTTCTAACCCAGTCTAACATCATGTACCCACACATCCACATGAGCATCATCATCTCAATCACCATCATCTTTCGAGCTTGGGTCTTCTTGATCGCGCAACATTCTGTTTCGTATAACATGGTCGGTCTGATTGTCACTCTGTATAATTTTCCCGTTAACATGATTGAAAACTTCTTGTCACACAGTACCCATTAGGCCGCCCTCCACGTACACCATCCCGCCTGTACTTGATGTGCCACTTAGTTTATTGTGGGACCACTTGGCCTTCAATCGTGATCTTAGTGTCATCATCATCGCCCTTTCCGCTAAAGTCATATTAACTAAACAAATCATTCAAGTTTTCTTTAATTAAATGCACTTTTATTTAGGGTTTTATTTAAAATGTTAATAACGATTATTTATCAATGTAAATCAAAACCAAACCACTTAAAATTTAAACAAGACCGAACCAAACAATTACTAAGGGTTTTGCTTTGATTTGGTTTTATAATTAAGCTTACTGAATCTTTTACAGTAAAAACACTTAGATACTTCATGTAGTAATCCAAGCTTAATTATACGTATAGATCAACTTAGAATAATTATAAAGTAAAATATAAAAAAGTCACATACCAAAATCATACGCTCTCTAATAGGTTTCTAATATAAACCGTAATGCAAACTGTTTAACATAGTTGAAAATTCGTATACCAAAAAGGTAATAAAAAAAGAGACGGTGAAACAAAATCGATTACTAGTTTAAATTTTATAACATAAAAAAATATTTAAAAAACAAAAAAAAAAAATTATATAATAAATTAAAACTTACAGATAAAAGTATATTTTATAAAAATAGATTAAAATAATTAAGAAATATATTTAAGATAAGTTTATAAAATAAAAAGTGATTAAAAAAGATAATATAAAATAAAATAAAAACATAATGAAAAAAAGTAAAAGATTAATGAAAATTACAGATTTCATTCTTTAAAGGGTAGTGACAAAATGTTCCATTCACACAAAACTAACATAAGAATTAACTTTAGTTAGTTGAAAAAACATAAAACGTGATAAATTTTTAAATAAAAGACGCTTAGTGCACTTATCAAAATTGAAGAACAACATCCATAATTTATACTATATTATAATACACGAAGGAGGGTTTCCGTCATAATTTAAGAATTTTGAACATTTTAAGCATAATGTACAACTCAAAATATCAATTTCATAGAGGTATTAATGTCATTCAAACACTCTTAAAAAGATGAAACTTTAAAACTATTTACACCTACACCCTTGTATCTTTAATTATATACAATTTTTTTCATGTTTGTTACAATATGCTTAAAAGAAGGAATTTAGTTTTTTAATATAAAACTAACCAGAGACGAGTACCATGATGAAAAGTGTCGCACCGCCGCATCGCGCGAGCACGTTACTAATTTAAAAAAAACGTAAATGACAAAATTTAAAATTTACCCAATATTTTTTTGATGTAGTAAACTCGGGAACATTAATACGAGATAAATACCATTTTTTCTCAAAAGAACAAATAAACTTGAATACTTTTGCAAGTCTGCTCATTCGTCGGAGCACCTCATCAGCGATCCCTAAATTTCACTCAAATTCCGATTCCGATTTCAAATTATCTGCAATGTCATCATCGTCTTCTCATCCCACCGATGGGTAAATTCTTTTAATTTCACGTTATATTCATCAATCACGCAGGTCAACTATCAAATTATCAAATTATCTATTCAACAAGTTTCTGTTGTTGATGATGTAGCGACGGTGTTTATATACGACAGACTAAAGGTGCTCCCTTTAAGTTTTTGGTTCCCCTGATTTATGCTCCTGTTCTTCCTCTAAGTAAGTTGTTTAATCCGTTTTTTTATTACTTTATTTTATGTTTATTGATCTGATCGAGAGATGTAGATTAGGTATCAGTGCTGTATGATTTAGTGTTTGCTTTAGATTTTCTCGCATGCATTATGTTTTTTGTGAGTTCGATTTTGTTGGTTTTGTGATTAAACATTGAATTTTGGTAGATTGATGTGCATTTCTTGCGAATTGAACATGTTTATGGTTCTATTTATGCAATAAATTGAGATTTAATATGTCATCTATGATAAAGATTCAAAATGCAGCTATTTTCTTCTTTAAGTTAACAATGGGTGGACAAAATGTTGAATATGAGAATGGTGGAAATTGTGTTGATTTTTGTACATTTTATTTAGGTTTTGTTTGGTTAAACTCTCAATTTCTCAGAACTTTTTTGGGTTTCAGTTCGACTTTCGTTGAGGCACAAACCGGTGTTGAGGGATCGTTTGTTCACTGGAGTTTTGGTTGGGGCATTTGCTCATGGAGCTTACTTGGTGTATCCTTTTCTCTTCTTCTTAGTTTCTTATGTTATTAAACCGCCTTTTGAAGCACTTATGTTTTGGGTGTTTAACTTCTATGCATGGTAAACTTTGCTAGAACTTAACTCTTGACTCAAAATGTAAAAGCTTAATACATTTTGTTAAAAACACTCATGTTCTTATGTTATAAAACTGCCTTTTGAATTGCCTGTGTTTCTAGTGATTGAGCTCGAACTGTTGTCCCACTTTGTATGTTCCACATGTATTATAGGATTGTATCGTACGACATAGTAATAGAAGTGGGACATAAAAAGTGGGACAACACATCTTGACTTATAACTAGAAAACTTGGTTCAAATAAGTTTCTCCTCTCCATTTCCCACATCTCTCTCTTTAGGAGTTCATATGAAGACAACAAGTGGACAAATATTGTGGTTCAAAAATGAAATTGTTACGGGAGGTGATTTGTATAGCGACAATAGTTGTTTGGCACAAAACTTACCTCATACCGTAACCACTTTTTATTGTCTTTACTCTTTTGTTTTGATATGAGGGGTAACTAATTAAAAGATTTATTGTTGTGTACAAGTCACCTCGCATTTTGTACTGATGGTTACGTTTACCTATTCTTGTAATAGTTGTTAAGATGGGATTAACAGCTTTTTATTTGTGTATGATCTGTTTAGTTACCTTTAAAGGACATATTAACGAGCAATTGCTAAATTTGTCGTGGATAAAGGATACCCCGTCTATTCAACGTTTATGTGGGGTAATTAGTATCTCAAAGATAAGTAACAAAAATTTAATTGGTACTTTTTATTTTTTAATATTAAAGAATAATAGGCATGCTTCTTTTCCTTTTTTATCCAAATGTGTAGCAATGTAGGAAGTTTTAAACAAGCAAATGAATCCTAAGGAACTGAAGTTCGTTAACTTTCGTTGTAATGTTGTACAAGGTTGTTCACTTATTCTTATCAAAATATGTATCTGTGTGATTTTACTAGCATGTGGTTTTTCTTTGACAAACATGTTCAGATCAGATCTTTATGACAGCGAGAGCAAGTAGACTAGTAGAACATTTCTGGATGAAACTCTGATGAGTTCTGATCAAATGCAGCATGATGCTCTGGTAATAGCATTACAAACTGTCCTACTTGTATTAGATTGCATGCTTCTTATTCATTTTTGCTGGAACTAATTGCTAGTTAGTTTAGAACAAAATAAGAATCCAGAAACTGTATGTTACCAAATTTTGAAGATGAAACTCAATTACTCAATATTCATGGAGATCATGTTACCAAAGTTTGATTTAGTTGATTCGAGCTTGAAATGTTATTGTATAAACACAAAGTTTGATTTCATATTTTGAGTCATTTTTCTTGTTAAAAAGATTTTTTTTTCACCGTCTTCGAGCAATCATTGACTAGTACTTGCATTCACTTTTGAGAAGACAAGTTTTTTAGGATAGCAAACATGTTTTAGAAATAATCTTTTATTAAGAACATACCTGATAAAAAAGATCTACCATAGATAGTTTCTTTCCGCCTAGTCAAACAACCCATTTTCGCCTTGTCGCACGATTTGTTTTCTCGACTTTTTGTCAATTTAAAAGTTTGATCTTACTTCCCACCCAGTACTTTGGTGTTAGCATATACCAATAGTATGTTATCATTCAATTTTGATCAGTAATAAATACTGGACTTCACTGTGTCTAACTGAATAATTCTGTATATTCCATTCCGGCCTGCCTTGTATTATTTAGGTATGTTTCAATCCATGAAAAAATATCACCTAGTTGATTCAGTTATCATGATCAAAGCCTAGTGTTGCGATGTTAGATCCACATTTTTTTTATTTTATGGGATTCTTAGTAGCGGTGCAAATGAGTCAAATTTTTATCGAGTTTTTCTAGCTCTCTACCTTCACTCGAGCTCGTTTGAATTGATTTTTATCAAATTTTGAATAATAAAAAAAACTCAAGCTTACAAGGACTCAACTCAAGTACAAAATTTGAGTATGATTCTGAGTAGGATGTGCTCTTTCTGAAGCTTTGCTAATGGAGATAGACCTGAAACATTATCTGAATTTTTTAATGACCATTTTCAGCATTGATCTTTTTGATGTCTTTAACCCTTGAATTCGTACCTTAAGCGTTCCCTTGTTTCTGTGATGACCCGCTTTTAAGTTCCTGAGTTGGCCTGTTGTTAGCCGTTACTTGTCTCTTCGGAATAAACACAGACCATTTTTCATCAACAGAATCACCCAAATCATATTTGATCCAAATTGCTAATGTGTTGCTAATATCTCCTGAAATGAGAGATCTTATTACCATTATTTGTTTAACAAAACTCAATTGGGTCAGGAGCTTGATCATCCTTTATGTGGAAAAAGCGATTGCCATATATAAGGTGCTCTAATGTGGTAAGAGTTAGCTTGATTATATGGTTCGATTCGTGGGAATGAGTTTGTAGTGGCCACATACATAGGCAATTTCTTGATACAAAACTATGACACAAAATAATCATGTTTTGGATTGGGTCCAACTGTTTCGAGTCGTAAGGGGCTTGATCGTCCTCACCTGTTTAAAAAACAAGTCGTGTTTGAATTGGGTCGTAAATGAACATCCTTTTAATTAGCTATTTTTGAACTTTTTGTTACTTAATTTAATTCTTCATTTTTCCAGTTAATATATTATATATACAAACTAAATTTGTCCAGATCTAGATCAATGACTTGAAATTATGAATTTAGCAGTCAGGCAAAATACAAAATGCAAATTGCATCATAGGGTTACATACTTAGCATCTGTTTGACATTTTTCAAGTGAGGTAACTTGCATTCAGTTTTCTGATTGGGGTATTGTATTATGTATTTGTTCATACTTCATTTTCGATTTTTTTTCCGTTTCATTTGATTTGTAGTATGAATGGTGTAGTCGTGTTTGTTCAAATGGTGGTTGTTGCTAGCAAAACCACATGCAGTTAGTCTCGGTTCCTGCAGCAGCGCGAGTGCGGGAGGTACCCTCGTCTATGACGTTTTGGTGACTGTAAGGAGTTGTTCCTTGTCTCCCTAACCGTTAATATTAAAATGAATTGTTAGAAGGGTTGCTGAAGCCGGAGCCTCAAGGACCACCTTCTTATTCTCGCAAATAAGAACTCTTATTCTCGCAAGAACATGAGAACTCTTTTATTCTCGTAAGAATATGCGAACTCTTTTTATACACATAGCACATGTGTAAAGAATATAACTAAGTTATACATGTCTAAAAAAATAGTTCCTAAAGTTCTCATAAAATTAGCAATTTTATCATTTATATTGTGCGAGGATCTATAAAAATTTCTTTTACATGTAAAATAATAGAAATATTTTGTGCATGTTTACAGATGTATAAAAAATGTTTTCTAGAGTTTTTACGAAAAAAGAGTTCTCAATATAACTCACTGATATGTTCATCTATCAAAGCAATTTATTAAGATAATTTAGAAAGATTATAGATCTACATTAAATGGTAAGAAGAGGGAACACTTCTCTCAACTCTCAAGCCTCAAGTGTGCAAACCAGGTATTGGGCCATACCTGAAACCGGGTTCAAACAGGGTTGGGTCCAATCGGGTTTTTTTTGATACCCGGTTATTGGTGAACCCGGGTCGGGTTCACTTACTTGAAAACCCTACCCGCTATACTCGGGTAGGGTAGGGTCGGGTCCGGAACCGGGTCCAATACCGGGTTTAGTTTTTTTTTCTTCTTTTTTTCTTTTCTTGTGTGTATGTCCAATGCCAGGTTCAATATCGGGTTCAATGCCGGGTTCAACTCGGGTTTAACTGGATCGGGTTCGGTTCGGGTCGGGTTCGCTAAAAAAATCAAAAACTAAAACTGGTTCCAACCCTACGGGTTTAAACGGGTCCAACCTAGGTATGCCTCCCATCGGGTACTACCCGTTCCCAGGTCCGGTTCGGGTACACCTGGTCGGTCCGAACCCGGTTATATGTCCACCTTTAAATTTATCACTTCAAATGTTCAATTGTTTGTAGACTTTAACCTAATAGTCCAATTATTATTAATGGGGCTGTTTTCAATGGGCTATCATCATTGCACGTTTGTCCAATGGGTCTAGCCCAGAATCTAGATTGAGGCCTTTAGGGTACCATACATTGTCACATTGGTGGTAAGTCGTAACCAATGACGGCATGTAGCACCGGTGGCAATAGGGTACCGTCTCCAATGGTGTTAACCAACGAAGATATGTAGTATGGTGTTAATCAAGATGTAAATCGTGTCGGGTTGACAAAATTAGTGGGAGTGGGTTTAATTGTTGAATTTGAAACTTACATAGCTTTTTTTTTCGTTTAATAAAACAAATTATACTGAACACAACTATTAAATATGTTAAAGTATAACAACCCAAAATCTTTACATTATCATGTCGTATGTTTATCAAGTTTCGGGTTAATCCGACGAAAATGAAATCATTAAAAGGTTTACCTAAATTGAAAGATCCAAAAACCTATCTTATGCAATAGTAGCAAATGGTGAAGGTGGTGGGCAAATTGATTGTCGCCAGAAATCATGTTCATGTCTTTTCTTGTCTTCACACAACAAGTGACAAGGGTAATATTATTGGATGTCATAATTCCAAAACACTTTAATTATTGAAACGTTCTTTTTGGAAAATGAAATAAGCCAATTTAGTGCCAAATTATAATTTACTAAATTGGAACCCAAAATAATATCATGTTGACCGAATAGAAGTTTTATTTATTTTTATTTGGTTTCAACCAAAGAAATTTTTTATATAGTCATAATTTTAGTGTTATTCTAATCTATTGAAAAATAATTAGAACGGCTAGTTTACACGCATCTATTCCTATTATTAAATCTATATTTTTGTTGATCATGAGACTTGAACCCTCAATTATTTGGATAATGACATCTTTTCAACATACATTGGCATTGCTCGGTGACTGGGTCAGGGGCCCTTTGTTATAACTAAGATGGATTCTTTCTAATCGAGTCGTCTTACCAAGCGTAGACATAATTCTTTTGTTTGACTTGGTACGTAACTTCGTATGAGTCTATATACGTGATTTCAATTTCAACTGAAGTGTTATGTAGGAATTCCTCTTTGAAGTTGTTCCCATCGACTATAAACACATGTTGTGGGAATACATATATAAGTGATTAATAACTCTTAGTCGAATCACATCTAGTTGTCTGTTGAAGCGCTTGTAGTTTTTTTAGATAACTTGATGATAAATGTTGTACTCCTCAACCCAATGGTTTTGCGTTTATTTTCTGTAGTAAGTTTGATGATTATTTTTCAAATAATAGAAATAATTGTTTAATAAAAAACAAACGTGTTTGTAGCATATGCCTCTATATTAAATATCAAAGGTTCAAGGTTCGATACTTGTCTTCGACACATATCGTATTTATAAGGGGTCCACCCTTTTTAGTGGTACCTAAAATGAATTTGGATTCTTGTTTCAAATTACGTTTATAAATTATAATCTTAGAGTCCGGATTAGACAGTTAACTAATATTATTAGTCTTCTTTTTCTAGTCTGCCCACTAGTCTACTAATTATCATTACTTAGAATTTTATGCAGCAAAAATTCTATTATTTTAGAAACTAGTTAAATCAGAACAGGTTGATTTGAGTGAACTTAATAAATTCGATGTAAACAGGTCGAAAAAGATTGATGTTTACTCCTGTTTTGAGTACATTACAATTTCATTGTTAAAAAATTAGTTACCATATCATTATCAATAATTTGATGAAATAAGGTATTATTGTTAATTTAAAGATCTCAGAGTAATTGAAATTTAATATTGTTATTAATAATATAGTTGACATAACTTATTTTTATTTACAAATCTAGTAACCATCTTCCATTCACGATGATAGTATTTCTCGGTGTGCTAAAATAAAATTGGGAAATGTTTTGTAAAATTAATCATATTAATTGAATACTTAAATCAAGCATTTACTTACATACGATTAAATTGATTTAATCAAAGATTTGTGAAAAAACTTTTACCTTGATGATAACTACCAAAGTTTTGCACCTCGAATAAACAACGGTCTTGCTAGATGACCAGATTCACGATAAAACCTCAACCTTTGCAATAATATATTGCAACCCGAAACACAATCCAACGGTGACAACGGCGACGGCGACAACGATGTGTGGGTTGATGGTGGTCGACACTTCAAAGAGGGAGGGGGGGTGTTAGCGATGACAAGAAGGTGATTGGGGATTAGGATTTAATAACCTTATGTAATTTACTTTTACTTACATAAACTCGTGTGGTTTACTAATGAACTTTTAATCAGATAATCTTTTTAAAAATTTTAAATCATTATATGTTTTATTAATTAATCATTAATTAACAAACGTTCAACCCCTTTGGTAAAATTATTTCTCTACACCGCCATCTAAATTACGGTTTGTCATTCATAACATGAAACAATTACACGTTATCACTTTGTCGTTGTTCAATGTGTAATTTTTTATATCGTACCTAAATAGTAACATTGATAGTATCAATTATTAGACATCTAACATCCAACATGCCTCTAGTTTGTACTCATTCGTGTTTAAAAATACGTTTAATAGGGCACTGCTCTTTTTCCAGAAAAAAAAACAAACAAATAAACAAATTTTAGTTCTATAGAAATAAAATTTCTAAACAATTACTCGACACAAAAAATTGAAGTTATTTTTCTATAAAATTCTATACATTCATACTAGACTAGTTATAAACAAAACTGAATATATATCTTAATCACACTAATCTAATATATACAAAAGCCGGTTATTAAATACAAATAAAGTTACAATCCAACTAAAGCTCTATTGGATGACGATAAGCACGAGAACTAAACAATTCCAACTTGCACCAATAATGCAGATTAAACAACTAATTACGTTGTATCAAAAACTTAAGATTCATTAACGTTCAATCAGTAGATTTGGTATTAAAATCCAACCAATAGATGTAACTGTAATAGTATAATTCTTCATACTAACTAATATTATCCGGCTAACAACCGGAAACTCACAACTTTGTTTTTGTTTAATTAACTTTATAGGAGGTTACTCGTCCTTAAGTTATTCTCATCAAGTATGTTTATCAAGTTTTAAGTAATCCACAATGAATAATAGCATAACTTTACAGTTAAACATGTTTAAGTACAAGAAACAAACCAAAAGAGACATTCTGGTGATAAAAACGCACAAGCAGTTCCTAGCCCTATATCGGTTCGGCTTAGTCAACGAAAATCAAAACCAATTAGAGTTTCAAACCTGTTCGTGTTAAAACCGGTTTCTTGACATATTATACATCGTTTTTTACCTCTTTTAATTAGTTTGGCCGATTTTTCCTTGACTTTAACCGGTTCAGTTCAGTTTAACCGGATTCAAACCGGTTTCAACGGAGTTGATTATAAACCCGTTTCTAGCCAACGGTTTGTAATATTTTATTTTATCAATTCCAAAGCGGTTTCAAACAGTAACGGTTCCAGACCGGTTTGGTTCAGTTTTACGAACCGGTTTCAAATATATTGTTTTTATCATAGATAATTCTAACTGATTGCTTGCTTTTATAAAGAAGTAGTTAACACTTAACAGATTCCCATAGTTATATACAAATTATTTCAACTTACATAAAAAAAAACCATTACATTTGTACATATTTTGAAAATCTACTTGATAATAATATTTCAAAGATAAAACAAACATCTACAACTTTAATCCACTCGCCGGAACCCTACCGGCGATCACAGATCCGACCGATCGGAGAAATCAGAGGCGAAACGCGAAGCGATTGCAGAGTGATACATCGCATCATGAAACGTCTCCGTTTCAACAGTCAACATCCTCAGCTTCCTCGCCTTCTCGTCGGTGAACTTCACCGGCGATTTACGAGATCTCACCGATCTCCGACGATCGGCGTCGGAAGCAGCGGTGGTTGCGGTGGTGATGTAGTCAGGTTCCGGTGATAAGCCGAAGAGTGGAGTCCACCAGTTTTTGCGATGTGTGGTGGATGTGTGGTGGCCGGAGGCGGTGGTGGTGGTGACGGTGGTGGTGGTGGTGGCGGTGGGTTGTTGAAAAGGTGTGAGATTTGCTGCCATGGGGATTAATTAGAGAGATTTGGGGGTTGATTATTGATTGATATTGTGATGGTGTTGAGATTTGGGGTTGTTATATAGAGCGATTGGACACGTGTCGGTTTTTGTCGTTATGGGTCGTCACGTGTGGGGTCTCTACTCGCTTTTTCTTTTTTGAGAATTTGTTTTTCTAATATATTTAATTTTTATTGGGTTATTGAATTTTAAAAATTTTAGATTTAATTTATTGATAAATAGTAATTTCAATAATTTTTATTGGGTTATTGAATTTTAATAATTTTAAGTTTAATTTATTGATAAATATTAATTTCAACCAAGAAAATATTTACAGTTACTGCTAACTTTGAGTTTTTTTTCATTACTAACTGATAGTTAATCATGTTAGTTTTTTTTTAATGAAAATAAGGCTAACTTTGAGTCATTTTTTAACTTCGGCGCCACCTAGCCTCTTTTAGGTTCGTTTTTCGTTGTTTAAGCTCCATCATTACCTTAAATCTATTTTCAATGAGTTAAGTGGTTTAAATAAAAAGTTAGAGATTGATGAGTTTTAGGTTGTGGAAGTTTTAGATTAACAAACCTGATGGTTGATGTCAAATTTCTATTTAGTGTTTTAGTCACAAACGCAGTTCACGTCTTTAAAAAACTAACGGGGATAACTTTGGTTAGTGAGGGATCTCTGGAGGAAAAAAATTCAAAGTTGGAAGAGTTTGTAAATATTTTTTGAGTTGTAATTAATCTCAACCAATAAATAAAAGTTGGGATTTTTAATATCTAATAACCATTTTTATTTGATGTCAAATAAACTTATTGAAACTAGTATTATGTCACACAAGTTGCAAATTATATTAATGCAACAATACACATCGTCACCACTAACGACCAACACCGATAAACCTTGTATTAAAAAATTAAGAAATGAAAAAAAAAACAAAACAAGATACACTAGACGTAAAAACGTTGGACCGACCGAATAGGCGGTCAGACCGGTTGAACCACTTTATTTATATATTTTTTTAATTTTTTAGTATGTTTTTACTTTTATTTATTAAAATAATTATAATTTTATGCGATCCAACCGATCGAATTGGTTCGACTAGCAGACCGATATGACATCCGATTCACCGTCTGATCTGGTTCATTGATCCTAATACATTGCCGGGTTTTATCTCTCATATTTGGAGTCGAGATAAAATTACTGTTTCCTAATTATATTATTCATTTTATTGTATCGGTTAAAATTCTTTTGTTATTTTTATGATTTAATTTTTTTTATTAAAATATAAAGTTATATAGTTTCTCTAGCGTGTAGTAGTAAAAGCTTTCTTAGCTTTCTTAAAGGTCAAATTGACATCCTCAATCCTATCCATATTCCTAGGTATCATTTACTTTTAATACCCTCTATATCTATATTAAAACTTTATTATTTATCTCTTATTATATTTATGAAAAATAATTTGAAAAACTTATTCGCATTTTCAAAAACAAAATCAACATTTCTGTTTCTTCGTTAAAAACAAATGTACGATACTATATTTAAAGCCAGACCGTTATCAACTGATTCAACTTATTTTAAACGAAGAATTATCGATGTGGCTCACTAAGTTAGCGTTATCATCGATTACTCGTAAATGCAATGGTCGGGTTTGAAAGAACCAAAAAAAATCATGAAAAAACATCACACCTTTTGTTGGATGACCGGTTTTAAAGACCGGGCTAACTTGTTCAACTGCTAAATTGTCAAAGTTGTCGATACAACAATTATTTGAATAATTTCTCTAGTTAAAAATAACTACATTATGCTTATTTGCAACGATATCTCCTATTCTTTCACGAAACAATAAAATGTGAATTAGATAGTCAAATCAACCAAAAAATATAACATATAGTTATATTTAAAGATACGTGAAAACTGAGTTAGGTTGGACAAACATAACCGCTCTAATAAATTCCAACCTTTGGTTTTTTCTTTGTAGACACGACGTAGAACACACCATGTTGTTTTTGAGTTTGACGTGTTAACTCATTTAAGGAACATGTTTTAGATTTGACATAAACATGCTTAATTAGACGTTTCGTGTTTAGATTGATCTCTTTAACTTATGTAATTAGACAAGTATAATTTGGTTTAATCTTTTAAACTCGTTTAATTATTCAGATCTACTGGTCAACCCGTTCAAATTAGATTGAAATTTTGGACATGATTAATGCGCTAAACAGTTTACAAGCCTTGTTAACATATTTACAAAAACACAACATCTTTTTAGGCTAGTTTAACATCTTTCCAACTTGAATACAAGCCATTTGCGACCTATCGATATGCAAATTGGACTCCTTTATATAAACGGTTCAAAAGAATCATATTCGAGTTACATAATATGTATACATGTAGTGTTTGTGTACATCGATTCAACCCTTTCCTAACATGATAGTCACCTCTAGTTCTTTGTCCATGCTAAAGTAAAACCGAGCATAATTAAAAACTAGTATTATTCAACTTTATACACCTAAATTTTTACTAAGGTCTAGGGTTATGGTCGTTTTTTAATACTTTCATGGAACTTTCCTATAAATATCTACTTGTAACGTTTTAAGGAAAAATAAATAAATAAATACATAATAAAATTAAAAAATAAAAGCCGTCTTTTGGGAATATTCTCTATTTTGAATTTCCAACTTAAATAAAGTTGAATATTTTTATTTTAAAAAGTTCACAGTGTTAATATATAAAGACAAAAAAATATTTATCAAGAGGATGACAAAGTTTGAGTTGTCTCGTTTCGACCTTATATGGATGGTTCGTGCACATGTTTTTCGATTAAACTTTCAAACCGTGTATATGAACAACTTGGGTGTGGTCCTTCTGAAGAGATACGCGTTGTGAAATTGCCGTGAGGTTTCTGTTTGTCGTATCAAAACTAAATAAGAAAGCAAACGAATCCCATATGAGACATGAGCAACATGTTTTGAAACAATGACATTGAGCATTATATTCGTATTTGTTGTAATATTCTTCAGAAGGTTAAGAGATGCATGTAGACAGCTATATTCATTTTCGTCCTATACGTCCATATTAGTGAATGTTTCATAACGCAAAAAATAAATTCATTGACAAAGAGCCACTATTATGAAAGTAATTTTACAAATTATCATGCTACAAGTGCAGCATGAAAGTGTTACTTATGAAAGTAATTCTACTCATGCCATGTCCAAATGCAAATTCACACTAAGATATTTTGTTCATTTAACACAAACCATCACACTCACCACATCTTAATATTTTTCCTTCAACAAAATGTTAAATTCTCCCATCAAAGATTATGGTGATTTAAGTTTTTTTTTAACATTTGACTAAGGGGCTGTTTGATAAAACTGACTGAGTAAGATCTGACTGAGTCAGAAGCTGACCCAGTAAAAAGTTCTGACTGAGTCTGCATCTGACTGAAACTTGTGTGTTTGATTTAGTATCTGACTGACTCAAATCAAAACAACTCATCTAAACAAAATTCCCAAATCAACAACATACAATCCCAAATCATGTCATTCAGATTAACCAAAACAAACAATCAAGCATCCGATCAATTCACTAACAATTTACACCCAAGATACGATGAATCACAACCAATGCTCGATTTACTCAGACAACATCAACAGAATGATCATCACCGCCTCATATCAATTGAAAGAATTATGGTTGTGTTTGGAATGGATGTTGTTGTTGCTAATGCTGAAAGAATTATGATAACAGATACAGAAGTTGATTTTGGGGGTGAATCGAAAATCATGGCGGCAGGAGGCGGCAACCGCCCTTAGAAACCTGAACGAAATGGCGGAGGGCGGCGGCCGAGGGGGGGGGGGGGGGGGGGGGGGGGGGGGGGGGGGGGGGGGGGGAAGGGGGCGACGGTGGCGCAGGGGCGGCGGGGGGCGGGGTAAGGCGGCAAGGGAAGGCGGCGACGGTCGCGCAGAGTCAACGGGGGGGCGGGCGGCAGGGGAAGGCGGAGACGGTGGCGCAGGGGCTGCAAGAGAGCCGGGGGGGGGGGGAGGATGGAGGCGGTCGACGGCGGGGGGGGTGGCAGGGGAAGCCCGATCGGAGGCGGAGGGCGGCGGCGGGCGGGGGGGGGGGGGGGGATGGAGGCGGTCAACACGCCTATGGGTTCAAGCCGAACGAACTTGCCATAATTACACTTTTAATCGAAATGATGACACCCATGATTGATCAATATTAGGAATGAACCAAACCTGATAGATAAATGACCAATTAAATTGGGACAAACGGGACACTCCCGTAACTCATAAATGGTTGAAGCGCGGCTACAGGAGGCATTATAATACGATCAAAATAGTAGACAAGGTAAATGTCGAAGGTTGAATAATTCCAATCTAACATAGCTAATGTTTTCATTGTATCATATGAGCTATCCCGAGCTAACCCATTAACCCGTTTAACCAACTTTTTGGTAAGTTGGAATGTGGATGAATATTTACATAACCAAACCCTAACTACTCAATTCGTCTAATAGTCGCAAATTAAGGCGAACTTTGGTGTAATTTAAGACTACTGCATCCCTATATCACTTAGTAAATACAAATACAACGCCTGCTCTACATCATCCAAATCTATGAGCTTTAACCAAAAATGCGAGTTTTTTTTTTATAATTTCGCAAACCCAATTCGAAATCTAGAGAAGTTCAAACCCTATTCAAATACTTACTAGAAAGAGGTGTATTTTTCAAGAACTAAACAAATTGATTATATCCAGGGGGATACACAGTGTTAAGGATCATAAAGAGCTGAACACAACGTTAAGTAAATTTCCTGATAAAAGATGATCGTTTGTATATTCGAACCTGATAAAACATGTTTAAAAAGGGATAAAGGTAATAGAACCATCATAAAACATGTTTAAAACATAAACTCTTACCTTCACAGGATCTTAAACCTGGTGAATAGAATCATCATAAAACTTCAAAGTACTTAATCCGTGTTTTATTAAAGTTAAAGATAAACAACCAAGAACACAATACTGGCTTGGCTGCATCTCATCATGGATGCAGACCATATCGAAAACAAAAATACGATGATTTTGCATCTTACCATTCACCAAAGATAAGTAATCGCCACAGCAGATCAAAATGTTAGAATTACGGTATTGTTCGTTGTTGAAGAGGCAATGCCCCCAATGCTTCACGTTCCGCTCTCTCCCTCTTTACCTGAAAAAAATAGTTTGTTTTAGGTAATTTGACATGTCTACCAATGAATGGTCAACACGGGAAAAGTTTTTCTCTAACGAATCGAAAGGTTAAAAATCAGGAAGATTAGTTTTAAATTGTACTTTTTATGCACAGAAGTCCTACGTCATATTACTAAAAAAACTAGTCTGTTAATGAAATAACATAATTCCCATGATCACATTTGCCAAAATAATTATTTATACAGAATCTAAAATGGGATATTATATGTATACCAACATTTTCATCCATCCACCACCAAACTAGTCTGAATTTGTCTTCTAAGTATGCTAGTACAAGTCTAAACATAAAGGAAACTGAATTTGTCTTTGCCACCTCACTTCACTCTCACAAACACAAGACTCGAGTTTTCTCAGGCACTCTTTCTTGTTTCTTAACTTTTTTTTTCTTCTGACTGGCGAAGACACCCTCTCACTTGTTTCTTAACTTCATATCGATATTCTCCAATCTTCTACTTGTGTCAATTGTCAAAATCTTGGAGACATGATCAACACAGAGGTTGTGCACCCATAACGTCTATGATTATACCCTTAACACAATGACACCCTTAGCACACAGAGAACAGGACGTCAAGTTGTACAAGCATAGTAGTCAAGAGCTCATATGCCGCAAACATAAGTGAGAAAGGATACAAGTTTTTTAGGCTTTGATTATTTGGTAGGTGTGATGAACAATGGATGTTGCTGGTTTTGCGAATTGTTATTAGTTTTGTGATTGTTCTATAATTCCTATTAATGAGCTATTTTGTCTCAGGTGTAACTTTTTTTTTTGTCACCTTTAGGACAGGAGTGTTAAAGTAGCAACCTCTTTTCTATTGGGTTCTTGATCTGATCCATGTGCATGAAACTAGTTACTGCATTTTTATTTTGTTTTGTTATTTTAGTATTTGTTATTTTCCAATTGCATGGAAGTAATGGGCTTACTTAGTCAATTAGTGGATACCATTTCATGTGTAACAGGTAGGTTTTATTCCTAGTTTTTAGTAGTTCGGTACCTGCACCTTTAAAGCTTTTCATTATGTAAATTCCTTTTATTGTATTCTGTTTTTAATGAATCGAAGAATATATTGAGTCCTCCTAGATTACTTTGTTCCTGTGTGAGTGAGTAGTGATTGTGTATCACTTGATTGTTTCTCAAGTCAAGCCCTTTGCGACTTGTGACTTTGACTACAATAGATAAAAGCACCTTACTTCCTAAGCCGCGTCATATTATTGGAGGTGCTAGATTTCAGAACAAACAGGCAAACACACAAGCAAAAATCCCAATTATCGGTAGGGTCTGAGGAGGGTGAGATGAGAACAAACATTATATCTAATCCAAGGGGTTAAAGACGGCTGACTCCTAAAAGAATACCCCCATCTCAAGACAAAAAATAATACTTTTTAGAAAATAAAAAAAAGTACATGCCATAAAGCAAGTATCATACAATACTTATTAGTAGCAGAAGATGAAAGAACAAGAAGGCATAAAAGTCTCTAAGACTAAATAAAACAAACCTAATGACTAAAGGCAAAATATAGATAATATCCTAGATAATAGCTAACAGCCTAACATCTACTCCTAAGACTAAAGACAAACTGAGTGAAGTATAAGCCGGGATACGATGTGTGTGTGGCTAGGATAAAGGAAAAACCTAGAAAGTTTCTAACACCAACCACCTAAGACTATAGGCAACCCAAATGCAAAAGGAGCCAAAGCACGAAACTCCAACAAAAGCTAAATCAAACCAGTAAAATCCTGTATAAGCCTTCATTAACTTATCTTCAAATCTAAAAGCATTTAATATGATCTATTTCTTGTTCTTTAGTTTCTTTTTAAGACAGAGCTTCACACTATGAAGTTAATACAAACTAACAAAGATCGATACATGGTAAAAACTTGGTAATCATGCATCACATAGCATAATGCAAAATCTCTCCCTAACTGCTTAACCAGCAGCACATTGTTTATGAGTCCAAGCAAGGGTAACGCCTCAATACACTACTTTTAGAGCAATGTTGAAAGTGTAATTGAAACATTTCATGGCCTCCAAACTAAAAAGAAATTCCTCATCAACTTACCAGCCAGCGCCTAGCATGTCTGAAAGATAACTCCTAAACGGTGTCTGTTGTTGCGCCTGTAACAAGAACAAACCAAAACTTCATCCCTGATTTCACAATGAATTTCAATTTCCAACGCCAAAAAAGTTAAAATAGCTTAAATGTTTATCAAGCATGATTTCAAAATGTTAAAATTGAATTAGCTAAACTGTCATCAAATCAAAGCAACTAAAAACAAATTACCATACTGTAACAACTATATACATAATCAAAAACAACCTGCAAATCTTTGGAGAGGTATTCATGTTTCATAGAGAGATCCATCGCACGTAAAAGGCGTTGGTTTTCGCGAGCATCAACAATCTCACGAGGCAGCCTATTCAACGCTTCTTTGATGTCCAAACACTCCATCGGATCATACAGATCGTCATATCGCAACCCTAACATTCACATTTCAATCCACACAAACAAAATCATCACTCATAAACAAACAAAACGTTGTTCAAAAACAACAAATCCGAAGATCCTCTAACGCGTAATCCAACAAATTCATACTGAAACTCCAAATAAATCACAAAATCATACAAATAGAGATAACTAGACACAAATAATCACAGATAATCGCACTATAAGATTACTGACTAACCGTATTTGGTAAGGCGATCTGAGATAGTTTTCTTATGAAGAGCTGCGAACCAATTCTTCTTTGGATCTAAAATAGTTCTCACCAGCTTCGATGTCGCCATTGAAACGATATGAAGCTTTCAAACCTTAAAACACTCTCTCAGTCGTCGTCTCCGATCGCCGATCTCGATCTCCGATCTCCGGCGGTGTTTGTGTATACTGCACAAAATCGATAACAATTCGAATAATACTAGTATTAAGCCCCGCGTTGCGGCGGGGGCGTAAAACCGTGTAAAGTAACACTAATGTCGCATTTTCGTTAGCGACCACAAACATCAGAAAATCTTGTATTAAAAATAAAATAAAAACGAAAAAAGAAAACCAAACAAAAAGTAGATATAAAAACGTTAAACCATGCACGTGAAACGTAAAACATTAAAAATAATAAATAAGTCAATCTAAGACCTGGATGTTGCAATGGGTTGTTAAACAGGAAAAAATAGGCTTAATAACGCCGAACCACACGCGCATCTTAAGACGTGTTAACTCTAAAAATTTAGAACAAAATGCAAATTGAAAATTTGGTAAAAACTGAAAACTATAGGATCAAAGTTGAAAGTAAAAAATTACAAATATTAAATTGTAAAATATATAAAATTATTGGGTTTAGAATAAAAAAATAAAAAATTAGATGGTTGTATTTTATGCTTAGAAATATATACATACAACTTGTTAATTAGAATATATATAATTTACATAAATGGGCTTACAAGTCATAGCCTGTTAAGCTATGTGCCAATGTTGCCAATTTAGGCGCACATTTCGCTTTTTTTAAACCGGTTCGGGTATTAACCATATTGGTTTAAATAAAAGATGTTAAAGTAGTTAAAAGTTAAAATAAAGATAAGGAGTTGCAGGCGGTCATAGTTGAAGTATTGTAGGGCCACCTTTGACGAAGTTTTAATTTCTGGTCTGGTAGTGTAAATTTTTGGCGTGGTAGTGAAATTTTTTTTATATATAAAGAGTTTGCGCCAGTAAAAAAGATTAGTTTGCCCCCGACTTCCTTATGAAAGTATCCAAGCTCCGTCACTATAGGTGGTCAAAACTGGAGCTTGTAATAACCAGGTTGCTAGTAGCTTGTTTTCACTGCTTGAGAATCCTAGCCTATGAAATCGGTTTTGGCTAATAGTCTATTTTGTAAATAGGTAATCGGGTTTTTGAAATTTTATCTACAATACTTTAATTAAATACTAAACACGTTAAATAAACTCAATGCACTTCATTTTTATATAATTGTTAAGTTTTAAAAATTACAAAACATGATTCCGTTAAAAAATATAATATTTATAAATTTCCTTTTTTTTACTTGTCACGGTTTTGTACATTTTTATCGTCGAGAGTTGCCCATGAATCTAGATAAAGTTTTATATAACATTGTAACGCGCCCATGTATCTAGATAAAGTTTATATAACATTGTAACGTGCACTTGTTATGTATAATCATCTTTATATATACAAAATATGAATACAAAAACACAGGTTTCTAAAGCCTTCAACTCTCCTAATAACTTAAAATTGGGGTTTTTATCAATATTTTTGTATCCATTCAACTCCCCATCTTTAGTTTAACTAGTTTAACAGCTTATGTTTAAACTCTTCAGATAATTATCTTTTCACCCTTTAACTTCATTATTAATTCGACTATTTATGAGAGTTGACAATCAGGGGCGGATGGACTTCAATCGGAAATGAAAAGATTGTAAAGAATTAAGACGTTTCAATAAAAGTTGGTATGATGCTCATCCAAGATGGTTAGAGTATAGTATAAAGAATGATCGTGTGTATTGCTTATGTTGTTACTTGTTGTGACATCCGTCACCTTAAGGTCCGTCAATTAACGTGTTTGTCCGTTATCTATTCTTCGATCGATCATTCATCATCCTTATTTGACTCTTTATGTGGATATCATGTGTGCATTATTATCGTTGTATGTGCATTCGTTATGATCCGATGTCAACCTTAAAAGACTTTTAAAACTTTCATTTTCGAAACCGTCAAATATATCATTTTATATATATATATATATATATTAAATGTTTTTAACATAACCATTTCTTAAGTCATAATATCATTAAATGCACTTTTACAATTAATATAAAACACCTAATAAAGTCGTTTTTCAACCGAACCAAATTTGGGAAAACTCGGGGGTTAAGTGCAGGGACTAAACTTGTAATTTTGCAAACTTGGGCTGAGTATAAATACCCCATACCAGCCCTAGAACTTCATTTTCACCATCTTCTTCATCTTCATCCTCTCTACACACACAAAATCATCATTCTAGCACCGAATCCAACCCGTGAGGTCTCGTTTTCGTCGTCTAGACTTCATCTACAGCTTAGACTACTCGTTTCTAGCAGGTAGTCGACTTTGGTTGTCCATTTTCTTGCCTTTTCACGGCTGTCCAAAACTAGGGTTTCGGGTGTTCGGGTTCAACCCGAACACACAAGGTCGTATGGGTGCGTGTGAGGTCTTCTTGCTTGTGTTCCATGTTTGTATATGTTTGTTGAGTGTTTCTGGATGTCCTTGTGGTGTAAAACCCATGTTTAGAGCAGCTCGGGGGCTGCTCAGCCCGACCACAGTCGTGATTCTGCAGTTCAGGCGACTGGGTCTACCATGCGATTGAGCCGTGCGACTGAGTGGGTCGTGCGACTGAATCATGCGTCTGAGTCAATCGTGCGACTGAGTTGTGCGACTAGGCATGTCGTGCGACTGAGTCGTGCGACTGAGTGTTTGTATGCGATTGAGTCATGCGTGCGAATGAGTGTATGCGATTGAGTCATGCGTATGAATGATTGGGTGTGATTGAGTCAGGTGACCGACTGAAGGTGTGCGATTGTGCGTGATTCGCACGACTGGAGTCCAATCACACGAATGAAGGTTCAATCGTACGAAAGTAGCTAATTCGCACGATTGAAGGTTGATTCGTGCGTATGGAGGTTGAGTCGTGCGATTGGGTGTTGTGTGGTACGACTGAATGCCAGTAATACGAATGAAGGTTCAATCGTACAAATGAAGCTGATTCGCACGATTGAGGGTTGATTCGTACGAATGGAGGTTGAGTCGTGCGTCTGGTCTTGACATGCGACTGTAATTGTTGTGTTTGATTTCCTTTGTGCGTGGTGTGAGTATGACGTGCGATGTTGATGGTAACATTAACACAATAGCCATTGTTCGGCCACAAAGATTAAAGTCAACGCGAAAAAGGGCACAAATACTATTTTAAGCAAATTAAACTAACGTTTTACAACGATCAACCAACTTATAACTATGGACACTTATTCGATACTTCTTCAATAACAATGAGACTTTTACTCAAACATCATCAACAATGGCGACAATGTCTTGTACTTGGATCTACATAAGGTTTAGTACGTGTGTCTGTTTGTGTGAGTTACACGCGACCCAGCCGATACAACCCGAACCGACTGTCACACCCCGACCGACGGCGGAATCATCCGGGCGGACGAATAGGAGACGATTGCTCATAGCACATGGAACTAAATAAGTTGTAATAATATTAAATGTCATTATTCATTAAATATTAAAGACAAATAAGTAAGTACAAAACAATCAAGATACAACTAATAACATAAAACTTTCAATTAATCTAGATCCAAGTCCTATATGAGCACAAGAAGATTTTCAAGTAGGAAACCTGAAACATGTTAAAAATAAAGGGTCAACTATAAAGTTTGTGAGTTCCCATGGTTTAAACACACGCATATATGTATATATATATAAAAGGGTTACAAGTACCAATCATGTCCATGGTTACAAGTTAGCAAGCTTATAGAACACATACAGTTACAACCAAACCTCGACTTGATTACAAGTATATAAGATGGCTAAGTGTATTTGGTTCCCATGATGAACAAGCATACGTCATCAGGAGTCGGCAATACATCGACTTTAGCACCAAATAGGCTTGTCAGGCCCAAAGATCTAAGACGTCGCTAGGCTAGCAATAGTTAATGATTGTAAACAAAATATGTATCTCATATAAGACTTACAATAACACAAATAACCATGACAAAAAGTAAAGATGAATTGCATGTGCATTTACAAGTATCAAGATGTTTACAAGTGTAAGTTTATAAGATTAACATGTTTCACCCCAAAAGGTGTGAAATAAAGTAAAAAGGGGCATGGAGAACTCACATGGAAAACTCACAAGATGTAAATAATATGATGATAAGAATGCAGACGAGGCTCCAACGATTTCTTTTACAAGTTGCCTAAACGTATAGATCCCAAGATTAAGTTCGATAATAAAATTATCAATTGGACATGAACTAGGGTTTCAATTGTAATTTGGAGATTTTTAATAAATAAATCAAGCAAAATAAAAATAAAGCAATCATTTATGTTTTGGGTTCATAATGTTGGAATCACTCAATTAAAATTAAGAATTCAATGATTTAACTTATTGAATTAATATTGATTAAATATGATATGCGGAAAGATATAAATAATTCAATAATTAATTATTTAGATTTTGATAAAGGTAAAATAATTAATATTTATTTTAAGGGACCTTAAAACTATCATTTTATAAGGTTTATAAATGTTTTAAATGATCTTTGTAAAAGTCTTATAATATCAAAACTTTAAAACAATAATAAGGAAATATTAGAAAATTATATTGTTTTATAAGTTCCAAAAACTTAAATAAAGTTTAAGAAATAACGTTATTAACTAATTATATATGACATGATTAATTGAATAAATAAATAATTAATCATTTAAAATAATTATTTAAATAACTGTTTGAATGATTGTACATTTAACATATAGATTTATAATGTTTTAGAATAATTCATATTTGAACCAAAATAGGTTTATAACATTTAAATTATATAAAATAATTACTAATGTTTCTATAATCTTTGTTATCTTTTATGAAATAATTAATTTGAAAAACTTAATAATTTTAGAAACGTTTTAGTTAATGAAATAATTTTTATTTTGATTTTATAATATGATAATTTTCTGAATTATGAAATATTAACAAAACTAATTAAGACTATTTAACACCAAAAAGTGGCAGAGGCCCGGTTCGAACCCGGGACCTCTTGCCCATGATGATTGTGTGTTACCAGGTGGGCTATAGCCCACATCTGTTTAAAGGTTTCTTTTTAAATGTTTTAAATATTAAATTGTTAAACCCCCAATTTCCATATGAACCCTAGAACAATCTTGAACCCAATCGAACATGAAATTGATATTGATACTCAAATTAAACTTGGGGCTTTGATTCCCCATGTGAAATCGAGCATAATGATATGTGTAACTTACATGTTTGTATTCGAATTGATGATAAACCATAAGAAGAATAGCCGCGACTGATGGCTAGTCAGAATTCGAAATAGAAGTGCTGATATGGTTCAATTAATGAATGATAAAGCTTCCAAGGTTGATGAGGAACAGAAACCCTTTATCAATTGTATTCAAAGGTGCTCCGAATATGGACTTCGCCTATGTTGCAGGTCCGATGAAGATGGAAATCGAAATGAGAGATACAAATGTTTTCAGATGAAATTACCTTGTGTGGAAGTTTAGTTATGATTAAACTATCGTGTAGCTGCAATTAATTTGACTGTTATTGAGTATTAATGCTTAAACGGCTAAGAGGTTTAATGGTGATCGGTTACCGACCCCCATACAACCGTTCACGATGTAATAACACGATTAAAGACCCTCATTGAGTTCGAATTAAGTTCAAGAAGCGGTTAGGAACGATTGGAGTTCGTTTTGGGCAGTAAATCGCCCGAAAACCCCTTGCCGGAGTCCGGCCAGAAAGTGGCCGGAGCACCGCCGGTTTTGCGGGGTAGGGGAGTTTTGATTTGGGGTGTTTTGGTTATTTACACAAATGGTCCCTGATGTTATTAAGTTTGTTATTTTATGTTTTAAAACTTTTATTTCAAGTATTAGGAATTACATATTAGACCCTGGACTTTATAAGACCAAAATCAATTAATAAGTTAATTTATCTTTATAAAATCTTTATAAATCTTGTGAGTCTTATAAAAATTTTCATACTTTATTTATTTATTTTAATTAATAAAAAGAAACTCCTAGTTAATATCCCAACTTTATAAATTTATAAACTTTATTTATAACTTATAAAGTTTATTATAAATTGCTCAAATGATTAAATAAATAAAAATTAAATAAGACAATAGTCAAGATTGGTTAAATTACGCATTTAACTTATGATTCAATAAAATAAACAATATAGTTTTAATAATTTATTATTATTATTTTTTTTTATCGGATGAAAGTTCAAAATGGATTCGGATTTGGGTTTATAATTTAAAATGGGCGGATGTTACACCGACCAATCATTATTACACGCTTATATCATATCATTAATGCTTACAATAACTGTCAATAGGTGTTTGACTGTTCTTTTGCATTCAACATTTGGGATTACATTGATCATACATACTTACCACTTAACAAGTGAGTTTCGTGGCCCCTTTTTACGCTTATACAATATTTCAATCATTTACAACTTGGGGGAAAAGTATGCTTACTCATTTTCAATGCTGTACAACTTACATACATTTTACATACAAGGAATCAACGTGATACTGTGTTGCAAGTACTATTTGATACATGCTTGGGTCTGCTGTGTGGTTCTATCTTTGCAACTATTTAATTCCAGTGTGGGAACCGACGGTTAGGTATTTGTAGTACTACTGGGTTGTCACCCCCACCCTTGTTCGATGGTATACTAGTTGGTACCATCAGTGGCAAGGAACGGGCCCTTGGGTGAATATATGCCGACAATTTCTTTGTGTACGTCGCTAGGTTTGGTTGCAAAGCTCATGTCATGTGATTTTACTTGTGTATATAACTGTATTCACGGTATTCCATTTCGCTTACTTATACAGCATTACTTACATTTTATTACATAAACCTGCGAGCTCACCAACAATTATGTTGACCGTTTTAAGCATATCTTTTCAGGTGATCATGCAAGTTCAGGAATCTAGGTGTGCTGCCTTAGTGGAGACCCTATGATGCATTTTGGGACTTAACATGTTTTGACAAACAATCTTTTAGAACAATGTTAACATTTGTAAACAATTATAATCTTTTGAAACTTGTTCCCGGGTTGTGGGAATTAACATTACAATTTCATCTTTATGTGATTATGTGTATCATTATCATGTTTTCGCTTATGGCTATGTTGTCGTGAACATTGACTAAACACGACACAAGTCCCCTTGTTGTCGGGTGTCGTCATGACACGCTTGTCATCATTTATTTATATTGCATCTCTATCGCTCACCATGTGTTATGACGATCCCGGTCTCGTTACATCCCCGTGTTTCCGCTTTTAGCGGGGGTGTGACAGATTGGTATCAGAGCCATTGGTTATAGAGAATTAGGCAATACGCTTGACCTAGACTATAACCTAGGAACCTTCATGTAGATTTGCATGCTAGGACTCTGTATGCATATTATATCTCGTGTATGTGTTCCTCGCTGCTTGATTTGTTCATCTATTTGTTATGTGATCTTTCCACCCTATGAGAGAGCCCTTGTGCTCACTCTTTAATGGGATGCTTCTATTGGATCTTCCGTTCCCTCTGCGCGCCGAGTTAGTTTATCAGATCCGCGTATTAAACCCGAAGAGATCTTCACAGATCATGTTATTGCGCTTGACCTTGGACATTGAGATTAACCCTGAGGAGGTTATGTCTGAAACCTCGAAAGAGGAGGAAATAGACAACCTTCGCTAGACTAAACGTGATTGTATACATGGACTTACAACTGTTGTGATGGATTATCATTGAAACATTATCAATTCATGGTGTGAGAACTGCACGAATTGCATGCGATGTGTGATGACAATAAGTGTGATATTGACGTGAAATACTGGACTTGATGAGTGTTATGGATATACACTTTGAAATGATTTAAGCTTATGTGTTTACTTTTCTATGATTAGAACATGCCGCCTCGAAGAGTTACCCGCAGCAATAGTGGCGGGAGTGAAGCCCCAAGAGGTAGAGGCAGAGGCAGAGCACCAAGAACAAACAATGCTCCTGCCAGTAACACTCAAGGAACAGGGAACGCCGACATGGCAGCCCTGATTGCTCAACAGTTGGCCGCGCTGATTCCTACTATCGTGGCCCAAGTGAGCGACGCACTCCAACAACACCACCCTCACGGGGATGGTGGCAACGATGATGGAGACAACGGAGAAAGAGCCCATGGTGGGATCGAAACTGAGACGGGAAACGGAAACCCGACCGGAAACGAGAGCAACCAGGAGACCGGAAATGGTGGTACTGCCGGTATCGAAACTGGAGTTGTTAATGCTCGTCGGGGATGTTCGTACAAGGAGTTTGTGGCTTGTAAACCGAGGGAATTCGACGGGAAAGGTGGGGCGATAGCCCTAACCAGGTGGCTGGAGAAGATGGAGGCAGTGATTGATATTAGTGAGTGCCTCGACAGTCAAAGGATCAAGTATGCCATATGTTCACTACAGGGTAAGGCCCTAACCTGGTGGAACACCCAGGTTCAAGCTTGAGGAAGAGAATCTGCGATGCAGATGTCATGGGATGAATTCAAGGCGTTGATCATCGAGGAATACTGCCCTCTCAACGAGATGCAGAAGTTAGAGCATGAGTTCTGGAATCATGCCATGGTGGGGGCAGGGCATGCAGCTTATACCGACCGTTTTCATGAGCTGGCAAGATTGGTTCCGCACTTGGTCACGCCGGAATCAAAGAGAATTGAAATGTACATTTGGGGACTTGCACCTCAAATTAGAGCAATGGTCACAGCAGCCGCTCCTCCTACTATTCAGAGCGCAATTCTGAAAGCTGGCGCTTTGACTAATGAGATGGTTAGAACTGGGGTTTTGGGCAGAGGAGCCGAGAAGCGAAAGGATGTTGGGGAATCGAGCCGGTCGAGTGCCGGGAAATTTGAGAAGAGGGCTAAACCGACCAGGAATTTTGTGGCCATGTCTCAGGCCAGGAGAGAGTATGTGGGGCCGCACCCTAAATGTGACAGGTGCAACTATCATCATCCTCCAGGGACGCAGTGCCGGGTGTGCGCGAACTGTAGGCGCCCGGGTCATTTGGCGAGAGACTGTAGAACTGCGCCGAATCTGGTAGCACCCGTCAACGCGGTTAACCCCGCCAGGAATGCAAGGGCTTGCTTTGAGTGTGGGAGCCCTGATCATTACAGAAACATGTGCCCCAGGCTGAATCTGGCACCGGGTCAACAGGGCAACAACCAGCAGTAGGTGATGGCTATAGCTGGGAATCAAGGCCCGACTACTCAGGGGAATGCAGCTCGGGGACGTGCATTCGTCATTGGAGCCAATGATGCTCGCCAGGACCCGAATGTTGTCACGGGTACGCACTTACTCAATCATCACTTCGCATCTATATTATTTGATACTGGAGCATACAATAGTTTTATATCTTCTGAGTTTGTGCAATTGCTTGATTTGAGTCCTAGTAGGCTAGAAACTAGCTACTCTGTAGAAATGGCCAATGGTAGGGTTGTTCAGGCCGATGAGATTATTAGGAAGTGCTCGTTAAAATTGGAGGATCATGCTTTCGACATAGATTTGATACCCTTCGAGTTAGGAAGCTTTGATGTGATTGTGGGCATGGATTGGTTGTCACAAAATGGAGCAGAGATTGTCTGTCGAGACAAAGTAGTACGTATCCCTATGCCAAACGGGGAAGTACTCAAGGTTCAGGGAGAACAACCGGGTAAGAACTTAAAGCTTATTTCCTGCATGAAAGAACGCCAGAGCTTACGAAAGCAGTGCTACGCTTTTCTGGCGCATGTGGTTGAAAAGAAAGATGAAGAGAGGAAACTGGCGGATATTCCAGTGGTACGGGATTACCCAGAAGTATTTCCAGATGACTTGTCCGGTTTGCATCCTCCACGACAGGTGGAATTCCGTATAGAGTTGGTTCCTGGAGCTACACCGGTAGCAAAAACGCCATATCGACTAGCGCCATCCGAGATGCAAGAGTTGTCTAGTCAGTTACAGGAACTACTGGAGAAGGGTTTTATTCGACCGAGTCATTCACCGTGGGGAGCACCGGTACTATTTGTCAAGAAGAAGGATGGATCGTTCCGTATGTGCATCGACTACCGTGAACTGAACAAGTTGACGGTGAAGAACCGATATCCTCTCCCCAGGATCGACGATTTATTTGATCTGCTGCAAGGAGCTTCGTATTTTTCAAAGATTGATCTTCGTTCTGGTTATCATCAGCTAAGGGTTTTCGAGGACGACATACCGAAGACAACGTTTAGGACTCGTTATGGGCACTATGAGTTCTTGGTCATGCCGTTCGGACTGACTAACGCACCAGCAGTGTTTATGGATCTTATGAATCGGGTGTGCAAACCTTACTTGGATAAGTTCGTGATCGTGTTCATAGACGATATACTTATCTACTCCCGATCAAAAGAGGATCATGAAGAACACCTTCGGGCAATTCTGGAGCTGCTACGAGAAGAGAAACTTTTCACCAAGTTCTCGAAGTGTGAGTTTTGGTTGCGGGAAGTGAAGTTTTTGGGTCATGTGGTTAATGAGGACGGGATTCATGTAGATCCCGGCAAGATCGAAGCGGTGAAGAAATGGGATACTCCCCAGACACCATCAGAGATACGGCAATTCTTGGGATTGGCCGGTTATTATCGTCGCTTCATCGCGAATTTCTCAAAGATCGCGCAACCGTTAACCCTGCTTACTCAGAAAGACAAGAAGTTTGACTGGGGATATGCACAAGAATAGGCGTTCCAAACGTTGAAAGAGATGTTGTGCAACGCGCCTATATTGTCTCTCCCAGACGGAACTGATGATTTTGTGGTATACTGCGATGCGTCACATCAAGGATTGGGATGTGTATTAATGCAGAAGGATAAGGTGATTGCCTACGCTTCACGACAGCTTAAAGTGCACGAAAAGAACTACACCACTCATGATCTTGAGTTGGGCGCTGTAGTATTTGCACTCAAGATTTGGAGGCATTACCTGTATGGAACCAAATGCATCATCTTCACTGATCATAAGAGCCTTCAACACATTCTGGATCAGAAGGAACTTAATATGCGCCAACGACGTTGGGTAGAGCTTCTTAGCGACTACGACTGTGAAATCCGGTATCATCCAGGGAAAGCTAACGTGGTGGCTGATGCCTTGAGCCGTAAAGAACGTGTGAAACCACTGCGTGCACGAGCGTTGGGTTTGACCATTCAAACCAACTTGAAAGCTCAGATCCTAATTGCACAAAGTGAGGCGTTGAAAGAAGAGAATCTTGAGGGAGAAGAATTCCGAGGGTTAGATAAACAGATGATACGCAAGGATGACGGTATTCAGTACTTCATGGATCGCATATGGGTACCCAAATGGGGAGGTGTTCGAACCTTAGTCATGGATGAAGCCCACAAGACGCGATATTCTATTCATCCTGGTGCAGACAAGATGTATCACGACCTCAAGGATCTGTACTGGTGGCCAGGCATGAAGAAAGACATTGCCTTATACGTCAGCAGATGCTTGACGTGTTCGAAGGTCAAAGCTGAACATCAGAAACCATCGGGATTATTACAGCAACCTGAAATTCCCGAGTGGAAATGGGAGAACATAGCTATGGATTTCATTACCAAACTCCCTAGAACATGCAGCTGTCATGACTCGATATGGGTCATTATTGATCGAATGACGAAATCAGCACATTTCTTGCCTATCCGAGAAGATTACAAGATGGATAAGTTGGCGAGATTGTACATCAAAGAGGTCGTGACACGGATGGCCAAAGTGAACGAACTATACAGACGCTAGAAGACATGTTGAGAGCGTGTGTAATCGATTTTGGTGGTAGTTGGGATGCTCATCTACCGTTGATTGAGTTCTCCTATAACAACAGCTACCATACAAGCATTGGATGTGCTCCTTTTGAAGCGTTGTATGGAAGAAAATGCAGATCTCCCATTTGTTGGGCCGAAATTGGTGAAAGTCAGCTAACAGGCCCAGAGATCATTCAAGAAACAACAGACAATATTTTCCAAATCAAAGACCGACTTAAAGCTGCGCGAGATCGCCAAAAGAGCTATGCCGACAATCGTCGGAAGCCTCTAGAATTCAATGTTGGGGATCGTGTATTACTCAAAGTTTCCCCTTGGAAAGGAGTCGTTCGATTCGGAAAGAAAGGGAAGTTAGCCCCAAGATACGTTGGACCATTTGAGATCACAGAAAGAATTGGTCCTGTGGCTTACCGATTGAGGTTGCCACAAGAACTCAGCGGTGTGCATGATACTTTTCACGTGTCCAACCTCAAGAAGTGTTTGGCCGATGAATCCCATCACGTGCCAATCGAGGAAATCAAGATTGATGAAAAGCTTCATTTTGTTGAGGAACCCATTGAGATCATGGATCGAAAGGTCAAGCAACTGAAGCGCAGTAGGATACCTATTGTTCGCGTAAGGTGGAATTCAAAACGAGGGCCAGAGTTTACATGGGAACGAGAAGATCAGATGAAACTCAAATATCCACATCTTTTCGAGGATGACACTCTTGGACCTAACTCCAGCTAAATTTCGGGACGAAATTCTCTCAACTGGGGGATACTGTGACATCCGTCACCTTAAGGTCCGTCAATTAACGTGTTTGTCCGTTATCTATTCTTCGATCGATCATTCCTCATCCTTATTTGACTCTTTATGTGGATATCATGTGTGCATTATTATCGTTGTGTGTGCATTCGTTATGATCCGATGTCAACCTTAAAAGACTTTTAAAACTTTCATTTTCGAAACCGTCAAATATATCATTTTATATATATATTAAATGTTTTTAACATAACCATTTCTTAAGTCATAATATCATTAAATGCACTTTTACAATTAATATAAAACACCTAATAAAGTCGTTTTTCAACCGAACCAAATTTGGGAAAACTCGGGGGTTAAGTGCAGGGACTAAACTTGTAATTTTGCAAACTTGGGCTGGGTATAAATACCCCATACCAGCCCTAGAACTTCATTTTCACCATCTTCTTCATCTTCATCCTCTCTACACACACAAAATCATCATTCTAGCACCGAATCCAACCCGTGAGGTCTCGTTTTCGTCGTCTAGACTTCATCTACAGCTTAGACTACTCGTTTCTAGCAGGTAGTCGACTTTGTTTGTCCATTTTCTTGCCTTTTCACGGCTGTCCAAAACTAGGGTTTCGGGTGTTCGGGTTCAACCCGAACACACAAGGTCGTATGGGTGCGTGTGAGGTCTTCTTGCTTGTGTTCCATGTTTGTGTATGTTTGTTGAGTGTTTCTGGATGTCCTTGTGGTGTAAAACCCGTGTTTAGAGCAGCTCGGGGGCTGCTCAGCCCGACCACAGTCGTGATTCTGCAGTTCAGGCGACTGGGTCTACCATGCAATTGAGCCGTGCGACTGAATCATGCGTCTGAGTCAATCGTGCGACTGAGTTGTGCGACTAGGCATGTCGTGCGACTGAGTCGTGCGACTGAGTGTTTGTATGCGATTGAGTCATGCGTGCGAATGAGTGTATGCGATTGAGTCATGCGTATGAATGATTGGGTGCGATTGAGTCAGGTGACCGACTGAAGGTGTGCGATTGTGCGTGATTCGCACGACTGGAGTCCAATCGCACGAATGAAGGTTCAATCGTACGAAAGTAGCTAATTCGCACGATTGAAGGTTGATTCGTGCGTATGGAGGTTGAGTCGTGCGATTGGGTGTTGTGTGGTACGACTGAATGCCAGTCATACGAATGAAGGTTCAATCGTACGAATGAAGCTGATTCGCACGATTGAGGGTTGATTCGTACGAATGGAGGTTGAGTCGTGCGTCTGGTCTTGACATGCGACTATAATTGTTGTGTTTGATTTCCTTTGTGCGTGGTGTGAGTATGACATGCGATGTTGATGGTAACATTAACACAATAGCCATTGTTCGGCCACAAAGATTAAAGTCAACGCGAAAAAGGGCACAAATACTATTTTAAGCAAATTAAACTAACGTTTTACAACGATCAACCGACTTATAACTATGGACACTTATTCGATACTTCTTCAATAACAATGAGACTTTTACTCAAACATCATCAACAATGGCGACAATGTCTTGTACTTGGATCTACATAAGGTCTAGTACGTGTGTCTGTTTGTGTGAGTTACACGCGACCCAGCCGATACAACCCGAACCGACCAATCATTATTACGCGCTTATATCATATCATTAATGCTTACAATAACTGTCAATAGGTGTTTGACTGTTCTTTTGCATTCAACATTTGGGATTACATTGATCATACATACTTACCACTTAACAAGTGAGTTTCGTGGCCCCTTTTTACGCTTATACAATATTTCAATCATTTACAACTTGGGGGAAAAGTATGCTTACTCATTTTCAATGCTGTACAACTTACATACATTTTACATACAAGGAATCAACGTGATACTGTGTTGCAAGTACTATTTGATACATGCTTGGGTCTGCTGTGTGGTTCTATCTTTGCAACTATTTACTTCCAGTGTGGGAACCGACGATTAGGTATTGGTAGTACTACTAGGTTGACACCCCTACCCTTGTTCGATGGTATACTAGTTGGTACCATCAGTGGCCAGGAACGGGCCCTTGGGTGAATATATGCCGACAATTTCTTTGTGTATGTCGCTAGGTTTGGTTGCAAAGCTCATGTCATGTGATTTTACTTGTGTATATAACTGTATTCACGGTATTCCATTTCGCTTACTTATACAGCATTACTTACATTTTATTACATAAACCTGCGAGCTCACCAACAATTATGTTGACCGTTTTAAGCATATCTTTTCAGGTGATCATGCAAGTCCAGTAATCTAGGTGTGCTGCCTTAGTGGAGACCCTAGGATGCATTTTGGGACTTAACATGTTTTGCCAAACAATCTTTTAGAACAATGTTAACATTTGTAAACAATTATCATCTTTTGAAACTTGTTCCCGGGTTGTGGGAATTAACATTACAATTTCATCTTTATGTGATTATGTGTATCATTATCATGTTTTCGCTTATGGCTATGTTGTCGTGAACATTGACTAAACACGACACAAGTCCCCTTGTTGTCGGGTGTCGTCATGACACGCTTGTCATCATTTATTTATATTGCATGTCTATCGCCACCATGTGTTATGACGATCCCGGTCTCGTTACATCCCCGTGTTTCCGCTTTTAGCGGGGGTGTGACACTTGTTTAAAGAGTATTTTGGAGATTCAAAAGAAGCGTTTGTCTCTGATGGTTTTAATGGTTGGAAAAAACAAGAAAGACTTGTAAAACATGTGGGTGAAGTTAATAGTTTGCATAATAAATGTTTGAAAAAGTGTGATGATTTGCTTAATGAAAATCAATAGACACGAGGCGCCTTTAAGAAAAGATGATAAACGAAGGGATCATTAGTCCAACAAGTTCCTGAAATAGCTAAATCTCCAACCCAAAGCAAATCTGACCATTCAGCAGATGAAGTGATCATCACCTCAGTTGCTGAAAGAATAAGACAATGCTTAGAAAATCTAGATCAAGAATAAGAACTCTTAAAGTCTGAGGAAGAGGAAGACTCAAAAGATATGATAATACAACCATCATCAAATGGGGTTATGACTTGAAAGCCAAGAGATTCTTCATTGAAAGAAAGAATAAGGCTAACTCTTTTTCTGTCTGAACTGGAAGTTCTAAACCTCAACCCTGAAGACTTAAAGAAGATGTTTACTTTAATCTCAGAGTATGAAGGCATGTCAAACAAGTATAAATCTATGGCTGCCATTCTGAAGATAGAATTTGAAACAAGGTTGAACAAGGAGACGACAAAGAAGAAGTTCTGCATATAACTCTTTGAGCATTCATGATCCAATCACACATTGGAGCTACAATACTTTCTGTCTGACTTATGTTGGTGCCAGAAAAATTGAATTCAATGAGTATAATTTCTTTAGACTATCTTGGCAAAATATAAAAGACTTGGTCAATCTGCCCCTTGACAACCCTTTAAGAGACAAATGATGATACATGTATGAACTATTGTTGATCAGAATGGTAGAAGGATAACGATAGATTTTTGGTAGCATCATCCTAGAAGGAACTTGTTGATCTATGAAAAGGATGAAGCTACCGAAAACTTAGGATTCAGCAGCCCTTAACTGCCGAATAATGCCAACTGCTGAATCAACTGCCGATCCACACATGCTGAATCACTGTCGATTAGCACTTTAACAGATTAGATGTTGATCGATTGCTGTTGATCAACACTTAACTCCATGAGCTGCCGATCAACTATTACATAAGACAAGACTGTCTTTGCTGACGGCTATTGTGTTCTGCATTTTTGGGACAACATAGTACTAAAACTGCCAACTTCGATGTGTCGATTGTTTATCTTTGTTGTACATTCTAAACATAGAATAGTTTATTCTTATTGTTTAGATTTTATAGTATAAAACCCTCATACTTGTATAGTAGAGGTAAGCTTTGTCAAGCCACTTGGTTTATCTGTCTATTGTATCATTTGTACTCAAAAGATTAATTAAGTGAATACTTTGAAAGAATAGCTTGTGTGTTTATCTTTGCTCAAAGTATTTGTGTTTGTTAGTAAGTTGTTAACTTCAATTCCGCATTTGTTAACTTCTGATCAGATAGCAAAGTCTTGTTAATCTATAAGTCGATCCAACATATTCTAAAACAAACACATCTTTAACATCTCTTTTTGTTTAGTACTAATTATTTATTGTTTTAGTTTTTTTAAGATTTAATAATTTTATGTATTTATGTTTAAAAATGATCGTAAAAGTTATTTTAGTGTCTAAATATTAGTAAAGAGTATAATTACCAACCATCTTATTGGAATGACGAAATTTCGTTTATTTTTTCATATTTTATATAACACGTAATTTATTTATGTTTCTATTAAAAAGTAAATAGTTGCGTTAAAAACCCTAAAATGAGCAAGTGTTCAAACGAAACGCGAATAATTGGATCAAACGCGATACAAACCCGTTCAAGAGGAATATGAAGTTTGACCAATTGAGATATTTTTAAATGTTAAAACACTTGGGAATGATAGTTGATTGGAAAAGAGCAATGTAGGCTTAAACGACACTCAAATCTGAGTTATAACGAAGTGACAATCACGAAAACAATATTTAGGAAAAATTGGTTGCCAAGTCAGGTGATGTGGCCCTCATCCAAAATTATGATGAGGACCTCATAAGACGATGTGGCTCGCATCCAAATTTTGTTGTGGGGCGCATTGTAAAGGCTATTTCGAAAGCATTTATTTTTACACGTGTCAAGAAATCATTATCTCATATCGATGCGGGGTACATCCTAAAGCCGATGCAGGTACATCGAAGCTGAAGCAACCTATAAAGGGGGGCACTAGCCTCCCTTATTTGCACATCTTTTGAGCCCTCTCTCTCTAAGCTTCTAGAGAGAAAGTTAATATTTTCTTTGGATGATGTTATATGCGCGGTACCCTTGTTTTAACACTCCTTGGAGTGTGAAACGAGTGTAGTTTTCTTTTGCGTGTGGATATTTGCCTAGCAAAAGATCAGCGACCAGTGTGGTATATATTCCATCCCCCTTCGAAGACTAAGGGAAAGATCTGATTAGGGACCTGGGGGCAAGGGGAGATAGGCAGGTAAGATACCCACAGAATTATCCTATATATTAGTTTTAGAGCGTAACGAATAGTGTAATGCAACTTCATTTGCATTTGGTACAACTGCCTTATGCATGTTTTTGTGTGACGTGCCTTTTTTAAGTGGGCTTTCCAGCCTCTTTTCTTGCTTAGAGAGAGATTTTCTTTGTGAGGGTGTTGGTGGTGATAGAGGTTGGGGTTCCTTAAGCTTGGCACCCATTTTCTTGCCTTTTGTGTGTCATTTCCCTTTTAGGTGGGGTGTACGGTTCCTTTTAAGTGGCTTTCCTGCCTCTGGTTTACCTATATCGTGGTGGTTTGGTTTCTTTTTATTTGACTTGGTTTGTTCTCTTTAGCGTTTTAGATGGGAACGTTAGGGTTTTCAGATGGTTATGGTGGTGACTCCATCCTTGGTTGTGGTGATTGTTGACCTACCTCAAGCAGTGGCCATGTCCTCTACCTCACCCTCATCTGTGTCGCTTCAAATTTTTTGATGCTTTAAAGGGACTTTACCTCTGTTTACTTGATGAATGATGTTATCGTCATTATGTTCGAGTAGATGACAACGAGTATAGGCTCATCCGAGACCTTTGTTATTAGTTGCATTCTTTGTTGTTGAAGGCTATTATGAACATGCTGGTTCTCTTATTACGTGATGATGATGATAACTTTGTTGTCATTTGAACCTGGATTTCTAGTCCTCTTTTGCACATACCTATAATTCTTTTGGATGTTTAGGGTTGTGATGGTAACCTTATGTTCATCTGAGACTAGATTTAATTTTTGTTTTGGGTGTGTGATGGTTGTTGTTGTTTGATTTTATGTTTGACGAATGTGATGATGAACATACACCCATTTGGGCGTAAAACTCTGATTCTAGTTCCATTGTAGGATTTTATGGGTAAGCCATAACTACTTTGACGTGTAGGGCCTCTGATTCTAGTTCATGGTTTATGATCAATGTTGTAAAACTCACCCTAGCCGGTCGAGTACTTGGCGAGTACTCGATAGCGTATCGAGGTGATTTGCTTCAACTCAATCAACATTACTCGAAATCGGTCCAACTTAGAGCAACTCAGTCCTACTCAGTCCAACTCAACCCTACATATATTGTTAAGTCGGTTTTCGTTGTTTTTCATCGATTTTCGTGATTTTTCACCGATTCTTATTGGATTTTCATTGTTTTTAACAAAGATATCTTGGAAGATGAGTATTAAATGATTACTATATTTATCTTTATTAAAAATAAATACCACTATACTTTAGCATTTGAACATATATCCTTTTGATATATACTGATATTCACGTATTTTGTTATAACATTAGTAAACTTATGATATTTAACATATATATAATTTCCTGAAAATTAATTTTCTTATAATTTCTCATGTCAGAGTACTCCCCGAGTACCACTACCTATGCCGAGTACTCGCAACTCTCCAATCAACCTACAAGTAAGTTATGGAAAAAAGTGATTATTAGCTTTCACCCTTTCTCCGCTTCAAAAGGAGCCGAAGATCTTTAAAGAACTTAATACTTTTTAGACGGCCCTAAGGAAAGAAGTACAGGAGCTGAAGTCGATTCGCCAACAGAGAAGGGGGGCCGTTGCAGGTCCTTCTCCTTCCGCTGAGATGGCCCTCTTTTTTATTTTTTATCAACTTCTACGACATGGCTATGATGATGACCTTGTTGTCATCTGAACCTCGATATTTTAGTTGTTTTATAATCAGTAAGTAACAATTTATCATGTTAACTATAGGACTCATTTTAATGCCATTATGTAGTGTTTTCTAACCACTTGAATATTGAAACCTGACATGCGATGACGATAAACAAATGAATGTTATGTTCATTGTTCTAACATGGCAAACGAATGTTTGAAGCCATAATGAGTCACCACCTTCTAGTCCGCAATTCCATCGCATGGTTGCGTTGAAGTAGATTTAACCCCAACGCGAAGCGTGGGCGAAGTCCCGCTCGTTATAAGGTATCGCAAGTTGCAACTTTCCAAACTTTTGCAAGTGTAGGGATCAAGTGTGTAAATACGGTATAGCTTCGGGACCATCACAACACCTTCACTTGTGTGCGACACCTTCGCCTATAAATACAACTCAGCCCCTTCAGTCTTCGATTTTTTTCCATTTCTTCGGCCAAAAAACCCTTTTCATCCACCTGCAATTCTTCATCGATTTCGATAGCGAAAATGTCTGGCAAAGGAGCTAAAGGTTTGATCATGGGGAAGAATGCTGCAATCAACAAAGACAAAGATAAGGACAAGAAGAAACCTACATCTCGATCTTCTCGCGCTGGACTACAGGTATGTTTCTCTTCAGATTCTGAATGTACGAGTGTTTGTATCCACTTTGATGTATGATTAGATCGTTTGTTTGTTGATTTAAGGCATGATCCGTGAAATAGCGGCAATCGATGGTTAATCGTTGAAGTTGTAGTCGTAAATTTGACTGATTTGTTGTTTGTTGTTTGCGTATGTTATGTTCTGTTTTGTTTCGATTATAGGTGTGATTTTTCAAATGAAGAGCGACTAGTGTGGATTTGTGTGATTATGTGAGTACTTTTTGTGTTTTGTGTGCGATTTAATTGGTTGTTTTGTGGATTTGGAAAAGCGATTTTGCGAAATAGAGGGTGGTGATGATTGGTTGGATGTGTAGTTGTGATACAGCTGATTGGTTTGGACATTTTAATTGTTGTATGATTTAGACAGTGACGATTGATGGGTGTAAGTTTAATTGTGATATAACTGGTTTGTATGAATGTGTGTGTCCTTTGATGCTAAATTGGTCTGTTAATTTTTGGATGTAAGAACTAAGATGCCGATTTCTCATGAAAATGTGACTAGTGTTATTGGTCAGTAGCTGGTGAGCATTGATATAACTGATCTGTGTGTTTGCATCGACTCTGATGGATGATGGAATAGTTTCTTTGAAGGTTGATCTGAACTATTTTGTTTCAATATATTAGTTGCATTCTGGATGCCAGTTTTGTTGGTTTTCGATTATAGATATAAATGGTCATATGTAAAAGCTGAATAGTGATGGATTGGTCAATGATTGTTCAGCTTTGGTACCATTAATTTGTGTGATTATGTGTATACTTTATATGTTCTGTGTGCCGCTGACTACTTTAATGTACAATATATTCGTCGATCAAGACCATGAGTTCATGAAATAGTCACTCACTAGTGATGATTGATTGGATGTGTAGTTTTGGGTGAAGTTCATGTTGATTTAGTTGTTTTAATTGGATTTTAGATGTCATCTTTAAGAAGTAGAAAGCGAATAATGATTATTAGTTTTGATGTAGCTGAATTGTTTATACTATGTGTGCTTGAAGCAACTTTGATGATTGAATAAATTGTGTATTTGTGAATGTAAGATGAGGGTTCTTCATGAAAATGTGACTGGTGTTATTGATCAGAATCTGTTTATGATTGTGTGTTTATTTTATATGTGTGTTTGTAGCAACGTTGATGGTTCAAGTTTTTTTATTTGTAGCTGTTCAGTTTTAATATAACTGATGTGTGTGTGTTGTATCAACTGTCATAGATAATTGAATAGTTTCTTTGAAGGTTGATCAATGGCTGTTAAATTTTAGTATAACTGAGTCAAGTTGTGCAAACTGATCTCATTTATAAAAAATAGGCTCAAATAATTCGATAGGGGTATGTTAAATGTTGTTTGGTATCAACTCTTTTATGTAATTAAATCGTTTATTGTGGACTTAAGAATGAGGTTTTTTTGTGAAGAAGTGATTAATGCTAGTTGATATATTGGCTATGGCTATTCAGTTATGCTTCACTGCATCGCGTAATTGCCAGTAAACTTTTATGTGTAGTATCTTGTATGCTTGTAACAACTTTAAAGTACAACTAAATTGTTTTATCCTTTCATGAAAAAGTTAATTCTGATGTAGATCAATGCCTGTTTAGTTTTAATTTTTACTGATCTTTGTGTATTTATATTGTTCTAAAAGTGTGATCTTATTCTTGTTATGAATTTAGCTAATTTTTGCCTTTGCCTTGTTATTTACTGTTAAACCCTAATCCATTAGATGACAAAAATATTACATCGTATTAGCTTCCCCTGGTCACATAGAAGCTATTACTATGTGTGTTTCTTTGTTGATTTAGGGATTTCAACAAAACTATTAATAATAACAATTATGAAAGGTTAATTACAACATTAAGAAGTAAATGCAAGGCACATCTGGAATATAACTAAGGAATGATATGTTTGTTGAAAACAATATGCCTTTTGAGCTACTGAGTGCCTCAGTTTCTGGGCTTATTTAGCTCCCATTTATGCAACATCAGCACTCCATATCGATCGATACTTTACATATTATACGTTAGGAACTTAAACTTTACACTATGTGTCATAATGAACATCACATTCAAAGTGTATTACTCACACACAATGTTCACTGGCTTTATAAGAACAGTTTTTTGTTTCCTTCTTATGAGGATGATAATCATCATAAATTCCAACATGTTAAACTGTAAATAAAGGCTAAATTTGATGTCCCAAGAAAACCATCATTAAAAAAGAACAATAATTTCAACCATTTCTTTTTCTTTTGAACTTGTGAATTTTAGCATTTATAGAATTGAAAGGTCACAACGAGTGTTGGCCCTTCTGTTGTTGTTATCAGTCTTGTCCCACCAGAATCATGCAAACATGGCTGTTCTTTTTGACCAATAACCAGCTTTACTTTTATCTTTTGTGCATATTGTCTAGATGTGAATTGTTACAGTTTCGACCTTTACGTATGAATATGTCTGTCTACATGGGCTATGTTTATCTTTAACGGGTCAAATGGGTCAAAAGTTTTCTAAATGTATTTTTTCAAGCATAAAACCTTCAGAAGCATATTTAAAAGTTACATTGTTACGAACTAATGTTAGTTTTTTGATTCTATTTGACATTAATTGTTTTTGTAGAGTTAAAAGTAGAGGCACAAGGGCAAAACATGTTCAGACCCGTATAAAAATTCCCTGTTTTCACCCTTTTGTACCTCTAATAGTATTTTTTATTTTGTTAAGTGATGTTTCTTACTTGTACCTTGCCAAAAAAAATGCATGCAGTTTCCAGTTGGTCGGATCCACAGACTCCTCAAAGAAAGATCCACATCAAACGGGCGGGTTGGAGCCACAGCAGCTGTTTACTCAGCAGCCATCTTGGAATACTTAACCGCAGAGGTCCTTGAGTTAGCTGGGAATGCAAGCAAAGATCTCAAAGTAAAACGTATAACCCCAAGACATCTGCAACTTGCAATTCGTGGTGATGAAGAGCTCGACACTTTGATCAAAGGAACCATTGCTGGTGGCGGTGTCATTCCTCACATCCACAAGTCACTCATCAACAAATCGTCTAAAGAGTAGTTTTCAACTTCTCATGCTTTTATCGTCGTTAAGACTGCTAGTGATAGACTTGTGGCTAGTTTTGTTAGACCACTTTATGATTGACCGTGATCCATCTGGTTCGAACCATGAATTGATGTCTAGCTTCAATTGTTGATGTTGGTCCTTTAATGTTATTAAAAATGTTGGTTTTCTTTCAAGATTTACAAACAGAAACACCATCTGGCAAGAAGCAGATTTAGAAGGTCAAAAGAAACCCAAATTTAGCTCTCAGGGAAATTACTATGTTGACCAGACCATAGTAGGGATATTCACAGGGAATTGAGCAAGCCTCTTGATCTCATCCAACCATTTGTTCCTCTCTATGGGCTTTATGGTCATTTAAACAGAAAGGAAAAAGGGGGAAATTCCCACATTTGGCAAGAAGTTAAATTACCATTTTTGACCTTAGAATGTTAAGATATTATTATTATAAGAAATCTCACATTGAGTAAGAAGTTGATTAGGATTAGGACCACAGGGACAAAAAGACACTTATTCTAGACACTTATTCTAGTCAAGAAGTTTGAATTATGTTGTTTAATTTATATCATGGTATTTTCTATCCAGGATCAAATGTAATTATGATTAAACTATAAAACCTAACGTCCATTTTCTTATACTATTAAATTTTGACATAAAATACAACTGAACTGACTTAGCCCCTGTTTGTTTAGCACTTATTGAGCTTGGTTAGATGCTCAAGTCTGACTCGGTCAGACATCTCGTGTTTGGTTGCATGCCTCTTATTGAAAAAGAGGCTCTTATTTGCCTCTTATTAGGTCAGAGTTCAAACCTAATCTGACCATATTCCTCTTCTCTTGAGCTTCTCAAGTCTGTAGCTCCTCCCCTGCGTTGCAACATCTCTTGGACGTCCACCACCGCCGGCCTCCGTCCACCACCGCTCGGCCTCCGTCCCCTGCTCTCGGCCTCCGTCCATCACCGCTCGGCCTCCGTCCCCTGCTCTCGGCCTCCGTCCCTTGCTCTCGGCCTCCGTCCACCACCGCTCGGCCTCCGTCCCCTGCTCTCGGCCTCCGTCCACCACCGCTCGGTGATAGTTTGTATTTTTTAGTAATTATTCATTATTAGAAGTTATGACCAAACAAATAAATTATATTCAGCAAGAAATAATTAGAGGGGTAAAATAGTTATTTTATACAGTTATTCAGATGTCCAACCAAACAGACTTAAACTGGTTCAGCACTTATTGGTTCAGACCTCTTACTGGTTCAGACCTCTTACTGGTTCAGCACTTATTCAATCAGATGCTGCCAAACAGCCCCTTAATATGAGGATAATATCTACTTAAAACACACGCATAAATATAGATGTCCTAAACTCGACCTTTAGTTAAGTATGTTTGACTTGAAATTGACTCGTTAGATGAATGAATTGGAGTTGTCGGATCATGTTAACATCCTTGTTGTTCAATTTGCCTATGTCGCTACCAATATGCTTACTTGCTTGAAAAACTGGTTTGAAACATTTTAAATTTCTAAATGAGGAGTTAGAAAAACTTATTGTTGACCTTTGCTAGTTGATCGATCATGATCATTACAACCTATTGAAGAAATACAAACAAAGTGTTGGTTAGTTCGCATATTCAAGGAGTTACTAATTAAGCAGACTCCTTGTTACACATATCCTTTTCTTGAGCATGAACTTGAAGGTGCAACAAAAGACTAAATAACTTGCAATTTCTTCATCTTTGGAGCTTTCCAAATACATCATGACAAATCGTTGGACATTCCTGTGCTAAGGGTGAGAAAAACTCGAACCATAACTGAAATGATTGAACCCGTTCGAAATTCGATAGCTCAGTTATGGTTTTTATACAAATAATCCATCCTTAAAACCAATCTTTATATCTTTTAGTTTTTGTAATTACCTATATTAATACTATGGGAAGGGATCTACTGCTAACCTATCCTTGCATGACTAACCCATAAACTCAATCTAATCAATTAGTAATTATAGATCAAGGGTTGAGATTAACCTAAAACAAAATATCTGAATGAAAGTATTATTTTAATCTAGGAGGACATAATGGTGTCACTTCATTCTTGTCTCTCACGCATCAAACCCGACAGATGCGACACCATTATCATCTTCTTCGCCGATCATCAGGTTCTCCAAACTTTTTACGATCAACAAAGTTAGTCCATCTGCTCCAGGTAAATCAAAAGTTGGTAGTCCTTTTTGCATAAAGCCCCCTTATTTTTTTAGGGTTTTAAGCTTAAGATGTTTAATTACAACAATATTTTTGGCTATAACACCTAAAAAATTATCAGGTTTAACATTGTTTGAAATTATTAAAAGTAAGTAACACTTTTTCTAGGCCTGTATTAATGGTTTAATGTGCATGTAAAAATATAGGGACATAATGATCAAAGAGATGAAATTGAGTAAGAGTGCTTCTCAACTAGCTTCCTGTTTTGAAATTTTATTGGGCATTTTCGTTCAAATGTTCTTATATTAACTATGTATTTGTTATAGGAAGATCAAGTTAAAGGATAGCAAAGAAAAAGTTCAACCGTTTCAAAAACACTATGGATGACCCAATAGATATTAGTTCCCATGAACCTTCTCATCATCGTGGTTAGAACAAAATCATGGTTCTTTCTATCTTAAAAATTTAATGATACTCTAAAATTTTAATTTGAAAATATGTTTTCTGAACCAATTTCTGAAAAAGTAGATACGTCTGTGAAAATCATCTCACTCATAAAACAAAAAAAAGGAAAAGTTAAAGAGGTGATAAGTTTGTCATTTTAGTTTCTAAATAGTTTCTCAATGCTACTTATCATTGAAATGCAGTGTTACATATGTGTAATGTCTTGAACATGCAGCTCCTTTTCACTAAATAACTTAACACATTAATGTGTAACATATTAATAGTTATATGTTGAAACATTTCTTTACTTCTTTAAGATTTGGGTCTAGAATTACATATATGTAAGATTATAATACAGTTAAATATTATACATTTTCATATATGAATTAAAATATTTTTATTTGTATTACGTTTAGGTACACCTTCTAGCTAAGTGTAATATAAGATGTTTGTTACTTTTATATGTGTAATATCTACTACTTCTATGTAATTCCTCACGATATAGTTATAAACTACATCTTTCTTTTGCCACTTGTCTATAATACATATATCATATATGTATTAAACTTCTGAATATATGTATTATATGTTTACAGTTCAAACAAACATAAGTAGACCTACTAACTATGCGAAATATTAGATATCTGTTAGATTAATATGTGCTACTTCTATGTAATTAGTAATTACATACATCAAGTACATAATTATTTTAAGTGTTTATGTTCTTATTAACTTATATAAAGTAGAATAAGAAAAGAAGAGACCTATCAAGAATGATTAGGAGAAGAAGCATAAAAACAAGATGTTAGGAAACTTACATCAGGACTTAAATGTAAATAATAGAGCTCTAAAGATGAGACTGATAAAAGTGCTCATAATACAGAAGAAAACTATAACATAGAAAAAGTGGTTCGGACTAAGATCAAATTCATCTCCTAAACAAACTTATGTGGGTATATCAATTCTAAAGAACAAACAACAAGAGGCGGTAAAAAAATACATGCTTTAGAAATTTACTGCCATTCAAAGTTGATGGAATTCCAACAAAGCTTGGACATTATGTTGTTGATATGTTTGATCCTGAAAAGATGGAAATTAAAGTAGAGCATAGGGGCGTCAAAGTCGATTCCTAATCAGCGCTTCAGTTGCTTGGATACCACATTCAGGGGTAGATTTAAACCCAAAAATTTATCTTGATCCTATTGTTGCTTCCTAGCAGAATTATTATGAGAAGGAGTATCTTTTACCATAAGATTAGTCATAAGAACTGAGGAATTGGATGATGATGACAACTTTTCATGCAAACTAGATTTCATACTGTTGTTTCTAGGCACAATTATGGAATGCCACAGTCATGGAAAATGTAAACAATACATCCTTAACTACTTCAATGGTAACACTGAATTTGGTGCGATTGATTGGTGTCGATATGTTTTGAATTCTATCAAAATATTGTAAAGATGGATGGCAACGATGTAATACAACATCTCCTTTTATAGGAGCTTTGCCTATTCTAACGATACGCCTTATAATATGTTTAGATGATCTTTAATATATATATATATATATATATATATATATATATATATATATATATATATATATATATATTTATCTATTTATTTATTTTATATATATTATTGATGTAGTCCATATCTGTAACTATGAATTACATTACTGCACATATGTAATTTTAATCAAATATTATCATTTTGTTGTAAAATATTTGTGATTTAGTCTTCGAAATATATAATATATTGTTACTGAGTATTATTAATAATAATTTTTGTTCACGTGTTGCAGCTACTGTATGTGGATAGCGTAACATGCCCGGCAATGAACGTGGAACGTACGTTGAGACCTATTAGTGTTTGGATATGAAGAAGCCAAAAATAAGGGAGAATATGGAGTTGAAAAATGGAGGATTTGGCCTGGGAGAATTATGGCCACTGTCTGTAGACATTGTAGTTTAGATAATGGTGATGTTGAGTCTGATAAAGACTTACAGATAGACGCTCAGAGAGATGAGCTTTTTGTAATATGATTATTTTGTATGTATACAAATAATTCATAGAAAAACAAAGATTGATCACTAGTCTATTGATACGAATTTTCGCAGAATCAAATAACAAAGGTTGAGAAAATGCTTGATTCTATATGTAACAACAAGAGTCGTTTGAGCAAGGCATTATTTAGTATGCACTTGAAAAACCCTATAAACAAAGAGATAAAGGTTTTGGTTTCAAGATACGATTCAATATTTGTTGACATCCTAATAATGGTCAACATATCAGACTGAAAAGCCCGATGAAAGAGCACACATTGATGGACTGGACATAATTGTAACTGATGACTTGGTAGGGGCAATGATTTCTAATGTTATGGAAAACTTAAACATTGATGACAATAAAATTCATAGAAAAGGTACCTTAGTGTAGTTGGAGATTACAATGTTGTAATATGAAATTATATTTGTCAAGTAAAAATTTGGATGCATCCTTTGGATAGTTTCAATGAAGGTGATACACAGTTTTATAACATCATATTAGGTAACATCATGAGTACAAGAATGTCATGGATACTATAATTACTTTTCTAGTTAGGTCATTTTACATATGGGTAATAATATGATGATATATTTACTAATTTCTAGTTTTGAATAATTTTCATGCAGTTGATAAGGGTTTAGATGCACAAGGAGACATGATTATTTCCAATCTAATGAAAACTCCTAATCTTGGTAAGGGTAAGAATCACACTAGTTGCATAATTTCTTAATACATCTTATAGACTTGTAATTTACTATTACATCTTTGTAACAACAGTTGATAAGGGTTTTAGACTTGTAATTTACTGATGTATCTTTGTAATAATTTTTTTTGCACAAATCGGAAGCAGGTGATAAGCGATTAGATGCATGTAAGGAAATAACAAATGATGATCTTTTAGATTGTTTCAAGGATAGAGGTAAAGACTTCAACAACATTTTTTTTAACTTAAATGAATAGAAGTAACACAAGGGAAGGTATCATTACTTGTGTAACTATTTGATAATAATATCATATTACATGTGTGTAATTTTTTGTTACATTCTTATAATTTTTTGATTTATATAATTTGGTAGCAGGTGATGCAACCGAGCAAATAACACATAATAATGTTTTGGATTGTTTGAATGATGTTGATAAAAGGTTGAACCATAATGTTTTGAATCAAATCAATTCAAGTAATGCTGCAGAAGGTAACATTACTACTACAATTATTTGATAATCATGTCTTATTACATATGCATAGTTTACTATTACATTTTAGCAATAATCGAATTTGCATAATCTGATAGCATGAAGTAAATGGTCAAATGCAGTGAAGGAAACAATAGATAATGATCTTCTTGATTGTTTGAAGGATGCTAACAAAGGGTAGGACAATTGTTTTGAATGAGATCAATACAAGTATTGCTAGAGAAGGTTACCATACTATTGTGTAATTTTTAATCATACATGCTCGTAATATTTTCTTACATATAATTTTGGGTATTTGTTTGCATACATTGAAGGGTTGGAGATAGATTCCTTAAAGCAACTGGATATAACTAATGAAGGTGGCAAAGAAACTGTTACTTGATTTCAATGAAGCTGGTGACATAATGGATGATTGTTTTGAATCAGAAGGGCATAGATGAAAATGACAGGTCTAGCTTTAGTCTTGGCCTTACCTAAGAGTTTGCAATGGACAAGGCAACAGAATCCCTAGTAACAAAGAAATCAATTGTGGACACTAATGTTGCAAGAAAAAATCCTCTTAGAGTCAAGATTTTCTCTAAGGTAAAAAGTCTCCTTTCATTGTATAGGAGATAGTTAAAAATCATAAGTTCACTAAAGAAGAGGTAGTGTGGGACTACCTGTGGAGACTCATTGATGGCAAGAAAAAATAAAAGAAGAAGCTGGCCAAGAAGATGCTAAAAAACCACTACCAGAAAAAGAGCTACCAGACAAGACTTTTCCATAAGTATAATTGTTAAATTACAATGCTACATGGGTTTTTGAATTGCTTGTATGTATTGTGAAATACCTCATATGAAATGTTATGTTACATGTATGTAAATTCATAGTATAGTATTCAATTACATTGTTGTAGTTCTTTTTCATAGAGAAGATATTATCGAAAGTTTTTATGGTGTGCACACAAAGCCTTTTATTTTGCAATCCTTGAAGCCAAATAAGCAATTGTATGCCAATGTAATTGATTGTTGGGCGGTGATATTGAATCATGAAGAAAAATACCGCAGCCAAGAATCACCCTCTTGGTTGTTATGTGGAACCATGTGATTGTAAATCCATCATATGTTTCTTATATTTGCTTACGAATTAATTCATGGTTAACATCTCTTTCAATGTGCGTATATAATAGAAACATATATCTTGAGTTGCACAATTGCAAATATAAAATACACATATGTATTATATAATACATAAGATGCAATAATTAAATAGAAAATAGACAATCAAAATAACTTACTTGTTTGTTGTATATGTGGCATCAAACGCTAAAACGTCAGTAAATGCACCATAGTTGACTTTTGAGTCTTATCAGCCCAAAACAAAGATCTTAACTCTCCTTGAAATTCAGAAAACTCAAAAACAAAGTTGGGTAAATGTTTTGCACGATATTGCAAGCTGATTATCACAATTTACGCATCACGTTCACCAAGAAACATTTTAATATCCCGACTTACATTCTTGTAATCAGTTTTGTCCCTCACATGTTATTTTGACCACCCATTAATACAGAATGAAAATGAGACGCCATGCCAATTCTATTCAAGCTCATTGTATGTTAAAATTGTACATCACCAAAATTCATTTATTTCTCCTTCCTTATCAAATATTTGTTATCATATGAAATGAGCTCATGATTGTGTCTTTCCCAAAAGTCATATAGTAAAAAACAAGAACCCCCTTGAACAACTTTTAATTTGATGCATGACTTGCGGTCAATAACTTTAAAGGTGGTATAGTGATAGGATTCTATAGAACTACCATCCATTGTGTTTATATTTTGACCCTTTCGTTTCCCTTATTTATTAGACACTAAGTACCTATGTGTGATAATGCCTTTCTATTTCCTCATTGCACTTACCCGAGTTACAAATCCAGCCTTCTCAGCATATTAATCATACATCCTAAAACATCTTCCAGATTCTTATAAATCTTCCCGATGATAGGCTTATACAAAGAATTAACATTAGGACGCCACTACCTTGTTTCGTTTGAAGTTTGAAAAACAGAAATGGAAAGCATACCTACAAACAAAAAAATAAGGCAATAAAGAGATTGAAGATGTAAGATGCCGAGCACTAAACATTACATATATGTAAGACAGATTTGCATTCTATAATATGAATTTACAATCATGTAATATCATGCAACATCTATCAAATAGGATTATTTCCTAAATACTAATGTTTCGTTCCCAATAACAACAGTGAAATCAAATGAAAACTTACGTAATCCATATGTACAACAGTATATCCTCTTAGGAATCTCATAGAACCAATCAATTTTCCTTATTAATACAAAACAACACATGATTACCTTGTTCATCACAACTAATGAAATTCATTTGATTCTCCTTAGGAGTCTGAGAACTTACATAACCACTTCCCTCATAAAGCTCAAATTTTGAATCCTTAATATTACTACTTGCACCTTCGTCGTCATTCTTATTTCTTGAATCACCTTCAATCGCCATTCCAAATTCACATAATAGCCTGTCGGAAAGGCCCCGCCTTCTTATTGATTAGCATGTCGACGGGGGAAAATGGCCCTAATTAGCATCTTCATGAAGTCACCATCAATCGAGAAGGTTTTCGGAAGGATGCCACCTTTTGAAATCAACTTTAATCGGTAGCTATGATTATAATCATAGCCTACAAAACAATTAACGAGCCTAATCATGAACACTTATTGATGCATGCGAAAGGTGTATGTATTTTTTATAAGAGATTTTTCTCACAAATTAAGTTTTGATTGGTTATTACTTATACTAATTACATACACAAAAAGTATACTTGTAGTGTGGTAATATAGTGTTGGTAAGAATCGAGTATCAATCGTTGGACACACCGAGTGTAACATCCCACCCCTCCCACCACCAATATTGTCTGCTTTGTCCACAAGGAGCTCACGGATTTGCTTTTGGTTTCCCAGGTGAAAACTTTCCAAGGAGGTCACCCATCCCTGGATTGCTGCCATCCAAGCACCCTTAATTGTGGAGTTCTCGTCTCATCCAAAACCAATACACCCAAAACGCATTGGCGATATTAGAGACCAGACATTTCTTATAAACTAGAAATCTCTCCTGTCCACGACAAATATGGGATTTACGTAGGATGCCATACTCACCCCCTTGGACTCACCGTCCTTATGAGCCCGAGAACTGATCATCATCCTCGGTGAGGTTTGTCCCACCATCCCGGATGGCATAGGAGTTACTCTGATACCATGTTGTAATATGCGACCCCTTACACCACCAATATTGCCCATTTTGCCCACAAGGAGCTCATGGATTTGCTTTTGGTTGTCTGGGTGAAAATTTTCCAGGGAGATCACCCATCCCTAGATTGCTGTCACCTGAGCACGCTTAACTGTGAAGTTCTCCTCTCACCCACAACTAATACGCCTAAAACGCGTTGGTGATATTAGGGACCAAACATTTAGTATGAATCAGGAATCTCTCATGTCCACAATGATGTGAGGTTTATATAAGGTGTCACAGGCCTACCCAACAACCTTTACAATTAACTATAAGATTGAGTTTTGATTTAAGAAAATAATAAGTTGCATTGATGTAACCAAATTTTTATGTTTTTTAAGACAATAATTAAAGATAAAAGTAAAAGTAAAATTAAGACATTTGGGTTTTAAAATAGGTAATTAAGGCTATCATTAGATTACACTTATGCAAAAGTGATGAATATTACGGTGTGATTAAAGATATAAGTGTAAATAGTTATGTTAATGTTTATAGATGCGAGCCAATGCATATTTCTCGTCTGTCAGCTCTGTAATGAAAAGGACCCCAACATCGAGTAAAATACAATGTGAATCCTCCAAGCCACTAGTAATGATGGTAATACTCATATTACCTTTCAACATATGATTTCTAAAAATGTAAATTAATGTTAAAAAGATAGTTGATCAAGTTTCTTTTTAACATACTATTGATTTTAGAAAACCATAACAATTACTATAGATTTGTCAGACTAGAAAAAGGAAACTCGAAAATGATCAAAAAGTTAAAGTTATATGATTTCAAATAATCATTTCTAGTTCATTAGTCATGGATTTGTTATGAAGACTGGTTTCACAAATAAAAGTTAGGTCATATGTTTTTCAACCTTGTATAACATTCATAATTACAAATAATAAGTTTATAACTTCCTGTTCAAATGTAGATGCTACCCATCAAAACTTTACCTAAGATTACCATAACATTAAGATAACATAACACACCATTAGTTCATCATAAATTACATAAGTTTCATCTAATTAGGATGATTATAAGAGTTTAGCTCATAATGAGCTTGAACATAACAACAAACAACACCGAAGATATATATGAAATTATCAATGAAATGAAACAATCAAACCAATGATCTATAATGGATGATGTTTAGACAATCCCTAGCTTCTTCCAAGTGATGTATGCACCTCCCGAGCCTTCCTAGGATCTTCTAGTCTTGATTCCCGAGAGAAATTAGCAGGATAACCCTCCACCAAAATATCCCCAAATGATGGACTTAAGCCTCTATTTATAGGCTTTCTGAAGTGTTTAACCACGGCCCCATGCCTAAAAGGCATGACCCCATGCTAGTACAATGCTTACAAAAGTTGGTCGGTTCATACGTATAGTAGTGGTCGGACTTGGTCTCATGTTCCATGGGGCACGACCTCGTGTTTAAGGTGGGACACGCGCCCCCTCATAGGGCACGTCCCCATGCTTCCTTTTGGGGGACAATCCTTTTTGTACCGTAAGATGTCCAAACCTATGGGTGTGCTAATTTAAGCACGAGGTATATTTTAGACTGTGTAGGACCAGTTAAGGGATGGTCAGTACAATCAGTCTCACAATGAGAAGAGTGTTAGAACACTTAACAGTTCAAATAGGGAACCAGGTTTATGGAAGAGATACTAAGAACACAAGTAAAAAGACAGAACTAAGAACAAAAACAAGATAAGTATGATTTTTAAGAATGTTGTATATTTCTATCAAGTTCTATTACAAGTATTACAAAGTATAAGTTAAAATTCAAGAGCCTGAGATACTTTATGCTATATCCTGCAACCGACCATACTTTGAAGGCCAGCTGGAAACACCAATCTGGACAACAAGAACAATGTATAGTCAAAAGGCAGATTGCCTTTTCACTTGTGACTATGACATACCATAGCTCACATTCTAATATATTACAAAAAGGATAAAGGTACAAAGTAGAAAATTACAGACTCTAACCCTAAATCTACATTTGCAAAAGCATGGATATTTTCACCAACTTATATAAGTTGGTGAGTATTCAGAGAAAGCATGTCTTCTCTGTATTTGGAAGAAATCAGTCTTCACTTCATTGGTTTCAGAAGACTTTGTCTTTGAAGCGTCGGAAGACTTCATCTTTGGCTTCGGAAGATTTTACACATAGAATATTCTCTATGAAGAATGTAAAACTTCCAAAGTAACTTCTACCTTATACAATAGTGCATGCATGGTGAAAGCTCGTTGGTTACTTTGGTTGCATCAGCCTTTCTGATATAACCTTACAGGTTGGGCAAAGGGGTGTGCTTGATGAGGCCCGGCTCCATGATTGGATTTTAAAACTTTGTTTCATGTTAAGAATGCATATTTTGTCCATCTTGGCCATTTGAACACCTGAAAACATAATTAACATTTTAAGTTTATTTTTATTATTTTAATCAAGATATTAAGGAATAATTGATGTGCTTTTGATATTTTTTCTATATATAATTTGGAGCACGTCACTTATTATACTAATTATTTGACTTCATGGATTATAAAAAGAACCAAAATACCCCTTCCTAAATTTTAAAACCTCCAATGAAGTGGCATCTTCTTATTGGTTAAAAAAGGTTTATGGGTTAGTAGTATTATTAAGGGTTAGTACTTGATCCCTTTCCTTAATACTATAACAATTATAAAGTAGATCTACAGTAATCCACAACTCTTTAAGCAAAATGTGCTACCCATCAAAATTAGATTATTCTTTGGCCACCACCTATTATTTACCATAATTAGAAATGTTTGGAACTCATTAATGTTTCCTATGTAGCAAGCTTTTTTTAACTTATTTTTGTTTTACTGAATGCTTGATTCATATTTTATTATATACATACATAATAACAATAAGAAGTTTGTGTGAATAGTGACTTCATCCCATAGTTTCACTTGCGTACTTTTACTTTTTTGATCATCAAACTTTTAATATTGTGTCTTGGTTTAGTTTTGAACCCACAACGTTTGGTTGTGGGTCTCCCATTAAGTTTTTGTTATGTGTCTTCTCTATTTCTTTTAATTAACTTACATATTTAACTAACCAATTTATGGAACATGTTATATTATTTGGGTTTTATTTTTTGTTTGATACCCATCGCAACATATGAGTTTGGTAGCGTGAAATGTTACATGGTAAAAAATAATGAAACTAACACGTTTTGATACCCTTTTGTTTATACTACGACTTGGGTTTTTTTATTCCGTTTACTATGTGAGTAATCCAAAAATCGTAAAACTTTATGCCCGCTGCATTATTCTCCTATATATGAAAAAACAAACTTGAGCAGCAGTTTGTTTTCTTGAATTCGTTATTTGACCATAAAAGTTTTGTTGTTTGTATATTACCCCCTGCTCTCATTTTGTTTATAAGGCAGTAAAAGAGGGTTCACCCATTTAACCCTCCCGTTATATTCTAGAGCGAGAGAGGGTTCATTGTTCTTTTTCACCACCTCTATTTTTCTGCCGACCACGAGAGGTCTATGTTGTCGGTTGGTGGTTTCTGGTTTTGTGTGTGGGTGGCGCCTCCAGTGGACCCATGTATCGCAACTATCTGTGTATGGTGATGTGTGTTTAAAGCGGCCTAGATCTATCACCTTCGACGCCGCCGGTGATCTGTCGACCGCCTTTGGTGGCGTATGCGTGTTCCTCAAGTCTGTTTTTTTGCATCTTTTGGTGTTGATGGCATTGGTGCGATAGCCTCTGTTGCCCTCTTTTCTTTTTGTCTCTCCAAGATCTGTTTAGGGTTTTTAGATTTAACTTTGTTATGGTGTTTCTGTTGTTGGTTGTTGGTGTTGATGATTGGGTCTCTTTGCATTACCGGGGTGCGATGGAGTGTGGAACCTCGGTCATCACCGCTGGGAGTTGCTGAATCTAATACTTTGTTCTCTGCCAGTTTGTCCTTTATTTGGGTAACCTAAGTTCGTTTGGTTAATGATGATGAGGAGTCCCTCATCTGAGACTTGCTATTGCTTTGGTTGTTGTCGAGTACATGATCACCTCATGCTCTAAGGTTGGCTTTTTTCTACTAACCGATCCATATGTTAGAGGTTCAAAGAGTCGATGATGATGGGGGTTTTTGCATCTTAGACTTTCTTGGTTTTCATGTCATTGGGTTGATTTTTATCTCATGTTTATAACTCACGTTTGTTTTGTTTTGGATTTTGAAAGACGTATGTCGATGATAATGACCTGGATCATCTGAGACCGAGCTTGAGCTCTTGTTACTTGATGGTCTGTTTTAGGTTTGTCTTTTATTAATTGTTTTACTGGCTAGTGAGGCAGACAGAAGTCGATGATGGTGATGGACCTAGCTCTTTTGAGGCTGAGCTTGAGTTTGGTTGTTGTTGGGAAACACACATGTCGATGATGATGACCTTAGCTAATCTGAGACCTAGTTGGGCTCATTTCACTTGACAATATGATTTGGGCTTTCTTTGATTAATAATTTTGATTGCTATTGAGAAAGACGTGTATTGATGATGATGACCCTAGCTCATCTAAGATTGAGCTTGAGCTCATTTCACTTGTTGGTTTGTTCTAACAGGCCTTTGCTAATGTGAGGCATATTTTATTTTACTCTTGTTATGTTATGTTTGTGTTGTTATCAGGGAAATTTTTGTATCGATAATGATGATCTTTTGGTCTTCTGATGCGGGGCATGTGCTCATATGAGATCATGCTTCTGCTGGGTATATTGTTTTGTCCACAGTGTCTTCGTTCACATGTTGTTTTGCTTCTTCATTATCCCTGACTTTGTCTGAGATCTTGTCAACACTTTGACTATGTTGTCGACTTGTTGATGCTCTGTTGATGGACTGTCATTCATCAGAAACACGACATGGTGAACATAAGTTTGTCTGAGATCAATTCGTATTTGTATGTTCTTACAACTGTGTATGGGTTTTTAGCGGGAATATTGTTGATGTAAGCCCAAATATAAATGTGGTGTGACTGTAATGAGTGTAAGCGATGATGATAAAAAAAGGTAGGCGTGACTTCGTTGTTTTGGTACGGCAAATGACAATTTGCAGCCACAACGAGCTGCATATTCTGAGCCTTATGATCATCACTGTGTGGTAAAAGGCGCAACGCGTCGGTGGTTATCTACCTAGTTTAAGTAAAATTTAACTAACTAAAAGTCTTTTAGTAAAAATTTAAATGCTTTATTTTTTTTAATTTTAAAGCACCATAAAGAATCAAATCGATACCAACCATAACTAAATCGTTTTTAATGCATCCTAACCAACCATGCGGGAAAGCAGTGGGTAACATTCAAGTTATATACATATCGAAAAAATGTTCTTACAATTTTTGTAAATAAGATATTATGTATCCTCCATTATCGTAAAAAGGTATGATTGAGCTCTTGGGCTAGAAAAGAGGTGATTTTGTTGTGTTTTCGATCGTGCCCATGTAGTAGGGCTGTAAACAAACCGAACGAGCACGAATGGAGCCTTGTTCGTGTTTGTTTATCATGAAAATAACGTGTTCATGAACTTTTCACGAACGCTTACCGAACGAGATTTCTTGTTCGTTCATTAAGGTAATGAATATGTTCATGAACTATTCCGAACATAAACGAAGGCAATAGAATACACACAAATATTCATAAACAATAATGAATACAAACAAGTTAAAACAAACAAATACAAACCATCATATATTGATTTTATAATTAAAATCACAAACATTATATTATATCCACCAAAGATAAAATCACAAATACAAACCATCATATATTGATTTTATAATTAAAATCACATTATTTAACATATTTATATCAAACAAAACTTTTAAACGAACGAACACAAATGAACACATTACCAAACGTTCACGAACATAAATGAACGAAGGCAGCCTCTGTTCATGTTCATTCGTTGACGAACGAACAAAATTTTCTTGTTCGTGTTCATTCATTTATTAAATAAAAAACATAAACAAACTTCCTGCCAAACAGTTTACTACCCTACCATGTAGTGCTATTCAACAATCCATCTCTTTTCAGCTATTGGTTTGTATTAAAGTGAATATTATATATTTTTGAGATATAAGTAGGAATCATTAGAGATGAGGGGCTAAAGTTGTGGATAAGAGAAGTTGAGGAACTCCACTAGCTGATTTAGAAGATGGAAGACTAAAGTATTATTTTGTCAAAACCTAAGTACAAGAAAAAAAGAAACCAAATTCTCAGTTCAAGTGAGATTTATAAGTTCCGGTACACATGATATATCATTCTTATTGATGATCAGTTGTGACACGAAGACTGAGTTTATATAATTTTAAGTTTTCTATAATATTCGTCTAGTCTCTTAATCTTGTAAATTGTTTGAAGTACTTGTTTGATTAAATGAAGTTGTTTACATATATAAACATATAAAATGGTTTTTAAAAAGCACATCCGAGGTGCACCTAAACGCAAACGTGTGATATTTTGACTACTCGAGCCGCAAGGTGTGCAAAAAATGCACCTAAGTCGCTCAAGGCGCACATAAAAAGCTTGGGGTGACGTTGATTCGATGTGCATTTCATGTGCATAGAAAGATTTTTTTGCATCAAGATGTTATACACATATGTTATCCATGTATCAAATCATATATAGAGCTTATTGATTAGAAAAATTTTAGGTAAGAGGTCCTAAAAACATAAGAAAGTTACTAGTTTTACAATACATCTTAGCATGTTGCCGATTTATGACGAATTGGCGTACAAGCCACAAGTCAGCTAAGGCTTGTTAAGGCCTCCTAATAAGAACATGATTAGGTTGTTAGATTTTATTTTATTTCAATTTTTCTGTTTAGATATTTGAGTTATAGCCTAATGAGAAAACAACCTTAATACATGATGATTTGAAAGAAAACGTTCACGTTCACCAACTAGCAGGGAATTGAAAAAACTAAGGGAACCCTTATAGGTATACATACAAACTATTAAAGGCTATATATGGTCTTATGTGAAACTCGATGGAATATTAAGAACAAGGAACTTCCATCATTGCATATGAGAACAAGTTGTATTCGTGAAAACAAGCAGAACATTATACTAATAATTGTTGTTAATGTTGACAATTTATTTGTGATAGGTTCTAGTGCGAATATGATAAACGATTTCAAAAGAGATGTAGCTGTGAAATTCGACATGTCGAATCTGGGAAAGCTTTCATATTACGTATGTCTCGAAGATTCAAAAGACAAAGATAGGATCAAGATCAAACAAAAAGCTTATGCATAGTAATATGAATCGAGTATGGAAAGTTGTAACCCAGTTTATTGTCACGACCCACCTACATTTAAGTCATTTGTTTCGAGTTCTAGAATGTTCTAGCGTAATCTTGAAGCATCAAGAGCTCGCGAAAATTCTCTAGGACATCCTACACATATTGGTCGAAGAAACATATGGAAATTCCTTGGAGAAGCGTGGAGAGATCTAGACATTTCTATGAAACTACACATGGATCACCATATGATTCTCTTAACTATACTAGAGATTATATGCTAGAATCTTGTATAAATATTCCCAAGATGTAGAACAATCTAGATATAGACAAGTAGTATAAATATGACTTTAGGTGACTCATTTGTAACCATTCCAAAAATCTCACTAAACCCGCATGTTGTAAAACACTCATAATACCTTTCCTTTTAATCTCCATCTTGTAATCACTACAAGATTACTTCTTACTTATCTTTTACTTATCTTGCATTTCACAATCTCATTGTTTAAAATTGTTGTATCGTTGGTTAAAATGCTAATCTTAGGACACGTCTAAGAGCCACAGGTGAGTCAATAATATCACTTTATGAGATCATGTACCAATGTACCCTAATTTAAAGTTGTCTAAAGTCGAGGATGGGACAGATTTTAAAGCCAAATGTTACCAAAAGTTAGTCGGATGCCTTTAATATTTGTTACAGACCCGGCCTGATCTTGCTTACTCAGCTAGGGTTGTAAGCCGACACATGCAGCCAAGGATGAATACGTAATTGTTTCGTAAGGGGCAAAATATGAGCCAAGTCAAAATATGACATGTTAAAATGAGTCGAGTCAAGATAAGTCGGTTAAGAAAAAAAACGTATGTTGATAAAGTAATTTTTGAATCGATATCTATAACTTAAAAACAATATTTGTTAATGTCTACTACAAGCTTTTATGTTTTAAAAACATTCAGTTTTATAAATCGCTAAATTAAAGTAAACAATTAGGTTGATACTAATACAAATATTAAAAACAAACTTTTTAAGTAAAAAAGTTTGGTTTCAGTTTTGGTACTAGCACTTGATTACTTACCCTCTAACTTTTTAAGTTTTAATTATCAATTAGGGCCGCTTAAAGGTAACTAAGGTTAATGTCTATTTTGTTTGTATTCGTTTCAATTATAACATGATCCATAAGGCCTATGGCTCGTTAAGATAAATTAGGGTGAATTAGGAGTATTAAGGTCATAGAGGGTTGGTATATCAATCATCACAAATTAGGGCCGCTTAAGGGTAACTAATGTCTATGACTATTTTATTGTATTCATTTCAAACATAACATTACCTATAAGGCCTATCCACTAAATGCTATCAACGATCCAAACGCATATGACCTGTTAACATTAAGTAGATGGTATATTTGGAGTATTTAGGCTAACTAGGGTTGATATTATCAATTAATCATCAATTAGGGCCACTTAAGAGTAACTAATGTCAATGACTAATTTATTTGTATTCGTTTCAAACATACATTACTTATAAGACATATACAGTAAATGATATCAACAATCCAAACATATGTGACCCGTTAAGATTAATTATAGTAAATCTGGGAGTATCCTAGTTAAATTAGAATTGATATTACCAACTAATTACGAACTACAGCCAGTAACTTATGTGTTTTAACTATTTTATTTATATTCATATCAAACATAACATGAGTTAAAGTGTACATCACTCAACTCACTAAACAAGAACGTACCCTACTTAACAGGGACGACTCTAATGGGGGGGCGGAGTAGGTGATCACTCAGGGCCAAGCTCTTAAAGGACCCGGAACTTTTAAATTTTTCTTTATATTATATATATGTTTGTATTTTTAAAAACATAAGCTATTAATAAACCCATTAACAAACCCAATAACATTTTGATTCTTTAGCCTATTAAACCTTACTTTAGAGCCCGTTAACATTTTAAATAGTTTAGCCCTGTACCATTTATCAAATCCAATCTTAATTTAATATAATAATACCTAGATCATTTTGCTTAAGCAAATAAATTAGATCATTTTCCTATAATACACACTCAAACCCTTATTCATTCCATAACTCTCTACCAAAGTTTTACAAAAACTAACCACAGAAATAGGAATGTCAATCCCCTCTATACCCACGTCCCATACGGATGATTAAAACCCCATCACCCTTTGGTTCCTTTCTCACGAAACAAAGTGCTCTGTCTCTCCTCTCTGTGCGCTCTTGGAGTCTTCGGTCCATTGTGACGAATTTCACTCAATCGGTCAGTATTTGCGAATTAAGGTATGTATTTCTAACTTCGTGAACTGATCATGGTATAATGTTTCTAGATTTTGGTTGAATGTAGCTTAATTATTCTTGTTAGGATACATGTTAATCATTAATGATGCTTCCATACCCGATGTTCTACCAAAAACACGATGCTTTACCAAAAACACCGATGTTCCATGAAAAAGTGTTTGCTTTCTAGTTTAGATAACAGACCTGATACTTCTCAAATTTAAATTTTATATGGTTTTAAAATGTGGTGCTTATTTACAACTTCAACAGCCTTTAACTCTGAAATGAGAGCTTCATATACCCTTCGTTCACTGCTTTCCTTGCTACCCGCGCTCTGTGCACTCCTGTAGGTCTTGAGTTCAATTCTTGAAAGGCATACACTTTTACATTCCTTTTAGATATATAAAATCACTTTTATACCTTTAAATATAACAAGTTTTAACCCTATCCCCCCACCCTTACAGCTTCTGCTAGCAAAATGGATCATGTTATTTGCTAGTTTGGTTGAGATAGATGACAAAAACACAATGGTAGAAGATTGCTATTAATCTTGTAGGGCTACTTGTGTTTAGTATGTACCGTAGCAAAGCACAAAGAACCATAATGCTTGAACACAAATTCGCTGCTTTGAAACACCAATGACAACCAACATAATAATACACAATAAAAGATTTGAAAACTGTAACATGGATTGCGAACAGAGAGAGCCAATCTCATCCATTGTTATTAGAAGAAAGAAAACTATTTACATCCACTTAAAGTTGTATTTTAGGCATAAAAAACATGAGGACACCTCAAACTATGTATTTGTTTTTAACATATTTGTCATATTTTTATGCATCTTCCTACAACAATATGCAGAATGTAGAGGTGGCAAAGTGGGTGGATTGGTTTGGGTTGGTTGACGGGTCAAGATGGATTTGGGTTAGCATGGGTTTGGGTTAGGATGAGTCAATTAAAAAAATGTTAGAATGGGTATAGGTCAAAGTGATTTAGGCCAGAATGAGCTCAGGTCAGGCTGGGTTTTATTGAAACTTATGCGGGTCAGAATGGGTTTGTACAAGAAATAAGAAATTAATGAAAGACCAAAACCTTTCAAAAAAAAAACAACTGTAATCAAACTCTATAAAAAGTAAACTAAAGAATTAAGATTAAGGTTAAATTGATAACAATTAAATTCTTCAACCCAAGAATGAATCATAAACCAAAGATAGTGGATCAAAACTTTCTAACAGAACCCTAAAATTCAAAACCCAAAATGAACACCTGATTCAGATTCGACACCTTTTTCCATTTAGTTTTTGCTTAGTCGTCTTCTTGTTACCGATTTAAGATTTGAAACCATAAAGGATGAATCAGTAACTAACCCTCAAAATCATAACTCTTAATACATCATCGAAATCACAAACCAAGATCGATGAATCAGAAACAAAGTCAAAACTATAAGATGAATTAAGTCATAAACCATGATTTCTACTTGTTAGAAATGGTAATTAAGCAAAGCAAAAGCAAAGGGATAGTAATTAAGCAAAAGTAAGGGATCTAACTTCTAAAGCTATGTCAACTAACAGAGCTATGTAATAAGTAGCATCTCTAATTTGGTGAAGCTATTACCCTATGAAATTACAAAAGAAAAAAAAGGTTCAATCACAAATTCAATATCATATAAACCAATCAATTGTGGCCTGTTTACACAAAGAAATCATTAATAACAATTCAAATTAAAATGGAAATTAACATGAATTAAGAACTACACAAACCTTATGAAGCTTTTTATTGAACTCTTGGGTGAGAGCGTAGAAATAATTTAAGCTTCTCAGAATTCTTCTGATCGATTTCTCTGATAGCAGATCACTTTATTCGAATACTAAAAATCATATTCAAATAAATCATCGACACATTAACCTTATATTTCTTATTTTCTTTCCCTTTTTGAACACATGGCATCAACAATTTAGTAACCTAAAAACCATAGCACATTTGTAGTATAAATAGAAGCAAAGATAAAACAACACATGCAAAAACAAAGAAAAAGCAAAATAAATCAACCTCGAATCATACAAATGAAATAAAAAAAACGTGCAATCAGAAACCTAAACATCAAAAAGTACAACAATTATCAAAGCTTTCAGGCATTAAAACAAAAAAACATACATTTTGTTAATATAAACAACGATGGAGATGATCCATATCGATCCTAAAAATTACAAACGCAAGATTGTTCCATTTCCTAATTTTAACCCATAATAATGAATGTTGACCCAATAGTTTGAACTTGCATTTGTATTTTAGATGTTGAACATTGAATCTAATGATTGTATTAGTTCTTTTTATGCACTACAATATGGATACTTTTGTTAGTGACGATGGTTAGTGTCATTACAAGAACAGATCTAAAGAACAAGATTCAGGTCAACTTAAAGTTCAGTCAACCATTGATGGGAGTACATCTGAGATTGTACAGCAACCCACACGTAAACGAAATCGTCGTTCGTCCAACATTGATTCTAATGGTAAATGCTCATTTTTTGTATCTGTTAAATCATATAATTATCTTCATTTGTAGTGAATAATAATAATAATATTTTGAAAATGCAGTTGTTACGGTCGAACCAATTCCCCAACCAAGTAATTTTTATTTTTGTACAAGGTTAAATTCAATATTTGAGTGATGCGTGTCTTTTATACATATACATGTTTTTTTATATGAGAAATGGTTTTATTCCGATGTATTTTGCCTTACTTATAATATTTACAACGGATGTAACTGAACATCCAGATGTGAATCAACCCTCGGTCGATCCACCAAAAAGGCGCGGTCGAAGTCTAAATCGTAGTGCTACAAAGACTTTGGAGACATTGCCTGATGGTTCTAAATTTTCTATAACAATGCCCAATGAACATGTTAAAAAATAAAGAAATTCGTTGGGACTTTAGCTACTCAGTTTGCAACCGAGTGTGGGATCGTAATGCGTAATATATGTACGATAAACTTTCATAAATGGGAGTCTATTCCCGCCGATGTTACGGAACGAATGTATGAAATGTTACAAGTAAGTTGTAAATATTAATAACTTTTATGTATTTAGAAGTTATTAACTTTTCATTCCTAATATAAAAAATATTTTTAATAATACATCTGGTTTGCATTAAACTATTTTTATGTGTTCCCTATTATATATTCATTGGTATTGTTCACATATATATTCATTTAGAAAAAATTCGTGTCATTGCGAGCAAATAGAGTTTTTATGGCGTATGTGGATGATCACCTACATCGTCAATGGAGACGCACTAGAGGTAAGTTGAGTGCTCATTGGAAGAAGAACGGGGTAAGAACCAAACCACATTTAGAAAGATCAAATATGGATTGCAATTGTCGAAGCCTAGAAGATTGGAAGCACTTATGTGACTATTGGGAGTTGAAATCAACTCAAGTAAGTTTGCTCAATACTTAAAATCAATTTATTTATAATTACATATTACAAACCCTTTATCTTTTTATTATATAATTATGTTATTTTATGTAAACTACAACAACCTGTAGGCCACAAGGTGTTCACAAGTAGTTCTTTAACATTGTCAATCCATGGAAAATGACTTAGTGTATAAGATTAAAATAAATTTATCATTTTTGTATGCTATTACTGCATCATTAATTACGATATGTATTACTGATTGATTAGCCATGTATTTTATAAATTTTAGTTTTAGTTTTTAGGTTCTAACACGTGTGTTGGTATTTATAGAAATATAGTATTTTAGATGGAAGTTTATCGTCAAAAACAAAGAATTGCAAGTAGAAGAGGCTCACGATCAATGGTGAATCATGTATTTCACATGGCAAGTCTTGAATATTAAAGTTTTAATGTATTATCTGATTTAGTGAATTAGTTTAGCACCCTCTGTTTTTTTGAACCATATTTGAAACCTACACATTAGACTTTGATTATTTGTATTAAACTTGAACATAGTATTTGTGTATAACTTAGTATGTCATTTGACAAATAAATGTAAACACACATATGTGTAGTACTACTACTTTTGTCTAGGCAACTTAATTGTCTACTTCTTCATTGTTCTAATTGATCTTCAAGATCAAATAACTAATGAGCTTAATTGTTTACTTATTCAGTTTTCTAATTGAGCATAAAGATCGAATAACTAATGACCCTCATTGTTCTCTTAGCTGTAATTTTGTCTACGCAACTTAACCCTAGTTTCATATCTTTTTAAAGTATATTTATTTATCTTTATTTAAAGTTCTTAAATTTTTATTATCATAGACAAATTGTGAGAATCAAATGCACCCTACCCCATTTGAAGTATATCACAAGCTACATTTTAATGCTGAAAAACAAGGATGGCTAAATTTTAATGATGCACGCATTTAATATGTAAGTTATAACTCTCTAGGATCATGTCAAGTTGATTATACATTTAATATTTTACTTGTTTTTATATACCTTTAATTTTGTTAGGAGAATATTATTTGTCATAAAAAGGAGGTGGTGGCGAAGTTAACTTTAGAAGATACAATTATAACGACTACCATGCACCATGAGCTAGAAAAAGAGGCTATTCAAAGTGTGTGTGCTAAGAAGAAAACAAAAAAATCTGCATGTATGGTAGGCGTTGGACTAGTGCTTAGAAAAAAGATTTTTGTATGACATCAGAACCTCAATCTTCTCAACAACCTTCAAGTGAGGCCGAAACTCTATGAAATCAAGTAGCTTCACTACAAGAAGGAATTGAAAAAAAGCAATGAAAAGTATGAAAAATTGTTGATATTCATGAGCTCGAAGTTTCTAGATTTTAAGGGTGTAGCATCCGCTGCTGCAAGTAGTGGAGCAACTTGTTCAAATAAGCAACTCAATGACGAGGTTAGTGGCAGTGATAGTTTGATTAGTATGTTAGTTATGATATATTTTTATGGTGTTTGGTTGTTTGATATTTTAAATTTTAGATTTTCGAGTGAGTAGCATTATATCTTTATATTACAGTTTGATTTAGTATGTTAGCTAAGACATATTTTGGACTGATTTTAAAGACTAATCTTCCAACTCTTGATATATATATTAAAGACTGAAAATTAATTATAAGCTACTAATTATTAGCTTGTAAAAAAATATTTTCGGGACTGAAAGAGTTATTAAACATACAGATTTTCATTTTTCGATACATACATTTGACACGAAATAATATGACATCTAAGATTAAATTTTAGTCTTGTAAAACATATTAAATACTAAAATGTTAGGTTATTAAGTACTAATTATTAGCCTTTAAAGAATACATTAGAGACTAAATATTTTGTTATCAGGGAGTAAATCTCGGTCTTTACGACGTCTTATTGAGAACTGAATTGTCATGAAACTTGGATCTAATTAAACATATTTAGGACAAATTTGACAAGATTTAAGAACTGATTTCAGTCGCCAAAAGACTATCACTAAAGACTAATTTTTAGTCGTGGATGAAAGGTATTCGAGATTGAAATGACTTGAAACAAGAGGATAAATTAAGGACTGAATTTATGGGTCTTAGAGACTGAATGTTAGTCCCTATTGATGGCACACAATTGAGACTGAAATTTAGTGACTAATATGAGTATCTAGGACTAGGTATTAAGAACTGACTGGGAACTAGCAAAATCAATGCTTGATATCCATTAGAGACAAGGAGTATCAAAGACTAATTTTTCAGTCTCAAATAGCCTTATTTTCCAACGTGACTTCTTAAAAAAGTATGCAACTCTTTTCTCACGCGAAGCTAAATATATGGAAGCTAGTTCAGATTTATAAGTGGTTTAACTTAGAATTTTCTAAACAAGATAACTAGGAAGCCACTTCAAAAGGTAATGTTGAGAGTGAATAATACGTCTATTTTGCTCTCATGAAAACTCAGGTATTTCACGGTTGGACGTAACGTATTAAAACCCTTTATCACTATGTTTGGGGATGTGTTAAAGAAGAGGAGGTGGAAGTTGAACATATAGATAACAAACAATAACGAGCCGATATGCTAAGATTGTCATGCAAATTAAATTCAAGATGAGGACCCGCTAAAACTAGAAGACAAATCATATTCTTAGAATTTTGTGTGTCTTTACGCACAGGGGCATTGAATATTGGTGATTTTTGAAAGACTTAGCGTGCAACGCACAAGTTGGCTAAGACTTGCTAATGACTTCCTAATGAAAACACGATAAGGTTGTTAGGATTTAATTTTATTTGTAACATATTGTTTAGCCATTTATGTAATAATACAAAATTTCAGAATATGAACTTTCTACTTATGATCGTCATGAATTGAATATAATCAAATTATTTTGGGTCGGTTACCAATTTCAATCTTGATGACTACACAATTCAAAAAATTTTAAGTTTACTTTAAATAAAAACTAAGGAACTCATTTTGAACTAAAAGAATGGATGTTTTTGTTTGATTAAGAACTACAATTATATTTATAAGTATATTGATTGAGCGACGAGAATTATGTTATAATTCATAATAAACTTCTTAATAGATTTCTTTTCTATAGTTCATATTAGTGGTTTGAAAATTGATACGCTAGAATTATTCGAGAGTTCAGACCAATAATTGTATCTACATCAATCAAAATCTATGAAAATGAAATTTTTAAAATTAAATAATTAAGAATTAATTAAAAAAGTAGAGTTACTTCTTTATTTCTAACCAGGTCAATAAACTTATAAAAGATTTTGATTTATTTATTTATTATATTATATGTATAATGAATTTACCTTGACTAATACATGATTTTCTTTTAGTAATTTTGAGATTGGGTCTTATATTAAGGAGTTTGGGAGTAGTATTACTTGACAATCCCATTTATTCGGTCTTTTCATGGGGATTGGTGTTTGTTTATATATCATTATTCTATATTCTATCAAACTCTCATTTTGTAGCCATAAATGTTTTAAATCATTTTTACTATGGTGATAACTCACTTCAATTATTATCGTGAACCTTTACCGGATACATGTTGAAGCTTAGTTTAGAGATAAACTAAGCAGAACATCATACAAACTCAGGAATATGTTGTCACATCCCGGCAGAAGCCTGAAATGCTTAGGGTGTGACTTGTTTGTTCAGAACTCACTGATTCATAATTTTTTAACAGATAGCACAGCAGTATAAACACAACATAATTCATAGGATAATATTAAAGTTTAGAATTACATTAAATCATGATAGTCAAAATTTGAAATAATATAATCTTATTACATCATAAAGATCTAACAGCTACATCTTCAGAGGATGGAAATGAGCATCCACCGATACACTGAGGTCATAGAGGTTAATTGTCAGATTCATACAAACTTTCCCCATTATCTCTCCCCAGCCATTATATACATCAAAAGAGAACATTAAGCTGTTAGTCATGATGAATTCCTGAAAAAGCATACTTAAAATAGTCAACATAAAGTTGGTAAGATCACAGGTTTATTATAAACAAATATTATTGATGCATCAGATACAACCAAACCTTACTTATTAATTAGATCATTCATAACTGTCATAACATAATTCATAAATCAGATAATATAACATCACAACACTCATCCTGTTGGTGCAGGAAATATTTCCTAGGTGGCGCTACCTATATTATCCAACGGTTCCATATCCGAATTAATGGTTGTAACATAAATGACAGTATAACTCAAAATTTGCATCAATCACAAAAATCAATAGTATGCTTTTCCCCCAAAAATTTATAAAAATCAAAATGGGGCTATGAATCTCAACTCTTACTCCAAATGATAACCTATAAACAAAAATATTTATAGTTTAGAAAAAATATTTTTTCTTTAACATTTTTAGCACCTCAAACTATAAAATTTATTTCACAAATTATATTAAGGCACATACCACGAAATTTTTACAGTAAGTGGGTCCTAAAATTAGACATAATATAGTAAAATTTCATTATCTTATTATTTGCAGTTTATTTTCTATAATTTTTACATTATTTAGATAATTTATCAGAAATACCTTCGGGCCTCTAAAAATTCTCAAATTTGGTCAGAGTACTTTCCATAATTTTTTTAGTTTCTCAAAATTTTCTCATATCCCAAATCATAGCAGAGTCAATTTTTATTATCTTTATCATTTTACCAATATTCAGTAAAAATATCAAAATATGTCCAAAAATTCTTATTTTTATGCAAACTGTTCTACTCTAATTTTCATATTTTCTGTAAATTTTTCATAATTTATTTCACAGTTTAAGTATTTTTCCCGATTTTCAGTTAGCAGAACATTTAAAAAATTCATAACTTAGATATGTCTTTGAGTTTAGTCATGTAACTTTTTTTGTAAGTCCTATAAATTGTAATAATCAATGTATCATTTTTCCACACATTTTCCAGGGTCGGTTCTTCCATTATGAATTTTTCTTTTAAATACTTAGATAATTTATATAAATTATTTTACTTATAGAGATGGTATCAAAATTTGCAGAACTATATTTCTTAATATACTAAACATATTTTCAATGTTTGTTCCCATAATAATAGTCAATAACATAATAAACTGAATTTAACAAGTTGTACCTAGGTTTTTAACCCTTTTGTTGATAATTTTCTTTATAAATTTTGATTATCAAGATTCACTTTATTTATTTCAGATTCTTAAAACTTCCTTACTGTTTTAAAATAAGTTTGATATGTTTATAAGATTCATGAAGATCTTGAATGTTAAATTAAAAAGGTTAATCATATGTGTTTGTTTAAACACATGTATAATCTTTGTAATCTTAACTAGTTATGGTTTAGAGGATGAAACCTTGATTTTGACAGAGGGAGAGGATGATGATAGTTGCTAGTAGCTTCTTACTCCGATGGTTTGAGTTGAGCGATTGTTCTTGAGCTTTCAAGTCTCGATTTCCCTTGAACCGGTGCAAGATTGGTTTGAGAGAAAGAACCGAGAGTGTAGAGGGTGTGGAAGATGGTGGTGATATACAGGTGGTGTGGGGTGTCCGTGAGGTGAGGAGTGGAGGTGGAGATGATTGTGGTGTTCGGTTATGGTAGTGGTAACCGAAAGAGTTGTGATGGTTGTGTTTGTTTAAAAGATGGTGGACATGGGGAGTCTTCGGCCGATGGTGTAGATATAGGGGAGTCTTCATGATTATTCCTAGTCTTAGGTGATGAGGTGGTTATTATAGCTTAGGTTAGTCATTGCTAGGTGGCGGTTTGAAGAAGCCCAAGGTGTCCTAATGTTGCTAGGTGTCGAACAAGAAGGCTAATGAGTCACCAAGTTATTATTACAAGTTTAGTCAATACTTAGGGTGTTAATCGGATGACTAAAGGTTCTAATGAACCAAGTCTTAATCTTAAATGGTGCTTAGGTTTAAGGTTTAAGTGTATGAGATTTACTTAGTTTTGTTTGATGTCAAGTTTCTTTGATGTTATCTTGTATTGAGGTGTTTGTTTGGGTTGTGTTTTTGTATTATTTGGTGTTATATGGTTGAGGTACTTTGATCACTTAATGTTTGGTATCAAAAGGTTATGAATATGGATACATGCATACGTAAAAGATTGTGCATGCATGCAAGCATGCATACGTACAACATATATATATATATATTCACATAAACACATATAAGTTATAAGAGGTTACTTAAATATAAAACAATATATGATGGTTTAGTAAGATATTAACGTATGAAATCCTATACTTTTTTAGGGTTGTCACATATGTTCCTATGTCATATTACATTTCACAATGTCACTTGTGAATGTCAACAAAAATATAACATGACAACAACAACAACATATTAGATTTCTTTCAACAACTTAAACGAACATTGGTGATTTAAATAACACGAACATTATTTAACACAATATTGCATAAATATTACTGTTATCAAATTATATGTTTTATTTTAATAAACGTATAAATACATGCATATATGTATATGTATATATAGAATATCTAAGAACAAAACATGCTATATTTCATCAACAACACAATACCCTTATGTAAATAATTACTAATCTTAATAAATTAACTCAAGTAACAAAATTTATACCATCAATACACATCATACTAGCCAACAACTCCAACATCGCTCTATCTATTATTATTTTTAATCAACCTCACAAGGAAAAATATATAAAAGTGGGGCCATGAAAACTTACATTATTGTAATACGAGTGATTCAAAGCAAATAGTATTTATGATGTGCTCCAAATTATACGTCTAAAACATGTCAATTGCATATTAAACATTTAAAAACTCTTACTAAAAATGATAAATTTGTATACATAAATCGTTAAAGTTATGTTTTCAGGTTTGAAACACACCAAGATAGATGAAAGAAGCTTAAATAGGAAGAAGACTGAAAAATACTGCATGAAACTAAGCTCTAGAATCCAAGCATGGGTCGTCCATCATGAGGCAAGCCCCCAACCGTCCTGAAACACACCAACATGTTAAATTTAGCACACTTTCATGTTTGTCGGTTAAGAAAGTACAAAAGCATTATCCATCGAACCAAGGCACGACCATGTCCTGTAGAGCCATGAGGGGCGTGCCCCATGCTAACACGGGTGCGTGCCTCATGAGGCACGGGGCCATTTCCAATAGTACATGCACGTACAAACTGACCAACTTTTACATATATTGTACTAGCATGGGCTTGTGCACTGGGAGGCACGGGGTCGTGCCTGGCATTCCAAAAAGCATATAAGTAGCAGCTCACTTGTAACTTTAAAGAAAGCTTTTGAGGAGGAAGTGTTATTGATCTGGTCTAGGGAATCCTTCTTATGAAGGTCTTTGGAAGGCTTGGGAGGTCCGTTCAACATTAAGAAGAGGCTCGGGATTATCTAACATCATCCATAGTAGATCATCGGTTTGATTGTTCTAATTTACCAATAATTTCACTCATATCTTTGTTGTTATGTTCAAGCTCATGATGAGCTAAACCTCTAATATCATCCTAATTTGGTTAAATCTATATAATATGTGATGAACTAATAGTGTGGTTTATATTGTGTAATTGTTACGGTAATTATAAGTTAACTTTTGATTAGTCGTATCTACATTATATGGGAGGTTATAATCTTATGTTTGTAATTATGAATATCATATAAGGCTAAAAAACGTATGAATTGATTTTTATTCACGAAATCATTCTTCATAATAAACTCATGGGTAATGAACTAGAAATGATTATCAGATTCGTATCACCTTAACTTTCTGATAATTTTCGGGTTTTTTTTACTAGTGTTAGGATCGTGTATTGCACGAAATACTAACTGATTAACGTGTATACCAACTCAAATAGTGCGGAATCCTATTTGATTGGCGATCCAATCAGTGAGAACGCACGTCGAGTCAATTATCAATTGAATCTAAACGTTAAGAACGATATAGAATCGATCTAGTGCGATCTGTGAACTTGGAACAGGTTCCTGGAGGTTTCTGGACGGCTAGGGTACGTCTGGAGTCGAAGTAATATCAATTGTTACGTTTTTCCACGAATTAGGTGGTATTTATAGGTTAGGGTTGCTCATTCGTGCGACTGAACCATTAGCCTGGTTCATTCGTGCGATTGAGCCATGCGGTTGATCCATTCGCACAACTGAGTGTTCAGTCGTGCGACTGAGTCAGTCGCATGAAGTTGTTCAGGCGTATGGACTGTTTAGGCGCATACACACTCAGTCGCATGGCCATTCGGACGCATGACCACTGTTGGGGCGCATGGTCCAGTTGGACGCATGTGAACTTCACTTAACCAAGTTTGAATGCATTCATTATCATAACATTATGTATATCAATTCAAACAATCACAACCTATATAATCAAGTCAATATACACAACTCATTAATGAAATATTAAACATTATAAATCACAACCAAACATTCTTATTTTATTAATCACCCAAGCATTACATAAGTGTAAGACATTCATCACATATTACATTAAGATCCACATCTAGGTACATATGTATCAACAACTAGTCTGAGAAACCTATAGTAATTGTTATGGTTTTTAAAATTAATGATTTGTTAACAAGGAACTTTACGTATTTTCTAATAGTTAATTATGTTTTTAGAATACATATGTTAAAAGGGTGCACAAATATTACCTACGTCCCTAGGGGCTCGGTGGTTTTACTCGTTGCAACTTTCCTTGTCACTATGGAGCTGATTTACGATAACTCCACACTACCTCACATTTATAAATATTAACATAATGACATAATCTGTATCTTTAACCACACCATATTATATCAACTTAAATTAGGATGATAGATTTCTTTGAAATATCTCTAAAAGTCTCTATTGTTATTTACTTTTTATTTATATTATTGTTTTAAAAATGTAAAAATTTTGAACACCTTAAAGCAAACTAATTATTTCCTAAAACCTAATATGATAATCAAATATTAAGTTTGTTGAGTAGACTAAGTGTATCCAATAATTAATATTCGGTTTTTACCATCACTATAATAACGCATGACATGTACACATGCTTTTTATGTGTGTATGTGAAAAAAAAAACATTTATCAAAATATATTATACTCATCGCACGCATCCACTTTACTATAGTGTGATCCAACACGAGTCTTAAACACCTATCAATAATTACTTATAATCATGAATAAGCTTTAACTGTGTACTATTCGATTCTCGCTAATATATGGTTGGCTCGGGTTATTGGTGATAACCATTCTCGTTTACATACCCATAATTCACACACATAAACCCATAATACATGAATCCATATGTCCATTATTCAATCTATATTTACATTAAAATATATTATTGTTGTTATATTTGAGTTCATATAAATACCCATTTAGCATACACACTCATTTACATGTTTAACATCACGTTCACACATAAATTAACTTCATACACACACATTTAGACCTACACATGCTCAAGCACACCCTGAACATCACGCATACATACACACGCAACATACGCATGCATCAGACACACATAATACACAAGTACATATTTGCAAATTTGCATGATAATACTCTTGTGTTTCACACATTCATACTTAGGGTTTCAATAGAACAATCGTTATCTGCTTCGTAAACACGATTCGCTCACACTTGCATGCACAGATGCACCCGGACCTTTTCTTTTGTGATTACCAACACACACTGTTCACACACGCATACACATGAGCACAGCAGCCTGATCACGCCAACACACACACAAAAATACCTATACAAACACGCGTGCTCATACATACATCCGGCACATACATACGTACAATACATACATACAACACAAACACACCCACTACGCGCGCAAACTTTTCTATTTTTAATCGACTAAGGCCCCTCATCTTTACTTTTCAATTTTAATCGACTCACCACTTTCTAATCTAAACTTTCATATGATAAAAGATATTATGAGTTCTAAATACTAGTGATTATGTGTAGTAATAAAGACATAACTAGTTTTTATGTCTCGCAATGTTGTCTACTTAAATATTCGAATAATATGAACTAACGATCTTTATTCTACAAATATGTAAAATTTCAGTCCCGACATAACTCAATAGCAATTTAAAAGATCAATGACATACAATCAAACTTACAAAGTTAACGGTAAAGTCGACTTATAACCTGAATAGGTGACGAACGTCACATAAATACCCTTAACCTCCTCTATAGCTACTAACACATCAAAACCCACCACCAAACTTACAAAGTTAAGGTGTAATTCATCTATTTTTTATGTATATTATTAAACTTTCTTACACTTATGCTCGCTAATAAGATATCTAAATCCAAGTCTAATTCAACGGATGATTTAACATCCTTAATTCCTCTCGGGATGTTTGTGAATTAACACTTGTTGATTTTTAAAGGAACATCTTATATACTTCACTACATACTCTTGGTTTACATCATTCTAACATAAGAAATCCAAATACTAAGGATCATGATAGATAATATATATTTTGTTAAATGAGTCTTGTAACATGTAACACGTATCTAAGATGCATATGAATTGAAATTTGACAAATAGGATGATTTAGAAATCGTTGTTTTAGAAAACAGATTTGGATGAAAACTGTTACCTATCTTTACAGGATCATTATTTGGCCAAAAATAACTAAACTGGATGAGTCTTGAGCCTAAAATTAAGTTCAAGGAATTGTCTATCAAACCCAAGTGGTTTCATAAGTTTTTCCGTAAGTTTACGACCCACAAACAACTAATACAAAATGAAAGGTTAAATTTGGATTTTTTGTAGAAACATTTACTTAAAATTATGGGAACATAACTGAAATACTCTTAGAACTCATGAAAATAGCTGCACATATCTTTGAAACAATATAATTGTTTTGAGGCCACTTGATGTACTCCATAAAAACATGAAACTTATATTTTTAGCAAGTTAAACCTATGCCGAAATTTGTTTGGGGTGATGAAAAGTTGGTTAAGGGATAGTATTTTTTTCCAGTTATATTTCTAAAGTTTAAAAAGTCATCTATGAGTCTATCATAATAGCGGTGAAAACTGTCGCCGCTATTAGTCTTCCTTCTTGTAGTGATGAGATATTTTCAACTTTTATGAACTTAAAAACATTGACAAACTATGTATCATACCACTTTCATACACACATACACCATAAAACATCCTTTAACACCAATCACCAATGATTCGTAAGCGTTAAAAAATCACAAGCTTGCCTAAGTTCACTTTCTAACACCATAGCTTAGGGTATAAAGCTATTATATCATAACATATAATAACAACTTAAACAACATGATTCTTAGTTTAACACCTATACAACAGGATTATAAACCTTAATAGTAGCCTTAAATGTATGTACGGTCTGCTTTGGTTTTATCTATCTTAACTTGAGCACTGTGTAATAACAACAGTGAGTTTCTCGTAGTTGCTTTTTTTACTTTTATCATTTGGGGGAGAAACATGCTTATCTAACAACAACATTTGCTTCGTTGCTTTTATGTGCTATGTTTACACTTTAGTATCTTACATGAGTTTTATTCAATTTTTCTCACTTAAAATCCCTGTTTGCATACCCAACCGATTGACTTTCGAATGGAGACACTGGTAGATGCAAATAATACTAAGTGGGGTACACATTCTATTCTTTAGACTTATTGAACGCGTAAATCAACGATCGTAATTATTAAATTATATTTTCTACAACAACAAGCATTGTTGGAGGAGTATTTCATTTTCATTTTTTGTAAATTTGGTTGTGGGCACGTGGATTTAATTCTATTTTATATTTAATAGCATGATTCATATTTAATTTTAACAATAATTTATCGAGTCTCAAAACTTTACAAGCTTACTAACTCTTTAGTTGATCTTTTTAAACATATTTTTTCAAGTAATAACTATTTTGACCAAAAATTAACAAGTATAATTTTGTGATCATATTCGTAGGTAAGGGAGTGATTTTGTATTATTTATGTAACGAATATGATAATAAAATAAAAAAATGACACAGTTGGTTACGAGGAAATCACTTGATCCCTTAAGATTTCCGGCATAAAACCTTAGGAGGTGACTAGTTGTCGCTCGCCTCCTGTTCTTCTTATTAATTGCAATGAAAATACAACCCGAGAGCTATGACTGATCGCTACTACGTGTTACAGAGAGAGAGAGAGAGAGAGAGAGAGTTGTGAGTATGAATTGTGTATTCTTATTCGATCACTGGGTCTATTTATATAAAAATAAAATAAATAACTCCCGAGATTTTCGAAGATGGTCTTCACTCCTGACTGTTAGAAGTTTCCTTTTGCATATTTTCAACAGCTAGACTTTGATTCTTCGAATTTACTAAGCGAGAACATTCACAGTAGTTTCTCCATTTTGATGTGAGTGTGTGTCTTATATTATGGAGATAGTTGTGAGTGGTTGTAATTGAAGGAGAGATAAAATTATATTTGAGAAAACACGGTACAACCCCCATAAGTTTTTTAATATTTTTAAAAGTGATTGTGAGTGAAAGAGAGAGAAAATATAATGATAAATATATAAAATAATATTATCTAATTGAAAAAGAGTAAAAAGTAATGTTTTAATGTAAATATGAGGATGAAAATGAAAAAGATAGTGCAAATGCTCAATGAGTCACTTGCAAAACAAATCAAAGCCAAAATGAACAATCCATTTAGTAACAACATTACAAGTTTTGTTTTAGTATACAAAACATCTTATAATCTTTTTATATTTTAACGTTACAAAATTTATTGTATCAACGTTTTAAAATACACAACATGACTTTCAACTATAAATACTAAAAAACATGCTAGTATCGTCCGGTAACATCGGATACTTAAATGATGTTTGTTTTTTCAGAAAAGCTCTTTTTGACCTCTTTTGTCTGCGCCGCGCAGTCCACGTGCGGACGTTGAGGTATGCAGAGTAGTTGTTTTTTAGAAAACTTTTCATTAAAAATGTTTGTGTAAGGTCTGCATGGTGCAGACTTGGCACAACCACTTCTAAAGTCTTCTATGCAGAGGATTAAACACCATCACGAACCACCAGCCATGTCCATAACCACCACCATCCTCCACCACCACCGTCCGCCTCCACCATTGTCTGCCTCCACCCAATAGCCGCCTCCACCCACAAGCCACCAACACCACCCACCGTCCACCACCACCCACAATCTACCATCACCACCACCGTCCAGCATCGACGTATACCATCACTAGTTGATTTTAACAGTCCATAGACGTTAAAAAAACAGACACTCTTCTTGTTATAGACTGTAGAGGTTTGGTCCACATATTTTTCTGCAGATGTCTGCAGATATGATCCCTACACTGAAGACATTTTGCTGCAGAAAAAACAAACAACACCAAATACTAGTTATATATATTTTTTCTTTTACTTTTCGACCAAAACTTCAAGAGTGCATTAACAACTTGTACGCACGGTACAACCAAACGTTCCATCAGAAATCTACATCATTAGAAAACTTTTCATTAAAAACTGTTTGTGTAAGGTTTGCATGGTGCAGACTTGACACAATCACTTTTTAAGTCTTCTAAAGTCTGTAGAGGATTAAACACCATCACCAACCACCAGCCACATCCATTACCACCACCATCCTCCACCACCATCGTCCGGCTCCACCACCGTCCGCCTCCACCCACAAGCCACCACTACCACCACCCACCGTCCACCACCACCCACCATATACCATCACCACCACCGTCCAGCATCGCCGTATACCACCACTATTTGATTTTAATAGTTTATAGACATTAAAAAATAGACACTCTTCTTGTTATACACTGCAGAGGTTTGATTCACATATTCTTCTGCAGATGTTTGCAAATATTGTTCGTACACTACAGATATTTTGATGCAAAAAAAAAACAAACAACACCAAATACTAGTTATATATTTTTTTCTTTTATTTTTCCATCAAAACTTCAAGAGTGCATTAACAACTTGTACGCACGGTACAACCAAACATTCCATCAGAAACCTACATCGTTAGAATTGGGTCTCTACGACCATCGATTGCTCATTTCCGGCGAATTAGGTTTTAGGTGGTCGCAAAAAATGACGATTGACGACGAAAACTCCGTCTACGTCGGCAATCTGCCGTACGACTGTACTGAAGATAGCATTCGAAGCGTATTTGATCTCTACGGCCAAATTATCGCCGTTAAGGTAACCATTTACTGGTGTGTTGAGTGTATCGACGCATGTATGTTCGTGAATTTGTTCATTGATTGTTCGTTTGTTGATTATCTGTGTGATCTTCTGGTTAATCGTTTGTATGTACTACAAATTTGATAACTGGTGATGATTTTTGAACTTGATTATCTGATGTTAGTTACATTTTAGTGAAAATTTTATATTCGGGTAGAACTTTGTAGCGATTACTATAAATTGGATAGTATGATGGAAGTTAAATAGAGTTGTGGTAAAAAATCCAAGTGATTAGAATGAATTTAGTTCTGCTTGAATGGATCACTATTGATGCTATGGGAATCTGTACAAGGGTTATTACAGAAATTTGTTGACTTCCACCTAATTCTTAAACACTGATGAAATCATGAACACATATCAATCGTGTCATTTGAAGTAGAATTTCATGCAAGAGATGAACAACTTTTAAGCATAAAAGCTCTTTTTGTTAGGCTGGTATTTCATCCCTTTGCTTGTAGGAGTTTTGTTTCTTTGTATCCTTTGTATTTAAGTAGCTCATATCTTTTCCTTTTGATATCATTTGAGCTAATGTTAATCTTAAGACTTGAGGGCTCATATTAAAGTATTTTATCTGGTGTTGGAAGGAATGACCAGTAATTTAAATAGTCAGTGCATCCACCTGTTGAAAGCATTTTGATGGTTTTAATGTACCAGCAGGAGTTTTTACTTCGTAGTTCATACAACCAGCAATAAGATATGTCGTGGAAATAAAAAAGTATTTGTAATCAAGTTGTCGAAGGCGTATGATAGACTCAAGGCGCAAAGGGTGAGCCTTGACTCCTTGAGCCTAGGCGCAAGGCGTTAAAAAGGCGGGGGATCTTTTAAGTGACACATAGTATAGAAATCCCTTTAATTTTAGTAGCATCCGCCTTTTCTAGGAACCAGTGATCATCTGCCATGAATATATTTTGATGCCAAACCACAAACTTCTTCACTGTTATTGTTACTTGTGATTTCAACAAAGATTGTTTGTCTACTACTGTGGGTATCAGTCGTATATTCATTTTGTTTCCTAAATAAAGGATCACCTAATTCTATCTGTGTTTACATTTCATTTCCAGATAATTAATGACCGTGGAGTAGGTGGAAAATGCTATGGGTTTGTTACTTTTACAAATCCCCGTTCTGCGGTTAACGCCATCAGTGATATGGATGGAAGGGTATTTGCAGTTAGTTATGTTCTGATGTTTTTGTATTTGTAGCCATCAATGTTTTGGATTAGAGGTGGCAGAATTGGTGAGTGGGGTAACCGGTCAAAACAAATAATTTTTTTTGGTAGGGGTTGAAATGTGTTGGGTTTCATTGAACCCGAAACAGCTTATCCGAAATCTGAGAACTTTATTGTCAATCACTATTACAAGGCTAAAGTATTTCAGTAATTGCCAATTTTCTTATTAAAAAAAGGTCTAAGACGATTTATGCATTAAAATATTGTTACCTTTAGCCCAACCAACTCATTTGAATTGGTTCCTTTTAACTTATTTTGTTTACTCGTTAGAGATAAAATTCAATACTTATCAACACATTCATAGGTAAATGATATTGATAGAAGGTATATGCAGTTAGTTACATATTGATGTTATTGGCCAGTAACGCTACTTACTAGAGGTGACAATCTCAGCCGATTTGTATGGAAAAGGTCAATTCAGGCTGTCTGTCGTTGGGAATGGGTTCATTCAGTAAAATTGAACAGAATTGGCTAAAACAATGTGTCAAAAGCTGCAAACTTGTATTCAAGTGCTTACTATCCCGTGATCCGTTTAATGTTTAAATTTTAGTTATGTGCTTTTTTATAATCATATTAAATAACTATTTAAAACATATAGAGAAATGGTGACGAAAGTGCTGGCTGGTTTGGCCGAACCCGGCTGATTTTGAGCGGTACATAAAAATTTACCTGCTTTCACCCAAACCTATTTGACCTGTTGCCCAACCCGCTCACTTTTCCACCCCTGCTATATGTAATACTTCACTTCTAGAAATATTCTTTAGTTTCAGCATTTTAGTTGTAATATATCTAATTGTTTGATTTAATGGATCTCTACTAGACCATTGATGGACGGGTTGTAAAAGTCAATGAAGTCAAGACTAGAGGCGGGAGGTCAAACTTTGGCCGTGACAATTTTCGTCACAATAATAACAGAGACATGGAGTTTGACAGGGGTAGAAATAGAGAGTATGTTCGTGAACGTGATCGTTCTCGGGACCAAAACAGGGAATGGTCTCGAGATCGTGATCAGGGTAAAGAAAGAGGATATGACCGGGTCCGTGATGTTGACCGGTCGCGGGACCGTTTTGTTGACCGGGACAGGGGACATGATCGAGATAAAGACTTGGATGACGTTGACCTTGAACGTGAAAGAGATTATGACCAAACAGACATGGATCAAGAAAAGGAGATATTAAGAGGTGGGAATAAGTATAAAGATCAACCTGCAAAACTAACAAATGGGTAAGAGAATAATAGTTATTATTTTGACCTATTATATTGTGCTGGTCTTAAAAAATCATGATGAGTAAGTTAATGAATATTTTACTTTTTTTTGGTTATAATCCCATGTTACTATATTTTATCTTAGGGACAATGTGTATACATAGGTCACCCACCCAAGTATCAAACAATATTTACTAAGACCACCCAAATACTAAAAAAAATTTAGAGGGTGCCTGGATATCAATTTGGTTCAGTTAATGTCGTTTGATTAAGCTTTTTGTTGTATCATTGTAAAATGACAAAATGCTCTTAAAATTAAAGCTTTGATACTTCTAGAGGTTATATAATGAGAAAAATGCAATGGATCTACTCATATGTGTTTTGATGGTTATTATACTCAAAAGGATAATTGCATAGCATAGCACTCTAACAGAATGAACACTAGACCTAGAAAGACTAGTCATTATCGTTTAATGTTGAAAAACATTGATCTATGCATAATAAAAAACTAATCTTTATTACAGTCGAGTTATAATTCTTAATCATTTATTATTTTAATTACCACCTACATTATAGAACATCTTTAAGAAGGAAAAAATCCTAAATTTTTCATTCAACTAAATTAAGAAATTTTATTTGTGGTAGCCAATTGGTTTTTGTGGGAAAACACACCCACACTCTTTTCTTTTTATTGAATAAAAACCACACACTAAACTCTTAGACAATGACCCTTATTTATACTAATCCTAAGCTAAATTACTAAGAAACTCCACTCAAATACAGCTGGATGACAGCCAATTCACAGCCAAAACATAAACACTAAATACCTGAAATAAAACTAATTAAAAACTTACTAAATAAAACAAATCTATTTTTAGACTCTTAACGATTCACCCCCCTAAACATCCACATATGACCGCAATTAGGATTAACTTCTAATAATTTGTTCTCCCTGGTGCTTTTGTGCAGTTCAGATTTAAGTGAGCGTCATAGCAGAGATCATCCATCAGGTTCAAGCCATGGAGATCATGATCAGGTAAGGATCCACTTCCATTTACTAATGAACAGGTTAAATCGGGTTATGGTTTTATTTGTAATGGGTCAAACATGTAAAGTGAAAAATAGATTAAAAGGAAACATGCTTAAAGTCACCTATAGTGTGTTATGATGCATAAAGCGTCTATATTATTCAAAATTTAGTTATTATTGTAAGGGCATACAAGTTATCTAGAAAAAAATTGAAATGTTTGGGTAAAATGCGCCTGAAGTGTGTTTTCAACACAACGAAGATCCTAAATCATTTGATTCAAAATTCTATTATTATTGAAGTATATATAATTTTTCTTCAATCTTGGCATGTTGGCATCATAATTACTGTCTTGCTTATCTGAGTACTCCATTAATGTATCATCAGGTTGCAAAGCAACTCGATATCTCACGCCAAAAAATAGAAGAACTTCAAAAAGAGGTTTGAATCTTTGCTTATACCAATGCTCTTTTAGTCATCGTTAATGTGTAATATGTTACTTGTAAGAAGGTTATTCAATTCTTGGTTGAGGTGGCAATTTTGACGTTGTTAATTATGAATGTATAGTTTTGGCTATGTTTTATCTCAAACATGGGTCAAATTGACAAGTTTAGCTGATAGTGGAATGGGTCAAATGGATCAAATGGCTAAAAGATGTGGAAAGTCTATTTTTAATGCATACAACCTCCTAGAGCATTTTATTATGAGATTATTGGTGTATTAATATATTTTTGTAATCATACTTCATATATTTATTACGTTTAGAAAAAATATCACCAAAATAGTGTTGGTGGGTCAATTTAACTAGTGTTAAAAAGTGACCAGCTTTAACATGAACCCTTTTTGACACATCACCCAGCCCACAAATCTTGTTACCTCTTAAGTCTTAAGCAGTCAACTGAAACCGCGTTTTATTAATTTATGGCAGTTGCATGTGCTCCTTGATGTCAGTATACAATGTTGTGGCTTTCAACATGTGTTTGATTATCTGGCTAAACTGAATATAAAATGCTATACAGTTGCAGAAAATTTTTTTTCTCATTCTTTCATTTTAATTTACTGCTTTTGGTTTTCAACTAATTATTGTTAAGTAATTTGCCTTATGCGTAAAAAGGCCCTTAACATGTTACAGCTTTGTTAACAGTAAATATATGGTGACAAAGTGGACGATTTGGGTAACGGGTCGAAACATTCAATCTTATAATATGGGTCTAAACAGGCTGGGTCGGGTTGAGTCAATCTGTTAATACTTTTTTGTTTTTTGAACATTATAAATTAATGTATCAAATACTATTATTAAAATTATGCCATTTGAATAATGATCTATATCTTTAAAAAGTGATTTAGGTGGGTTTAAGCATTTTGAAACATGGGGGTGACACTTGGCCCATTTGACTGGTTTTCATTTTTGCTTAGTTTAATTTTTACCCATTTGATCCATTGGAGTTAATTGCAATCCAAATCACCCATTTATAGACAATTGGTTCAAAATTGCCACCTCGATGTGCACATTGTGGCCTTGGTGGCACAAGTCAAATTTAGAAGCTCTTTCGGTTTTCAAGATATCAATAAATTTTGTTGAAACATATAGTCCTTTGGATTAAAAATACCTAATTGGTTTAGTTTATACAGAAGATGCACTTTCTAGATATTTTCGATACCTATTGTTGTATATACCAAAAGTCAGTTGCATTCTTCTCAACTTCAAATTTATGAACTTGAAGTCTTGAACTTTAAACTAATCTGGAGTTTTGAAGCACACACACACACACACACACATATATATATATATATTAGGACATTAATTATAATATTACAATGTTAATATATGCGGATACTAAGGATTATGCTTACTTTGTTGTGTGACTTCTCTTAACAATAAACCGGTGTACCCCAGGTTAGTCACATGGAAGAGCTTGCAGAAGAGAGAGGTGATCATGTATCGAAGCTACAAGAGAAGTCTCAGGTTAAAATATGTAGAATAATTATAACAATTGACACATTTATTTATGCACGAGTCAAATAGATAAAATTTTGAATAATTACTAAAAAGGAAATGGTTAAGATTTGCAAAAGGTGTCTTCTTATTGCATATAACAAGACACTAAACACCTTACTCAAGAAATTAAGTTATCTTAATTATATATTCTTTTTGTAATCACATTTACACATTATTTGTAAAAATCATTGAAAAAAATGGACGAAAAGGCTTTTGGATCAAACCATTTCGACCCACACAACCTGACCCATCTATTTTACCGTCTCCACCTTTTACTATTCGTAGACCTGAACCACAACTTCTTGGTTATGATTTTCTTGTAATATTTCAAATAGTCAAATAAAATTGATAAAAAGGAAGTGGGTTAAAAGCCGCTTAAAGTTTACTTTTATAACATAGGATCTAATAGATGCATTACTCGAGAAATTATTTCTTTAATGTAATTACATTAACACAAATTATTTGTAAACTGTACAAAAGGTAGACAACAAGGTTTCAGGTGTACAAACTTACCCCTTTTTGCCTGTTTACACGACACGTCCATTTTGCCCCCTGCCCCAGTACCTTTTACTATTCTAACCTTCTATTGATGGTTGCAGAAACTAGAGGATGCACTTGCATCTGCCAGGAAACTTACTGCAAATCGCAAGAAACAGTTGATTAAGGTGTTGCCCTTAAATATTTATTATTATTATTATTATTATTATTATTATTTTCATATTCATGTATTAAGCTTTGTGAACTTTTGTTGTATTCACGATATGTATAAATCATATTTGCAGCTTTATAAATGTTTTCAAAATGTGAAAGAGTATGGTGAAAAACTTAGAATCTGTGAAGAGGAACTCCAGGTTAGTCTCTCCTAACACATATCTAAATACTTGCACTGTTCTAAACTCGTTCTATTTAAAAGAATTTATATATTATATAATATAATTTTTGTTGTAAGTCCTAATACATTAATTATATAAAAACTACAAATGGACAAAAGATTTTATTTTTTGACCTGTTACCCAACACCCCCTTGTGCTGTGTGAGTGGGGGCGAGGCCTTAGAAGTGCCAATCCACCCCACACATGAATGTGTCGATGTGGTTGCGTTTCTATCTTATTAGGGAGAGATTAGAAAAATTAGCTAAAATAGGAACACGTCAAAAGTCTTCAAAACTTGTATTTAAATGCTTACAATGTCATTTTTATTGAAAAAAAAGTGGACTTATTAATTAAACAATATGGTTTGTGAAGTTACATTATAGTTACTAGAAAAATGGACAAAAAAGGGTTGGCAGGTCGGCCAAAATCCGACATGAAAATATCTGCGCTCTAACTCGATCTCATTGCATTATACCACCTCTAGAACCTTGTGTGTGTAAGAGGTGTGATATCAAATTTTCATCCCATTTATTTTATAAATGGGTCGGTTTGGGCAACTGGGCTATCAAACGCGTGAAATGGCAAAAGAGGAACACGTCAAATGGGTTGAAAGTTGGCCTAAGTTTATTTGTGATGTATACAACCTCCAAAGTTGTTTAATTTCAAAGGTTTAAATTATTTTTAAACAATGTTTTTTGTAATCATAATTATCATATCAATTACTTGTAATAAAATGGAATGTTTTCAGGTCCACACTACGGTCACTACCTGACTCAGCCCATAATAAAAAAAAATACCCGTTTCAACCCGAACGTTTTTGTCACCTTCGCTCAACCTGTGTAGCCCGACCATCTTGTCATCTTAAATTTGCACTAATATTTCTTCGCATTTACTCGTATACTTCTCTTTCTGCATTACTTGTAAGTTTTAAAAAATTATTTATGTGATTACTATTATAAACCCTGTTTACTTATTTTCCATTCCACATGCAGTCTCTTGTAGGGTCAACGCTGAAAGAGCTTGAAAGTCAAAATGGAGTTGACCCAGATGAACTCCTGGCTAACTGATTGATAGCATGTAATAACTTATGATGCTTTCTTCTTTTTGATTAGGGTCATTATTGTCATTTTAAACACCATGAAAGCAAACTCATGTTTTGTTTTGCTGTAGATATCTGTTTAACAAATAGATATTGACATCACTCGTCAGTGTTAACATTATCTTGTTGAAGTCTTATAGCAAATCAATCTACTTTTGTGATCGTGGTTCGGCTTTTTTGCCCCTATTTGTTGATCTTTTCGCCACAAAATGAAAATATGACATATGCTTATAAAATTTGCGGGTTTGGGTTTAGTCTAAAATAAAAGAGGCGAGGTTTGGAGCAATAGTGAGATTGCTGATTGCTGTCATGTGAGTTGTGATCTGGACCTTGGTGGTTCAAGTCGTGAAAAAAGACGTTTATAGAATGCGGATTAAGGATGCATACATCAACCCAAAGTGCCCTGACACTCTTGTACCCTGCGCACCGAGAGTTTTGTACACTGGTTTGGTCTAGGAGTTGGGTCAATTCCAGGTTGCACTTGTGAATACGTTAAGCTAAATGGCTAAATGGTTCGTCTTGGGTCGGCGTAGTGGGTTTGTGGCTTGGGATTGTTTATTTTTAAGCTTAAGAGGAGGATATTATATTAGAACTTTAACTGGTTGGTTATTTTTGCCGAATTTAAAAGTTAAAGAGTAATAATGTCCGATTTGTATTTTAAGCCTAATTAGTTTTTTACCCACGGCATGTTGTGGAGGCGTTGTACACGGCATGATAAAGTAAAAATTACAATCGATCAAACTTGTTTTCGAACTAAATTTATGTCGAAACGTAAAGCACTTTGAATTTATATCGTTGAATGAAAACGTATTATTTTGAACATGACTCCAAATGAAATTTACGTCAAAACATATAACTCAAAACATACATAAATATAAACATGCATGCCACTGCCGTATGTGACGAAATCAAATATAGACTACAATCGGCTTGAATCATTTTCAAACTATATTTATGTTAAAACGTTGAGTAACACATTTATATTGTCGAATGAAAACGTATATATTTGACAAAACTCGTTTTCAAACAAAACATACGTTGAATCGTAAACCAACTCAAAACATATCTAAAAATAAGCATGAAAATGTATGTAATCAGTAATTTTCCCTTAGTAAACAAAAATGTACATTTAAATTAACTTGAATGTTAAATGTTTTTAAGGGAAAATTTTCTAAATAAAAGTAAAATATAAATAGTTATAAGGAATAAAAGGTAAACTTCATTTGCTTAAAAAATAAAGGCTACAACCAACTCTACATTACCATACACTACAAACCACCTGACCAAGAAACCAATCATGCGCTTCAATACATATATATTACACACATTTAAAAAGAAAAAAAAAAGAGAGAAAAGTACAACCACCGATCTTTGTTTTTAAGTATGTATATAATTAATTAATCGGCATGTTTTTGTTGCTGTAAATTCGTGATTTTATACTAAAACGTAAGAAAAGGTTCAAAAAAGGGGGTATACCACCCGGGTTCCGGGTATGGAGCCGGGTGTCCACAGCCCACAGGCTTCATAGCTCAATATTCAAGCCTATCAGCCCAATATCAGCAACAATAAAGCCCACAATCATCTTAAACCAAAAAAATACTAAATTATTAGAGTGAGAGAACACATTTAAAAAAGAAAAAAGATGCGACATTTGAATTGTAATATATTTCAACTAATTATAATGTACAACACAATGTGAAGGATTATATTATCTAAATGCAACTTCTTAACAAATGTAAGACAAAAGCAAGTAAAACAGTGTCAGGTAACATATTTAAGACTCACTTGGCTATCAAGGATTTATAACATGATGATAACATAAGCAACTACATTTGGAATAAAGAGAAAATAAATAAATAATTTTTTTTATACTTTTCTAAACAGTAAACTTTTCTAATATTTGAACAAGAATCCTTCTCAAATTTGATCTGAATTTCACACTAAATCTCAAGACTTGTAAACCATATTTAAATGATTCCTAAAGTGTTTAAGCACTTTTTATACTAGAAAAAAAGATATAATATTAGTAACAGAAAAAAAGTGAATTTTCAACACTTAAGTTGTAACTTTTTTACTAGTGACCCTTACTAATATTAATGAGAATGTTGAGTTTACAACCGAGCGGAAAATCGAACGAGCATTTTTCGAGCGTTAAATTTCCGAGCGAGCGACGAGCGAGCGCAAACGAGCAACGAACAATTTATACAACCCAACTATCTTGTGTGTCATACGATTTATACTGCACCGAATAAGGTATAATGACTTAAAAAACAACCACATTTCATTACATAATATTTTCATGGATGCCAATACGTTGTGGCTACGATAAGGCGAAGTCTGTAGCCGATAAGGCGGAGAGCATAATGCAGAGAACGATGACGATGAGAATGGAAATTGATCGAAAAAATATTTTTTAATGGCTTAAGATTTCACTTTTATGTTTAATTTAGAATTCTTTATTAGGTTGATTGATAAAGTATGCATAAATATAATTATATATTTGTATATAATGAGTCAAATCTACTAGAGTGTTACGTATAAACTATATATGCATATTAATTCGAGCCGAACCGAACTGAGCGGACCTTTGCTCGTGTTTGGCTTGTTTACAAACCAATCCGAGCCAATCGGCTCGTTTACAACCGAGCAAAAATTCGAACGAGCATTTTTCAAGCAAATTCCGAACGAACGTCGAGCGAGCGTCGAGCGGTTTTAACAGCCCTAGTTGGACGAGCCGTTGCAAAAGGTCAATTTAACATAAATCAATTAATTATTTAAACCTATAGATTGATAGATATCTAACACTAATAACGTATTTTACACACAACTCTTGTCTATATTCTCATTAGATCAATATTTATCAAGACAAAAAGCTTCAATGTCCGATCAAACCAATTTCTTTGCTCTGGCTATTCTCATCTTTTTTTAAAACTTTTTAGTTGTTTTTTAGTGAAATTTAGTTGTTTTCTTTTGACGTCTCAGCAGCAAGCCCAACTCGGCTTACGCAATGATCAGAAGAACTCTCTTCAATAGCCCATGATTGAAAACAAATTATTTTCATACTCTTTTATTATTTATTGTTGCCGATAGGTTTATTGACCTTACTAGTCATATGCCCTAAAGGTTCACTGTCTGGATAAACAGATAAGCGAATCAAGTGGTTGACGAAAGATCTAGTCCTCTCCTTTCAGTCGAACTGAATTACATTTACTCGTTTTTCCCTATCTTGTGTGGGCTTAGATTCCGCTGTCCCTTTGCGCTGTGACTAGGCCCCTTTTTCGCTTCACGCAAGAGCACGCTCCGAAGCAAACTTCGCCGCTAGTAGCCTCCTGAATTAGTCGAGTAGCTTCTTTCCGGCAAAGCTTACCAATCCCTACACTCCTTTCTCCTATTTATATTGTTAGAAAGCGAGAGCTTTTACTTTCAAGAAAAATTCCAACTTTGTATTTTGTTATATTTTAATATTTCTTTCATTTTAATTATTTATTATATTTTAAATTCTTTTTACTTTTTAAAACTAACTTAATGTTGTATAGTGACTGAGTGAGGTCTCTCAAATGATAGCCACTTCCACATACAAATAAGAGGTTAACAAGAGTGAAATGGGCATGACGTGACACGATGAAGGAGAAGAGAAATGGATAACTACTCCGACCTCCTCCTTATAAAGGCATTCTTATAAAGTCCATATTTTATATGAATGCTAAACAGTAAACGTAAGATGAATTGTCTAACATGAACATAAAACCTTATAAAATTGTGTGTTCATGTGTTGATATTTATATGCTTTGAACTTATTTATTATTGTTCATGTTACAATTACTAAACAAATTTATTTTAATTAAAAAAAGGTGTCTCAAAGTGATAAAAAATGAAATCCTACAAATTTTCAAATAAAGTACCAAATGAATCTACATATGTAAAAAATAAGTAACTCATACAGTTACTTGTTACAATTCTAGCTGCCAACATATTTCTCCAGCCTCTTTGTATTTTTAATATATTATTGTTTATTAGTTACTTAAAATATCATTTTCAGTATATTATTGATTTATTATTTATTTAAAATCAAAATATTGTTTCTCTTTGCTTCTCTTCGTTACTAACTATTTAATATTTTTTATTCAACATGTGTGATAATATGTTTCTAACCTAAAATTATAATATTTTCCAATAAATTACTTAAAATTAAAATTCTTTTTGTCTCGATTCTATTAGTTACTAATTATTTAATACTTTTTTACTCAACATGTGTAATAAATGTGTCTCCAAAACCTAAAATTATAATATTTTTCACTAAATTACTTAAAATTAAATTTGTTTTTTTCTCGCTTCTATTAATCACTAACTATTTAATACTTTTTTATTTAACACGTATAATACACGAATTTATAATCTATTATAATACTGTGCATAGTATAGTAAATATAATAGCAATTAAATATCTCAGATTGAAAACCCGTTAAATAGATATCATAGAATTAGGTTGTGTTTGATTTTCGCTGACCAAGGGCTGATTTGTTCGGCGTTGGCCACTGACCCGGTCGCTAGGGTCTGACCGAGACCGTAAAATCGGCCTCGCTGACCACACAACCGAACCGATAGCTAATCTGCTTGCTTGTGCAGGCGATGACCGCTCGGCTAGGGCGCGATAGAGGAGCTTCGAGTGATGGGCTGTCGAAGAGCAAAGAAAAAAGTCACTCGAAGCTCTGCCCTTTGTATATCCACGCGTCCTTGCACGGCTCAGCTCGTTCTTCGAGCCCTGCTTCCCCCTTCCCCCTCTCCCCGTTGATCGTCTAAACATGCCGTATGGAGTATAGCCAAGTGGTAAGGCATCCGTTTTTGGTACCGGCATGCAAAGGTTCGAATCCTTTTACTCCAGATTATGAACACCCGATCGGATTTGTCAAAAACGAGCTGGGCTTGACTTTCCGACTAGTATCAGTGTACGGATACCAATCTCGATATCTTCCCCTCCCTTTTTGAGGTTTTTTGATTGAGTCTCTCAACTGACTTACAACTTCCCTCCTGCCCCCTCATCCATCCATTGCTTTATTCCGAGGTATTGGCTAGGGCCTAAGCTTGAGGAAGTTCAAGGCACGATCTTGGGTAGGTCATGTGTTGCAGCTCATGTGGTATGGCGGGTAATGTTCATAGGTGAGGTCATCAGGTTGCTTCTTTGAGCGTTCTTGTTCGAGTAGGCGTGTAAGTTCAGCTACTGTGACGAATTCCTGGGTTGTAACAGCGAGGCATTGGGTTTTTCTGTACAACGGTTGGTGGTACTCTTGGCGCCAGAGGTGATTGGGGTTGGGGCTCTTGGTGGACTTTAGCTGCAGAGGCCTCTGGCGTCGTTTTTGTCAGGCTCGGTTTGAACTAAATTGTTGGAAGAAATGCATCATCTTTTCATTGTATTGTGCAAACGCACAACTGAGCAGTTCTGCGACTTCTTATTCGGGCCGCCAGGTGCTCGAGGTGGAGATGGCATCTCGTGCTCAGAAAGTCGTCGTCAGTATGTTCTTGCTCATCAACTTCGTTTCCGTCGCTCCCCGTCGTTCCTTCCCTCCCTCCCTCCGCAGCTCCCCGCCGCTGCCCTCCCTCCGCCGCTACTGCCCTCCCTCCGCCGCACTACCCTCCATCCGCCGCCCATGTGACCGACTGAAGGATCAGAGTAGAGAAAAAGGGTGGTGATTTGGTGTTCAGATCTAGAGAGATCAAAGATGGTTTTGTATTTTGATGGTGATGGGTAGTGGGTTTTGTTTTTTGATGGTGATGGTAGTGGGTGAAAGAGAGATCAAAGATGAAGATGGTAGTAAGGTTTGTTTTTTGATATTTTTTTGCACTACTATTATTATATTATAAAACCAAGACTGACTTTCAATACTTTTGAGTTTACCGGTCAGATACTAAATCAAACAACCAAGTTTCAATCAGATGCAGATTCAGTCAGAATTTCTAACTGGGTCAGCTTCTAACTCAGTCAGATCTTACTGAGTCAGTTGTAATCAAACAGCCCCTTAGTTTCCAAACTCTATAAATAGAAGCTAACTCTATTCGATCTCAATTGATGTATGTCTTATTTTTATCCAATTGTAAATCGTATTGTATAGCATGTAATATTGGAAAAAAAAAAATAACAACATCAATAACTTTCGAACTGAATAGAAAAAAAAAAGATAAATTTAATGATGCTTACTTTTCAAGTGTGAAAATAAATTAATCGTCTTAAACAAAAGGGCAAATTCGTCAGCAAAAAGAGGTCCTTAAACCAATCAAAAGCCAAAAATATGGTCAATATTTGTACTTTAATCATTATAAAATTCGAAAAAGCATACAAATGGTGATTAAAAGAAAAACAAAACAAACTGTCACTTACTCACTTGTCATTATAACCTTTTTACCCCTCACTCTATATATAAAATCATAATAATTGATTTCATAACACCATAAAATAAACTAATAAAAATAATTATACTAAACAATTAATAAGCTAATTACTTAATTAATACATAAACTCTAGAACTTGAGTGTTATCTCACTCCATTGCTTTCTTCACCTTCTTCCCTTACCATCAACGCCTTTGTTTCGCCACCACTCTCCGCCTCCAGCTGCCGCCGCCTCTCCGACTTCCCGTCCTCGATGCTCTCCGACCGGTTGCCGCCAGCGGTGGTGGTGCCGCCTCTTCGCTGGACTCCTGCAGGCTCTGTGTGGCTTGCGAAGAGGTCTTGTACATGTTATTATGGTGGTGGAGTTGGTGGTGGTGGTGGGTGTTTGTGGTGGTGTGCGGTGGTTGCGGTGGCGGGTAGGACGGGGCTAGGGTAGAATCTTGGGGTGTGATTGTAATGGGGGTTGGTGTGTTGGTTGTGGGTGGTTGTAGAGGGTTTGGGCTCCGGTCCGGGTGCGTTGGCGTACTCCGGCGGCACCCATATGCCGCCGAGAACCACCAGCTGTGGCGCCGCGGTGCCCGCGGATTGGGGGCTTGGGCTTGGTCTTCTTGTATGAAGTCTATATTTCTGCAAAATAACCAAAAGAAAACAAGACACTATTATCAGTGGCGAAACTTGAATATTTCCGTAAGGGGGCGGGGACGAAATTAATATTTTTTAAGGGAGGGTGAACTCGATATTTATATAAAAATATATACTACCGGGTTAAAAATTTACACTACTGGACTAAAAATTTAACACTAACGACGAAAAAAAAGTTGGTGGGTGGGTGGGGGGGGACCCCCGGTCTTCACTATACTTTGCCAATGACTATTATAAGAACCGGTTAATTTAACACCACATGCAAATGGTCGTTTGTTAACAACGGGCCAACCTCGTCTACTGACAGGTGTCAGCTGGCAGTTTGAGTGGTTACCAAACGGCCGTTTGTGGTCATAGCCGGCCTTGAGGGTGTGTCGTGCGGGCGATCGCTCACGCTCGAAACTTTTAAAGGACCCAATTTTTTTCTTAGGTTTTTGTTTTTGGTTGTTTAAGTATTAGGTGTTAGATTAACATTACAAAATAATAAACTTATCATTAGATACATGTTTTAAAGGGGTGCATTATTTTGTTGATTAGAAGGAGCCTTGTTAAAACACACATAAAGAAGCTTCTGTTAATTTGGTTTGTACTTTGTACTTTGTACCTACAACATAGTATCATTGTCTGTTTTGTACAACAATATGAGAATCTTAACGTACAAACACTTCATGCATGTGTTTTAATTTGTACCTGTAAATGGCTTTTGACTTCATCATTGGTCAAACCATCAACTTTCATGAGCTCTCTGATTTGCTTAGGAGTCGCAACTGATCACATATGTTTCGAAAAACATAATCAGATAATGATTTCTTAATCATGATATATGACTTATATATTAATTTTAAAAAAATGAAATGAGAATTATTTTTATAAATGATATATACCTTGAGAACCACCTAACATCTGAAGAGCATTGACAAATCTCCGGTGGAGGTCCGGGGACCAGCACCGCCGCGTCTTCCTATGTGTCTGAGAGCCCGTGGCGGCTCCGGTGGTGTTCATGGCGGTGTTCGTGGTGGTTTGAGTGTCGGTTACTTCACCATTACCACCTTTGATGGAGTTATTCTCCCTCATGATCACACAACTCTTGTTTCCTTCATGATCAACGTCTTTTTCGCCGGATGAAAGTGCTAATTCCGGCAAAACCAACGTCGGATTCGAGCAAGACGAGTTCCTCTCCTTCGAAAAGGGGATAAAAGCTCCACCATTTCTTTGTTTCGTATCGAAATTAATGTTAGTTTCATTTGTTGTTGTAGTGTTTTGTGTGGTTTTCACAAGATTACTACTATCGGTGTTGGTGTTGGTGGTAGTGGTGGTGGTAGTGATGGTGTTGCCCGATTGGCTCCAGAGCTGAGCGGACGACATCCAATTCGCCTTGTTGTCGATGCTCAACACTGACGCCTTTTCGGGCCCCTCACTGTTCGAGTTCTTCATAGGTATGAATTCTTCGAGTGGTGGCGAACTCTGATTAGCGCGGTACGTTTGTAATTGTTGTCTCGATGTCTCCATGGCTAAAAAAATAGATTGAGAGTTGAATCAAAATAGTGAAACGAAACAAAAATTATAGAAAATTTATGTGAAAGTTGAAAATTTATAGAATTATGATTGGGTTTTGAATTTGAAAGTGTATTAAGCGTGAATCTTGAATCATGTGTTACTTTTGAATGATCTTAAAATATGAAAAATATGTATGAACTAATTAAAGTTACACACACATAAAGCTAAAGGTAAAAGATTAAATATTACATGTGTTACTAGCTCAAATTTGGTTACCATTTTTCATTATAACCAAAAATTATGGAATATAAATGATAATTTAATGGAAAATACAACCAAAAAGTCCCAAAACACATGCAGAACTATATGCATGCAATCTATGTAGAGAGAGCCACTTACAAATTACAATCATTTAACACTTGTATAATTTATTATTTATATATATAAACTAGATTTAATATGTAAAAAAGACTTATTTTGTTTTAACAATATACTATTGATAACATTTTATCTAATTGCATATGTGTATAGATTCTATGTGCACATGAAAAATATTCTTTAAAAAAATACAATAAATAGGAGATAAAATTAATAAATTTTTTCTAATAGAAACAGTACGTGAAATTACAGTTCTCATGATTCTTAACATAATATTGGTTATGTTTCTAAAAGCGTCTAAATTAAAAAGAAATGAAGATAAGATGATATATAGTACCATTGGTGAGGAGTTGCATGCAAAGTGGAAGTTCACGTTTGAAAGCATCAATCTTGAGTCTTTCTTCTTCAAGACGTGAAAGGAATTCTTCAAGCTTTAGGGTTTGATTATCAAGTCCATTACTTGCTTGGTCATGACCACCCGATGTCTTCGAGTGGATCGAGTAAGCATGTGGTTTGCACTCGAGGCTTAGTTCTGAGCCCGATGTCATCATTATCGCGTATAATTAAAACCGGATCTATATGTGTGGATCAACAATAGTATAGTAGGATCAGGAAACCCTAATTAAAGGGATGAGTTGAATAGTTTGTGTATATGCTGGAACAAAGATCAACAAGATAAGAAAGGGTGTTATGCCCTAATTCTTTTCTCTTTCTTTTTTCTAGGGTTTGAAACACTCAAGAGAGAGGAGAGAGAGAGAGAGAGAGAGAGAGAGAGAGGTGTTGTTTGTGAACACAAGGAGGATCAAGAGGGGGATCGTCTTCTTTAAGGGGTCATGAGGTCTAGGAGAATAAAGTGAATTTTAGAGATTAAGAAGAGAGAGAGGAGAGAGAGAGAGAGAGAGAGAGAGAATAGATATGTATATGTGTGTGGAGAGGGAGAGAGAGATATATATATATATATATATATATATATATATTATATATATATATGTATATGTGTGTGTGGAGAGAGAGAGAGAGAGAGAGAGAGAGAGAGATAGATATGTATATGTGTGTGTGGAGAGAGAGAGAGAGAGAGAGAGAGAGAGAGAGATGTGTATATATGTGTGTGTGGAGAGAGAGAGAGAGAGATGTGTATATATGTGTGTGTGGAGAGAGAGAGAGAGATAAAAGTAAAAGTAAAGAGAGATGGTAACTTCTTGCAAAGAACAAAGGAAAAAAAATAAAAATAAAAATGAAAGTTTGTGTGGAATGAGAGGAGAAGAGAAGAGAAAGAATCAAGGGTTCTTTGTGGGGTCATGCATTTCTCTCATGTTGTTAATTTATGGGATGTGATTAGTTAATTATCAAAAGTTATTTATGTTATTTTGTTTTTTTCAATGGAAACTATGGTGGAAATGTGGCTCACTGTCTCTATTATAAAAATAAAAGGTTTAAATCTTATAATTCGTAAGTATAAATTTTTAATATAATTAGAATAATTAATAACCGTTTCTTTAATCTATACAAAAGACCAAGCAAAGTTTAGATAAATCCATTAATTAACATGAACATTGAAAAACTAATAATGTTTATAAAATCTAAACCTTAAACTATCATATAGTATTCAAGGTTTTAAAGCTAAGCTTAATTGTACATCACTCCTTAATTATTATTTTATATAGGTGGATGAAGAATGATGTTTGATAACAAGATCTCTCAGAGAAATATCACTCCTAAAATTTGTTACATTAAGTTATAACTTCATACTAAGATTAAGTCCTTTAAGATTGATTTCCTTTTGTCAATCTCAAAGTGATGGATGAGAGATAGCTTAAAACAAAGGATAACTTCTTGTAACAATAAACAAACATAACTAGAAGTAAAACATGTAATTTTAGGTGAGATGTTATAATATTGATATTAAGTCTTTAACTGTCTCTTAAGAGATCATTAGATTAAAAAAAGTTAAAGAGATCTCTTCCGATAAAAAGTATTAGAAAGCAAAAATGTTTAAGTACGATTTAGAGGCGATTGTAATACTATAAAAATGTCATAATTAACACGAAAAACAACAACATGAGACAATACACATAAACAATACAATATAATTTAGGGGAAGATAATAAGAAGAATAATAAGAAAAAAGAAATAAGAATAATAAGAAGAAGAAGAATAAGAATAATAAGAATAAGAAGAAGAATGAAGAAGGAGGATTAGGAGGAGGAGTAAGAGGAGGAGGATATATTAGGATTAGGAGTATTATTATTATTACAGGAGGAGTATGATATTATTCTGATTATGAGTATTCTTCTTATTATTAGGAGGATTATTCTTATTCTTATTAGGATATATTAGGATTAGGATTATTATTATTAAAGTATTCTTCTGATTATTCTTATTTTATTATTATATTCTTATTATTATTATTATTATTATTATTATTATTATTATTATTATTATTATTATTATTTTATTATTATTATTATTATTATTATCTTATTATTATATTATTGTTCTTATTAGTATTCAATCAAATAAATTTCAAAAGATGATTCTTCTTCTTCTTCCTTAACTTTTTATATGCATGTTTTTACATTCCACATAATATGCACCCAACAACATGCATTTATCCTTCTTATAAAGTATACCTATTTCCTTATAACCTTTTCCAACACACTTTCCTTTTCACAGAAAACTAAAATATATATCTATTTCAAAAATAAATGTAACTTTGGATGTGATATTTGACTATTTTAGTAAACATACCTCAAAAGAATATATTTTTATAATAAAATTTAAGCATGATAATTCATATCATTAAATTATTACAATGGTAGTGCATATGACTGAATAATTTGATTAGCTATTACTGAAAAGCAAATGATAATAAATATATTTTGTTATCAAATAAATCATATTTGAGTCTTTTTTTTAACGACCAACGAATAATTTTAAGCTCGGTCATCCGGGTAAACCCATTGGCGAAAGGCCACCCACGCCCGCGATCACAGACAGCGCTGGTGACCCGGCTCGTCCACCATTCTAAGAGAAACCCACCACCCAAAGACTCACTGTGGTAAAACCCTTGGCCCACTTAGAGCATATTGCACCTAGTAAGACTTTAACACATAACCTCCACTTTGAAAAGTCATACGATGCCTCCTCATAAACCAGTTGATCTACTCTCTACAAGACAAAACTCTAAAACAATATAAAAAGATATGGTCCAAACTTATTAATTGACAGTAAATTTACAATAATAATTATTAATGGATTTAATAATGAGTTTATTAAAATCAGACCTTAAGTGCTGCATTTATTTTTCAACAAATTAAAATAGTTAGAAAATACAGTTCTTCTAGTATAAAAGAAGCATTTGTATATAATCAAGTATTTTTCCCTGTGACAATATATATAAATTTTTTGTTACAAAATTGGTTTAAAAAATATTAGTTTAAATAGTTACGCATATAATTAAATGCAAAACTAATGGTTTTGTGTATAAAAGCAGTTGCTTTAATTATATATAAAAACATGTAGCAAAAATGTTTATAAACATACTAGTGATAAAGTAACTTAGCCAATCATATATATGCAGTTCTGATTGCATAAGTTTAAAATCTATTCACCATTTAAAAGTATTCTTATCTTTTTAAAGCTTCACGTTTTATTTTATGAAATATCTGCCTAAGATCTTAATATTCAACTTTAAAATATTCTTGTTCTAACAAAATATGACTTTTAGAAAACAAAATATTCTTTATTTTCTCGTGTTTATTTGTTTGATTATAGATGCACCTTCACCAATATGTTATGTATATGCATACTATTTAGTAGTTTCCTCAAGGTCTAAGGTCTTTATATAACATTAAGATCCTAGGAGACGTTATAATGATGCATTTGGATGATATAACAACTAAAGTATTAAATTTTTAGTGAAGGGCAAATTAATGCTGTATACATTTAAGGCTAACATACCTTCGGGTATCTCATGAGCTCTTCAATTATTTACAAGCAAGGTTTTATTGTATTAATCAAGAATATTATACTTCTCAAGAAATTTTTAGATGATTTGTTGAAAAAAATAAACTTTTACTAACTTTGAATGAAACTAATTATGTTTATATGTATAAAAGATACATAATTATTAATTTATAGGTTTCCGTTCTCTCCATGATAAAAGCTTTGCAATATGCGATGATGTGTCTAAAATAAAGATACGGCGATTGTTATATATTTGCTTAAAGAAGTATATTTAAAATGAAACTTGAAATATGAGCATCGCCTAATTCCAAGGTTTCTTTTCTTTTTCAACGATAAATTTTATAAGAAACAATCATCAATGCTACTATTCTATAATGACATGAGCAATTTCATTAATCTTATTCTTCATTCCCTTACTATGAACTTGAAAAAAAACCTTATAACCATGACTGGATTAGGTATTACAGTGGCATCATCGGACTTTGACCTTGTGATTCTTCTAGCACTAGCTTCACACTGAACCATCTTTATTATTTATAATTTTGACTAGAAAACTAATGATTTTGAAGAAATAAAAAAAGAATCAGTAACAAATTTGCCAAACCACGAAACTGCAACCAACTAAAACAACAGGTGCCCACCCAACTTGTGCGATTCAATTTGTATTCTGAAGCCGTAGGTTAGTGAACAAACCACACTGTAAAAATCTCTGGTAAAGACATTCCTAATCAAATCATCCATCGAAACCAAGTCACCCTGTCAATTATATGGGACAAACCCATTATACATATAAGTAATCAGGTTACTAACCTAAGGGTAACATGTATCAATTTACAAGATTAGTAATCGTCGGGCTATTGAAGACTAACTTGTTATCGAGTGTCAACCTTCAAGCTAAATGTAGTCTTAAATAATGTTGATCGCTATTTTTCAATGAGACCAGGATGATCACATGAATAAATACGATTGCCCAACGTTTGGAGTTAGTCATACAAAACTCTTTTTAAATCGGTGTTAATTATTGTGTATTTACGTTAGTCTAGAACTCTAGGAGTTATCCCATCACCAAGGCTTGATGCAGATCAAATATAGCTTCACTCTCGTGACCACTACTTACCCATTTTTTTAATATTTGCATATGGACAACTAGTAATGATTTTTTTTTACTTTTTATGAAGCTTCCTTTATCGTGTTACTAAATAACATTTTACATGATGGGAATTATATGCGTGTATGATAAAAGTTTAAAATATATAGTTACTTACTAATAGTGCGATTAAGACTTCAATAAACAATATACAAACAAACAAAATGATTCTTACTTCAATCCTAGTAAAAATTAATTTAGTTCATATTGAAAGGCATATACCAAAACATTCTATACAATTTTGGTGTAAAAACCAATAAGAAGTAAAATATTCAAATTGGTGTTCGTATCAATCCACCATATGCCACTTTATATAGGGTTGTGCATAATTGTGTGTGACAGAGAATATCTATTATTCTAGTTTTATTAAAAAGTTGTTCATAAATAAATAAGTAGTATATAAATAATAAAAGTATATTTATTCGTCCCCAAGTAAGGAATATCTGAATTCCAATTCTACGTCTCTAATTCAACACTATTACACAAAAGCTCCCATGCATCTTATCTTCATTTATATATGTTTATTGAAATATGTGTTTTACAAAATGTTTATTTCGTTGCGAAAACTTTGATTTATGAATAAATAAATAAAAGCATGTGTATCAATGGGTCGAGCTCTTGGGATGTCCTAACATCGGGTTGTGATCATAAGCTTTCAATGAAAAATTTTACATGAACCAGAATTTTATAAATATATGTGTAATAAAAGCTTAATTCTCCGTCACATCTTTATCTAAAATTTTTATACAAACCTTTTCTTATCCTTAAAAAAAACTCTTAATTTTGTAAAAATATGTACATGAAATTAATAATACATACAGGATTTTATGATTAATCGATTTTATATGATTGTTTACCGATTAACTCATACACGTTCTAATCATACAAACCTTCTCTTATCCTTAAAAGAATCTTAATTTTGTAAAAATACATACATGAAATTAATAATACATATAAGATTTTATGATTAATCAATTTTATATGATTGTTTACCGACTAACTCATACACACTCTAATTATACTCCTAAATCATTATTATTATATATTGTGAAACTTGAACACTCAACTTCTGGAGAAAATGTCACAATTCCACCCTCCTTAATACTCGTAGTCTACATGCACTTTGTTAGTCCATTTTATATGTAACAACTTAATATTTATATTTATGTAATCAAAAACAATTTCCTTATTAAGTATATAAATACATTTGTCTTTTTGAATTGTAAGATTATTTTTCTTCCTTAAATTGCCATTTCTGAATTTTATCACATCAAGACAAATTTTCCCATTGACAATTTTCATGTAGATAAAGTAATGATAATTATCATAGACGCTAAAATATGATGCATACATATATGTGATAGATATATATATGAGAATATTAGTATACTATTTTTTATGTTATAGATTTGTTTTACTTGTATTTTTAAGTTGTATTATATAACATAACAAAACATATTATCTTTCACTTCAAAATCCGACTTAAAATGCAAAACGTGAAACTCTAAATTCGTGCTCCTTATGATCTGTCATATTTATTTTCGTGTAACAGTATACTTTGAGTGTTATATGTTAGATTTTTAACAAAAATCTATTGTGTCATTATAAGCGAGAAAATTATGAAAAACAATCAAATTTTAACATTATTATGATAAGTCGCTCAAATCATCTTTGAACTTCAAAAATCACTATCGTTTCATTCTTGTGCTTTTTTCATATCAATTTTAGTTAGATGGCCTAAATAAAACAGTTATATAACTTGTGATTGCCATTTAGTCACTTATATTTCATAGTACTTCTTAGTTCATATTAAACTTGAACAACTTAATCACTTTTTTTAATCATTTATAAAATAAAAAAATTAACATGAAAAGAAAGGACATTAAAACTTGCATGGATTTAATTACATTTTAGACTAGTAGAATAGTAAGGAAACTATTTTAAATATTAAAACTGTTTATATCAACATATTTTTGTAACAAAAAACACATAATTACTTAACTTTTAAATTTAGGAAGATACATATATGGATTAAAAGTTATGATTGAATTTACTCAATAAAAAGATAAATACAATCTTTTAGTGACACAAGAACCCACAAAGGTTAAAAAAAAAAAGAAACACTCCTTGTTAAACTTAAAGAAGATTAAAGTAAGGATCTTGTGCAACACCAAACTTTGGTGAAGTGAGAAGGAAGGTATTGAAGATACCCCTTTATCATTTTCTAAAACTATATATAAATATTCAATTATTTAATTATAAATATAAATAAAAGTTAAAAAAGGGTCACAAGTTTCAAGATAATAAAAATTCGGATCTTGGGCGAGGATCCATTTTTATAGCCCCGGTAGTCGTTTTTATTGAATGTAGACCAAAGACCCCCTTTTTCTCAAGGTATCTTTATCACCTCCCAATTTTTGTAAAAGAACTTAGGTCCAAGAGCCCAAACTTTTTAAATAGTTATTTAACATTATTGTTGTAATAATAACATAAGTAATACAATATGTTTGGATACTTTGGTTTGTTTAAAATACCATCTAAGGTTGCATTTAATTGAGGTTGTATTTGGTTAATGAAATGAAATGAAACAAGATTTATACATAATAAGTGTTTGTTGTGTATTGTATATTGGTTTGAAATGATATAATATTGTGTTATACTTAAAAATAGTTGAATATGTTGAATGAATGTTAGTTAACATATACACTAGGTAAAGCTATCTTATCTATAAGCTAGCATAGGTGTTTTTCCCATAGTCAAGACAAAAAAAGTTCATGGTAACAACATAGTATATTGTTATTGTCAATAAACGTTGCCCATAAGTTAGTTGGCACAATATAGACTCAAAAGTTTTAAATGTTTGACTTGTAAAGTCATTTACCTTACCTATCATGCTAATGTTCTAAGCTTCTCTACGACTACTTATCGTAAAATGTTAAACACTCTAAGCTAGTCAAACAACGTAATAAAAATCATGTCTGAACATAGATTTAGATAACTCTTTAAATTATCAATCAGTATAAAAGTGTTAAAGTTTGTGAGAGTTGAAAGTCTCACAAACAAGTCGTAAAGAGTTTAATATTCATATTTTTGTTAAAAAGAAAATCAATGTTATGGACCGAAACCATTGTAAGGTATGGGACTTGTCCCACATCGGTTGTATGGGCAATTGATGTGGGATTTATAAGCCAAATAGGTTCCCTCACCCATTAGACTAGTCTTTTGGATTGAGTTCTTCCGTTTGGTTTATAACAATCAAATATCATGAATCACTCTACAAATACTAGTCAACACAAACAATAACTATTTAATTAGAAGACGTATTAAAACAAGACAAAGTAGAAAAAGTGTGGTGTTTGTTTAAATTCTTACAAATGTGATTATTGGTGATTATTAGTGATTGTCCTCCACAAATGAGGTACGCGTTTTAAATACTTGCAAGTAAAGGATTGTGTTATATTTAAGAGTAAAATAGTAGTTGTTATAAAAAATAAATAATATTTTATCAGTTTGCTTAATTTCTCTGTGGACGTCCCTTAGTTATGTGTGTGTATGTTTAAATATGGATTTTACTTCCAAAATCAAATATGTCAAAATTGAATCTGTTTAACTACTTTCAACATAAAATAGAGTTTAACCATTTCTTTTCCAATATCTTGATTAATGGAAATCATTTCAAGATGCATATTCAAGAATTTCCAAAATCATGGTTATCTGTTAGGCGCTATTCCTCTATTTTGACAAGTTAGGTTAAATTAAGTACAAAATTATCACTTTTTAAACCTAATTAGTGCAATTAAGCACATTTTCACTAATATTTTTATCCAAAAATAATCTAGTTGTGATTCCATACATACATGAGCAGTAGTAATTTGGTTGAAAACATACTGTAGGGAAAAACTCACTACATGTCAAAAATGAACATATTAAAATCACATACGTAGATTTACACCCTCCCTTGAAAGAACAAATAATAAATGTTGGTGTTGGCTGAGCATTTGTATTACACATATTTCTTAAAACAACTTTTGTGTGCTTACAAAGTTGTTTTTTCATGACATCACAGTTGGTTTTAGGGTGTACCCCTCTTGTATTACACATATTTCTTAAAACATCTTTGGAAGAAGAGAAAAAGAATCAGCATAAATGGAACAATTTTGTGAATGTACCCCTCTTGTATTTTATTTTACGTTATTTTTTTTTAACTTTTAATACTAGTACTAGTCACTAGTCAAGACACTCATCTTTTGGGTGTGTTGTTTCATTTGTAACTTTCCAAAAAAAATCTTCTAGCTAGTTCATTTCATAAGCACACGAAAGATAAATCAGCATGCATATTTAGTCTTGTAATAAGCAACTTTAACCGCATTAATATGAGATGTGAAATGCAAGGGCATGCGTCAACAAGACGTCACATTACGCCCTTCACATGTCCCCAATCATCAAGGCACGTGCGTGCGTTGGCTTCCCACTTGTTATCCAATGAAAACACTCGCTAATATACCACTCTTAGTTTTTTAAGCCACATATATGGGACAAGTTTAATTTGTTTCATCCTTACAATTTCTAAATCAAACTTATTATTTTGAGCAACGACATCTCATTTATCTTAACTCATGTAGAATATATTTAATGTTGCGTTGAAACTCTTATCATGCAACACGCAAATTCATAAATGGTTATGTTACTCATCTCTAGATATATTTCTGTCCAAAATTATTAAATTCATATTTTCAACTAGTTTTTCCAACAATATATATTATTTCAATTATTTTCTATAAAATTATAAAACGTAAATAAATGTCACATAATCTTGTCTGAAAAAGAAGGAATATATATAGGAATCCCATCGTATAAAGAAGAGAAGCAATCTCCTTGATTACTAAGGGATTCGAAGTGGGAGACCACATACTTAGGTTTCATTTTACTATAGTTTTTCATGTTATACATTTTTAATTTACATATTAAAAATAAATTGTTTGTGCAAAAATATAAAATGGAATCAAGGGTTTGTAAGACCACCTAATCAATGAAGATAGTATTTGATGTATTTCAAGTAATAAGATAGAAGATAAATGTAAGGTCTAGTAGCAGTAGAATCAAAACATACCTTTTCCTTGAAAACAAAAGGAGAAAGATGAATGAGAATCTAATTCCTCCATGAGATTGAGAGAGTAAAATGATGGATCAAAGTTGGTCACTTTCTATAATCAGTCTTCTACAACAAGATTACAAGCCTTACCTTTTCTCAAGATTCTCCTCACAAGACCAACTTTATATTTATACATGTATGTGTATACATACGTATGTATGCATGTATGTATGTACAAACCGAATCAAATACAAAGTGTAATTTCAGTGTGAAGCATAAAAAGTTGTAATGACCAATTACATAATGTTGCGTGACCATTTATTTTAATGAATGAATAGTCACTACTAAAAAACGATCCTAATGTAACATTTTTGAAGCAACCTTTCAAAAAGAGTTGCATTAGCTTAAAGAATATTACATTTACCAATAAAAAAATTATATTATCTAACAAAAAATTGTTTTAGATCTACTGTATTAATTTCATCTAATACAGCCTTTGATAAAAAGTTGCTCTAGGCTAATGCAACAGTTTTAAGACTTAATGTAACTATTTCAAGGCCTAATGCAACATATTGTGATAATTACATTATCTTTTTAGTGAGTATAAACGTCATTTGAATATTGGACGTCATCGAAGGATTATGCATTATGACAGGAAAGCGGTTATCTACATGATAACACAATACCTTTTCACGAAAATTCCTATAATTCTTTACAGACTAATTCAACTTTAGGTTTTGTTTGATCCAAGGAATTAGCATTCATTGTTGTTATTTAATAATGTCTAATCCAACCTTGCATAAATGGTACATTTTTTATAGTTGATACATTGCTCATTGAAGTTTTTGATTTCGACCCCAATTTTTTTTTTATGGAGGAGATAAAGCTTGACCGTGTGATTTGTATGTTCTTTAACTTTGTTTTATATAGTATAGAATTCATTACCAAAAAACTTATTGTTTTCCAGCAGTGATTTTCGAGAGAATATCATTCGAAACGTACTTTAGTGTAGAATTTCTGAAGAGAAAAAACGTTTGTTGGAAAGCCCTCGTGTGAAAACCTTTTTTAGACAGCTTTTTTACAAGAATTCTAACAGATTAGTGAGAAGTTTTTCAACGCTAATTTTCGACAAATTATCGAAAACTTATTTTATATATTTCCTAATAGTTTGTGATAATTTTTCAATAACTTTTTAATTTATAATTTTTACTAATATTAATATTTATATTTATTTTTAAAAATTCAATAAATACTTTTATTTAAAGTTATATTTTCATTTTTGTGACAAATTCCTGACTAAAAATTATTTTTTCTATATTTATTTTTTTAGTTTAGCTACAAACTTCGAATTAAAATTTAAGTTTTCAACTTTATTATTTTGCAACGCGTTTTCAACGAATTATGTTTTTTATATCTATTTTGGCGATAATTATCTGATGGAATTTGATTGTTGATAAAAATTCCAAACAACATAATAAACAAAACTATAATAATTTATTTATTTTTTATTTTTGACAAGTTTCCGACAAAATACCTTTTTGTTTTTAAACTTTTTTAATTAATAATACGTTTGTCAAACAATTGCCCCTAAATTATCAGAAATTTAAATATTTAGCGGTGATATTCTGATAAAAACATTCTGTCTCTGGTTTGACGAAAAGTTGTGGTAAAATTAAGGGACCTAATAATTAGACACCCAAGATTTTAAATCGACACCCGCCTATACGCCGCGTATGGGTCTATACGCGGCGTATAGGTCCCTCCAATCATTGCCAATTAATGCCAAGAATTCCACGTCACATCAGTGACCCTATACTCTGCGTATGGACCCATACGCGGCGTATAGGCTTTTCAGAGACAAAGCTGTAAAGTCAAATCAGTCAGGACTATACGCCGCGTATGGGTCCATACGCGGCGTATAGGCATGGGTCGTATAGGGTGGTACGCATCCCCACCGACACCTATACGCTGCGTATAGGTCTGTACGCAGTGTATAGCTGTCGGTGGGGGTGCGTACCACCCTATACGACCCAGGCCTATACCCATACGCGGCGTATAGCTCCATCTGAAACTCTTGATTTGACTGATTTGACTAAAGCCTATACGTGGCGTATGGACCCATACGCGGCGTATATGCTTTTTTTCGAATTGTAGTGACGCGACTGAAGATTCTTTCGATTATATATAAACGCAACGAATGCGTTCATATTTCATTCATATCGTTCATTTTTCGTTCATTTTTCGTTCATATTTCGTTGTAGAAGATGGAAACTGTTGATATTAACTGAAGAAATTAGCGTTGTGTGGTTCAACATTTTCTTCTGTCAGATAATTACTCGGTAAACATTTGATTCTTATTTCATTAAGTATTTGCATACATATATACATATATTTGAATTGCATACTTAAAAAATCGTTTCAACTAACTCGGGTTCCATCGATGCTAGTCGGTTACGGTAAACTTAAATAAATTTTAAGCTTTTTTATCATAACCGACTAGTATCGTGGAACCCGAGTTAGTTGAAATGGTTATTAAGTAATCAAGACATTTATGTGTACGTAAGTATGTATATAAAAGAAATAAGAGTTATAGTTTTAGAGAAAAATTATTATTTTGAAGAAATAGTTGAACCACAAAACTCTATTTTCTTAAAAAAATCTCATTTGTCTTATAGGGCTGCCAGGGAACGTTTAGCACGGTTGAATTTGAAGTGATCCAAGATTATTCTTTCGTTATGTCGTTTTGGGATAGTAACTATTTGTTTGGTGAATATTCAAGCGTTTCGTACGTGTCAGAAAGTAATCAAGATGATTCGTACGTTCAATCTGGTTACGAATTGCCAGATTTAAACCAACCTTATGTTCCCGATGATGAGATTGAGTTTTGCCGAGAATCAAGTTATGACCCGCAACAAAGTAATATAAACTATCTCTCGAGTGCTGAAAATCAAAACACGAAAATATCGTTTGAAACATGTCAAGAACTTTTATCACTCGATGAGCTAGTTTCTTGGGTTGTTAATAGGGGACGTGATAATGGTTATGTTATTATTACACGAAGATCGAAGAAAAAGGAAGGTCAGGTCGTAAAGGTGTGGCTTATTTGTGATCGTGGTGGTGAATACAAAAGTAAAGCAACAATTAGACGATCTGGTAGCAAAAAAATCGGATGTCCTTTTAAAATAGTGGGGATATATGTCACACCCCCGCTAAAAGCGGAAACACGGGGATGTAACGAGACCGGGATCGTCATAACACATGGTAAGCGATAGAGAGCAATATAAGTAAATGATGACATGCGTGTCATGACGACACCCGACAACAAGGGGACTTGTGTCGTGTTTAGTCAATGTTCACGACAACATAGCCATAAGCAACATGATAATGATAACACATATACACATATGAAGAAAATGTAAATGTTAATTCCCACAACCCGGGAACAAGTTTCAAAAGTTGATAATTGTTGACATGCGATAACATTGTTCAATAAGATTGTTTATCAAAATGAGCTAAGTTCCAAAAATGCATCCTAGGGTCTCCACTGTAACATCCTGTAATTTTCGGTCTTAATTTATTTATATTTATACGTGGCCTCATTAGTAAAGGTTTAATAACAATAATAATAATAATAATAATAATAATAATAATAACAATAATAAATATAATAATAATAATAATAATAATAATAATAATAATAATAAATATAATAATAATAGTAATAATAATAACAATAATAGTAATAATAATACTACTAATAATAATAATAAAAATAATAATAATAATAATAATTACAATAGTGCTAATAATAATAATAACAATAATAATAGTAATAATTAGTGAAAAACCTTTAAAACAAAGTTCAAGGGGTGTTTCTGCCAAATTTCAAACTAAAACTAATATAAATCTTTTTTTTAACCAACACCTAAACTTCAGGGGTGGGAATGTAAATTCCCTTTTTAACCAACGGCTCCGGCCGGAGCTCCGGTCAAGCTCCGGCGAGGCTTCAAAGCCTCACTTCACCGAATTCGACCATTCAAATCGCTCAACATCACTCGGCCTTGCGATTCGAACCCGAGCCCCAAACCAATTTGAATTCCCGCACGTATCACCTTCCAAAAATCAAATCGGGGCTATCTTGAAACGAATCCGGACCAAATCTCAACAAAACTTCTTAAATTAAACCAAATTAATCAATTCCAAACTTAATACGCGGCCTCATCAATCTGCAAATCAATCAAAATCGCAAATATAACAGCTCGAATCTCACAAATTTGGTAAATTTACACGCGTTTTCAAATTGAAAGTGATACGCTCGAAAACAATGAATTGACGCTATATAAAGGGATCTACCAATTCGTTTTGAAGTCCTTAAACTCTCTAAACCTTCAATGCGCGCAGAGTAATCACTCGATCGGAAACCCCCAATTCAAGAACACCCGAAGCTCAACTCGAACTCGAAAACCCTCAAATCCTCCCCAAAACAGGTAATTAAAACCTGTAGTCTACTCGTTTTAGTCCAAGGTTCAAAAGCCCTATGATGATTCGGGTGATTAACACCGAATCGAGGCCCAATTTTGGATCGGATGAACCTAGGGTTCATCAGATTGGGGAAAACCGGGGAGAACTGGTTTAAATGTAAACCAAACCGAGAGTGAACCAAGGCCATGGCCCTGGTTCACTGGTTCCCGCACTACCACTCCTCAGGGGAGACCCGGGTTCGACCCCGGGCAACCCCTCTTTCCTTTTTGTGTTATTTTTCTTTTCTTTTCCCTTTTTCTTTATACCTTATGTCTTATTTTTATTTATTAATTAATTTCTTTTTCCGAAAATTAATTCTGAATAAATCCTAAAATGAATTTATAAAATCAGAATTTATTTAAATTAGTTATTTAATTTGTTTATCAAAGTTTTATTTAAATTCAAAATACATCTTTGATATTTTCTTTAAATTATTTAAAACAATGTTGTGTGGTTATTTATAACATGTGTATGTATATATATATGTATATATATATATACATGTAACTATTAACAAATAATTTAAATAATTTATTTATACATCTATTCTTAACTTACATTGTAAAATATATTCATATGCATACATATATATATACTCATTATACATATACATTGTCAAATAATAAAAATGGTTAAGTACTTACATATATATATTCATATATTCATACATTTATATATTTATTGTAAAATAATACATTGTCAAATAAATGACTATGTACTTACATATATATAATATATATATAATTGTTACTGATCTATCACAATCAATAAAACCTACATAGACCGGTTTAATGTTCGATTAATTTTCCTTTGCGTTAGACAATCGCCTTCGCGCAATAAATCTAATTATCATCATTCCATTAAAACTCAATTCACCTTAATAACACAAACTACATAGATGTTAATCTCTATTTCAATCCATTATAACTAAACATCAAACCAATTATAACGCGTTACCTTATTCTTATTTAGGTGCCTTGTGACGTTTGTGTTGGAAATATTATTCGTGGTTATTCGTATTTCATCTTCAAGCCTTCTTATTATCATGTGAGTTCTTATGCCCCATTTACATATACTTTACACCTTTCGGGGTGGGTGAAACATGTTGGTTATACAAACAAACTTATACACGCTTTGATACTTATTGTGCACGTGCAATTCTTTACATAGTCGTGGTTATTTGAATATGTTAAGTCGTATATGAGATGTGACATACGTGTGCAATCATTAACTATAACTAGCCTGGCGAAAGTCTTAGATCTTTGGGCCTGACAAGCCTATTTGGTGCTAAAGCCGAGGGATTGCCGGCTCCTAGAAGCCGTATGCTTGTGCACTAGGGAACCAAATACACTTAGCTAATCATGCTTATTCATATTATTCAGTCAAGGTTTGATTGTAACTGTGCATGTTCTATATACTTACTATCTTGTGACCATTGACTAGAATTGCCACATTCTCATGAATATACTTATTGTACTTTAAAACCATGAGAACTCACCAACTTGTTAGTTGACTTTATTTTTCAACATGTTTCAGGTAATGTGCAAGCTTAATGTTGATTGAAGAAATGCTAAAGTTTAGGATATGGACCTAGACTTAAATAAATAATTTGGATTCATTTTCTTGTTCATTGTTTTCTTGTAAGACGTGGTTGGTTGTGATGTTTGAAAAACAATTGATTAATGGCATTTATATTTTAACTTAGCGTTATGTGGCTGTGAACAATCTTAACCCTCACACTTCGACGTTTCCGCCGTCATGGTTGGGGTGTGACATCCACTAAGGCAGCACACCTAGATTCCTGGACTTGCATGATCACCTGAAAAGATATGCTTAAAACGGTCAACATAATTGTTGGTGAGCTCGTAGGTTTATGTAATAAAAATGTAAGAGATGCTGTAATATAATAGCGCGTCGGAATACCGTGAATACAGTTATTACACAAGTAAATATCACATGACATGAGCTTTGCAACCAAACCTAGCGACGTACACAAAGAAATGTCGGCATATATTCACCCAAGGGCCCGTTCCTGGCCACTGATGGTACCAACTAGTATACCATCGAACGAGGGTGGGGGTGTCAACCCAGTAGTACTACCAATACCTAACCGTCGGTCCCCACACTGGAATTAAATAGTTGCAAAGATAGAACCACACAGCAGACCCAAGCATGTATCAAATAGTACTTGCAACACAGTATCACGTTGATTCCTTGTATGTAAAATGTATGTAAGTTGTACAGCATAAAAATTGTGTAAGCATACTTTTCCCCCAAGTTGTAAATGATTGAAATATTGTATAAGCGTAAAAAGGGGCCACAAAACTCACTTGTTAGGTGGTAAGTATGTATGATCGATGTATCCCAAATGTTGAATGCAAATAAACAGTCAAACACCTATTGACAGTTATTGTATAGCATTAATGATATGATATATGTATAAGCGCGCAATAATGATGGGTCGGTTCGGGTCGTATCGGATGGGTCGCGTACAACACACACAGACTGACACACGTACTAGATCTTATGTAGATCCAAGTACAAGTCATGTTGCCACTAATGATGTATTTAAGTAAAAGTGTCATTGTTAATCGAAAGAATATTGAATAAGTGTCAATAGTTATAAGTCAATTTAGTCGTTCGTAAAGCGTTAGTTAAATTTGCTCAAAATAGTTTCTGTACCCTTTCTCGCGTTGACTTTAATTTTCGTGGCCAAACAATGGCATTATTGTGTTAGTGTTACCTCGACACCACACAACATACTCACGCCACGCACAAGGGGTCAAACACAACAATTTCAGTCGCATACAAGGCCAGACGCACGACTCAACCTCCATTCGTGCGAATCAACCCTCAATCGTGCGAATCAGCTTCATTCGTACGATTGAGCCTTCATTCGTGTGATTGGCCTTCAGTCGTACCACACAACACCCAATCGCACGACTCAACTTCCATGCGCACGAATCAACCTTCAATCGTGCGAATTAGCTACTTTCGTACGACTGAACCTTCATTCGTGCGATTGGACCCCAGTCGTGCGAATCACATTCATTCGCACACATTCAGTCGGTCACCTGACTCAATCGCACACAAAACACTCAATCGCATGACTCATTCGCATACACTCAATCGCACGCATGACTCAATCGCACACAGACACTCAGTCGCACAACTCAGTCGCACGACATGCCCAGTCGCACAACTCAGTCGCGCGATTGACTCAGACGCATGATCCAGTCGCACGACCCACTCAGTCGCACGGCTCAATCGCATAGATGACCCAGTCGCCTGATCTGCAGAATCGCGACTGTGGTCGGGATGAGCAGCCCCCGAGCTGCTCTAAACACGGGTTTTACACCACAAGGACCTCCAGAAACACTCAACAAACATACACAAGCATAAAACACAAGCAAAGAGACCTCACACGCACCCATACGACCTTGTGTGTTCGGGTTGAACCCGAACACCCGAAACCCTAGATTGGACAGCCGTGAAAAGGCTCAAAAATGGACAACCAAAGACAACTACCTGCTAAGGAGGGGGTAGTCTATGCTGTAGACGGTGTCAAGACGAAGAAAACGAGACCTCTCGGGTCGGATTTGGTGCTAAAATGGAGATTTAGTGTGTGAAGAGGAGATGAAGATGAAGAAGATGGTGATAATGAAGATTAGGGCTGGAATATGGGTATTTATACCCAGCCCAAGTTTCCAAAATTACAAGTTTAGTCCCTGCACTTAACCCCCGAGTTTTCTCAAATTTTGTTCGGTTGAAAAACGACTTCGTTAGGTTTTTATATTAATTGTAAAAGTTCATTTTATGTTGTCATGACTTAAGAAATGATTATATTAAAACATTTATTATATTTATAAAATGATATATTTAACGTTTTCAAAAATGGAAGTTTTAATGGTCTTTTTAAGGTTCACACACGATTTTAAACGAATGCACACACAACGATAACATTGCACACATGATATCCACATAATGAGTCAAATAATGATGAGGAATGACCAAATATAGAATAGATGACGGACAAACACGTCAATTGACGGATGTCACAGTATCCCCCAGTTGAGAGAATTTCTTCCCGAAATTCAGCTGGAGTTAGGTCCAAGAGTGTCATCCTCGAAAAGATGTGGATATTTGAGTTTCATCTGATCTTCACGTTCCCATGTAAACTCTGGCCCTCGTTTTGAATTCCATCTTACGCGAACAATAGGTATCCTACTGCGCTTCAGTTGCTTGACCTTTCGGTCCATGATCTCAATGGGTTCTTCAACAAAATGAAGCTTGTCATCAATCTTGATTTCCTCGATTGGCACGTGAAGGGATTCATCGGCCAAACATTTCTTGAGGTTTGACACGTGAAAAGTATCATGCACACCGCTAAGCTCTTGTGGCAACCTCAACCGGTAAGCCACTTGACCGATCCTTTCAGTGATCTCAAATGGTCCAACGTATCTTGGGGCTAACTTGCCTTTCTTTCCGAATCGAACGACTCCCTTCCAAGGGGAAACTTTGAGTAACACACGATCCCCAACATTGAATTCCAGAGGCTTCCGACGATTGTCGGCATAGCTCTTTTGGCGATCTCGCGCGGCTTTGAGTCGATCTTTGATTTGGAAAATCTTGTCTGTTGTCTCTTGGATGATCTCTGGGCCTGTCAGCTGACCTTCACCAATTTTGGCCTAACAAACGGGAGATCTGCATTTCCTTCCATACAACGCTTCAAATGGAGCACATCCAATGCTTGTATGGTAGCTGTTGTTGTAGGAGAACTCAATCAACGGCAGATGAGCATCCCAACTACCACCAAAATCGATTACACACGCTCTCAACAGGTCTTCTAGTGTCTGTATAGTGTGTTCACTTTGGCCATCTGTTTGAGGGTGATAGGCTGTACTCATGTCTAACCGAGTACCCATCGCTTTCTGTAGCATCTGCCAAAAACGTGAAGTGAATCTGCTGTCTCGGTCAGATATGATTGACACCGGCACCCCGTGCCGTGTCACGACCTCTTTGATGTACAATCTTGCCAACTTATCCATCTTGTAATCTTCTCGGATAGGCAAGAAATGTGCGGACTTCGTCATTCGATCGATAATGACCCATATCGAGTCGTGACCGCTGTTTGTTCTAGGGAGTTTGGTAATGAAATCCATAGCTATGTTCTCCCATTTCCACTCGGGAACTTCAGGTTGCTGTAGTAATCCCGATGGCTTTTGATGTTCAGCTTTGACTTTCGAACACGTCAAACATCGACTGACGTATAAGGCAATGTCTTTCTTCATGCCTGGCCACCAGTACAGATCCTTAAGATCATGATACATCTTGTCTGCACAAGGATGAATAGAATATCGCGTCTTGTGGGCTTCATCCATGACTAAGGTTCGAACACCTCCCCATTTGGGTACCCATATGCGATCCATGAAGTACTGAATGCCGTCATCCTTGCGAATCATCTGTTTATCTAACCCCCGGAATTCTTCTCCCGCAAGGTTTTCTTCTTTCAATGCCTCACTTTGTGCAATCTGAATCTGAGCTTTCAAGTTGGTTTGAATGGTCAATCCCAACGCTCGTGCACGCAGTGGTTTCACACGTTCTTTTCGGCTTAAGGCATCAGCCACCACGTTAGCTTTCCCGGATGGTACCGGATTCACAATCGTAGTCGCTAAGAAGCTCTACCCATCGTCGTTGGCGCATGTTGAGTTCCTTCTGATCCAGAATATGTTGAAGGCTCTTATGATCGGTGAAGATGATTGCATTTGGTGCCATACAAGTAATGCCTCCAAATTTTGAGTGCAAATACTACAGCGCCCAGCTCAAGATCATGAGTGGTGTAGTTCTTTTCGTGCACTTTAAGTTGTCGCGAAGCGTAGGCAATCACCTTGTCCTTCTGCATCAATACAATCCCAATCCTTGATGGACGCATCGCAGTAGACCACAAAATCATCTGTTCCGTCTGGGAGAGACAGTATCGGCGCGTTTGCACAACTTCTCTTTCAACGTTTGGAACGCTTGCTCTGTGGCATATCCCCAGTCAAACTTCTTGTCCTTCTGAGTAAGCAGGGTCAACGGTTGCGCAATCTTTGAGAAATTCGCGATGAAGCGACGATAATAACCGGCCAATCCTAAGAATTGTCGTATCTCTGATGGTGTCTGGGGCGTATCCCACTTCTTCACCGCTTCGATTTTGCCGGGATCTACGTGAATCCCGTCTTCATTGACCACATGACCCAAAAATTACCTCCCGCAACCAAAACTCACACTTTGAGAACTTGGCGAAAAGTTTCTCTTCGCGTAGCAGCTCCAGAATAGCCCGAAGATGTTCTACATGATCCTCCTTTGATCGGGAGTAGATAAGTATATCGTCTATGAAGACAATCACGAACTTATCCAAGTAAGGTTTGCACACCGATTCATCAGATCCATGAACACAGCTGGGTGCGTTAGTCAACCCGAACGGCATGACCAAGAACTCATAGTGCCCATAACGAGTCCTGAACGCAGTCTTCGGTATGTCGTCCTCAAAAACCTTAGCTGATGATAACCGGAACGTAGATCGATCTTTTGAAAAATACGAAGCTCCTTGCAGCTGATCAAATAAATCGTCGATCCTGGGGAGAGGATATCGGTTCTTCACCGTTAACTTGTTCAATTCACGGTAATCAATGCACATACGGAACGATCCATCCTTCTTCTTGACAAATAGTACCGGTGCTCCCCACGGTGAATGACTCGGTCGAATAAAACCTTTTTCCAGTAGTTCCTGTAACTGGACTAGACAACTCTTGCATCTCGGATGGCGTAGTCGATATGGCGTTTTCGCTACCGGGTGTAGCTCCAGGAACCAACTCTATACGGAATTCCAACCTGTCGTGGAGGAGGTAAACCAGACAAGTCATCTGGAAATACTTCTGGGTAATCCCGTACTACTGGAATATCCACCAGTTTCCTTTCCTCGTCTTTTTTTCAACCACATGAGCCAGAAAGCGTAGCACTGCTTTCGTAAACTCTGGCGTGCTTTCATGCAGGAAATAAACTTTAAGCTCTTACCCGGTCGTTCTCCCTGAACCTTGAGTACTTCCCCCTTGCATAGGGATACGTACTACTTTGTCTCGACAGACAATCTCTGCTCCATTCTGCGACAACCAATCCATACCCACAATCACATCGAAGCTCCCTAATTCGAAGGGTATCAAAATCTATCCAAAGGTATGATCCTCCAGCGTCAACGAACACTTCCTAATAATCTCATCGGCCTGAGCACCTTACCATTGGCCATTTCTACAGAGTAGCTAGTTTCTAGCCTACTAGGAACTCAAATCAAGCAATTGCACAAAACTCGGAAGAAATAAAAACTATGTCTGCTCCAGTATCAAATAATATAGATGCGAAGTGATGATTGAGTAAGTGCGTACCCGTGACAACATTCGGGTCTTGACGAGCATCATTAGCTCCAATGACGAATGCACGTCCCCGAGCTGCATTCCCCCTGAGTAGCCGGGCCTTGATTCCCAGCGATAGCCACAACTGCTGCTGGTTGTTCCCCTGTTTGACCCGGTGCCCGATTCAGCCTGGGGCACATATTCCTGTAGTGATCGGGGCTCCCACATTCAAGCAAGCCCTTGCATTCCCGGCGGGGTTAACCGCGTTGACGGGTGCTACAAGATTCGGTGCCGTTCTGCAATCTCTTGCCATATGACCCGGGCGCTTACAGTTAGCGCACACCCGGCACTGCGTCCCTGGGGGATGATGATAATTGCACCTGTCACATTTGGGGTGCGGCCCCCACATACTCTCTTCTGGCCTGAGACACGGTCACAAAAATTCCTGGTCGGCTTAGACCTCTTCTCAAACCTTCCGGCACTCGACCGGCTCGACTCCCCAACATCCTTCCTCTTCTCGGCCCCTCGGCCCAAAACCCCTGTTCTAACCATCTCATCAGTCAGAGCGCCAGCTTTCAGAATTGCGCTCTGAATAGTAGGAGGAGCGGCTGCTGTGACCATAGCTCTAATTTGAGCGCGAGTCCCAAATGTACCTTTCGATCCTCTTTGATTCCGGCGTAACCAGATGCGGAACCAACCTTGCCAGCTCATGAAAACGATCAGTATAAGCTGCATGCCTGCCCCACCATAGCATGATTCCAGAACTCATGCTCCAACTTCTGCATCTCGTTGAGAGGGCAGTATTCCTCGGTGATTAGGCTTTTGAACTCGTCCCACGACATTTGCATCGCAGGGACTCTCTCCTCGAGCTTGAATCTGAGTGTTCCACCAGGTTAGGGCTTTACCCTGTAGAGAACAATGTAGCATACTTGATCCTCTGGCTGTCGAGGCACTCACTGATGTCGATCACTGCCTCCATCTTTTCCAACCACCTGGTTAGGGCTATCGCCCCACCTTTCCCATCGAATTCCCTTGGCTTACAAGCCACAAACTCCTTGTACGAGCATCCCCGACGAGCATTAACCACTCCAGTTTCGATACCGGCAGTACCACCATTTCCGGTTTCCTGGTTGCTCTCGTTTCCAGTCGGGTTCCCGTTTCCCGTTTCAGTTTCTATCCCACCTTGGGCTCCATCATCGTTGCCACCATCCCCGTGAGGGTGGTGTTGTTGAAGTGCGTCGCTCACTTGGGCCACGATAGTAGGAATCAGTGCGGCCAATTGCTGAGCGATCAGGGCTGCCATGTCGGCGTTCCCTGTTCCTTGACTGTTACTGGCAGGAGCATCGTTTGCTCTTGGTGCTCTGCCTCTGCCTCGGCCTCTGCCCTTGGGGCTTCACTCCCGCCACTACTGCTACGGGTCTCTTCGAGGCGGCATGTTCTAATCATAAAAGAGGTAACATATCAGCTTTAGTCACCATAAGATACAAATGTATTCCACTTATCAAATTCCAATGTTCATGTTCCGGTCAGCCAGACCACCATGCAGCCCATTTCAAGCATATTCTCGGTATACCGGTGATGTTATATATAGGGTTCCCCGCAGCGTTCCCACCACACCCACGATGTACCGAGAATGATGCCTGATCCGGTTACATGACATCCGACTTTCCTTTACATCATATCCATAATAATCCATCATACAATTGTAAGTCCATGTATACAATCACGTTTAGTCTAGCGGAGGTTGTCTATTTCCTCATCCTTCGAGGTTTCAGACATATACCTCCTCAGAGTTAATCTCAATGTCCAAGGTCAAGCGCAATATATGATCTGTGATGATCTCTTCGGGTTTAATACCCGGATCTGATATACTAACTCGGCGCGCAGAGGGAACGGAAGATCCAATAGAAGCATCCCCATAAAGAGTGAGCACAAGGGCTCTCTCATAGGGTAGAAAGATCACATAACAAATAGATGAGCAAATCAAGCAGCGAGGAACACATACACGAGATATAATATGCATACAGAGTCCTAGCATGCAAATCTACATGAAGGTTCCTAGGTTATAGTCTAGGTCAAGCGTATTGCCTAATTCTCTATAACCAATGGCTCTGATACCAATCTGTCACACCCCCGCTAAAAGCGGAAACACGGGGATGTAACGAGACCGGGATCGTCATAACACATGGTAAGCGATAGAGAACAATATAAGTAAATGATGACATGCGTGTCATGACGACACCCGACAACAAGGGGACTTGTGTCGTGTTTAGTCAATGTTCACGACAACATAGCCATAAGCAACATGATAATGATAACATATACACATATGATGAAAATGTAAATGTTAATTCCCACAACCCGGGAACAAGTTTCAAAGTTGATAATTGTTTACATGCGATAACATTGTTCAAAAGATTGTTTATCAAAATGAGCTAAGTCCCAAAAATGCATCCTAGGGTCTCCACTAAGGCAGCACACCTAGATTCCTGGACTTGCATGATCACCTGAAAAGATATGCTTAAAACGGTCAACATAATTGTTGGTGAGCTCGTAGGTTTATGTAATAAAAATGTAAGAGATGCTGTAATATAATAGCGCGTCGGAATACCGTGAATACAGTTATTACACAAGTAAATATCACATGACATGAGCTTTGCAACCAAACCTAGCGACGTACACAAAGAAATTGTCGGCATATATTCACCCAAGGGCCCGTTCCTGGCCACTGATGGTACCAACTAGTATACCATCGAACGAGGGTGGGGGTGTCAACCCAGTAGTACTACCAATACCTAACCGTCGGTTCCCACACTGGAATTAAATAGTTGCAAAGATAGAACCACACAGCAGACCCAAGCATGTATCAAATAGTACTTGCAACACAGTATCACGTTGATTCCTTGTATGTAAAATGTATGTAAGTTGTACAGCATAAAAATTGTGTAAGCATACTTTTCCCCCAATTTGTAAATGATTGAAATATTGTATAAGCGTAAAAGGGGCCACGAAACTCACTTGTTAGGTAAGTATGTATGATCGATGTATCCCAAATGTTGAATGCAAATAAACAGTCAAACACCTATTGACAGTTATTGTATAGCATTAATGATATGATATATGTATAAGCGCGCAATAATGATGGGTCGGTTCGGGTCGTATCGGATGGGTCGCGTACAACACACACAGACTGACACACGTACTAGATCTTATGTAGATCCAAGTACAAGACATTGTTGCCACTAATGATGATATTTAAGTAAAGTATCGTTGTTAATCGAAAGAATTGAATAAGTGTCAATAGTTATAAGTCATTTAGTCGTTCGTAAAGCGTTAGTTAATTTGCTCAAAATAGTTTCTGTGCCCTTTCTCGCGTTGACTTTAATTTTTGTGGCCAAAAAATGGCATTATTGTGTTAGTGTTACCTCGACACCACACGACATACTCACGCCACGCACAAGGGGTCAAACACAACAATTTCAGTCGCATACAAGGCCAGACGCACGACTCAACCTCCATTCGTGCGAATCAACCCTCAATCGTGCGAATCAGCTTCATTCGTACGATTGAGCCTTCATTCGTATGATTGGCCTTCAGTCGTACCACACAACACCCAATCGCACGACTCAACTTCCATGCGCACGAATCAACCTTCAATCGTGCGAATTAGCTACTTTCGTACGACTGAACCTTCATTCGTGCGATTGGACCCCAGTCGTGCGAATCACATTCATTCGCACACATTCAGTCGGTCACCTGACTCAATCGCACACAAACACTCAATCGCATGACTCATTCGCATACACTCATCGCACGCATGACTCAATCGCACACAGACACTCAGTCGCACAACTCAGTCGCACGACATGCCTAGTCGCACAACTCAGTCGCGCGATTGACTCAGACGCATGATCCAGTCGCACGACCCACTCAGTCGCACGGCTCAATCGCATAGATGACCCAGTCGCCTGATCTGCAGAATCGCGACTGTGGTCGGGATGAGCAGCCCCCGAGCTGCTCTAAACACGGGTTTTACACCACAAGGACCTCCAGAAACACTCAACAAACATACACAAGCATAAAACACAAGCAAAGAGACCTCACACGCACCCATACGACCTTGTGTGTTCGGGTTGAACCCGAACACCCGAAACCCTAGTTTGGACAGCCGTGAAAAGGCTCAAAATGGACAACCAAAGGCAACTACCTGCTAAGGAGGGGTAGTCTATGCTGTAGACGGTGTCAAGACGAAGAAAACGAGACCTCTCGGGTCGGATTTGGTGCTAAAATGGAGATTTAGTGTGTGAAGAGGAGATGAAGATGAAGAAGATGGTGATAATGAAGATTAGGGCTGGAATATGGGTATTTATACCCAGCCCAAGTTTCCAAAATTACAAGTTTAGTCCCTGCACTTAACCCCCGAGTTTTCCCAAATTTTGTTCGGTTGAAAAACGACTTCGTTAGGTTTTTTATATTAATTGTAAAAGTTCATTTTATGTTGTCATGACTTAAGAAATGGTTATATTAAAACATTATTATATTTATAAAATGATATATTTAACGTTTTCAAAAATGGAAGTTTTAAGGTCTTTTTAAGGTTCACACACGATTTTAAACGAATGCACACACAACGATAATATTGCACACATGATATCCACATAATGAGTCAAATAATGATGAGGAATGACCAAATATAGAATAGATGACGGACAAACACGTCAATTGACGGACCTTAAAGTGACGGATGTCACAATAACGACAACAAACGTCGTTCGTGAAATTAAGTGAGAAATGACGAACATAACCATGACCGCTCACATAGGAGGGGCATCCATTTGTAAGAAGGTTTTCTCAAACGATTCATTTGGTGGAACAACTTACCGATCAGAACATGGAGCCTCGTAACATCTTATCACTTTGAAAAAGCAAAATCCAAATAACGCATCCATAACCAGAGACTTATACCAACGCTCAAATATAAGATAAGATGAAAAGAAAGTCGGTGAAACACCATGCATTTTAGAAAACTTTTATCTTCTAAAAGGTATGTTTATTACACCCGAGAAGATCCCGATCAAATACCGTAGAAGATATATTTTTTGTCATCCAAAATCATACGATACTTGGCGTGCATTTCCGCACGTGCTGATGATAGACGCGACGTATAAACAAACATGTACAAACTTCCGTTTGTTCAGATTGTTGGTGTGACCTCGACACACAAGACATTTTTGTTGCTCATGCATTTATTAGTAAAGAACGAGAAGATAATTTGAGTGGGTGCTTAATAGATTGAAAGATACGTTAAACAGGTGTATGAGCCGCGAGTCATAATAACAGACAGATCTTGCTTTAATGAACGCATGTGTAAAGTATTTCCAAATGCTTCAAAGTGTTTATGCAGGTGGCATATTAATGAGATATCGCGAAACATTGTAAAGCAAGTTTTCCGAAAGATGACTGGCGAAAGTTTAAATATACATGGGCACGTTTGTGTGAGTCTCCACGACGGAGATTTACGAGTATAACTATAACCTTCTTTACGAACAACTAGTTGAAGCGAAGCGAGAAAGTAAGTTTTTCATTACATACATACATACATACAATACTATTAAATATAACAGTTAATTTGATTTTTTAATATATTTTCAGGAGTATTGTCATATATAAACAAAAACTGGTTAGAGATTACAAGAAAATGTTTGTATCAGCCTGGACTAACTCAAACCGCAATTTTGGTCAACACACAACAAACAGAGTCGAGAGTCAACATGCAAATTTAAAGAGATATCTTAAATCAACAATAGCTCACTGGATAGACTTGTGGAGTTTGTTGATCAATTGGTGAACGCACAAGAGGTAAATTTAAAAGAAAGTTTTGAGACAAGCAAAATTAAAACTATGACTCATCATAATCTCCGTTGTTTGATTACCTACGAGGCAAAGTGTCACACAAAGCTCTTGATTTATTAGTTGCCGAAAACACTAATTGCATGTGATGCGCTCAGCAAATGCAACGTGTGGTTGTCAGCTTTTCACTAGTTGTGGGTTGCCTTGTGCTTGTCGGCTGGAAAAATATGAACATTCTGGTAATAGTCGTTCCATATTTATCATTTTTTTGTTACAGTAATGATTTTATATAGATTTATAATTAATAATGCAGGCACTAAAATCCCATTAGATGCAATTGACGTGTTTTGGACGAAGCTTGATACAATTAAACCATCATTTATGGAGAATGAAGAAGTCGATTTGAAAAAGAATGGAATGGGTGAAACAACAAATAATGTCACAACCCGCTCCTGTAAAATTTAGTTTGGTGGAAAAAATAAAAAAAATTGTGTATCCATGGAAGAACAACAAAAAACCGCCTGTTATTCAAACAGATATTCGTGGTCGTCCAACGTTAAAGGTTCAACAGCAAAAGCTAGACACTCAACATAGTACGTGTGACATACCAAGACATAGCTCATATACCGAAAGAACAACTTCAGCAGTAAAGGGAAAGAAGCCTGTCATACAACGTAGTCGTTCCACATCGTCTAAGGTGTCACAAAGTACCAATGACTTTTCATCGATTGTCGGAGATCAGCAATTACACAATATAAACAGGTTAAGAATTGGATTCCTTCAATCTTTCATCAGTATATTTCACGTATATAAGATGTTCGACCCGATGGTAATTGTGGTTTTCGATCTATAGCTTTGGGGTTGGGGTTTAATGAAAATAATGGATGTATGTGCGTCAACAACTTTTAGAGGAGTTGGACACACATGAATTTAGTTACAGATAAGTTTTCGATACTTTGTACGCCGGACAGTATAATGAATTGCGTCACACAATAGATTGGCAACGTGTGGAACCTGCGCCAGAAGAACATTGGATGATAATGCCGTATACGGGAATCGTAATTGCTCAAAGGTTTGGTGTTATTCTTCATCTATTAAGCAATAACGGTTGTCAGATATTTTTCCCCTTATGGGCTGATCCGAACAGTATGATGCCTCATCATGTCGTTTCGATTGTTCATGTCAACAATAATCATTTCGTCCACGTTAAATTAGAAGGAGATTATCCGGTGCCTACGTTAAGTAATCTTTGGCTTCTTACCGAAACGTACGTGCTGCAGAATGGGAGATTGTGTATAGGAGTCGTATCTCGGCATACAATACAATAATAGAAGCTAACCGAGTCCACCAACTTATATAATTTATTTAAAAAAAAAATTACTATACGCCGCGTATGGACCCATACGCGGCGTATAGGTCCAACCGGCCCCATTAAAGGGACATCTTCTCAGAACCGCTCACCCCACCAAACATTTTCAAACTCAAAAACTCTCTCGTATAGATCGATACTACACGTATTGTTCGGTGATTTCTCTACATTCACTACTTCAGGTATGTATTCTTGTTCTTATACCTTTGTTATGTCAATCATACGCTTATTTAAACGTTAAACGGATGTTAAATACCTGCTGAAATGGATCTGCAAAACTGACGTTGAGGAACTATACGCGGTGTATAGCCCTATACGCGTATAGTTTTCATAGGTTGAAGACAACCTGTTGGCCATACGACACCCACTCCCATACGTGGGTACCTATACGCGCGTATAGGTCTATACGCGGCGTATAGGTGGCCATACGACACCCACCTTGCTATACGCAGCAACCCTATACGCGGCGTATAGGGCTATACGCGGCGTATAGGTACCCTAAATGCATTTTTAAAAATTTTTCGTTTTCTTTTGCAGATATGTCTTCCGATTCTGACGTCGAGGTTGAGGTTGATTTATTGCCACTCATCCATGGCTACTTTGAGCACGGTAGTATTGAGCACGCAAAGTGCTCAAAATTCATTCGTATGAAGATCGGTCATCAAAAGGCTGTGGATTGGGAGGTGATGACCGAGCTTGGGGGAGCGCGATAGGCTCGCTGGGATTATTGGAGATGGTACGCCATGGAGTCGATTATTCGAGTTTGTTCTTACCTTCGTACCGAGAGAGCTTACGGTGGATTTTTTTACCGATCCACCTTATTTATGTTCGTCCTGATGAGATGGTGGAGGACGATGAGCGATCTGAGATTTCGTTCCGACTATGTGGACGATTTCATCAGATGTCGATTGAGGAGTTTGCCATTGTCTCGGGACTTTATCATGAGCCGGAGACCGTTACCCCTCTATTTACAGAGGGAATTACTGAGATGGAGGAGAACCGATTGAGAGATTGGTGGCCTCAAATTGCCGACGGTCCGTTTCAGAGGACTAAGGGCAGGGTCACTGGTATTAGAGATCCTCTTATCCGTTATTTGCATCGGATGATCGCCACATCCATCACGGCACGTGGCAAGAGTCGGGAGTGGTGTACCATTCCCGACTTATTTTACCTTTATTGTTTGATTACGGGGACGAGGTGCAACCTGGCAAGATGTTTAGCTGAGTATTATGCTTCATATTATCATCGCCAGGAGCGAGGAGTCGTGTATGGCGGCGCGTACATTACGATGATTGCGCGTTGTCTTGGTTATTTTCCTGCCCATACTGCTGACGTATCCCCTCCGATCGAGCCGGAGAGATTAGATCGTCGTACATTATACGGCATGCGTATTATACGCCAGTTTCCGGGTGGCATACGGTTCTCTCTTCGACCCGGTGAGATCTGGCATCCTGTACCTGTTCAGCAGGTCGGCGATGACCATCCACAGCAGCAGCAGCAAGAGCATATTCCGCATTTTCAGCCGCCGCACGACCACGCCTCCTCAGCCACAGTTCCCTCGGCATATTTATAGAGATGTGAGGGTGCCTGCACGTATTGAGACATTTATGCAGGAGATTACCACGAGATTACGGGATCAGGGTCGTCGCCTCGATCGAGTTGAGGATCTTATGGATTGGCACGTTCAGCTTGAGATTGCACGAGCCCGTGCTGCTGGTATTGATCCTCCAGACTTGCCACCGCCTCGACATTACCCAGATTCACCGTAGTTTTATTTTGTATTGTACTTTTATTTTGTTATGTATTTAAAAATTTCGTTATTTAATGTACTTCGTTATTTAATGTTTGTTATGTTTTATATGTTTTATTTGTTAACGAAGATTAAAAATTATCGATTAATATGTTAGAAAATATAACTTATACGCAAATAGTCAACCAAATTTAACGTACAAATTAAAGACGACAAAAATAACCCATACGCAATATACTCATTCACAAATACATAGAAATATTGCAAAAAAAATGGTTTGACCCAATACGTCGCGTATGGACCCATACGCGGCGTATAGCCTCCTGTGACACGCGTCTTGTCAGTGTCTTGTCAGAATATACCCTATACGCCTCGTATGGGTCCATACGCGGCGTATAGGGAATATTTCGCAACCCTATACGCCGCCTATGGACCCATACGAGGCGTATAGGGTCAAAGGGGTGTTGATTTAAAATTCGGGGGTGTCCAAATAAAATGACCCAAAATTAAAGGAGAGGGTTTACCAAAATATCTTTCTGCAAATTTCCAATGAATTTCAGAGTTAAAAAAACAAAATTTTATCACAACTTCCCATCAAACTAGCAACAAAAGGATTTTTCGCTAAAAGTTTTAAATCTTCAGACAAATTACCGATGATTGTATAACAAATGAATTATTAATTTATAAATTAATTTCGAAAAATTATTTTGTTGAAAAGATCTAAAATCTAAAAGAATAAATAAAATAAATTATTTTGGTTATTATGTCACTAAAAAAATATTATGATCATTAAAAGATAGTAGCAATAAATATAAAAATGTTTAGTCGAAAATTTGATAGAAATTCCGACAGAAAGCAATTTAATTAAATTGTTTATTACTTTTAAGTATGTTTTTTCCTCGCATGTACCTAATACCTCATGTTAAGCTTGTAAAATAATCACAAAATAGTTTACAAGTTTCATATATATTTTATCCTCACTTGTTTGATATTACATATTTGAAGTTATTAAAAAGTTTTTAAAATATTTGAAGTTATTAAAAAGTTCCATTACAATGAAATAATACTGACATTTAAGTGGATTTTGTTATTAAATAACATGAATAACTTTAGTAATAAAAAACCTTAATTATTACCGAGTGAAATATAAAAACTATCATATAAATATGAAAAAGATATATCGTAAAGCTATTGTATAAATATATAAATTTTACTATTCTCTCCAAAGAATGAAAGAATCATACCGTAACCTAATAACTATGTTCTTGAAAAATAACAAAATAAAAGGTGATATGTACAACATACAATGCATAAGTTACAAAATGGCATAGCGTGTGAGAATATTTTGCTTTTTGTAAAATAAAAAAAGTGTTTGTAACGTGTATGCATATGATATGGAGGCAAAGATTCTATAGGTGTGGTGACACGTGTCACACGTGATATCTTCTTCCCTACTAACCCCCACCCCCTGAATATCCCTTTTGTCTGCTTCATCTTCTAACTCAAATATTCCATTCTATTTTTTATTTTTTTCATTTTTTCTACAACAAAATCACTTGCCATTTTTTTATTTCATTATTTATATGAATATATATATATATATATATATATATATATATATATATATATATATATATATATAAATCAAATATACATAAAACCTTAGTAGGGAAGTGTTTGTAAACAAGATTGTAAATATGAGAAAGTCATGGTGATTTTTCATTGCTAGTTAATTAGTTTAGTTTTGTTCCCTAAGGTTTGATGAAAATAACCATTTTCCTCTAAAAAATTAAAAACATCAATTTACCTCCAAATGTTTCATAAGTTATTTCAATTCAATCCAAAAATTTCATAAATTGTTTCAACTTGAATCCAAAAAATAAAACTTTTGAACTGGAATTGAAACAAATGATAAAACTATTGGATTGAAATTGATGTTTTTAAACTTTTGGAGAAAAATAGTTACTTTTGTTAAACATTAGGGAGCAAAATTAAAATTAATTTTTTTTTCTATTTTGAACAGCTTAATTGAATCATCGGCGGACCATTGGATCAACCGATCATTTCTATTACCCAGTTACAAAACCTGAGACCACCTTAATAAGAAACTCACATTAGATGAGAAAACCCCCTGTCCCACTTGACCCTCTTTTTATTAATGTTCCAATTAGGATTTGAATCTAAAACCTCTACCTATTTTATGAGATCTTAGAATAACTCACCCTAACCATTTGACCTAAGAATTACTAGTATAAATAAGTATTAGATGTATTAGTTTGATCACAATAGTTAACTTCCTAAACAAACAAAAAAACTCTCAATGCCACAATATTTGAACAGTACATTGTCTTAGACACTTTTTGTGTCTTAGTACATTCTTCTCAAATCCTTAAAATTTCCTATTCACTCAAACCTAGGTTTTCTTATTCATATTGGTCTTCAACTCCACTAAATTCATATTTTGTTTAATTATTTTAAAAGTTTTCATGCATTAATTTTTAAATTATGTTTTTTGGTAAATTAATTTTCTCTTGTTTGTAAACTTTCATTAATTAACAAAAGAAGATTTTATGCTAAATATTTTATGTATTTATTTTTTAAAATTTGTTTTAGAAGACTTTTTTTTTAAGAATTACTGGTTTGAAACTAATTTCTAGCCCGAACCAACCCACACCAATTTTTTACCTTCCTCAAACTATATCAGAACAAAACCGGTTTCCATCTCGAACCGACCAAAACACAAACCGATTTAGGACCGAACCCGTTCATCGGGACAAACTAATTTTGTGTAGTTCATGTAACTACCAATATATGGGCTAATAGATGGGCCTAAAGTAGCTATGATAAAGAGCAAAACATGCGTACTGTTAAAGTAGGTCCAACTACCGATTTAATAAATTTATTTTTAATAAAAAATTGGTATCAAAATTGTATTTTCAAACGACAAATTGAAAAGATTTAGGTAAGATTCTATTCTTTCTTTATCCAACCACTAATATTTTTTTATTTGAATTTTATGCTATTATCAAGTTGATGAGAAAGAATTTTTGGAATCAAATAGAACTAAAAGGTTATCTTTATTTTGCATTATCGGAAATATTCTTTTAATTGCTTTTAAAAACATAATGAGGGTACATTTACGGATGTCATGTCTATTTAAGAGTAGAATCAAATTAGCCGGTATCGATACGCTGTTGAGATGACATAATCTGGTTTTATAGTGTCATATTCGGTAATTTATCAGGTACTTTAATACATATTCTTAATCCTATGGACCATGTCAAGCTGATCAAGTCATTCATGACGGGAATCTTCAGCGGTACGATTGTCAAACTATTGGTATTTTGGAAGCTTGCGTTATGTGAACGTTTATTCTAACAAAAAGTGATTATGTCGATGCTTTGTATCTTTTTGAGCACTTGTATGGGTTCGTATTCGAGACCATGAACTTTGAGTTTTTGAATACGCTCACTGATTGCAAAATCTATTGGAAACAATATTTACTTTTATCTTAATTCTTAAAATAAATTTATCAATGCTACCATGTATTACATAAAAGCTATAATATCATATGAAAGGTGGACTTACGAGTGAGAAAAGAAGACAAAAGAAACCAGAGAAATCCAAGAATTGACATATGAATACAAATACAAATAATTATACGAATGTTTGGTCTCATCATGAGTATCACATTCAATCCAAAACAAACTTCCAAACTTAGCACCCCTAAATTTCTAGTTTCAAATAAGTTCAATCGACCCCGTCCATATAAATTGTATATCGACTTCAAAGAAGTGTACGACATGAAAATCGAAATCTAAATCTTATAGTTAGTATAATTTTGCTTAAGAGTGAGTTTATATAGTTTTATACCCTAAACCCTAAAATATATAATATAGTGCTTAAATTTTTTTGATGAGAATTCAACTCAAACTAAGCCAAAATAAATAGCATGTATCATAGAATAGAGCTATTTCATAGAGGAATGAATGATTGATTCAATCAATGAATGATAGAATTTCAATCATAAAAGCAAATAGAAGATGCAAATGGGGTTGTAGTATCAAGTTCTAATTATAAATTTCAAATATTTTCTTTTAGGGTTCTTGCAAAATTCTTCATAAAGAAGTTTGACCTATAATTCAAAAATGCATTAGGGAAGTGGAGAATGGAATTGGAATCATCTTGATTGGCCTTTTGGCATAAGAAAATATTTTAAGTATTTTAATTAATCTAAAACGAAATACTTGAATTTAATTTAAATTATATTATAAGTATTCGATCTTTATGTGTGTCAACTAAAAGTGAAGAATCCAATTATGAAACACTTTACAACCCTAAAATTGCATTAGTAGTGCAATTTTCACTCTTTTTCACACTTGTTCCCATCTTCCACTTCAAGGAACTTGTTCTTTTAATATAGAACAATTATTATAAACCAGTGATTATTTTATTACTAATTATTTCTTTGCATCATCAAAGTTAAAAATGTTGTAAATCTTATTCCGAATCATTAAGCTAAAGTTTTTAAAATTTTTAACTTTCTTACGTTCTAAAATTGACTTATACCAAAGAAAGGTTTATTTTGGTCTATCACGATTGAATGTATTATTGGTTTTATCAATCATAACGACAAATGTAAGAAATGGTATTCTTTGGCAAGCTTTGACCTCACAAACGATTGTGTATTCGCTTCATAAATAGACCATTACTTAATATATTTTTAAAATGAATACATATATATATATATATATATATATATATATATATATATATATATATATATATATATATATATATATATATATATAATGTAAGCATTTCATTTCCGATAGCAATGTATTTTTTTAAATTAACCTATGTATTAACTTAATTCGGTAAACAAGATGTGTTCGAATTTAACATAATCCATTTAAACTTCAAAAAATGTTACTCCTCCATCAATACATTGGATATCAAGTTATAATCCATTCTATACAAGAGTTGCTATTAGTCAAGTGGCTTTATGCCCATATCCCGAGGATAGAATGTTTCATTTATAAAGTCCCCTTCATTTATGATAAGGTATACACTAGTATATATTAAGCTTCATATGTTTCGACGGAGGCGTAAAATTGTAAAAAAAAAAAAAAACTAACGTACGTTAAAGGTGAGAAAAACACAAGTTGAAAGTCACTAATAGGTTTCTGTATATACTTGGTAATAGGAAAAAAAAAGAGAAAAGATAATAAAAACCTAAAATGAATATTTTGAAACATACACAACTTCGTCTAATGTGAAATTTACATCAAAATGTAGATACAAATATTCTCAACAATATACTTGTAAATTTATATGAAATCATTATTAAAGGTTATAAGAGGAAAAAAATTAAACACCTATCAAATGTGGTTGAGGCAAAAAAACAAAACGAATTAAAAAACATATAAAAAATTATATGATTTAGATAGCAAGTCTAACTAAATGTGAAGAGACATATTATAGCTATTTTAGAGGTTGACTTATAATTTTATAGAGCAATGTTTTAAATACTTATACTTCATGCATAACTTGTTTTAAGTTTAGTGAATACAATATACCAAAAAGTTGATCCACTCTTGCAAATACCAACACAATTTCAAGCTTAAAAGGCCTGCTAAGCACATAATTTCCCTGGTGATACAACCAATTTATAATACATGTTAATAAATACAAATAATTAAGGTGAAATAAACCTAAAATTCTCATCACCGAGTCCTCGTATTGGATTACCGGAAAACTATCAACGCCCCACCGATACCACGTGTGTTTTTTTAGCGGCTAATAATCTACTTTTATTAATCATCTATATGACAGAGAGACACATTACCACCAAGTATCCCCAACTCCATCTAATTTATAACTATGACATTAGTTGAACCAAAGCAAGTGGAATATATAAGCATCATATACATAAATACATATACACCTCACAAGCATCGCTCATTCTTCAGTAAAGGGTTGTTTTTATACTTTTTGGGTTAATTTCTCAAGGACTCAAGTTATTTATGAAACGTGCTACCAATCTACCATATCGTTGTCATCACCGCTGACGCAACCATCACCATGGCTGTGTGTTGTCACCATCTTCAACTCCGCTGCCACCTGCAATAACCGGTTTTGAAAAAACATATGGATAAATAACTTGAATAAATTACTAAAAAATTGTATACGTTATAAATACAGCCCTAGGCAACTAGTGCCGCGTTTTCCCCATACTGGCTGTTTGTTTATTAGGCGGCAAGTGGCTGGTTGTCTGATTGGGCAATGGGTCAAAATAAATGTTCGTGCCAAACTTCCCATGTCGGTTCGGGTTGACCTTAAACAATTTTTGTCCAAGCTTTTCTTATTTGTAAATATAAAATATGTAGTGTTTCAAAAATGATGTAAATATTATACATTCCTGGAAAAACATAAATTTGAAACAAACACTCTAGTAGACTTCCCATATGTTTGACCTGTATAATTTTAAGATATTTCTTCTAATCTCAAAAGTTTGAATCGTTAGAGATAAAAGCACAACTTAAATAAGATATTAACAAGTAAATGAGTCAAAATTTAAAACATCAACCCAGGTTTTACCCATTTGACCCATTAGACCAATCATAAGTAAACGGGTCAAAACTGCAACCTCTATATTAGGTTTCTAAGATTACACTATTACAGTAATACAATTCAACATACCTTATTAAGCAACTGGAAATTTAGTTACTAAAGGATCCACTTGGCAACATTAGAAGTGAATTGCAGTCAGGCTTTCATGTCCAAAAGGTACTTTGATGATTTTCTGTTATGAGTGTTCATGGTTCTTTTGGTGTTAAAATCATTACATAGCAAATTTACCAGTCAACCTGACATCATTTTAAAGCAAAGTGAGGAAAGAAGGCAAATACAATGTCCCTAATCAGTAATCACCAAACATCAAAGCAAAGAAGAATTAAAATGTCACCACTGTAAAATACTCTATACTCCAGATCTTGGGGTGTTCATCCACTATTGAAACCCACTGAACCCCTAAACCGAAGCTAATCAGGCGGTTTGATATTTATACAGTTAGGTTCACGATTAAAAAAAACAGGTTTAAGGTATCGGTTCAAAGAATCGAACTTGGAACCTTTTTCCTTCTTCGGGGTATGCATACATATGTATAGTATTCATGAAGCATCTTTATCATTTTTGAAATATTTTAATACAAAGTAATGGTTTTATAACAAGTTCAAACCGCAAAATGAAACCCTTTTCGCCAGTTGACCCACCCGGGCCGGTTTAGTTTGCCCCCTTTTCCCAGAAACATAGCATTTCGGCCCATGATTTTTGTCAAAACTGGCCAAAGTGGGCCGTGAACATGTGCCAACCTAGTTGTTAACAACAGAATAGATGCTTGTAAATATGAAAAATATCAAGGAAACAACAAATTCAGTATTCATATATAAAGATCATACTACTGATATAATGAGCCAATATCTATTGGTGAAAATTTTGGGGAATAAGCTCACTTGTATGCATCATTCATCAACAACTATCTCAGAAAGCTCTAAAAGACACCACACCCTAGTTTCCCAAGGTGTGAAAAGTTGGTATTTGAAACTAATTTTAAGAGAATTGGTGCTAATATTTATTACTTGGTTTCCTACAAAGGACAAGTAAGATCACTTACTTAACTGAAAGAAACCAATCATACTCAACAGGAAACAAAACTAATTTATGTCTCTACAAGAATAACTTTGCATTAACTTCATAATTAATCACACTCTTACTACTTCTGCCTTTTTCCTTGCATTTCCTCACCTTGTGTGAGTAGATATATAGGTAGATACAAAAAATGTTTGTACAGTTACATTGTAATTCAAAAAAAAAAATTGGTCCCATAATGGATGAATAACATGAATACATGATAATGATTTATGAGAAGAGATCATTGTTGAATTGAAGGAGTTGAATACTCGAATTGAAGTCTAAAAAAATAGATAACAATCCATACAATAAGTTTTCCATTAACCAAAGAACTTAAACTACAAAAGCATGTTTGTAGCGGAAATACAATCAAACAACTCTTTAAGAACACATCCAAAGATAGAAATCCAAACACTAATCTAGACTAGTTCAACTTTACAATAGGAATGTCTCCGAGAACACCAAAAATATTATAAGCTAGCGAAGGATTAATCAAAGTGTAGTCAAGATGTTACAGTTTAGCGGAGTATACCATTTACTCCTCATTGATTTAAAACTGCTACTTTTGACAGTCTTTTTCATATTTGCTTGATATAATTGAAACACATCCAATGTGTCTTCGTCAAAGCTAGAATGAAGTTGCAGCTTTGAGAAGGTTGAGCGTACAATGAAGTCTTCGATATTAAGTAAGAGATAAAGCTACTAGCTTTGAATTTTGAATGAAATCTAAGTGGAGACTCTAGCTTCTTTTTGTCAAAACTGGTTAGATACAGAATTAAGCACACTAAACAACACATGTTGAGTGTTTTCGTCCAATAGTAGATTCCCTTAGAAAAAATGTTGAACTCTGCCCTTTGCATATGGCTCCATGAGATGAAAAGAAAACCAAGTTTTTTGCATTATCATTCATCTTTTCTTAGATTATTAATTTGTTCCATATGGTAACTAAAATATGAAAACTATAAACCCTTGATAGTCCTAACACATAATATACCATTATAAATCAAATCTCTTTGCAACCTATCTTCATAATCCTACAGAGTAAAATGGAAAATGTCCTCTAAACACACTCAAAACAGCCCCAAATTTTACTAATTGATCATGTTGGGTGGTCACCAGATACAATTGGCAATACTATTGAACACAATTTAGGCTATACAATGGAGTATTATTCATGATGAGCAAATTAAAACCTAACTACAGCAGCAAGAATCAAATTAGTTCACTTGAAATCGAAAGAGGGACAGAAGATCAAATACCTTGTATGCAACATCAACATCTGCGAAATCAAAGCAAACCTCGACTTGATTTCTTTGGTTTTTGAATCGAGAGTCTTAACCTTGTGTGTGAATCGAGAAATTACGAGATAGAATCAATTGATCATTGTATCAGTGGGAGTCGTTTGATAACCTTCGCTGTTGCTTGTTGTTTGCTCCGATGATTGAACTCGTCGTCGATGACGATGAATAGATTATAATCGCTAGTAAGAATGTTGATGGGTGACGTTCGATCCTTAAAGAAGACTCGGATTCGATGCATAACACTTCAAGGTTATCTTGCGGCAGGCAGCGACGAACCTGGAAAATTTTCCGGTGAGGTCACTATTTTTCGGTGATTCATTTTGTAACAATATAATATAAAAATTGCGGGTTGTCAGGTCGGGTTGGTTCGGTTCGGTTCGGTTTATAATGTAATTAGATTGTATATAAAGTTGGTCTCTACACGTCTTCATTTTTTGAAACCATTCCATTACATCTTCAATCGACACCTTGGGAAAAAGTTCATTTTCAATGTAACATATACACGAGTCGTTCATATATTCATCAACCATACGATTACGCAAATCAGTCTTCACATACTTCATTAAAAAAAATATCTCTCAACACTTATTGTTGCAACGGGTAAGACTAGTGATAACTTTAACATACGATAAACCAAAGGATAATCAATATGCCTCATTGTCTCCACCATTTTTTTACAAGAGCAGATATATCATTAGTGTCGGCAAAAATGGTCGATCAATTGGGGAAAAAGAATTGGGGCTATGGTTCTATTTTGTGTTATTAGAATAAAGGTAGTTTAGTAAAAAAAACTGGAGCTAGGTTTCGAGCCTGCGACCTTTTCTTTGGAGAGGCACGCGCATACCAGCGAACCAGCAATGTATTTGTGATATATTCTTAACTTTAATATATTTATCGGTTCACTTCCTGTAAAATTACGGGTTCGCTAAAAAATTCGACATTATACGTTACACTACGGGTTCAAAAATCAATGGGGTCACTTGACCTCGTACCCTACACCCTAGTTCTGCCCCTGGCGGTAGGCGGTTTGGGACTTTGGGTGTTTTAAATAAGCCCAGGTTCGATCCTCTCCGTGTAAACACCTCGGGTGCCCACTCGTAGCAAAAGTGAAGATCAGGAACACAGGCCTAGGTTCGAGCGTAATGTGATGTTATTGTAGAGACAGTAGTTCGAATTCACTTATTGGCCGGTCTGGATGACCACATGAACCACATTACCTCCTGTGAATGTTTGTGGCAAGGGAGTGATGGACCGTTTAAGATGTTCACGATGTAGTCAATTAATAGAGATTCGAGTTTAGCTCAACATTCATATCAACTCCTCTATATTTCTATTAACTTTAAACTAGTGTTGCTTCCTATGCGCGTAATGCGCGCATGAAAGATTAATTAAACCGAGGCTCAAATAAGTGTACATTGTCTGATCATCACGTTCGTAACATCACAACCTTTTTTTATTAAAGAGCAGCTATTTGTTCTAGAATTCTAACATAACTAATGTGCATGAGGGTTAAACAAATATAATTTACCTCAAGACACCATATCATATTAATTTGGCCATAACCAATTTCAACAACCCCCCAACCAAATTTAACTCGTATCAAGCGAAAACCAAGTTTCAACAATAATCAAAGTAATGTAGCAAATAAAACACTTTTGTTCTTTTCTTCTTGTCTTTAAGAATGAATGTGGCCGCCACCAAAGCAGTAACACATGTAATCAACCATTTAAACTATTTTTTCATGTGTATAGCTTTTCAAAAAGAAATTTAAACAACTTTACAACTCACTTCATCTGTCAAAATTTTGACTGTAGCACAAACTTGATGCAACAATAAACCCACAAAAGAGCCAAAGCAGAACATAGGCATCTAGTTGTTGAACGCATATGTCACCAACGAACAGCCAAGTTGAGAATATAAGTCACAATCAAACTTGTTTTCTATATGAAAACTAAAAAAAAGACATTAATGGCATGTTTGGAGTGTAGAAGTCATTTATCATTATGGTTGGATTCTATTATATAGTTCAAAATCAATGTTCATATTGTCAATTTTGGTTATTAAATATGTAATTTTAGTGATTACCGTACTTTTTACATGTATAACTCATAAATCATATTGAACACCTGATTATTTGAAAGGAGATGATTTTAATATCATATCTGTATTGGTGATTATCTATAATAAAAATCTAAACTTTTAGATAAAAAGTGTGTCGGTAAACCCATGCTTACTTTTGCCTATCTGAGCTGAACCTTTTGACCTGGACATTTTTTAAAATATATGAAACAAAGATGATACTTTAAAAGCATAAATAGTATGACGTGTTCTTTTAAAAACATCAAACCAAGTGTGATCTACGACCAAGATCCGGGGAATAGAATGATCGTCTCACCGAAGAGTATCTACAAAAACTTAGAACCAATACACGACCAATGTGTGATTACATATGCATGAAGATATTAACCAAAAGTAATTATAAAGACATACCGATTAGTAGGCAATGGGGAGATAGTCTGATCATAACATTGAACTCTATTTCTCTCCGGCATTAAGAATGAATTAAAAAGATGTACAAATATATTTCAAACTCATACACTATTCAGTTACTAAAAGTGAAAAAAAAAACATAACCAAAATACACATACCTGGAGCTGCGAAAACCATCATCGTGCATTAAGAATTAACTCGTTGATATGATCAAATAACTTGTAATCTTTAGCAAGAAGATTCATAAAGTTCTTATTTCTTGTTGTTTGCTACTAACATTATATATAATTATATTTTTTTCAAGCAGCTAAACAGTACTTTTAATAAACCTTTTGAAACAACTCTTTTCCCTACAAAGTTTCCTATCTTAAAAATTTTTAGACTCTAATTTCATCATATATAGTTGGTGCTGCTGAGCATGCAGCCATTTTTATGGTAAGAGACTATGATCCAACGACTCGATACAACGATCTATTCGATCGTGTTTTTTTTTTTCTGAAGAATTCGCCATGATATATCTAATCCATGCATAATATTATGAAAAATGGATAAAAAAATTTAGCTGCTACTTAGTATCGGCAATAGGTCCGAAAAAACATTTCCGAAGGAACTAGAGTTCCGTCTCTTTTCCATTTCCATTCAAGAGTTCTTATGTGTTTCCACGCTCCTTTGAAGATCCTTTCAATTGGCTAGAATCCCTTACTTGAACGAAACTAAATCTTGTGGAATCATATTGAATATTTGACGATACATTCCAGTCAAAGTGGCTTTATGGGATCAATCATGACCATTGAGAAAACATGAATAATGTTTTACATGAACTCAAATATCTTGTTTATCTATCAATTATATAAGATCATGTTTTTATGATAAAAAGATAGGAAGTAATTACAAAAACTATTGAAATCTTCAATCAATAAAATCAACAACATAAACAAACAGCTCAAGTGGGTCCATTTATGATATTTGGTTAAGAATAATCATTGATCAAGATAACATGCAAACATAAAATTGAAACAAATATAAATTTAAAATTTAAACCTCTTCAAGAAATGTTTTAACTTGACCAAGTTTTTCTGCGTGTACTACGTCTTTGTGCTTCAACATCACTTCCAGTACCAGCTTCATGAAAACATGAATATAACAATAAAACTAAAAACATAATGTAACCATGAAATTTATATAATACTAATTATCAAATTATTTATGCATTAAGGTTTGTCCTTTATGTTTTATAGATTGTACCTCACTTGGTTTTTTTTTACTTTTTCATTTTTAACCCTATAATTTTTGTCTTTTACAATTAGCCCTAATAGTTTTTCATTTTCAAACTTAATATCATATACTTCTCATATTTATAATTTTTTATTTTACGTCTCGGTCTAAGATTATTGAGTTAACATACAGCCACATGCATATATGGTTTAACGTTTTTACATATGTTTTTTTCTATTTCACAATTGCGTTGTGTAATACACTTTGTTCTAATATATACACATTAACACGCCGAAAGTTTTTACGTCTATATTTCGTTCGCTTTTATTTTTTTTGTTTTACGAGGCTTTCTGGTGTTGGTGCTTGCTAGCGACGGTGTGACATTGACGTTATTTGACAAGTTTTAGGCCTCCAACACAACGCGTGAGGTATTATACTAGTTCATACTAATAAGCAGTAACAATACAATCAGGAACTAATAGTCGAATAAATTAAGAGACTTAACAAAACCTGTAACTTCCGATGGATTTAGAGTCAAGAAGCTTTATGAATATGTGACAAATCAACGTAACTCGGACTCGAACTTAGATAGGTAGATTGTTTTTGTTTGATGAAAGGCTGGTTGTGGCTTCAGATGTTAAAATTTAGGGAGCAAAAAGCAGCACAAAACAAAATGAAAGGGGAAGATTAAAACAAAATTTGGGGGTAAAATTAAGGTTACATTTACAAAGCTAAAGGAACAAAACTATATATATGATTGTTACATAGAAGTAACCCACATGCTTATGTATATGTACACATAGGTTTATAAGGTATTACGTTAGAGGCGTAAAATATTAAAATAAACTAATGTCATCACGAACACACACATATAAGGGGGTGTTGACAATATATGTAACTTTAAACAAGAAAAATAAAACCTAGATTTCATTGATAACATTCAAAAGTTTATAAAAAATAAAAATGTTGCAAACTCATGCATTTACGGTGATGCTGATATTCAGATTTTAATGTAAAAAAGGAAGTTATTTAAAAATTCACAGACATATCGCAACGAAAAAAAGTTAGTAAAAATAAATGCATACATATTTAAGTTTTATAAAATATTAAATTTGAAACCTTGATATAAATATGCACGTCATAACGAGATGGCATAAGGGGCTGATTACATGTCACACCCCCGCTAAAAGCGGAAACACGATGATGTAACGAGATCGGGATCCTCATATGTGACACCCGGTCAAATCAGGTCAACACTCGAAACCATTCGCAATAATAAATTTATGGTTATCTAATTATTATATCTGATTAATTGAAAACACTGCGTTAACGTTTTAACAAACCTTAAAATTATTTAACTGTTGCTTGTATATAATAATAATAATTACAAAAATGATTAATTAATAATAATAATAATAACAATAATAATTAATTATTAATAATAATAATTGAAATTTGGAAGACATGCATGGATGACAACTAAGTCATCCATATCTTCTCAAAATCTCTTCTTAAACCCACTCAACCTATTCATCTCCTCACCACCTCTACCACTTCCACACACACACACACACACACACCACCACCACTCCATCGGCCGCCCCCTCTCCATCGGCCGCCCCTCTCACCGCCGACCACCCCCACCGCAGCCACCTACACCGCCACCTGCTACCGCCACCTCCACCACAGCCGCCTGCCGACGCCACCTTCACCACCATCGACATCCGACACCACCTTCACCACCATCGACACCCGACACCACCCTTCACCACCATCGACACCACCCTCCGCCACCCTCCGCCACCATCAACACCCGACACCACCATCATCACCACCCACACCCGACACCACCATCACCACCACCCACACCCGACGCCACCATCACCACCACCAAACACCCGACACCACCTTCACCACCACCAACACCCGTCACCAACTCGAAACCCCCCCTTCTCTCTCGGTGACCGCAAACACCACCATTAGTGACCTTCACCTACATTTTCTCTAAGGGATTCTAGTTGGAACTTTGTATAGAACCCGAAGTGTTCATCAAGAATCAAGGATCGTGCTAGCATTGTGTTAAAAGTTCCATCTAGTGTCACTAAAGGTATATTTGATTAGATAGTGTATATTTGTTCATGCATGGATGATCAAGATAAGGATCTTGATGAACCCTAGTTCACCCATTTAAAGATTGTATGAAATGGTTGTTTTGATGATGTTGGTTACAAAATGGTTCTTTAAATGGTTTAATGAATCTGAAAATATATTGGTAAATGATGTTAGTTTGATAAAATCATGTTACTTGGGAGATTAAGGTGGTAAGAATGTATGTATGTATGTATACGTCGCGTATGTATGTATGTATGATCATATAAGTTGGAAGATTGATGAATTTTGGCCTTGTTAGAAACATTAGGTAAATTTTATTGGATGAAGGATTATTATTAGTATGGTAACTTAGGATGATAACTAAGTTAAAGACTTTGGGTGACATTGCTAAGAAAATAATAATGAAGAATGACTAAGTTAAAATGATGATACTTGGACATGTTGAAAGACTTCACTAGATAAAAGTTTACTAATAAATTTTAGGACTAGGAATCATGGTAAGATCAAGTATAAGACCAAAAGGACACTATGACTAAAGACCTCGACTAAGACGACGATTGAGACTTCAAAACCTTATAAATATATATCCATACAAGACTAAGAATAAAATATATTTTGGACAATTCATGACTAATAAAACTTATATAAATATATATGTATATATATTTTAGACAACAACTACAAATTAATAAGTTTTATGTTGGTAAAATAATATATGTATTAATAATTAAATAATCTTAAAAAGAATTACTTTATAAAAAGTAAAATGGGAGTTTTTGACATAAAAATTTATTAGTAACAAAGCTATTAATCAAACTTTGAATAAAGACTAATATATATATATATATATATATATATATATATATATATATATATATATATATATATATATATATATATATATATATATATATATATATATATATATATATATAAAAGATAAGATTGGAAAATTATAGTTTTATAGCATAAGACGCTTAAATTAGAAAATCACTAGTTAAATACAAGTTTTAAACGCAAGGTTCACGAGTAGAATAGTAAAGACATAAGACATCTAGTATATGAGCAAGGTATAGATAATAGTGAAAGGGTATATAACCCTAAAGAGAAAAATAATAGTTTTTACTAAAAATTTACAAAAGTATACATTTCTAAATAATAAAAACATGCTATTTTAAAACAACTAAATTAAATGGGTGAAATGCATTCGTAAGCATGAATCATCATATATTGACCATAATGCTCATGATTAGGGTTTCATTATCGAAAGCGTAGCACGTTGGTTCATTTCATTAATCGCACTCGAGGTGAGTCCTTCGGCCCCATTTTAAATATTATTTTAATTGTTTTGGGGGAAAAGCATGGAACGATACTTTAAAATATATGATGGGTTAAACAGGATAATATATAATATGAGGGTATAAGTTTGGGTCAGTAGTATGGATATATATACTATTGAGCCCTAAATCCCCCTATAATCATTAACCTCAGGGGTGAGGCCACAGAATATATTGGTAGATCTATCGGGTTAGAATGGCTCGCTCTCGCGACCAGTCGTGCTGGTCAGGTTGAGGCGAGGGAGTTTATATGTCTGGATAGTTGTGGGGCAACGACGTGTTTCTTGGTTTGATTATGGGCTTATGACCTAAATTATCATAGTACCTAGCTAGTCTATGTGGAATATATTATGCCTTGTTTCATCATGTTATTTTTAAAAGTGAATGTTTGCAAGATTACAAAACCCCGAAAGCTCACCAACTTTATGTGACTTTATTACCCTTCATGCTTTTCAGGGTTATAGGTGAGCTCTATATGGATTTCTGGAACTATGTCTTTGGAGGGTCAAACGTTTCAAACGTTTTTAAATAAATTTAGATCCATGTAACAAAAATAGTATTATGTGTTACTACAGAAACGTTTAAACGTTGGTTAACAAAATACTTTTATGATGATAATATATGGTTTTCATGATTAACGTTATCATTGAATACGTTTGACTATAAAAGTTGGGTCAACTCCAACTCCCGTTACCACCACGTCACCGACTTTCTGCTGCGATTTTCGGGGTGTGACATCATAACACATGGTAAGCGATAGAGATGCAATATAATAAATGATGACAAGCGTGTCATAACGACACCCGACAACAAGGGGACTTGTGTCGTGTTTAGTCATTATTCACGACAATATAGCCATAAGCATAAACATGTTAAATGATTCACATAAACAAAGAAGATAACATTGTAATGTAAATTCCCACAACCCGGGAACAAGTATCAAAAGAATAATGTTGTTTAAAGCATACTACAACAATTATTTCAAAATGATTGTTTGAAAAATATGTTTAGTCCCAAAAATGCATCCTAGGGTCTCCACTAAGGCAACGCACCTAGATCCTCAATTAGCATGATCACCTGAAAAGATATGCTCAAAATGGTCAACAAAATTGTTGGTGAGCTCGCAGGTTTAAATAGTAAATAAGTAATTGATGCTGTATAGTAATGATGTGAAATACCGTGAATACAGTTATAAGTAAGTAAAATCACATGACAATGAGCTTTGCAACCAAATCTAATGACGTACACAAAGAGCTTGTCGGAATATACTCACCCAAGGGCCCGTTCCTGGCCACTGTTGGTACTAACTAGTATACCAACAAACAAGGATGGAGGTGTCAACCCAGTAGTACTACCAATACATATCCGTCGGTTCCCACACTGGAATTAAATAGTTGCAATGAAGGTACAACACAGCGAACTCAAGCATGTATCAGATAAGTACTCGCAAAACAGTATCACGTTGATTCCAAGTATGTAAATTGTACAGCATTGAAAATGGGTGAGCATACTTTTCCCCCATGTTTGTAAATGTTTGAATGTTGTATAAGCATAAAAAGAGGCCACGAAACTCACTTGTTTAGTGGTAAGTATGTATGATCAAAGTTTCCAAATGTTGAATGCAATGAACGGTCAAACACCTATTGACAGTTATTGCCAAGCACTAATGATATGTATAAAGCATATAATAATGTTCGGTCGGTTCGGGTTGTATCGGTTGGATCGCGTGTAACACACACAAACAGACACACGTACTAGATCTTATGTAGATCCAAGTACTAGACATCGTTGCCATTGCTGATGATATTTGTGTAAAAGTTTCATTGTTATTAAAGAAGTATGTGGTAAATATTAATAGTTACAAATTGGTTATTGATACTTGTAAAATGTTAAGTTAATTTAATTTGGAATAACATTAGTAAGTTTGATAATGCTGATTTTAACGTTGTCATTAGCAATGGTAACCATGCCGATGCCACCTTAACATCACACGACATACACTCACTATACACAAGAAAGAAATCACACACAACAACTTCAGTCGCACGACAGGACCAGACGCACGACTCAACACTCCATTCGCACGAATCAACCCTCATTCGTACGAATCAGCTTCATTCGTACGATTGAACCTTCATTCGTATGACTGACATTCAGTCGTACCACACAACACCCAATCGCACGACTCAACCTCCATACGCACGAATCAATCTGCATTCGTACGAATCAGCTACATTCGTACGATTGAACCTTCATTCGTGCGATTAGACTTCAGTCGTGCGATACACGCACAATCGCACGCATTCATTCGGTCGCCTGACTCAATCGCACACATACACACAGTCGCACGGCACACCCAGTCGCACAACTCAGTCGCACGATTGACTCAAACGCATGATTCAGTCGCACGACTCACCCAGTCGCACGGCTCAATCGCATGACAGACCCATTCGCCTGAACAGCAGAATCGCGACTGCTGAGGGGCTGAGCAGCCTCCGGCTGCTCCGAGCACGGGTTTTACACAACAAGGACTTCCAGAAACCACTACAAAACATACACAACATGCCAGCCATGCAGAAAGACATCACACGCACCCACACGACTTCATGTGTTCGGGTTGAACCCGAACACCCGAAACCCTAGTTTGGACAGCCGTGAATAAGCAAGAAAAGGGGCAACCAAGGTCGTCTACCTGCTAGAATGGAGTAGACTCGGTTGTAGATGAAGTCTAGACGGTGAAAACGAGACCAAACGGGACAGTTTTGGTGCAAGGAGGAGGAAGAAAGATGAAGAAGAAGATTGAAGAAGCAGATGAAGTTATGGGGCTAGGGCTGGAAAAATAGGGTTTTTATACCCATCACAAGTTTGCAAAATGTCAATTTTAGTCCCTGCACTTAACCCCCGAGTTTCCCAAATTGTTTCGGTTGAAAACGACTTTATTAGGTTAGTTATATTAATGATAAAATGTATTTAATGATATTTGTAACTTAAAAATGGTTTTATTAGTGACGTTAATATTATATAAAAATGGTATATTTAACGGTAACGATGATGAAAGTTTTAAAAGTTTTTAAAGATAGCACACGCTCACAATGAAAGCACGGGCACAAGGATGATAAAGCAAGTATAATATCCACACGACTGGTTTATAAAGATGAGGAATGAACGAGCGAAGAAGAGTTAACGGAAATCCACGTAAACGACGGACCTTTTGGTGACGGATGTCACATTACATCCTGCTGGCGGAAGTGAGAGTACGTGAAAAACGATAGAGTGAGAGCAATCCTGATCACAGAGGCGTAGAGGTGGAGTGTGGTGGTGATCTCCAACGTGGCAATGACATGAATCGTGAGGGTGATCACGCCCACTCGACATTACACATGCCATAAGCAACTTCAAACCACCCACATTTTTTCCTACATCTTGCAAATAATTTTCAATTTTTATATAAAATATGATTTACATTTTTATAATAACCTCTAAAAATTTAAACAATGACTGACATTAGAACAACGGGTTAGGTTGTTGGTTTGTGATATTGAAGTAATGGGTTCAAGTCGTGATAAACGACATTTTACATAATTGTATAGTAAAAGTGTATAAATAAGATAGTTACGTAAAACATGAATTAAGTTACACACGGAGTATGATCTTTTTTTTACTAATTTAAATAAAGAAACCTAAATACCTAGTTTCTTTATTTTACTCTATATATTAGTATAAGATTTAACTGCAAATTATGTTGTATATAGTTTTTCTTTTTTTTTTTAAATTTCAAAAGACTAAAAGTATTGTATAACAGAAGTTTCCTTTTATTAAACAAACTTTCTTATAAACATCTTGTAAATATTATTCATTAGAATTAAGCTTCTCGCGTTGCGTGGGGCGTAAAACCATACCAAATAAACTAATGTCACACCACCATTAATGACCATCAATATTGAAATTGCGGTGTGTTAATACGAAAAAATAAGACCAAAGCGTAAAACATATAAAAATATAACTAAATCGATTTAAGAGTCCCGCGTTGCGACGAACCTGTTAAAGGGGGAAATAGACGTAAAAACGATAAACCACACACATGTTTAGCTGTGTTAACTCACAGAATTTAAAACGAAAAGTAAAACAAAACGTAAAATTGATGAATCGCACATGCATGTTTGTATCGTGTTAACTTGCAAAACCTATAACGAACTTAAGACGAAAATTTGCAAAATATGAAAAGTATAGAGGATCAAAATTGAAAGTATAAAATTTTGTGAGATTAAATTGTAAAAGATGAGGAGTTTTGGGTTTAAAGTAAAAATAATTAAATATTAAAAAGTTACTTTGCAAAATATGAAACATTTGAGTTAAAATTGAAAAGTTAATTTTGTTTTGAAAACCCCCCTATGCATAACGTACAATATTATTATGCAAAGAAAAGTTGGTAATTAGTATAAATATATAAATTTGTTAAGGTTATGTACCCATGATATATAAATATTAGGTCATGAGTTTAAGTTTTAACTTAGCAAAAAATTTATAATTGAGTAGTGAGTTTTCTCATTAATGAGCTTTCTGCTGAGAAGGTTGAAGGTGTGATCCCGACTAAAAAAACAAATAAATAAATCCGATTAAAATTCACATATAATCTGGAACAGGGTTACCCATTTATAGTTAAAAAGAAATATTATTATTTTTTGCGTTGCGGCACATATGCCACCTAAGCTTAGGTGTTTGCGGCACAGCACACCTGTGTGACCCCTTATTAAAATCTGAAGTCTTCCTTGGTGTTTGAGAATATGCCACCCTCTCCTCTTCCACATTCCACTAGATTCTTGCTTCCAATTTCTTTAATTTCTTCATCAAAGACCCCTAATCGATCGTCAATCAAGGGTTTCAATCAGCCACTTGTATTTCAAATCATACCGAGAGTATTTGCAGTATTACAGTTACACCCAATTTCAAGTTTGCGCTTTTGATCGAGTGTTAAAGAAGCTAATTCCCTATGTTTTAACATCGGATTGTTGGTATTGCACACCAAGTGTTTGATAAATTGCTTGATCGAGTGTAAAAGAGGCTAATTGCCTGTGTTCGAGTATTGGATTGGATTGTCTTGAATTGAAGTGGGTATTTGCTAGTTAACATTGGGTTTGTTGGTATTGCACACCAAGTGTTTGATAAAATGTCTGATCGAGTGTGAAAGAGGCTAATTGCCTGTGTTCGAGTATTGGGTTGTCTTGAATTGAAGTGGGTATTTGCTAGTTAACATTGGGTTTGGTGGTATTGCGCACCAAGTGTTTGATAAATTGCCTGAACGAAACCAGCCCCAATGGCGGAAAGCAGTGGGAGATATGAAGTGGAGAGGACTTCTGCTGATATGTTACGGAATACTCCGTCGAATATTCGGAGGCTAGCTGATGAGATACAGCAGTGTGAGGGGCGGCAAAAGTATCTTGCGCAGACTAGAAGTCCATCTGATGGGGGTGATGTTAGGTGGTACTTTTCTAAGGTTCCAATTGGGGAAAATGGTGAGTTATTGGATCTTGTTGTTTGAATTCACATAGTTTTGGTGATATTGTATGAATGTGTTGGCATAATCATTCTTTGGGTAGTTAAATTGTTCCAAGTGTGAGAAATGGATAGTGAGTTCTTCGGTGTTAAGTTAGAAGCTTTTTATTATTGTTCTTTCTATTGGTTTGAGGGGTTTAAGTGGGGTTTAGCCTGCTTGATGGAATTATAATGTTTTCTTGCTCGCGAGTCGTTATAGCCAACTTGCTGTAGATAGTGAATTGTGGATACCAATACCTTATCAAACTCTCTACATTTTTTTCCTTGCTATATGTGTATAAAACCTATTTGAGGCATGTGGGAGAAGAGGCATGCTGGGGAACTGAGAGTTAGTTGCTGAGGTTTATTAGTTGGTGACTTTAATTGGATCAGTGGTTATGCTAAGGATTTTGGTTCCTGTAAGTTAGTTCCAATGTTTAGTTAATTAAAAATCTTTGCTTCTAAGTAGGATTAGTGCACCATCACACTTTATTACGCCTGTAGTATATGGAACAACAGACATTAATATTCTATTTCGTAACATTGCAGTAAAAGTTTATACAAGTCTCATTTCGATAAATAGTATTCCATTACATATTTCATTTCCAGGCGTCCACTAGTACAGAAATTAGGGAAGTTAGAACATCTGAGTAAATCGTGTAACAGTAGGAATTTTTAACAAGCTGAAAGGTAATAATACATTATAAATGAATGTATATTATTTCTGTTATTCATTGATTGCTTCACAGAATCACATTTTTCTTTGCAAATGGGATCTTCAGACATATATTCTCTTCTCTCTTTCCAAACATAGGCTAAGAAGGCTGAGAATAGTGATCATGCACTTGTATCACATAAACTTGCTTTTGTAGGAATGTAGGATAAGACACCTGACTCTTTTGGGAATGCATGAAATTAATATATAAACAAGGGAGTGTCTGAAAAGAGTATAGAAAGGAGGAGATTAAGGGAAATAAAACAAAATTAAAAGGACTTCATCTACACATCACATACACTCAATTTTCATATTGTGTGATGATCATTTTATTTCTAATTTTTATTTCATTTATGGACTACTGGTATTTGTATTGGATACAAGGGGTAGTTTTACATAAAGTTGTAGACTGTAGAGCCATTACTAGAAATAAGTATGATGGGTTGTGAGTATAAATAGCAAGATGGCATGTCGTGCAAAGTTAGTTAATCGTTCAAAATGTGTCATTTTCACTATGGGTCGAAACGGGTTGGGTCAGGTTGGGGTGACCTTAACACTTCTGTCCATTTAAAATATTATATAAAGGCTAATAGTTAGATAGCAAAAACATTGGTGTTACAATAATAAGCTAACATGTTGAGTAATATGATCTAGGAAGTTGCTCTTGAAATTTAGGTGATTTTCACCCGTTTGATGACCTGTGTGTTTCTTTTAAATATTGATTTAGATGAATCACAACCAAATCGATCCATTCATAAATAAACGGGCAAAGTTAGTGTAGTTACAAGGAGGGTTTTGTGATCATGTTGTTTGTCGTGCTTTATCTTGATTCTTATTATCTTGTAAGGATCATTCTGTAGATTTTCATTTTCTCACACTTATCTCTCCAGGCATAGTCCTTTTCAAATGTCTATTATGATATCATGCATAATCCATTAAACTCACACTAACATATCTTTTCACATTTGTTTATTTATATGTTAATTTCTTGTTGCTGCCATACTTGTATACAGAGCTAGCTGCTGCTATCCCAAACACTGAAGTTGTAGGGAAAGGTGATTATTTTCGATTCGGTATGAGGGATTCTCTTGCTATAGAGGCATCATTCTTGCAGGTCATACCATTTGTTCTCTTTTTTTGTATTAAATTAGTCAGTGATTTGATATTCACCGTTCGTTTAAGGGTCACTAAGCAGTTAGTTGCATATTTGAGATTTTATTTATTCATGTTCATTTGATACTAGAAAATATGAACGAAACATTATTACATTGTACTATAGGTGGTGAATGAGCTGGTCTTGTGGCTTGGTAACGGGTCAAAAGTGGTGGGGTTGAGTTCACCAAAATCACCTTTTATTTATATATTCTTTTTGAATAATTAGATTGCCAAATAAGTCTACACAAATTGTGTCATTTTAAGAATGATGTATAAATGTATTATTGTGAATAAAGGGTAAATTTTGGGAGACTTTTTTAAGTATTAACCCATTTGACCTGTTTACCCCTTCATTTGTTTTCTTGTTTACTCGTTTGACATGTTAGAGATAAACATAACCCAAGGCGACATGTTCTTAAGTAAATGGGTCAGAATTGTCACTCATGAATTATACTTGAATACTCAATTCAATTGATAGAAATTTCCGTATTTATGGACTAGATCTTAGGGATTTACTGATACACGTACCAAATGCACAGAGAGAAGAAGAGTTGCTCTCTAATTGGTGGAGAGAGTATGGTGAATGCAGTGTGGGTCCGAAAGGGTCACTTCCTACAATTTTAGAGTCCAATGATTCACCAAACGCTCAATCAAACAAACTATATGCAGCTGAAGAAGAAAGGGTTGGTGTCCCTGTGAAAGGAGGCTTGTATGAGGTGTTGTCTCTTTCTTCTCCTTCTGGTTTTAGATACCATCTTGGTTGTACATTGTGATTACTAAATGGGTGCCCGCCTTGGTTTAAAAAAGCGCGCCTGAGGCGCGCCTAGGCGCAAGGCGACTCTTGAGGCGAGGTGTGGGGCTTTTTGTAACACAAGGCGCACGCTGTACAAGAAGCGCAAGAAAAGCGAGATTTTTTAGGGAAAAATCCCCCTGAGGCGCGCGCTTCTTGTACAGGAGGTGTTTTTTTGCTTAAAAATGCTATAAGTGTTGCTAAAGAAGTTATACATACATGTAATTTATACACTAAAGCATATATAAACATTATTTATAGCTATATTTTGGGTGGGGATGTTAAAAACTTATAGGATTATATTAAAAAAATTATATAAACACTTAGCGCTTCGCGTACGAAAAGCCCTCTGCTTTTGCGCTTCGCGCTTCGGTTTTAGACCTTGTTGCCTCGGTGCGCTTCTCGCTTTTTAAAACCAAGGTGCCCGCGCAATGCGGCGGGGTGAAATTTAAATCTGATACGTGTTTCTAATTTTTGTTATTCTTGTAGTACTTCTACAAAAGTCTATTATATTTTTTCTAAGCTAAAATTTAAACACCATAATATGGGTTTTACATGACGACTTTTATATTTACTCATTAACTTATTGTATCTCATAAACTACAGATCGGTTCAGCAAAAAAGTTACACCAAAACGTTAAAAAAACACAGGTTATAATTGTAGTCTCAAAAAGTTTTTAAACATGAGAGATTAAAAGATATAGCTAAAATCTTAAAACAAATTAAGTTTTTTTTTGTAGTCTCAAAAAGTTTTTAACATAATAGATTAAAATATATAACTGAAATCTTAAAACAAATTAAGTTTTTTGGGTTTATGGGTAGTTCATGTAAAATTTTATGTAAGTTACAGTAAGTGTAAGGTTATTATGTAACTACTTGTAAAGGTTAATCTGTAAATAATGTTAAAAATACCATTTTACCCTCAAAAGTGGTTGTATCTTATGTATATAATAAATTGTTTGTTCTTAATTTTATGGTATCTTAAAATAACCCTCTCATATGCTTTATATATAGTATAGAATAAGCGCAGTGTGCTATTTCATTGTATGGTTGCATTTTGGTATTGATTATGTGATTAATTAATCAGATTTTGTAATAAAATGGGCTATAGAGAACAGTGTTTGGATGTGCTTTTGCTGTTTAAAGTTGAATAATTCTGCTAAGTTTTAATTATTTAAAAAAGTAAAAAGATACAATGACTAGCAAGGACATATTTGAGACAAAGTTGAGACGCTTTATGAACTGGAAATAGAAGTCCCTTAATTTAAATTAAATAAGGGGTGAATAAGTAATCCTATTTTACAATTTGGTATCAATTTTGTTGTAGATCTTATGAAACTGAATAATTAGTTCTCCAAAAGTGATTATTGGTCTCTTGAAAGATTAGATGATAAGAAGTGGAATCTGTTTAAAAACAAAGAACCGATCAAGTCATAATAATCATAAATTAGTTCCAAAACAAAAATCCAAACACCCGCAATTTAGGCTTTAGAGAACGTTGAGAAGTCTTCTGATTAAAATGTAGTTCGTCTAATAATAATATATATTTATGGGTGTGTTTTATTTGCTTTTGGGAAATGTTGCCTTTTCTTATGTTGAAATTTAATGGTAGGATTACTTATTTCTTGCATGTTACTATTCAGGTAGACTTGTTAAGAAGACATAGTTTTCCAGTTTATTGGAATGGAGACAATCGACGTGTTCTAAGAGGCCATTGGTTTGCTCGTAAAGGGAGTCTTGATTGGTTTCCACTCCGTGAGGATGTTGCTGAACAGTTGGAGTTTGCTTATCGCAAGCGTGTAAGTAAAATGGACCAGCTCGGTTGACCTAAAACACTTTTTGTCAGTTTTGTTTCATGAATAAATTTGCGTGTTACATATGTTTACAAAAACCACATTATTACAATACTATTCTAACTTTTTGACTTTTTAATAGATTGATTTAGGAGGTTGTACTATTTCTAAATACACTTTGTGCGAGCGACTTATTAGCTTAATCATTTAATGTTTACAATTTGGCCTGTTAAGGATAGAAACATAACCAAAACCAGCCCATTGATAAGTAGATGGGTTGAAATCAGTCAATCACCACCTTTACATGGTCTCTTGTCTCGTTCAAGGAATCTCATTGTTCAATGTTTTTAAGTTCATTTTCTAATTCTTGTTATATTTTCAAATTAACATTCCTTAAAGCAAATTAGCTGCAATTTGAGTGATTATGAAATTTAAACTGTTTGGTGAGTTTTGTGGTTGGCATTGTTTTCAGGTTTGGCACCGTAGAACATTTCAACCATCTGGATTGTTTGCAGCCCGGGTTGATATGCAAGGGTCTAGTCCGGTATGTTGGTGGTTAATGCTAAACTTATAGTCATATCTAGGATTTGGGCAAATGCATAGAGTAGCAGTATACTTTTGTCTTTGGGTCTGTTGGGATTTATGGCGTTTTTTTACTAGTTTTGGTCTTTTTTGCTGATTCTTGTAATAATGATAACAACTTAAACAAATAGACATACACACACCTCACATGTTCATGCAGATCAAACACACAATTATAATTGATATAATTACAAATGACAATCTTTCTGTAATAATTAACATAATTACCAAAATGGGTTTCAAAACTTTGAAATACCAAAATGGTCATATCAAAACTTACAAGTATTCAAAATGGGTCATTCTGAATGACAAATTAAGGCCACATCAGCTTCTTAACCTGTTGGGGTGACCAGTCAACAAAATTCCAGAACAGCTATTCAAAGAACTTATGACTACCAACATGAATCATAAAAGAAATTAAGTACCAAAATGGACCTGAGGGTGAAAGTATATTGCTCTTTATGACTTTCACCCTCGGGATTTCTTATTATTGTCTTCAATCACTTAAGCATCAAACATACATTTCTTATTTTTGCAGGGGTTACATGCTCTTTTTACGGGTGAGGATGATACATGGGAAGCTTGGCTAAATATGGCCTCATCTGGATTTTCTAGCATAGTTAATCTTGGAGGGACGGGTCTCAAATTAAGGCGTGGGTACGCTCCATCTTATTCACCAAAACCGACCCAGGTATATTTTTATTGCTTCAAGATTTCCAAAATGGCCCATCTAAAGGTGGCAAAATGATTGGGTTGGTAATGGGTCAAAATATAATCTGTTTGTATGGGTCAAGTTGGGCTGACTGGAAACACTCTTTTTCTCCATATTTTTATTTTCAACTAACTATCACTGGGTGAATCATGATAACCGTAATCATATGAATTCAGTAATACTGTTATTTTTTTAATAAAACAATTTAGGAGGTTTTATGGATTAGAAATAAACTTTTTTTTTATTGTTTTAACCTGTTTGACCTTTTTTACAGAAAAAGAAACTATATTGACCCATTCATTGGTAAATGGAATGGAATTGCCACTTCTAGGCAGATCATATATCAAGTCATCCTCTGTTCTCTGTTTTTTGCGTAGTAATGTCTTCGATCTCTATAATGGAGAATCAAACATCCTGAAACGAGTCTTCTGTGTCATTGAGATATTCTAATTCCCTTGGGTTTTTAATGGACTTAATTTGTTTGATTTGAACACAAATATTCATGGAATAATAACTTATCTAGTTAATTAATCCTTTTTTTCTTATGGAGATGACTTAGGGTTTTCTTAAGCATTATTGATAAGATTAGCAAGCATATGCTGTTAATATGCTATGCCATCATTTTTATTGGTCAACAAACTTCTCGAATTGTCAAACTTTGATGAATCCTGCAGCATATTCCAGTGCCTTGTTTTTTATAATGTGGTTGATAACTTGTGTTTATAGGATGAGTTACGTCAACAGAAAGAGGAAGAAATGGATGATTACTGTTCGCAGGTAAACCTGTTGTCATATTACCTGGCTATATGTTCATACATATATCTAATAATCTTGACTTCACAAACACAAGTTCTATGTTGCTGAATTTTCAATAAGGGGGTGGCAATTCGTGTTGGGTTCATATAGCCCAAACTGAATCTAACCTGGGGACAACCCGTTCAGCACCAGTCAAGTGGGTTGGTAGGTTGAATGGGGTTGTTTACAGGTGCAGGTTAACGAGTTCTAAGCACGTTGGTGGGTTGGTCAGATCAAGCCAATCAGGGCAAATGGGTTGGCGGGTAAATGTGTTTGTTTATGTTAATGGGTTGTAAATGTGTTGGTCACGTCAACTTTACCCGACCCATTATTATACAGGTTAGCTGTGTCAGCTTGTTTGTAACCCAAACCCAATTTGCCCCAACCCTAACCCATTTATTTTGTTTTGGTTCGTGTCTTGCTGGGAAATGCCGCCCCAAATGTTTATTACATTCTGGCTTCTGAATAGGAATTGACAGTCTTATTGTTTAGCAATCATAGATGGACTGATTCATTAGCTCTAGAGACCTGCATGAATTGATATTCTTTGGTGTTCAAATTCTTAACAGGTTCCAGTTCGGCATCTAGTATTCATGGTTCATGGTATTGGTCAAAGGTTACAGAAAGCCAATCTGGTTGATGATGTTGGCACCTTCCGTCTAGTCACACAAAATCTTGCTGATCTCCACCTGACATCTTACCAACGTGGAACTCAAAGAGTTCTTTTTATTCCATGCCAGGTAATGATCAAATGATCATCTTAATGGTTATAACTAGAGCTGGGTATTTCGACCCCTTTACGCAGGTATAATGTATGTAATGCCATCTAATTCTTTCATTGATGACACTGATACATGTATTGAAACTACTTTACATTCCACCCAAGTATGTTGTTTCATTATATACTAGTTCTAGCTAAAAGCATCAAGAATACTGTAAAATGACAAAAAAAGCACATCTTCAAGAAATATTTGGTACATTTAAAGTGTGTCTCGGCCAAGTGTTGTGTGAGAGCTGGAAACATGTGTTTTTGTCATTTTACAGTATTCCGCTATTCTGGCATTTGGATGAAAGCAGGTAACGTATTATTCCATTTACTTAAAGAGGGGCATTTTTGTCATTTTATATACTTTGTGGCCTTAATGAAAGATGCTGAGTACTTGAGTGGTCTCCACATACATTATCCCATTTCCTTACAAACGGGTCAATCGGGCTTATGTTATAACAATTAACAAAAATAGTTTGAATGAGTAAAAGGTTGGCATAAAAGGAAACAGGTCTACAGATGCCAATGTATTTTAATGCCTAAAACCTCATAAAATTAATTTCTTCAAAAATTTATGTTCTCATTGAAAAACATGATTTCTGTAATCATGTTGGAGTAGTACTTAATAAAAATAATCTAAAAACTTTGAATAAAATGTTTTGGATCAATCCAACCTAAACCTGTTTTTACCTGTACCATAACTTACCCATTTGACCTTCTATCTGAACCGCTTGTTCTGCCACCTTTGATCTGATTATTTCATCCTTATCCTTAATGTGATTGGTACTTTTGTATTGCCAGTGGAGGAAAGACTTGAAGTTAAGTGGTGAATCTGCTGTAGAAAAATGTACATTACCTGGTGTACGTGGGTTGAGAATGACATTAAGTGCAACTGTTCATGATGTATTATACTACATGAGTCCGATCTACTGCCAGGATATCATTGACTCGGTATGTCTGATCAGTTATATGGTTGTATTTAACTTTTAGGCAATACAGACCTGGAGTTAAAAATTAGTTGCAAGTTAGATGTCATATTACCGTATGAGATGATCCACATTGAAATCTGGAGGTACTAACTTACATTTTGAATCGATTCTCTTGCAATTTTGCAGGTTTCGAACCAATTAAATCGATTATATATGAAGTTTCTTAAGAGGAATCCTGGTTATGATGGAAAGGTACATGACTTTGGACCCATTTTATAGGTCAAATAGGTCGACTTGTGTTTTATATTAGGGAAAATGTTGAAAACGCCTATGGACTCTACTTAATTCACACTTGATCCCTTGTACGTTGTTTTTTCATGGTTAAGTTCCTAAAGTTAGTAATTAGAGGAATTAGATGAACTGAAATGGGTCAAAACTCATCCAAAGTGTATTTAAAATGCATAAAACCTCTGAATAATTTCATCTAAAAACCTTGATTTAATTAAATCAGATTTAGAAGATTAATCATGTGTATAATTTCAAAAACAAAAGACAAAAGGGTGCTTGTGGGTCAACCTGTTTTACAACATATGCCACCTCACTTTCCTAGCATGTGACAAGTATTTGAATTATTAGAACTTGAAGAATAGATAAAATGGAAATGGTTCGATACTCACCCAAAGTGTATAAGCACATAAAACCTTCTTTAAATGGTTTTATTTAAGAAACATAGATTATTATTGTAATTTTATCCATCACATTAAGGATTTATTAAATTCAATGAAATAAAAGGCAAAAAGTTTCTGTGGACCAACCGACCTGTTTTGACCCACATTTAAAATGGGTCAATGTGTGTTATAATATCTTATCTCAAAGAGGTCAAGCAGATTGAACTCAACCAGTTAGAGGAAATGGAAATGTGTTGAAACTCACTCAAAGTATATTTAAGATGCATTAAACCTTTTAAAATATGCTATTAGAAACACTAGATTATAGTTGCAATCAAATCTAGGAAATTAACTGTTTATCAAATTAAAAAAAATATAAGACAAAACGTGTTTGTGTGTCAACCAGACCCTACCTGACCTGTTTGACCTATTATTCTTGTTTTTTTTGTTTCTGCAGGTTTCCTTATACGGCCATTCCTTGGGAAGTGTGCTCTCCTATGACATACTTTGTCACCAAGAAACTCTATCTTCCCCATTCCCAATGGAATGGATGTACAAAGACCATACCCATGAAATATCTCCCGAGGGTGATTCTTCTTTAAATTCACTGGTAAAAGATTTAAGCACAAATAATGTGGGTATTGATATGGTAGCTTCACCTGTGGAGGAAACAAATGGAAACTTGTCAACAGCAATGGATTCTGAGAAAGATGACAGTCCAGTGTTAGATGAAGCTGTGATCAAATCTGGTGATTATTCAATTGAACTGCAGTCTGAGAATAATGAACTTTTGACAAGCAACTCAAGTCAAACTGATGAGGAAATTAATGAGAATGATGAAAGCGTAGTAATCAAGTCATTGAAGGAAGAGGTCATGAATTTTAACACTACTACTTCTATTGAAAGTTTAAATGATTCTTTGTTTTATTTTTAATAGTAATGCTTACTTTTTCTATCTTGCAGATTGATCATTTGAACACTAGAATCAAAGAATTAGAATCACAAATATCAAAAGGTAACATCTCGAGTACTAGAGGTGGTGATCTCTACCCATTTACTTATGAACGGCTTATTGGAGTTGTCTTTTATATCTCTAAAGGTTAAAGAGACCAAAAAAGCTAAAAGGGGAACTAGTCGAACATGGTTAGTGGGTGAAACGGTTGAAAGTCGTCTAAAGTCTATTTTTTATGCATAGAACCTCCTGAATCATTTTTGTTTAGGTTGCCTATTGTTTGCAAAAGAAATTAGAAATGAGTATGAATTTGAAAGAAAAGGAGAGAGAACATATGATCGCTATAAAGTTGTTTGGACTTGAATTTTTAATTACTTTTTAGAACAAATGGAGTTGGGGAAAGGGGGGGGAGATAAACTTTGTATTGTGATTTACTAATGACAATTACAAGGGATATTTATAGAGTACATAGTTACACTTTAATAACTTCTAATATATGATACTAATCAACTAATTACATAAACTGTCTAATATTTCCCTGCAAGCTAAGGCCGGGAAACGACCCGTAGCTTCGATCGTAGTCCTGTAAAGTGTTGTGAGGGTAATGGCTTGGTGAAGACATCAGCAAATTGATCATTAGTTGATATGAATTGTTTCGAGAGCTTCCCTTTGGGAACCTTTTCTTTGACAAAGTGAAATTCGACTTCTACATGTTTCGTGCGGGCATGGAAGATTGGATTGGCTGATAAGTAGGTAGCACCCAAGTTATCACACCATAACACTGTAACAAATGGGATAGGAACTTTGAGTTCTCGTAGGAGAGCTTCAATTTAAGTGAGTTCAACAACTGTGTCTACTAAGACTTTATACTCGGATTCCATTGATGACCGAGAAACACTACGTTGCTTTTTAGCGGACAATGAGATGAGGTTAGATCCAAGATAAATGGCAAATCCCCCGATGGATTGACGGTCATCAGGGCAACTAGCCCAATCAGCATCAGAGTAGGCATGCAGGGAGGAACATTGAGCATTAGTGTAAGCATGCAATGTGGAACCAGAAGATTGTTTATGAGTAGACCATAATTAGAGGTACCCTAAAGATATTGGAGAATACGTTTGATAGCAGACCAATAATTCTCGGTAGGGGAATGCATGAACTGACAGACTTTCTTGACTGCAAAGGAAATGTCTGGGTGAGACAAGGTAGCATACTGAAGAGCACCAACCACCTGTTGATATTGACCTGGATTTGGAAGTGGGGGGCTGTCACCAAGAGCTAAGTTAGTTGTGGTGGCTATGGGGGAGGAAACATGTTTGGCTTTTGACTGACCAACTTTTTGAATAAGGTCAAGTATATATTTTTGTTGAGATAACAACACATCTGGTCCTTTAGAAGTAACGTCAATCCCCAAGAAGTAAGATAGGACACCCATGTCCTTAAAAGGAAATGTTTGACTCAAGCGCTTGACTTGATCAATAGCGTGAGGATTATTACCTGTCAAAATAATATCATCCACATAAACCAGCATATACAGAAGTGTGTCCTTAGAGCAATAAATGAAGAGAAAAGGATCCGTTTTAAAGCCTTAAAACCAAGAGAATGTAGAGCCCCCGAGAATTTGTGGAACCATGCACGGGGAGTCTGCTTTAGCCTTTAGCCCATAAAGAGACTTGTGAAGCAAGCATACATGATCTGGTTAACGAAGCCAGGTGGTTGGCGTAAGTAAACTGTTTCCTTTAAATGTCCATGGAGGAAAGCATTTTGAAAATCTAGCTGTCTTAGTGGCCACTGTTGAGACACAACAAGAGAAATCATTGTACGTATGATTGTGAATTTGATAAACGAACTGAAGGTTTCATGAAAATCAATTCCCGCTTGTTGATTAAATCCCTTAGCTGCTAAACGAGCTTTGTAAGTTTGATCCGGTTTAATCCTGTACACTCACTTACAATCAACAACATTAGCATTAAAAACAGGTGGAACTAATGTCCAAGTGCCATTTCTCATAAGAGCTAAATATTCATTAGCCATGGCTTTACGCCATTAAGGATCTTTGTTGGCAACAACAAAGGTGGTTGGTGTTGTGTTAGAGTAGGTGGTCGTTGTATGAAAAGAGGAAACGTTGTGAGGAACCTTCTTTTTCGGATCTGACCGAAGATTAGGGGGCAGGTACGAGGAGGTGCAGGTGGTGGTGAAGGGGTGTCCCGGTGAAAGGGTAGCAGAAGAAGAAAAGCCGGGTTGTGTGGGGGGTGGAAGAGGGAGTGGTTTCTATAGGAGGCGGACAGAATGTTTGCGAGGCCGTGTTAGTTGTATGTGGTGTGGATTGCATGGCCGTGGGAGTGACTTGAGAGTTTGGACAAAATGTTGATGCCACTATTGTAAAAGTCGGCCTAGTCGGGCGATTAATCGGTGATTAATCGCTAGTAGGCTGATGACCTTGGCGATTTCATGTATTCGGTGGATAAAATCGGTAATTGGTAGTAGTCGATAAAAATCGGACCTAATCGGACCTAGTCGGACCAAATAGATCCTAATCGGCCTTTAATCACTGGCCATTTTCCGGCATGATTCAAGCCATAGTTTGGCCAGATTCCAGGCAAATGTTGAAAATTCCAGCCAAATCTTAAAAAATTTTGGTAAAATGTATGTAAATTTTGGTCAAATGTGTGTGTGCATATATAAATCTTAACAATTTTATATAATTACATATAAAAATGTGTGTATATATAAAACTAAAAATTACATATAAAATTTCCAATCCGATTAATCTCGAGTAATCCCGATTAATCGCTAGCCAGTACCCTACCGCCCTACTAGCGCCTAACCGTGTTTACAACACTGGTTGACGCGGCCGTGCAAGATGGTTCTGTAAAATTCTGTGCGGCCATGTAAGGCTGCTGTTTTAGGGAACGGGTTTGGGAGGATGGATGGGTGAAAGATGGGTCATTATGTGTAGTAGTGGGCGGTGAAAGATAGAAGCAAGTGTAGGGATTTGAGGACAAGTCGAAGATGGTGTGGAGGATGTTGTAGGTTATGCAAAAGGAAAGAGTTGCTTGTTAAAACGAACATGACGAGTAACTTATAGACGATCGTTTTTGGTGTCTAGACATTGATAACCATGGTGTGAAGGACTATATTCAAGGAAAGCACAAGGTGTTGAGCGAAAGTTCATTTTGTGAGTGTTATAAGGACGTAGATGTGGAAAACATTGATAGACAAATATCCAAAGAAAAGTGAGGTCCGGCTTTTGGTGAAATTCACCACCCCAATATGTTATAACAGATTTTAATTTTGTATTATATTGACGTTCAACCATGGCAACAAACAATTTATATGTGGAATAAACATCAGATTAAAATTTTAAAGGAAAGATCCACGTATAACGTGTAAAATGATCAACACATTATAAAAAGTAACGATGTCCATCACTAGAAACAACGGGTGCAGGACCCCAAACATCAGAAAATACTAAATCCAATATGCGAGTACTTTTTAAAACTAGAGGATGAAAAGTGAAGTTTGGATGATTCTCCTAAGTGACAAGAGTCATAAGAAGAACTCACACTTTTATTCGAAACATAAAGACAATATTTGGAGATCATTGATTGCAATAGTTGGTGATGAGGATGACCAAGTCTTTGATGCTATGTGTTTGAGGAAGCATGAGTGGTGTAGAAGGCAATAGTAGGAATAGACTGAGCTTGAGGAAGACAAATTGAGTAGAGCCCATGTTTACTTGGACCCGTGAGGAGGGTATTGTGTGTAGACTTGTTCTTCACAACAAAAAATGTAGAGTGAAATTCAAAGTAAACATGATTATCATGACAAATTTTTTTATAGGAAATAAGGTTCCTTTAGATTTGTGATACAAGAAGAATATTATTGACTGATAAGTGTTTGGTGGGTGAAGAAAAGTGAGAGGAACCAATATGAAAAAGGGATACGCTTATCGTTGCCAACAAGCATAGAATCATCACCATAGTAGGGCTCATGAGTATCCAAACTGGAAAGATCTGGAGCAACATAGTTATTAGAACTAGTGTCTAGAAGCCAAGTAGAAAAGGCTTGTGAGTGATAATCAGTATAGTTTGCAGTGGGCTGCTGCCTTGGCCGAATAGTTGCAGGATCACGATTGGGACATTGGGATGGACTACGTCCTATTCCACATCTATTACACGTACCATAAACTGTGTTTTGATAGGAAGCCCAACTAAATTGGCTCATGTTTCCCCAGAGATACGATTGGTGAAGGTACCTCGACCACGACGATTGTTGGAGCCTTGGCCTCGGTTATTTTAGGAACGGGAGGTGAAGAATGCTTATGAAGACGACTGAGTAATGGGTTGCACTTGAAGACCAAGTTGAGAAAGAAGTTGTTGAAGTGACTGCAAGGTTCTGTTGGAGATTATCCAATGGTAGATGTGATAGAATACCGGGAAGCAGTAAAGGCTTGAGTCTGTGATTGAATAGGGGCTGATTTGTGCACCATGTAATCATGATCAGAGAGAAGACCCTGAAGTTCATTGAACGGTGTAGGAGTCTGCCGAGCCATAAGTGTAGATTTCAGCCCGTTGTATTCTTCACGAAGACCAGATATCACTAGCATCACAAGGTCTCTTTCTTTGACCGATTCACCAATATTGGCAAGAACATCTGCATATTCTTGTGCCCTTGTAAGGTATGAAGAAGTGGTTTCATCACCTTTCATCTCAAGTTTGAGTAATTGTGTTTTTAGGGTAAATTCCCTAGAAGATGTGTGTGGAGCATAGGCACGGTCAAAAGATGACCAGGGATCTCTAGATGTAGTGCCTTGAACATGAGAAAAAGAGGCTTCTTAGATGGTGGAGATAATAAGCATGCGGACATGAGCATCATTAGCCACCCATGCAAAATGATTAGGATTAGGTTGTGGTGCTGGTTTTGGTGCGATTTCTTTTTCAGATGACGATGATGCTGGAATTATGGTTTTTGAGGGGCACCGATGGTGCCATCAACATAACCAATCAGATAATGGGTTATAAGAAAAGGTTGTATCATTGTTTTCCAAAAACCATAATTGGTTTGAAAAAGGGTAAAACCAAACTTGTGAGAGTTGTGAGATTGAGGGAGGGAGGGAGGGAGAGGGGAAGGAGGAGGGGGAGAGGGCCCATATGATCAACGGGTTCTTTAAAACTCATCATTTTCAACAAGTTTCTGATAAGACTCGAAAATCGGTAGTAGAATTACTAAAACAAAGCAACAAAATAGTCCTGTTCGAGATGGACAAAACCTCCGGAAAACCAAACACAAACAATTATAATTTCTTGAACACCTCCACTAGAAAGACAACTATGCTAATAAAAGAAGACACGAAAACTGATTTGCAACTGCTCCTATAAATTAGATCCTCCACTATCTTTAACCGCATGTCTGTTTTTGGGTCCAGTGGGTTGCCCAGCAAATACCCAAATTGGGTTCTTGGGACTTTTGGGTCTTGGGTGTTAATAAGCCCAATTGAATGGGCTTTCTTTCAATGTGAGTAAATTCGAGTAGGGTTGGGATCGTATCAATACTACCCGCCCGGAAAAACGACTTGACCTCAAGTCGGGAGAAAGGAAATTGGCTGGCTAAGTCCCTGCGATTCAATCGGCTTGTACATCCTTATTCCTAACATGATGAAACTCCTTCCAATTATCCATTCTTTCCTGTGTACCAATATTCATAGCTTTTGATGGTGATGATGATACATCCATATGTCCCTTATCATGTAGCAAACCATCTTTGTCATTTACATCCACATACATCATCTTTCTGTGGTGCTCTTTTGATTCCTTATCCTGTTGATACATCCACTTCTTATTTTCAAAGCAATTCAATATATCATCTCTATGATACTTGTAGGTGTAACAACATAATTCCCAACTAAGCTCTTTAAGTCTTGGTGGAAAAGAAAAACAGAGAGTGAGCTCATTTCTGCAATGGTGGAAGGCTTGGAGGCTAGGATGTTCTGTTGTGTGTCGGTAGTTTTAGTGATGGAAGATGGTTGCTTCGGCGGTAGCGGCGGGGGTCCCGGTAGTTTTGGCAGTGATGGCGTTGGAATCGGTAATTTTGGTGGCAGCGGTGGGGTAGTCGGTAGTCCTGGTGGTGGATTCGGTGAGTTCGGTGGCAGTGGCGACGTAGTCGGTAGTTCCAGTGGTGGCGGTTTTGTTGCGGATTGACCTTTTGTATGCACCGGAGCGTTGATTTCTTCAACATCTTCCCTCAAAGATGCAAGAATAGCATCTAATCTTGTTTCAATGGCTGCTAATTGATCTACCAAAATCCGGGTTGCAAGTGTCATCCGATTTCCCGGCAATGGAACCAAATGATAAGACTCGAAAATCGGTAGTGGAATTACTAAAACAAAGCAACAAAATAGTCCTGTTCGAGATGGACAAAACCTCCAGAAAACCAAACACAAACAATTATAATTTCTTGAACACCTCCACTAGAAAGACAACTATGCTAACAAAACAAGACACGAAAACTGATTTGCAACTGCTCCTATAAATTAGATCCTCCACTATCTTTAACCGCATGTCTGTTTTTGGGTCCAGTGGGTTGCCCAGCAAATACCCAAATTGGGTTCTTGGGACTTTTGGGTCTTGGGTGTTAATAAGCCCAATTGAATGGGCTTTCTTTCAATGTGAGTAAATTCGAGTAGGGTTGGGATCGTATCAGTTTCTCTAAGTCTCATGTCATGTTTTTTAATCAAACCCATACTTTGAAATTGATGGGTTATGGATTGTTAGATGAATGATGAAGAAGAAATTGATGGTGTAAAAGAGAAGAATTAGGTTGAAAAAGAAATACTAATAGATTGCAGAACAAGCAAATTACAAAATGATGACCAGAGCACAGCTCTCTCTCTCAATGCAAAGTGCATGAGCCTCTCTCCATGCTATTCTCTCACCTCCCCCTCTCTGACATTCCTTATTCTATATATATAATACTAATTTATGTAACAACCTGTCAACCCTCCACTTTCTTTTCACTCTTAGTCCTACGAGAATACACCAACAACTCTTTTGGCCCTTCATGTATAGTAGAATTCGTATCAATACTTCCCCCTTTGACAACAGTCTTGTCCCCAAGACTGAATTCCGGAAATTGTGTAGTGAACCAATCCTTATCCTCCCAAGTAGCATCATCCATGGAGTGATCCGACCAATGTACTAAATACTGTTCCTTGGATCCAGCACCATCCGGAGAGACACGAGTAGCTAGAATGGACCTCGGAATTAAGGGTGCGGTAGCACCGATATCCAATTCAGGTGGCAAAACTGGCTCAATATGAGGAGTAGCCTTCTTCAAAAGGGACACATGGAAGACTGGATGAATTTTGGAAGTGGCCGGCAGTTGAAGTTTGTATGCAACCAGTCCCAATTTATCAATGACCTGAAAAGGTCCAAAATATTTAGCTGCTAGCTTCTGATGAATTCTTCGATCCACGGAACGTTGGCGATATGGCCTGAGCTGAACATAAACCCAATCACCAATGGAGCAGTGAACATCTCGTCTCGATCTATCAGCCTTGGACTTCATTGAAGTCTGAGCTTTAGCTAAGTGGACTTTAAGTTGGTTCAAAGCTTCATCACGGTCCTGAAGGGACTGTGCCACTGACTCAACACGAACTTCTCCCGGTAGAAACTGAAAAACCGTAGGTGGTCGTCGTCCATACACAGTTTCAAAGGGAGTGGTACCCGTTGAAGCATGAAAGGTGGAGTTATACCAAAACTCGGCCCACGGAATCCAATGAGCCCAAGACTTCGGCTGATCCACAGCAAAACATCGAAGGTAAGTTTCCAAACAGCGGTTTATAACCTCTGATTGGCCATCCGATTCCGGATGGTATGCAGAGCTCATATGCAGTTTCGTGCCCATAGATTTGAAAATTTCCTGCCAAAATTTACTTAAGAAAAGTGGATCGCGATCACTGACAATAGTCTTTGGAATACCATGATGACGGATAATCTCTCGAACAAAGCACTCGGCGACAGATTTGGCCGTATAAGGATGTTTTAATAAGATAAAATGAGCATATTTCGATAACCGATCCACTACCACCAAAATCACAGTATAACCTTTCGAAGGTGGTAAGCCCGTTATAAAATCCATAGACAAGTCGTCCCAAATCAATTGAGGGACCGGTAACGGCTGTAACAACCCGGCTGGTAACATAGAATTGGTTTTGCAACGTTGGCAAACATCGCACTCGCGAATGAATTTCTTGATTGTTTTAGTCATCCCAGGCCAATAGATATTTGCAGCAAGGCGACGATACGTACGATAAAATCCGGAATGACCACCCGTAGCGGTCAGATGAAACTCATGAAGAAGGGGCTGAAGGAACTGTGAAGTCCTAGAGATTACTAGCCGTCCCTTATAAAATAAGGTGTCATTCTGAACTGTATAACCTGGGTATTTAGCCGGAGAAAGCACACACTTTTTCATTAACGCCATAATCTCAGTGTTAGCGTGTAAAATCAATGTGGCCAGCCGGCCCTAGACATAGTTATTTTTGGGATAGATTTTGTATAGCAATCATACAGAAATAGGTTTATTCTCTTGTATTATAAATAGAGCAGAAGGCTGTTAAATAATATTCATTCAGAGAATTACCAAATATCATCTCTATTATGGTATCAGAGCATTCTCTTTGATGATTTCCGATCCAGTCTCAACATCCGACAACCTCCTGCTTCGACTGCGGGGGTATATTAGCGTGTAAAATCAATGTGGCCAGCCGGCCCTAGACATAGTTATTTTTGGGATAGATTTTGTATAGCAATCATACAGAAATAGGTTTATTCTCTTGTATTATAAATAGAGCAGAAGGCTGTTAAATAATATTCATTCAGAGAATTACCAAATATCATCTCTAGTACTCAGGATCGTTCTTAGCCTCATTGAGAAGGTGGGCACCGTGAGACCATACCGGCGACGAGGTAATCGGACACAATAGTCCTGAATCAGCACGGCGGGACAAGGCATCAGCCGCGCGATTTTCCCGCCCAGGTTTGTATTCAATTTCGAAATCAAACCCCAAAAGCTTAATAATCCAATTTGTTGGTCAGCTGTGGAAACACGCTGTTGAAGCAAGTATTTAAGGCTCTGTTGATCCGTATACACAATGAATTCGAACCCAACAGATATGGCCGCCAATGTTGTACCGCCAAAACCAAAGCCATGAGCTCACATTCATAGGCCGATTTAACCAAATTTCTATCGCTGAGAGCTTTACTAAAGTATGCGATTGGTTGTCGATTTTGCATCAAAACCGCCCCGATGCCGCAGCCAGAAGCATCACATTCCACAACAAAGGGTATGGAAAAATTCGGTAAAGCTAAAACAGGAGCAGTGCCCAACGCTTGCTTTCAAAGAATCAAAGGCCTGTTGCGCGATCGGCGACCAGTGGAAAGCATCTTTCTTTGTTAATTCCGTTAGCGGACGCGCAATACTACCATAGTTGCGTACAAATTTACGGTAATAACCGGTGAGTCCGAGGAATCCACGAAGAGCGTGTACTGAATGAGGAGTAGGCCACTCCACCACCGCCGCCACTTTCATGGGATCCATTGAAACACCGTGACCATCGAGCACATGTCCCAAATATTCTATAGATTGTTTACCAAAACTACATTTACTAGGATTGGCACAAAATTGATGGTTCTTCAAAATAAGGAAAACTTCTTCCAAATCAACTAAATGAGTCTCCCAAGAGGGGCTATATACTAATATGTCATCAAAGGAAATTACCACTTTACGACGTAGCAAGGGCCGAAAGATATCATTCATTGTTGCTTGAAAAGTAGCCGGGGCATTCGTAAGCCCGAATAGCATGACAAGATATTCGTAGTGACCCTTGTGTGTGCGGAAAACCGTTTTATCCACGCTGTCAGGACGCATTCGAATCTGGTTATATCCTGACTTGAGATCAATTTTAGAAAAATAAACTGAGCCATGCAATTCATCAATTAATTCCTCAACCACCGGAATAGGATACTTGTCCGGCACCGTAGCGTTGTTTAGAGCGCGGTAATCCACACACATCCGCCAAGACGCATCCTTCTTACGCACCAAAATAACCGGACTGGAATACGCACTCTTACTAGGACGAATTAGTCCCGTCTCTAACAACTCATTCACCTGTCTCTCAATCTCAGTTTTTTGAAGATGGGGGTAACGATACTGGCGAACATAGATTGGATCCAATGTCGAAAGAGTAATGCCATGATCATAAGCTCGTGGCGGTGGAAGAGCCGAAGGGGTGCGAAATATCGATGCATACCGATGCAACAGGGAACTCAACGAAGGCTGCTGAGTAGAAGAAAGGTCCCCTGAAAGAAGAGAGGGAACTGCCACCGAATCCTGTGTCGAAGAGTGAGATCGAGGGGTAGGATCATCCTCCAGAGATAACCAAGGGTGCAAAGCCGTAGCAGTAGAGTGCCTCACTTGATGACCTTGTAATTGAACTGTAGCTCCCTTATAAACGAAGCGCATCCAAGAGTTTTGCCAATTATGAACCACTTCCCCTAAAGATTGTAACCAAGCTAAGCTTAATATGAAATCAAAAGATCCAGTATCAAACACCAATGCATCCACTGAAAAAGAACAAGGACCCACCTTCACCGGAATAGCCAAACATTTCTCAGTGACCAACACACAATGACCGTCCCCTAATTTAATGGAGATTCCTGGAAAAACTTTGACAGGCAATCCCAATGCGACCACCAATCGTCGTGAGATAAAGTTATGAGAAGCCCCGCTGTCAACCAACATGAAAATAGGAATTTCGTGTAAAGTACCGCCTAGTTTCATTGTGGAAGTGATACCAGTAACAGCCAGATCGCCCGAAAATTCCAAGGAGTTGCAAGTACCGGAACCCACCGGAGAATTGCAAACCGAGTCTGGGGTGTCCAGCGATTCCAACACTAGTTGCTCCCCCGTTGGCGACTCGTACTCATCTTCTCCTAAGAGCAAGACCCGCAGCTTACCTTCCGGACACTTGTGAGCCGGACCAAATTGTTGTCCGCAACGAAAACATAACCCCTTCTTCCGTCTCTCCTCCCACTCGGCGCGAGAAAGGGTACGAACCCCACGATCCCGGTTTGAGACCTGTCCCCCATCCACGGATGTCTGCGATGAACGAAAAGTGGAACGAAACCGAGAGACATCATTCGGCGGAACGAATGAGCGATCTGCTGATTTGGGCCCAAAAAAAGGTTTGGAATCGGACCGGCCCACAGGGGACAGACCATCCGTTAACCCAGTAGAATGAGGCCCAACAGGGTTAAGGTATCGGAAACGAGACGTAGATACACCGCCGGAAGTAGGGCGCAACATCGAATCCACGTCCTTAGCCAAATACATTGCATCCAGGCGAGTTTGAGGGCGATGAAGGCGTACCCACTGCTTGACATCGGCCTTCAATCCTGCAACAAAATACCCTAAGGCCTGTGATTCAGGTAACTGGGGAACCAACGATAAGAGATACTCGAAATCATCAATGTAATCGTAAATGGAGTCCCCCTGTTGAATCGTAGCCAATTGCTCGTATGGGTTCTAAATTTCCAGATCGCTAAAGCATTGCAATAACTCTGATTGAAATTCGATCCACGTTAACGAAGGACGAACCTGTGTGATTATTGTAAACCAATGTTGGGCAACACCCACCATGCTCAATTGAGCTAACTGTAAACGAACCTTATCGGAGGTATTGTTCATATCAAAAGAGAGAGAGTGGCCTTGCGAATCCATCCTTGAGGATCAAACCCCGAAAATTCAGGTAGCTTAACCTTTTTAACCGCCCATGGAAGATCGGAAGAAACCAAACCTGACTTACGATCGGAAGAGGATTCCCCCGAGACGCCGGAATCCAACGGAGGTTCGGTGGATCGTTTCCCCTGAAATTTCATCCAGTCAAGCATAACCTTCCGAAATTCCGCCGATTCTGCACGTTCCTTGTCGAACGCCGAGAAGGATAACTTAATATCCGCAATATCCGACTGGAGTTGTTGAATATGTTGCTCATGAGCATCCAACCGAGAAGATTGATTCACCATAATCACAGCAGGTCAGCGGCAGGTCGGACCAATGATGGGTTATGGATTGTTAGATGAATGATGAAGAAGAAATTGATGATGTAAAAGAGAAGAATTAGGTTGAAAGAAATACTAATAGATTGCAGAACAAGCAAATTACAAAATGATGACCAGAGCACAACTCTCTCTCTCAATGCAAAGTGCATGAGCCTCTCTCCATGCTATTCTCTCACCTCCCCCTCTCTGACATTCCTTATTCTATATATATAATACTAATTTATTTAACAACCTGTCAACCCTCCACTTTCTTTTCACTCTTAGTCCTACGAGAATACACCAACAACTCTTTTGGCCCTTCATGTATAGTAGAATTCGTATCAGAAATCAAGCATCCACAAAAATTTAGGGGGTGTTTGGGACCACTAGTTTAAAAAGTTTACTATATGCTTATAATAAGATACAAGTTATTTAAAACAAATGTTTCACCATAGGATTAACATTGCACTTTTAATTCCAATCAAAAGTGCTAATCTACTTTTGAAAAGCACCATAAACCGATAAGATGTTTAAATAAGCAACGAGAAACACCCCTGTACATTAATATGTAGTAATATTATATTTGTAAGGGATGATGTATAAGCAACGAGAAACACCCCCTATTGCTATGTGTGTACTGGTTTCGTCTAACAAGTTGAATGATAAAGATTCCTTTTCTTTTTACCCTTTGATAACTTTTTGTCTTACAGAATAGAAGTAACTAAGGGTATTTTTCCTTTTCAAAATATGTTGACCTCCTTATGCACTATCCCTTTATGTAATCATATTTAACAACATTAATTATATATTAAGAAATGAGAAACATCAAACATGTATGTGGCACAGCCCAATGGACATGGATTAAAGAGATTCAATCAGCCCGACTCTGTTAAGGCCAATCAGCCCTACCAACAACCATCCATTGATGTCCTTTTGGATGGTTTAACAAAAATCATTACAAATTGGTTACCTAAGAGTTTGAAATTAGGTTTACTGTGTATTTCAAACAGAAAATAAGCAGGAAACTTCAACCGCAAGAAGTGAAAGTGTCTCTGAGAGTTCTCCATCTTCAAAAAATGATTCTCGGAAGAGTTACACCCCTTATATAAAGTACACCAAGTTGATGTTCAAGGTAACATTTATTTATGTTTCTAAATGTTTTTTTATGTTTTAACTTCCTTTACAAGTGGGTTTATTACAGTCAATTAGGGCTTAGCCGCTTAGGGGAGGGGGTCAAGTATGGATGAGTAGATGGATTAAATAATTAAAAAAAGTAAATATATCTTGCTTTTGATTCTTACCTACTTCATATTCATGCCAGGTGGATACATTCTTTGCAGTTGGTTCTCCACTTGGTGTATTTCTTGCCTTACGCAATGTCCGCATTGGAATTGGTAACTATTATTTGTTAGCCTTAAAAGAATACTAATGATGGGTAAACCAAATCTAGTGTAATTGTTGCCAAATGTTCCAACTTTTAAAAGTAAACACAAGGTTCTTTTAACAACTTCTTTAGATTGCCACCTTTTGGTGATCATTTGACTATTTGACATTTTAAGGTCTCACTATTTTCACCAAATGTATACACACGTTTAACAATTTTATATGTCTAATATGGTTAATGTGTATGCTTACTACAATGGACTTTATGCATACCTGATGCATAGTAATGTCAATTGAATTTGTGTATAATATTTTTCTCATACATTTGTTTTGTATTTAATATTCATAGGGAAAGGAACAGACTATTGGGAAGATGAAAGTATAATTGAAGAAATGCCATGTTGTCGTCAAATGTTTAACATTTTTCATCCTTACGATCCAGTGGCATACAGGTATCTCTGCGCCCCCATCCCTTTGCTCATCTTTCTCTTTATATATAATAAAGCAAAATTAATATGAGGTCAGAAATTTTCTAGTTTGCACAAGTATCACTCAATTAAGTAATTACTAAAAAGTTAATTGGCTTTTAATTTTTGTCCACTAGAAATTGTTGTTGTCATCTGTTCAATTAATGGGCATAAATGTCCTTCCTATAATAATAAAATAATTACTTCAAAGGTTCTAATCATACCCTTCCTATTATGAATCAATCACCAAATGTTAACTAGTTACCCCCTTTTCTCTTGTTAGTAATAGGTCAAATTCAGCCCCTTTAGCTTCAATAATAACAGTATAACACGTATGGATGCACACCTGTAATCCTTTCCATATGATTCTTTTCTGTATCGATGTTTTTGCAAAAAAAAGGTTATATTTTTTTACTCCTGACCTTAAATAAACTGATCTTTTGCTCAGAGTTGAACCGCTTGTTTGTAAAGAGTATATAGATAAACGTCCAGTCATTATTCCTTATCACAGAGGTGGAAAGAGGCTGCATGTTGGATACCAGGTACATGCTCTACACATTTACTTATGAATATGCCCATTTGGTTTTTATTTAATCTTAAGACTGGTCAAATGGTCAATTATAACGTCCCTAAATGTCACTGAAAATTTATATTATTTTGATAATCATAGCTAACTCATTTGCTATTAATTAACAAACTGGATAGGGCATGTGGAGGCCACTCAAGTATTGAACTTTGAGCGGTCTCCATATACATTATTCCTAAAAAATTCTAGAAAGTGGACAGAACAAGTATTACCCGGTCAACCGTGGATCAATTATGACCTGTTTCTTGTGTGTCTAAGCCTTTATTAAAATAATGCTTATACATGATGGTGCAGGAATTTGTAGAAGGAGTTGCATCACGCTCTCGAGTGGTGGTTGACCAAATGAGCTTAGCGAAGGTTGTTGTCACTAACTGGTCTACAAAAAGCCATGCATCCTTTTTTGATTATTTACCAAATCTTATAAACAGGATTTACTCTTTCTAGGTTAAAGTACTCACAATATGTCAATCAAGGGACAATGATGATCATGAAGGTAATTGAATTAAGGAAACAGCGCTATTACAGTTAATCATTTCATTTGATAATGTTCTCTTTGTTAATTGGTGAAACGGGTGGTTATAATTGGTTTATTTTCATTTTCTGTAGAATGGGTAAGTATGATATTTTTAGTGGTTTGAAAGGGCAAATATGATATTTTTAGTGTTTTGAAAGTGCGAATATGATATTGTGAAATTTAAAAGGGCATATATTAAAGTTTAAACCATTAAAGAGTAATCTATTTGTATGTGTTTTCTTTAGCAGAAACGTCAGAAGAACCCGTAGAAATTGAGAGATCGTATGGTTCAATAATGTTGGAGAGATTAACAGGGAGTCAAGATGGGCGAATTGATCATGCACTTCAAGTATGTATTTTTACTAAAGATACCCATTTATATACATATGAGGTGATGTGGGTTATTATTTATGTCTAAAGGTTCATAAATTCTTGTAAATCATTTTTATTTGTAAAATATGTGTTTAGATTATTACCTATATACAAATTTATAATCATATTCACAACTTCAGCTATTCAGAAAATTCAGAAAAAAAGTGACGTGGGCTGTTTTGACTCGTATTTAAAATTCACTTCCAGACCGTTTTGATCTGTTACCCAACCCATCTGGCCCGACCATTTTGCCACAACTACTTTTTCTTGTATATGAATCTTATTGTCAATCCACATGCACCCATCTTTGTATGAAATATTAGTTTGTAATCATACGTAAGATTTTTAACTTAAGTCACTTTCATTTGTAGCTTAAAATATTATTAGTTGTGTATGTGTTCACTAAAATTAATATTCTAAACTTAATGAAATTTTGGTAATGCAGAATAAAACATTTGAGCATCAATACATATCAGCTGTCGGAGCACATACGTAAGTATATCTTAGTCATATCTTACATTTGTGATCGTTTGTTTATAAGCTTGTCGAAATGTATTGCTAACTATATTTGAGTCGTGACATTATGTGTTGAACATAGAGGTGGTGGTTTTGACCATATATTTCTGAGCAAGTTGCATAAAAACTCAAACTGGTCTAATAAAAAAAATTCTGAAAAGGAAAATGTCAAAATGGGTCGAATGGGTCAAACAAGTTTGAAAGCCGCATGCAGTCTGTTTTCTATGCATATAAGTTGACAACAACTTTAGAATCTCCTAGATCGTAATCATTCAAGCTTCAGATTATTACTGTAACAATATTGTTTTGTAGTTATACTCGTTGCATTAATTGTTTATAATACTCGAACAAAAGCAACCGTCCTGTATTGAACCACAATAAAAAATGACCCATTTCAATCCATACCAACTGCACCATCTCTCCATTACTGTATCCTTAAAAAGGGAAGGTTGGTGCCCTTTGCCACCGGCCAATTGAACCCCCCCCCCCCCCTCTCCTCTTCTTCTCTCTCAAGTTTCTTGAATTGACACTAACTTTTTTATAAAACTTTGAGAAATGTCACTTTGATCCCCTTGAGTTTCTAAAGCCTCAGGTTTACCTGTTGTACATTTTTACTTAAAAAAACTAATTTCTTGCGTCTTTCGAATTTATATGTACTCATGTACATGTTGGTGTAAATTCGAGTTCGTCTACGTTTTGATGAAAATTTTGTTCAAACGCGTGCCGGTCAAATATAAAACGTTTTCGAACTAATCTTATGTAAGCTTTGAGTTTTTATGCGTTTCGACGTAGATTTTGTTTTAAAAACGAGTTAGGTCAAATATATTATGTTTTCGTTTGACGATATAAATTCGAGTAACTAGTAGATTTAGTTCGGGAGTCGGGACAATTGTAGTCTATACTTTATCATGACACGTACGCCACCGCGATGCGCGGGTATAACTACTAGTTTCTGATTAAACAAGTACAATTAAATGTCTTGATGTGACAATTCATTCATTGAAAATGCATGTCATGTGGCGTTTAAAGTTTAACATATTTCTACTCTTTTTTCCTTTTCTGCAGAAAATACTGGAGAGACTGTGATACTGCACTATTCATATTGAAACATTTGTATCGGGACATACCAAACGAGCCCAAAAACCCCACGGAAAACACATCAGATCAAGAGAACGATGATTGGGAAGAATTATTTGATGATGAACAGCTTCCTTTAACTTTTGCTAGTGAGAAATTTCTGAAGCAACTCTCAGTTAGAGTCAAAAAGTTCACAAACCAGTGAATCATTCTGACTTTCCTCTTGATCTGTATATAATGTAAATGCAGGTAAATAGTAGGAAGATTATCCTCATATTCACAAGGTTTTTCAAACCTAATTTATAACTGACCCGTTTATATGAAACGGGTTATTTTGGCTCAATTTTTCATGCTAATGGGTCAAATTGGTTAAATTTAAATCTTATCCGAAAGGAAAACAGATCAAACGGATTGGTAGTAGCCCATGATTTTCCAAATTGTTTTAGTAAAAAAGAATTGGTTCATTATGACTATTAGTTTTATTATTATGTATAACATATTAATCTTATTTAATAATTATCTAAAAAAGGCAACACAAATGTTTATGGGTCAAACAACCTGACCCGACCCATCTTGACGCCTTCTAAGATTTTACCTGTTTTGACCCACCCTGACGTGTTCCAAAATTTGACACAGATTGACCTAAGTTGACCCGAACCCATCATGACACATGTTAATTTTTCAGTCTCATTTTCTTTCTTATTCATTTTGATTGTCTTTGTTTTCCTTGTATACAGGCCCAGAAACTTTAAATTTGGCTGGAAAAGTAACACACAATAGGAGTTCAAGCTTACTTATAGAATTCAAGAGAAAGTTGCAAATCACGTCCCCCGCCCCTCTTAGCTTGTAGAAATGAAAACATGTTGTACCTTTTGCTATAAAACGTGTTCAATAGGTAAGGATGAACGGATGACGTAGGAGACAGACTGTACAATTTGGAACATGGTGCTATAGTGCTTGTATATAGCAACTCCTAGCCTTTGAGAAACAAAGACACATTGTTTGAACGCAATGATGCAAGACGGGAAGGAATAAATTCAGATTCCAATTTCATTAAATTTTAGCAGATTCTATGAACCTAAGTGAGCATATGATTGGTAGTAATAAGACCTTGGGTCAATCTCACCATCGGTTATGAAGAGAGATGACGGGTCATGAGAAATGTGAGGAATAACATAAGAAAACTCTACAATCAAAAGTGTGTTGAGTTATATTTTTGTAGGAGTCACTCTAACACACGATTGTAGCCGTTAGATTCAGAAGATCCTATCCGCCCATTGTGGAGGTGAAAACATATTTGGAACAAAGGTACATGAAGAACAAATAATTTAATTATGTGGGTCTTGTTTGTTTTCTAAGTATGCAAAGTTGGATGGCCACTTATAGTACTAATGAGAAGCTACACGTCTTTGATTTGTATACAAGTATAAACGTTATCGCTATACCAATGTGTCTTTTGATATAAATAAATAGCATGCTAGCTCTAGTGCACCAATGCTAGAAAAGGTAAGCTCGTTTCAAAAGACACTAAATTGTGTAACCTAGTAATTTGTTCTTATGCGTGAATAACGTGTTTAAATTTCAGTTGGACAGATAAAAAGTAATAAGTTGATAAGAGTGATTACTTGTGAGTAAACGTTTATATTTGGAGGCTTTAAGTCTATAACCTTCACAACAAGACTTACATTACATTTGGGGCAAACAAACCTCATATTGGTATTTGAGGCTAAAAAAATCAAGGTTAATAAGCCTCACAATTGTAATTTAATACATTTTTAAGGTTCATGGACCCTAGTACTTGAGTATTTGGAGGCTTGATATTCATAATGAAATTGAAATGGAGATTACATGAAGTATTAGATCGATATACATTTGTATGTTATTTTAAAATCAGTAAACTTCACAATGGATGAGATCTAGGGATCACATGGTTATGTCAAGAAAGCACATAAAGGTATCTTTTTAATCTGGAAAATAAATTTTTATAAAGGTAAGCACGTTGTTGTGTGTAATGTTGTACGTACTACTAAGCTATAAAATGAAATTTTGATTATGGATCATAGAACTATGTAAACTTTAACACATATGTACTTTGCGGTATGATTAAAAGGTTTATAATGAAAAATAGATATAATAAATATCCTATTCGCCTTAGCTAGCTAGGCAAGTAGGGTGTCGGACCATAAGGAATTAATGGTCAGTGTTAGAGGGAAATTTGATTCGTTGAATTGATTTTCTTAACTATTGTCACTTGACTGTAAAATGGTTTGAAAGTTGTTTGAGAAAACTAAAACTGGAATTAAGTGGAGAATGTAAACGATTAAGAGAAAATGGATCATACTCAAGTTTAGGTTAGTTCACACAATAAAGAATCTAGTAACTATCACTTTGAATTCACATAGACATGAACAGATAAATATTTAATTGTAAGGTAACTAGTAGAACTATACTTTTGAGTATGTTAGAGATGTTAATTCACTAACTACCAATTTAACCTAAACATTCAATCACAAAACCAAGAGTCATCAATGTAAGAAAACCGACAACTTAAAGGTTTTATAACTAAAACTGCAAAGCAAATTGTTTAGTTACATTAAATCAAAGTTATAAATATTCATAACCGAATGATTACAAACATTGATGTGAAAGAACATAGAGAACACTAGAATCACACATTTGTTCACTAATGATTACGAATAGAATTCGCCTTGCATCTTCATGGATCCAATAACAAAAACAGATTTGGACATCTTTGTATGGATCAGAATGAGCTAACGAGATGAAAAATCCTCATCAATCAGCCAAAGTTAATCCATTTTTCTTTGAATGCAAATTTTGGGTTTTTAAAAATTAATAACCTTCCTTAAATGCAGTTCAAATCCGGAAGAATTAATCAAACCTCGCTAAACGACGTAAGCTACATCCTAAAGGGACATAAGCTATATCCTAAATGGACATAAGCTACGGCCTTCCTCCTTGCGTACGTCCTCAGCTTCTGCATTACGTCCTTAAAAATGTGCAATTCTCCTTTAGTTGGCTACCTGGCGTAAGCTACGCCCTAAAGGGACGTAACTTACGTCCTCTTTCTTTTCTTAATGTTTTCTTCTTTTTCTCCTCTCTCTCCCTTCATATATCATCCAATCTTCTTTAAATCTTCAGATATCTTCTTTTAAGCATCCAAAATCTACAATTTAATAACATATCAAAGTGATTGCTTTGGATAGGATAATTAAACAAAAAACATAAATTTAACCTTTTAGAGCATATAGAAAACCCCAAGGCATCACTAATTGAGATCATATAGTTGTGTGTTCTACCCAATTCGAAAAAAGTCTTCAAATTTTGATTTGACTTTTGTAGTGTCATGTCCTAATCCTTTATATACTCAACTGCTTTTGTTATCGTGTGTCTTAATAGATATGTATATCTGAGGTAATACACCCACAAATTTTAAGGGGTAAAGTGCCCTAGGATAGATTAAAAAAATTAGATATAAAAGCTAGGGGTTTATATGAAGTGCACAACAAGCTTTTTTTGGACTACACTTATCATCTGCACCTCGTTTTCCACATGTAAATTATGTAAAATTATATTTAGTTAGATTATCGTACACGTAAATCGTTTAAAGGTCGGCCCATCCTTGTATTAATTTTGAACTTTTGGGACCACTTTTGAGATATTCGTAATTCATAAATGAATATAAATTGAGTAATATTGTAAGAAAGATTTATAAAATAGGGAAAACTTCACAAAATAGTAATCAAGTTTTAACAGTGTTCCAATTAGGTCACTCGTATTTGTATTTGTTTAAATCAGGTCATTAAAGTTTTAAAAGTGTTTCAATTGGGTCATTAATACTTTTATTTGTTCCAATCAGGTCATTAAAGTTTTAGGATTGTTATAATCAGGTCACTCATATTTTTTTAATTGTTTTAAATAATTCACAACTTTTTTAAAATAATTCAGTTTTTTTTTTATTAATATTGTTAATTTTTTTAAAAATTTTAATTTTTTAAAATTTTTTGCAACTTATAAATGATCTAATTAAAACAATCCTGATACTTTAATGATTTAATTGGGACACAAAGTTTACGAGTGACCTGGTTAGAACAAAAAATTCGAGTGACCTAGTTAGAACAATTCTAAAACTTCATTACTATTTTATAAAATTACCCCAATTGTGAGGGTGAACGGCTATGGTCTTAAAAAACCTATAAGTTTGTCCATTGTAGCATATAGTTCTAGAACTATATAGAGGTCTAGCCGTAGAAGTAAGGAACCAAGGTGTTAAGGGTATTGGAAATAAGAGAGTTTTAGCATTTTCTTTTTTATTTAAACTTTAATGTACATAGCTTTATATTAACCTATATCATTTACCAGTAGAATATCTTTATAAAATTTGCTATAATATACTTATATTAACATTAAAATTGATCTTAAATTAAGAATTATGTCACCATTTATCCAATTTTTTGGAGAATATATTTAGCTTAAAATATAAATCAGGTCCTTTTCTCCTTGTCTTGCATTCGGATGTTTACTTTTAAATTAACATAATTATGTACTCATTCTTTTTCTTATTCCTTTATTATCTAATAAATTTATGTATACTGAATTAAAAATCTTGATAACAAATATTTTATATAGTTAAAATGTCAAAGATTTTTAAATTCCTCATGTTATCAACATTTATCAAATATTAACCACATATGTTATTATATGATATGAATATAAAGAGTAACCTTTGCATCATTTTATTATTACATTACATTAGTTTATACACGATACAACGTGCTAGATTCCCGGAGTAGATGATATTTTGTTTGTTTCTAATATATAATAATGGATATTATTATGTTATACATTATGATATTAATATTGACATGTGGAAAATATAGAATTATAAAATTTAAGAGACAACAAACGCTTGGTTAAATACTCTAGTTAATTTAACTCCTATACGAGTTAGAACTAATATTTAAGGGGTGCTGGAATGAGACGCACATAATTCCCCCTATAAAAGATCTTATGCTTATGTAAGATCTTATGTTTGAATCTTACTTTCACTGATTTTCTATCATAACCTTTTAAAGATTATTTGTTTAGCGCAAACTGCAATTTACCTAATTATATTAGTTAACAAGACAATGACGGGTCTCGTGAATTTTTTACTAGCAACAGATTCTCATGATCATAAAAAAGAATAAGAAAAAAATTAAGTTTAGGCTTAAGATAGTTTGCTTGTATAAAAAACCTCAGACTCATGAACTGGTTTGGTTTGAGTAACTCGTCCTTTGATACATATATATAAACTTCTTATGTACAATACTATACTAGTTGATTATCTAAGGCTCGTAGAATTTGGCTTGTTGAGAAATATATGTCAATTCATTAAGTTAAGACTTAGCTTGGGCTTTATACATGTTAAACCTGACCTCTATTTTTAACTCAGTTAAAATAATAATTCAAACAGACTAAACTATTTATCATAGTAGTTAATAAATACCAAAGGGACTGTGATCTAACGCTACCAAAACATACAATAGAGATGATCCATTTATTAGTTGTTGAAAGTTCAAGCCTCTTATCCAAAACGCGATGAGTTAGAAATTTAACAAAAAAATATTTAATAAATATATTTGAAGGGGGCTGTTACTATACAAAGTGTCTTTCTCGTGCGAAGCGTACGAAGTTTTGAGGTTAAATTATCACGCAAAACAAAGTAATAATTATGCAAGACAAATTACATTCGCGTGAAATTATCACGCAGACATGATTTATCACGCAAGTATACCTTCTTGCGTAATAATTCCACCGTTGCGTGATAATTACATCTCTGCGTGATTAATTCTTACACTTGCATTATAATTTCATACGTAACGTTTATTCTTGCGTGATAACTCCGTACGTTTCGCACGAAAAAACACATTTGCAAAATATTAAATTGAGAATGCTCAAATGGACTCCAGCAGCGAAACTTTGTTGACCTCACGTACTTAAAAACTGCCAGAAAACCGCACAAAATCACTTCATCAACAACACTAGCGATTGTTGATTTGTTTCTCATAATTTTCAGTTAGGATTCTGTTATTCAACAGATTCGATTCAAAATCACTTCACAATAATGGAGAATCAAATGCTGCAAGTGATAATCTCCGTTCTGATTTCATCCTTCATCGCCATTAACGCTTACAGGAAGAAATCTCTCGATGTTTCAGGCGCAATTGCTGGTTTCTTCGTCATGACGATTCATCTCTCCATCAATTACAGGTTGATATGACTTCGAATTCGTGTTTTCAGCGCTTGATTTGTGGTTTTTGCATGTGTTTGTGGTTGATTTTGACATTTTGTGGTAGATTTGGAGCGATGTTGCTTGCGTTCTTCTTTACTTCGTCGAAGCTTACGAAAATTGGAGAGGAGAGGAAGCGGAGTGTTGATGCGGATTTTAAAGCTGGAGGACAGCGGAATTGGTACTGGTTTATCAAGTTTTTGCCCTATTGATGATGTTCTTGTGGTTTTGTGTGACTTTGATATGACTTGTGCTTAATGTGTTCGTTGTTAGATTAGATTTTGAACAAAGATGATTAATAATTTGTTAAGTATGGTTTTGGTTGAGGGCTAATGTCATTAAATTGCATGTTACTTGCCTCCTATTCCATATTGGTGATTATGTATTTTGATCTGTTGCATATTCTGTTTTCTAAGAGTAGATAAGACTACAGAGGTGTTTGGATGAAGAAAAGTGTGTATATGTATGTGTATGTGCATAAGTAGTTTTATTATCATCATTATAGTGTGATATGATAGCAACTCGTTTAAATGTGTTCCACACTGAAGGAGTATTTTACGATTTACGATGATGACAAATGTGGAACACTGAGATAAGTTGCTACATTATGGCATTAGCCTTTGCAAATAATGGTTTGATAACCTCAGGTGACTGTCTACCATGATCTATGCACTTTTATAAAATGACATTCTAGAAGCTACTACCAAGTCTTAGGGTGGTATAACACATAGATGATGTCTTATGCGTTGTTAAACAAAAGCTGTTGCTTATGCATGTATATTTGCTGGTTGTTTGAACTTATAGAACCATCAATGCTCGTGAATTATTTGAATATCAAAGTATCATCACTTCTCAAGGACCAATTTATAACTGAAACTATATCAAAACCTTCCTGTATGGTATTGCTGTTCAGTGTAAATCTGAATTTCATTGTGGGAAGTAACTGAGTGTCATATAGGGTATTACTGGCTAAATGCATTGCACCATTCTGTATGTATCTGACTAAGCCCATATTTGAATAAAGTATTCTTAACATCAGCTTTTTAACTGGGCTAATTTCATGAAATATCAGCATACTCGGTTGGTGGTCCATTTTGGTATTCATGCTCAATAATGTCCCAACCTGGTAATTATACTTTTTTGAAATGGGCTAGTTTGGTAATTTTGTGGACAGGCGACTTTGGTACTCCTTAAAAATAGGCTAGTTTGGTAATTGTACTTTTTTGTTAAAAAGAACTATTTGATAATTGAGCGACAAGTCGTATCATTATAAAGTGCAAGATACGCAAGAAACCGGTCATCATAGGTGATCAAATTATGAAATTAGCCCATGTCTAAAAAATGAAATTATCAACTCGCAACATTATGGAGTTTAGTTACCATAATTGGCCATGAACTTAAGTATGTTGTTATCATATGTTTTTTACCTTTTTTTTATATTACATCCTAATACAATAATGTGTCATACATTAATTAAGCCGTGCGTTTATATGTCTTTGTCTGTTTTCTCTGCCAGGATACAAGTTTTTTCAAATAGTGGAATTGCTACAATCTTGGTTATAGCATTTTGGAAGTTGAAATCGTCACAAGATATTTGTTTGAACTCAACAGAATCATATATCATAACATCTATTGTTGGTGGCATAATCGGGCATTACTCATGTTCTAATGGAGACACTTGGTCCTCGGAGCTTGGGGTACTAAGCGATGAACAACCACGGTTGATTACTACATTTAAGGTAAGAGTTTTTATGCTTTCCTCTAAAATAAAATAAATTTCATATGTCCTTCTTAAAGTTTATATTTCATGCATGCATACATACATAGTTACATACATACACACACACACACACTCAGAGAGAGAGGGAGTTATAAAGGGCTGCTCAAACACTAACCAATTTTAAGTAGAAAGATGTGAGAACCACATAAATACATGTACCTATTGCTTTACCCATGATACATAAGGCCGTTATATTTGGTCACCACTAACGCAATTCTGTGCTTAAATTTGCAATTCAGTGTTAGATGGGTCGATCCGGCCTGTCCTTGCCCGTTTCAGCCCTATTCCTTTTTGACGCGTAACATGACCTGTCCGATCCACCTGTTATGTAACCTCTATTCTTTTCATTCTTGCTTAACAGGTGGTTCGTAGGGGTACAAATGGCGGTATAACGAAAGCTGGTCTTCAAGCAGCTGCGGCAGCTGGAGCTGTGATTGGATTAGCATTTGTTTTACCTGGAATTTTCACAAAAAGTTGCTCAAATGATGCTTTTTTGAAGCAGCTATTAGTCATACCTCTTTCTGCTTTAGCAGGACTAACAGGAAGTCTAATTGACTCTCTTTTAGGAGCAACATTGCAATTTAGTGGATTCTGCAGTGTTCGTAACAAGGTACTCTTTTTATCCCAACTATGAAAGTTGCAACTCTTAATCAAATGTCAGAATGATTATCTGTTAGTCCCCTCAAGTATGACCTGGGATATTGTTTGATCTCAGTATTATAATTATAAACTTTATTTATAGGGAAATTTTCTAAACAAAACCCTATCTGTTGCTGAATTCGAACATACTTTACCGGACTTTATTTTCGCATGATTAATTCCAGGAATTCTAAAACTGTAAAGAGATTACTTTAGGAACTTAATCATCTAAAAAGGACGTTTCCATTTGATTTTAAAAATGGAAAACTTTCGTTAAAATTTGAGTCCAGGGACATTATTCTTAAGCAAGAGTTAAGGGGTATCATCATGCAAAGAATATCTTTCTGGAACTTGACTTCAGATTTCATGAAACTCCATAGGGCCTTTTGGAATTTGTCATAAAATAAAACCTACGGGCTTTTGCTAAATTCACACATAAGTCGTTGGGCTTTGTTTTTGTATAATTAGTACCTTAAATATAAAACTTGATGAAAAGGTACTTAATAAAGTTTAGGGACTGAATCATGCTAAAAATAAGTACCTTTTTGTCTGATTTTAGCAATGGAAGACTTTTGTTTTAAATTAGAGTTCAGGGACTTGATCGCTAAGTTTCAAGAGTTAAGCGGTAGAATCATGCAAATTAAAGTCCAGTGACTTGACTGCAGAATGATTATTTAATCATTCCCTGTAGTAAGGCTATATGGCTATATGGCCTTTGCACTTTCATACCCAATTACTAAAATTCCAATCGGTAAACTTGAATCCCACAATATGAAATAGGGACACTCCCAACTACACGTGGCAAATAAGCAAGCAAGCAGGCAGGATGGGTAACGGGTCAAAACATAGATTACCTGTATTTCTATGAATAACTAGTTTATCAGCCTAAGATATCGTAGAATATTAAAAATAATATAACATTAATAATATATAAGTATTGGTTTCAAAGCAGAATGGATATATCGAAAACTTTAACTGCTTGTTTAGTAATCGGAGGTACTTATGTCTATTACATAAAAAGATGACACCAGCAGTTTCCATTCAAGGGAAATTGAAACCCAAATAAGGCCTAATTGAGTGGCATGTGGAGATTAGAGAACTGATAGTGTCAGGTTTATATTGCTTTATTATATATAAAGATAAAGATTAGTGTCAAACATGATTATGCTAGTTATATTGTTTCAACAGTTGCCTAACTCAGATTGGCACATATGAGATTCATATGTAAACGGGTAATTTACATAATTTGTTTGATCTTCTCAGGTTGTGTCGAAAGCAGGACCAACTGTGAAGAGGATCTCAGGTCTTAGTATTCTTGACAACAATGGTGTAAATGTTGTATCGATTCTGCTGACTTCAATGCTGACATCATTCGCGTGCTTATACATCTTCTAGAAGTTGTCGTTACGACAAATAAAAATCTTGTGAGTTGCCCAATTTACCCTACACGTTTCTTGCCAAATGTTATGATTGATGGTAATCATGTTGTATCCTTCATTCCCATATTCATGGAAAACTAGTCACCAATAATCAACTCTTATGATACAGTATGTCTTGTAAATAGTTAAAAGAAATTTGGTTGGTTTAAAGCATAATAGCTAACCAAATTGTTAGGAACAGTTTCAAACAATTTGGTTACAAGCTGAAAAATGAGTGTGTCGTGCGTGTAGGGTAACATGTCAAAATGGGTTAGTTTTAGTCTGTTTTCGGGCACCTGTGGCCAACCCACAGACACTTTTTAATCTGTTTTCTTTTTAACTTTTTTAAATATTTAATGTGCTAATATTATTACAAAATTGGAAAAGTGTACTATAAGATAATAGGACATTTTTTTAGTATTTTTCTACATGATATGATGCTTTTAAATACATTGATAACGAATTTTAACAAGTGTTACTCGTTAATCCCTTTTCTTTTGACCTCTAAATATTTTAGTTTAACACATTTGACCCCGTTAAAAGTGAATTAAAAATAATTTTGCCTTAAAAAATTGCTTGTTATTCACTTATTCCTCATCTTTCGACGTTATTGAATGATTTTTAAACACTTTATTCTATTGATAGCATTGCTATGAGTGAGATTTAGTGGGTATTGTTTGTTGATATATAGTGTTATATAAAATGTATCTAAATATTACAATTGTGTTGATTCAAGAACTTTGAAATCCAATGTTTTATATCTCTTGCTCCTAGTCAGTTGTATAGTTTAATCAATAATAATGTGTTAGGTAAAATTTCAAATAATGAACTAAGCTATCTTAATATAACAATTTAGAGTGTTATATGCACATGATTACACTTTATAATACTTCCTAGTTTCATCATTTGACTCGTCTTTTTACCTAAATATATTAAATTTAGTTATTTAACTTGTTAGAAATAAAATATAAATAAGCCGACACATATATGCTTAAATGAATCAAACTATCCCATGTATAAACGCACGCCATCAATATAACTCGTCGGCCGTCACCCCATTTTTAATTTCGTTTTGACTTATTTTTAGAATATTGTTGGGTGTTAGGTTACTGTCAACATAACTTAAAAGCCAATATGGATCACATAATAGGTTTTGTTTGTAGTTGTAACGAGATGAGTAGGTTGCCCTCTTTTTCCATATTCAACTACCTCAATTAAAAGCTATTAAATTTCTCGTACAAGTTATTATAATTTTAGTTCCTTGAAAACATGATTCCTGACCATGTTTAGAGGTGGCAAAATGGCATATAGGACAAGTTACGTAACAGGTGAAAACAGAGGTAAAGCGGATAATGTAAAAAACGACTAGAATAATTTGGTTTAATACTCTCTTATTGTGCATGTTTAGGGGTGTAAAATGTAAAAAAGACGAGCTGTTATTGGTATGCAAGATCAGTTTCTAACATAAATGAGCTTAAATTAGAACTTGTTAATAAACAGTTTAAGCCCAATATAATAATATATAGAACAGTTTAGTAATTGATAAAAGATAAACACTATAAAATATTTATTATATTATATGCTTCTAACATATTGAGCTTGAGTGCTCGACTAGGCTCACTTCTAAATGATTATATCTTTATATAATAAATAGATAAACACTATAAAATATTTATTATATTATATGCATCACTATAATAATATATAAAACAGTTTAGTAATTGATAAAAGATAAACGCGTCAAGCTCTATGTTGAAATTTTTCGCACAAGCTGAGCTCAAGTCTAATAGGTTAAAGTAGGGATGACAATCGATTGGGTTTGTATCAGGTATCGGGCATACCTGCGAGTAATCGAGTATACTTGTTAAAGTTATAAAAAATACTTATTGGGTATATCCATAGAATATCTATTGAAATTAGAAAATTATATAAAGTTACATTCGCATATGTGTACAGTGTACCTGATATTTTCGTAATCCTTAATATTTTATGTTCATGTTACATTACTACTATTTAATTGTAGAGATAAATATCAAGTTATGCTATAACTTTATAAGATAGTATACATTACAATTGATAGAAAACTTAATCGCCTATATTTAACACATAATTATTAGGTAAAAAGATATTAAGTAAAACATAATAATAAGATATAACTATATGTAATATATAAATTGAAACATAAAATTAATATGGGTATATAATCGGATATACGTGTATGCTAAATCGGGTAATCGGGACGGCCAAAGGGGTATATGATGCAATCCCATACCTGTGAAAAAGTAAAAATTAATCTCATGCCCGGTCCAATACCCGTTTACCCGATCCCATACCGTCCCAGATGTCTCGTGTATCAAGTATTTCTATCATGTTCAGTTTTGATTGGCATCCCTAGGTTAAAGGTTGGTTAAGTTTATTTATACCTCTGATAAAAATTGTGAACAAGTTATTATAACCATTATTGCTTTTGAAAAATTATTTCCAAGCATGTCTAGAGGTGATAAAGCGATATATAGGACCGGTTGGGTAACAAGGAAAAACAAACTGTTTAAGATAATAAATTGCGCCCGTTCAACTCGTTTAATTAATCCAAACATCAACCTTTATTTTTTTACCAATGACAATCTCACTCGTATAATTCTTGTTAATTTCAACTTAATTTTGATGACGGGAATGATTATAAGCAAAATGGAAAACCTATTTTTCTTGTAAGCAAAATCAAAAGGTAATCAAATATGAGTGTAAAGTTTTTATTATAATATGAGTGAAATTGCCTATGACAACAAAAATACAACTTAAAAGTATCATTAAATTATTATAGTTTGAATTATCAACTATTAGCAACAATCCCAAACACCTTAAAATGTACTGATATGCTAGATGTCTTTTTTGATAGATACAAAACCACTTTAATCCCCAAAAACAACAAAAAGATCAAACTCCCAAACAAGTTTGCTACTTCAATCCAACATACAACACCAGAACGATATCTGATTATAAATAATAAAGAATCGTCACATCAAAACAACTAAACAAGCGAATCTGAATAAAGAAAAAGAGAGGAGATATAAGGGTTTGTTCATAAAGAGCTTACTTACAATAGGATTATACTTCTCTCCATTCTCAAACTAAAAAGTGACAAATTAAAATAAAAGAAAAAAAAAAGAAAAAGAAAACATACATTTTAGAAAGAAATATATAACATATAGAGAGATGAGAGGTCAAAACATTGCAAGTAATCTGCAAGAACCACTAGTAGCAAAATTTACGACAACGCCACTCATCCGAAGAAAAAACCGACACTTTCAGTAGGGAAGTGATTGATGCTCTTGAATAGGTTTCGCGTATTTGGGCCTCCATTTGGTCCTTCCCTTCACGATCTCACCACCGCCTTCTAGTCGAAGCAGATGCTGACAGTCAACGTTATCAGAATCCACCGTCTCACCGCCAACCAGCAAGGATGTGAGTGACTGCAGCACGCTGTCCTTCATACACTCCCGGCGGTACTCAAGAGTGATGCTTGCAAGCTCGTATTTCTCCACGACATGCTGTGGTGCACTCTGCAATGACGAGTGGTTAAAAGGTTAGAGCTGTCAAAATGGGCGGGTCAAATCGATCTTATAAAAAATATATTTTTTTTCTTTTAGAATCTCATTTAGACTTTAATATGACCTTAACAATTAACAATGTGGACAACTTTGTTTTGACAATAATTGTGATAAACTAAAAAATATGGATATAATATGATGAACATAATGATGACTTAAAGTAGACTATTAGTTAACTAAATAAAAACATACCTCAAGAATCCAGCCAACATACTTCACATTGTTGACATGCTGATTAACATCCAAATCACTCCACTTTGGCTAAAATATATGACAAAAAGAGTAAAACAAGATTAGAAAACCTAATTTTTTGTTGGTAACCACGAGAGACCGTTAACAAAAAACTCACAGGACCCCACCAATACTGCGGGATGCAAGCGGCCTTCAAGGGGGTTAATGGCTATAAACAAGCGGAAGCTAGACCTCTGCTAGAGAGAGACTCAAGCTTTTACCACTGTGATACCCCTTTGAAGTTTAAGAAACCTAAATTTTGATTTGTAGAAGATGGAAATTTACTCACAGTTAAACCATTACGAACATGGTCAGCAGTGTTCTCATCAAGTTTTGGCAGTTTTCTGTTGTCATCATCGACAACAGGAGGCGTATCAACAAAATACTGCTCAATTTCAGCCCGAACTTCATCAGGAATTTTCGATAACCTCCTTGTAACTTTATTCATCATAACCCAATTACTGCAACAATTTAGAAAGAAAAAGAGAACATTATCAGACTGTTAACAAGAGCTGTAAAAATTTATGCTAATAAAAGTATTAAACTACCTTGAGGCTCTTGTTAGTATCTCGCCCGTTTTGTAATCACGAATCAACCAATCACGACGCATGCCGTTTTTCCCCGAAGCAGCAACCCAAGTGTCCACTTGAACCACATCACCCCTGAAAATAAGTTTGACCAAATCAAATAGTTGATTACATCAATCAACATGACAACTAACACTTGCATACAACTAGTAAAGTTTTACTGTAAACTTTATAGAATAATAATCAAAATAAAACATTATGATTACCAAGTCGGATAACGGTCTACCAGCACTTGCATCTTAGTAACCACCCAAAATAAATTCCTTTTGCACATTTCAGGAGTTGAGCCAAAGCCATCACCAAGAAGTCCAGCATTTTTAACATGATTAAGGGCCGTTTCCTGTTAAATAATCACAACATTATTTTAGTATAAACGTACATATACCAAAGGGCATGTAGCTTAATGGTATCTCGTGTGTTATAGTGGTGTCTCTCCCTAAAGAGCTCGAAAGTCGCCCAAAGTCTAATTTTAATGCATACAACCTCCACCTATAAATTACCAAGGACATGTTATATTAATACTGAAATATGATACTTTTGTAATCACATCAGACTCTAATAAATTTTTAAAAATTTTATAAAAAAACATAGGCCAATCCGACCAACATGTTTTGATAAATACCAAGAATTACCCATTTTGACCTGTTATGTGACCCGTCGAATTTCCCAATTCAAAAAACCATACCTGCAAATGGTTCATTAACGTTTCAACCGATGCAGTTCGATCCGCCCCTATCTCATACGATCTTATTGAAAAGTTCTGACGAAACACAAATCCATCCTCCACAATTCTCCCGAACCCGAAAGGATCCAGATCAGCAAGCATATCCGGGCGTTTAGTCTTCCAATCCAACATCATCCATTGCTTTTCAGCAGCCAAGAAAATAGTAGTGATAGCAGCGAGAAGCATGCTCCAATCCGGCAGTTGGTTAATAAAAGTCCTCGGGGCACTCGACGATGAACTGTCATCAATCTTGAGGCCATCCATAACACCTACTCGCGTACCATTCACCTTCGTAGGCGCTTGTGCGTTGGTCTTAACTTGCATACCATTAGAAGATGTTGACTTTGACTTAATCCCACGCAAATCTACGCTACCCAAACCGCCTTTATGAGTACCAGAATTCTTGGCACCAGAGTCGGGTTGCGGGGAAGAAACTGGAAACAACGATGCAGTTGCAGCCGTAGCAACCATGATTACGAAAGTTTATAAACGCTCGTGGGTGTATTTTCGGCAAATATAGTCTCCAACAGGCTCAAAAAAGCTGAATAATTGCTCAAATGCTAATCAATGAGCAACATATATCCCTGCATAACAACAAAATTTCCCAAATCAAACAAAGCATCATAATATCATATCTTTTTTAAAACATGATATGGCTCAGATTTATAATCCATAAAAAGTTATGATCAAACGAATATAATCTACGAATATTAAACACGAATTCAACGTGCCTACGACACAAATTTACGCATACAGGAGTGATTCGTTTTATAACTTTCACAACAAGATAATCAATTTTCAAATGTTACAATCGAATCGAAATAATAATATACAAAATACTCAGAGTGCAAAGTTTATGGACATCAAATATTCACAAATCTAGAACCAAAGAAAGAGCTATTGAGAATCTGATAATAAAACTCAAATTTCTCCACAAGCATCCAAAATCCAAAGAAACTAACAATAGAAAACCCTAGTTATCACATTTTAATTTCAGCTTTTTGTTCAAATATACAGGTAGAAAGAGAAGCAAAGAGGAGAGAGAAAACAAGAACAAATTAGCATAGAAAACGTGTTCTTACCTACAGATCTGAAATATCATACCCACAAAAACCTAATTCCACCAATTCAAAAGCAAAAAATCAGAATACATTTATGATTCCACTCGAATACTCAAATCAAATCACACACACCACTTCATTTTCCCCAAAATCAACACAAAATCTCTATAAAAACAAACAAAATCACATAAATAAAGATGATAAATTACCAAAAAAAAAATGTGTAAATGCATGCGAGCTATCAAACGTACCTTTGTCTGAGAGCTTAAGAAGAATCGAGATAATGTAATAGTTAATGTAAAAATGGCGCTGTCATTGTTGTATGATCCGCAAAGCTTAATAAAGAAATGATTGACCAAAAAGCTGAAATCAAAATGTGAAAACTAGGGTTTTCTATCGTTGATTTCTTTGTGTTTTGGATGCTTGTGAAAGAAATTTGAAGTTTCTTCTCAGATTCTTAGATTGAATAATAATAATAACAATAATAATAATATTATTATTATTATTATTATTATTTGCGTTTTGTAATGAGAGAGATGGCCAGCGGTATTTTGGTGGTGGGGATATGGCGTCCAGCGATTTCATTTTTCTTCTAGAAAAATCTGCACCTTCTTTTTTAGTTATTTACAGGAATGCCATTTGTTGATTAATCAAAAGTTTTATGAATAAAAGATTATTTATTTTTCAAAGTCAAATTAATATGTCGTTGAACTTTATTTTTACAAAGTCAAGTTAAATAGGTTGTTGAACTATCAAAAAGCAATACTTGGGTTACATGGCATGTGTTCGCAATGTCGGTGAGGTGATGAGGTGGCCGGAGGAAAAACGATGAGTATTGTGCTTCGTTTCACTTTTGTTTTCCCGAACAGTTATCAATTTTATTACATGAAACAAAGAAAGCGATAGAATTCACTAAAATGTTAAAAAGAAATTTACCCCATTATTTCCATTACAAATCTACCAACTTATCCGTATTCTCGATCTACAAATTTAGATATCAGCTTGATTTTATTAAAAATGTTCAGCAGATCCATCAATCGGCTTCTTAATACCCTTGAGTTTCTTGTTTCCTAAATACACCAAAGTTATGAATATGCAGATGGTATGAATAATAGATCTACGTAGGGAATATGTCCTCCAAACGGCATGTTATTTGAATATCTCTTACACAAGGAAAAAGACTTTCATCAATCAATGACATGAAGAAGTTGAATCAGGAATAGAAGCACACGCTCGTCGAAACTGTTACATGTGCTTGAGTCCTATAATGGAACCTGTTGTGATGGGCCTACAACAAGATTTTCACTTTCCGAATCCACTTGTCGCCTTCCCGAGGAAGGACCGACGTCCTCCACGGGATCAGGGCTTCGGTCTCGTTTTCGCATTTCTAACTTAAGCACCGTCTTTAGGCATTTTAGTTCTCAGGATCTTACGAAGAAAGGCTAAAGATCGTACTAAACACAACCCTATGATATGAGTGAACGCGAGCCAGGAAAGCAAGAAGGATTTCCCATTCCTTAGCTGGAAAGATATGTGGCCATGAAAGGCGAAGGAAGGCTGGAATGCCAACAGGCTGGAATGCCAACAGGCGTCTATTATTGAATTCACCCGACCCGACAGTACCCGTTTGGGGAACGTCCAGTGCCAAAGTCACTGAATGGGTAAGTCGCCAATCCCTAAAACGGACTATGTAATGCTATGTAATGTACTTTATCTAGTAGGTTACGGCGGTTATTTTACTAGAGGTTTATAATCTACCCTTGTGTGATTCCTGTTGAAGCCTGTCGAAAACGCTCTCTTCCAATCGCTCTATGTCTATTCCCGTGACAATACACATTTAAGTTCGTTGGATGTCGGAGATTCAAGAATACCCACACCATTCTAAAGTGATGAGCAGGAGATCATTACATAATATTTTAAAGTTTATTGTACCAATACTTATTAGACAGAAAGTTTTGTTTCATGTTTAAGTCTAAATTGTGCTTTACCCAATTATGTGAATAAATTATAAAAGCATTTCTGTTGTGTAATCCTATATATAACCCTGATCTTATTAGGATGCGACTAAGTAGCAATTTATTGAACTTCATTTGTAACTGTTAGAATTACTAGGATATTATTCTCTTACATGTAAGTTATATCATTTCAATTGTTATTGTCTAAGTTTTTTTTTCATGAAACGTAGTAATATTGTAAAAGATAATTAATAATACGTAGGAATATAAATTCTGAAAATGAAGAACTAAAAGATAAGAAACAATACTTACAAACTTAAAGTGCATACGTAAAACTTTTAAGGGGTGTTTGGTTTGTTGAATATGTTGTAAAAGATATTGGAAATGAAAATAGAATGGAATTGGAATTAAAATCTTGTTAAAATTCATAAGGGGTTTTGTTGGGTTTTTAAGTGGAATTGAAATATTAATTTTGAATACTTTATTGAATTGTTAAACATTTCATTTGATTTTTGAACATTTCAATAATTTCATGAGTAGTTAAGTAAAATGAATTCTAACGAATATTAAAAAAAAATAAAATTCAAATTCATTTGGTGACCAACAAAACGGAATTTTAAATTTTCTAATTGCAATTCTAATTTGAATTTCTAAAAATTCTATAAATCAAACGGGACCTTAAGTCCTATAAAATCATTAGTTTTACTGAAATCAATCAATCATAGTCGTGTATTACAAATGACAAAACACGAGTTGTGGACACATAGTACATCATATTACATGCACTTAAGTTTGTATTTATGAGAATAAATTATAACAGGCGAGTAATTATTAATGCACTTAAGTTATCTTATACATGTTACATGATTTTCTCTTTTTCATAGCCTAAACCTTGAATAATTATATTAATATTATTCCACCGATTTGAAGTAGGTGACAATTGACACCTTGTTTTCAGGGGTGATTGCTCCCCGCCAAATGTCACATTTTAATTATTTATTTTGATGTTATGAACCCCAAGGATTACCTTGATATATTTAATTTATACAATTATCGCTAAAACATAAATAAAAATTATTTAAAATCTTAATATTTATTCCATTTTTATGTTTAACTTCACATTTGATTGAATAGAGTATTTAATGTTAATCAAATAGGTTAGAAATTCGTTTATTTAAATAAATAGTTTTATATAGTTATCAATGATGATTTGGAAATAAACAAAAGAAGTGTAAAAAATGAACTTATTTATCAAGTGAGAAACGAAAAGCATATGAAGACTCACAAATTAAGCTGTTATAAGTGACATTTCATTTACTAATGAATTCTAATACAGAGTTAATTATAAGGAATATACGAAACATTAAAATTTATAACTTTTTATAAGATTTCGTGAAATCATAGTTGGTATTGGACAAGAAAGAAATTCCTTCTCTTCTGTTGTTGTAAGAAGGGAGTAGGTTCCTAGCCAAGCCCGGGAATCTACCATTTTTTTCTTTAAATATCCACTTTTTCTTTGATGATTACGTTATATTTTTTTTGAAATTTCTATGATTTATCTCTTTTTTTGATCATTCTGGGCCAGCATGTATAAAGTCAAGTTGTCAAAGTCAATGTGACCCCTCGGCCCAAGGGCAAGACCACGTAAGCATAATGGAAAAAATGGAGAAAATAAAGGTTCCAAGCCATAGCAGACCGCCAAGATAGAGAATTAAGGTTTCGGAAGATGGAAACCATCACGAACCACCATGGTAACGGGTAACAGTTCACCAAGTAGGTCGCGGACTTAACAGTCCACGAGAAATATTCCATAACAAGATGCGAATATGCCATTTGACATATTCAAATTTGTCTTTTTAAGGCGGTCATGGTCCGCCAAAGCGCCTAGTCGGGTAAAAGTGGTTAAAAATGTAACACCCTGTATTATTATTATATACGAATAAATTATATATAAAAAAAAATATACTGAATATTAGTAAGCGAGTAATTTGTAAGCTTCGTATAAGCTTAGTCTAGCACTTATAATTTTAAAATGTTTAACCCTAAACCCTAGTTGAGTAAATAATAATATTAAATTACGACATATTTAATTTTTATTCCGTTTTTAACGAAACTTAGGTAGAAACGTTCAGAATCATTAACAGATTCTAACGACATTTTCAGATTTTTATAAAACGTCATATTTTAAAAGTTATCAGATAAAAACATATTTATAATTATATGATGGCATTTTGGTAAATAAGTATATATATTATTATAATATATATGTATGTAAAGATATATATGAACGTTGATAAGGATCAAACATGTGAGTATACCATAATTTTGTAACTATAAATAGAATGTTATGGTTTCAGTTTATTTTCTTTTGAATGCAACCAGAATCCTTCACTCTTCAAACACACACACTCTTCAAACACACACATACACTCGTTCCTCTTTCAAAACACACAGCATGCAACTTACGTATAAATTTTCATATTTTCTGTTTTAAATCCAAGAACCCGACGAATAAAAACCCGAAGTTACATCAAATTTACAACCCAACGATCTGCCAAACACTAAGTTGTTACTCTGCTTCGTCAAGGTGAATACGTTTATTATACCTGTCACACCCCGACCCCGGGCACCCCTGGGCTGTGGTGACGTGAATATAACAAAATATCTTTTTTTTTTTTTCACAGCAGAAGTCTAACAAAGGATTTTATATACATTGGAATTTAAACACCCACATTTATTACACATATAGCCAAAAAGCTTTATTATTCCAAAACCCTTATTTTTTTTATAGTACTTCCCGAGCCACGGGATTTTTTTTTTTGCGCCTTAGACATTTAGCTTGACGATAGCCTTTATGCTAGCCATGGAGTAGGGTAGCCCTAGGTCTAGAGTGGGTACCCCACCGAACAAGATTAATTACCTGAAAAGTTTTGAAAATAAAACGTCAACAATATGTTGGTGAATAACGCTTATATGACACGAAATAATTTTAAGCATGCTAATATCAATAAAGGTTAAATCACAGTTGGAATTAGTAATTTATACAATCCAGAAATCCTCTTGCTGTACACTAATATAAATTGGTTCTGAGACTTGTAGGCCCTATCGGTAACCTTTTTAAGATTGACACTTCATCCCAATTTATATCAGACGCATTAGACCGCAATCTAATACGTATACAATTTGATCAAACCATATGTAAGCTCATATCCTGCTTGCTCCCATAAATTACTCTCTATGAGTATAAGCTTATTAATATATGCATGCATTTTGAAAATAAAACATTTATAAGTTTTATAAAAATAATAAACGTATTCACCTTGATGAAGCAGAGTAACAACTTAGTGTTTGGCAGATCGTTGGGTTGTAAATTTGATGTAACTTCGGGTTTTTATTCGTCGGGTTCTTGGATTTAAAACAGAAAATATGAAAATTTATACGTAAGTTGCATGCTGTGTGTTTTGAAAGAGGAACGAGTGTATGTGTGTGTTTGAAGAGTGTGTGTGTTTGAAGAGTGAAGGATTTTGGTTGCATTCAAAAGAAAATAAACTGAAACCATAACATTCTATTGATAGTTACAAAATTATGGTATACTCACATGTTTGATCCTTATCAACGTTCATATATATCTTTACATACATATATATATTATAATAATATATATACTTATTTACCAAAATGCCATCATATAATTATAAATATGTTTTTATCTGATAACTTTTAAAATATGACGTTTTATAAAAATCTGAAAATGTCGTTAGAATCTGTTAATGATTCTGAACGTTTCTACCTAAGTTTCGTTAAAAACGGAGTAAAAATTAAATATGTCGTAATTTAATATTATTATTTACTCAACTAGGGTTTAGGGTTAAACATTTTAAAATTATAAGTGCTAGACTAAGCTTATACGAAGCTTACAAATTACTCGCTTACTAATATTCAGTATAAAATTTTTTTTTATATATAATTTATTCATATATAATAATAATACAGGGTGTTACATTCTCCCCACCTTTATAAAAATCTCGTCCTCGAGATTTATTGGAAGAGATGTGAATATTTTTTCATCATTTCGGACTCCAGCTCCCATGTATATTCAGGACCACGCCTAGAGTTCCATTTCACTTTGACTAACACGAGCTTCTTTCTTTTTAGTCGCTTTTCTTGACGATCTTTTATCTGCAACGGTTGCTCGACGAATTTCAACTCTTTATCTATTTCTACATCTTTCAGTAGTATTTTTAGAGTTTCGTCTGCTAAGCATTTACGCAGATTGGATACATGAAATACATCGTGTATTCCACTCATCTCTTCTGGTAACCTTAACCGATATGCCACTGGCCCAATTTGTTCTAGAATTTCGAAAGTTCCGACGAAACGTGGGCTTAACTTTCCTTTCTTTCCGAATCGAACCACACCTTTCCTAGATGAAACTTTTAATAATACTTTATCGCCTACAGCGAACTCTAGTGGTTTCCTTCTATGATTAGCGTATTTCTTTTGTCGTTCTCTTGCTAATCTCAAACGCTCACGAATCTGCAAAATTTTGTCAGTGGTTTCTTGAACAATTTCAGGTCCTGACAAGTGACTGTCTCCAACCTCAGACCAACATATAGGGGTTCTACATTTTCTACCATACAAGGCTTCAAATGGCGCTGCATCGATACTTGCGTGATAACTATTATTATAAGCAAATTCCATTAATGGCAGATGATCATCCCAACTACCACCTATGTCAATCACGCAGGCTCGCAGCATGTCTTCAAGAGTTTGGATGGTTCTCTCACTTTGCCCATCAGTTTGTGGATGATAGGCAGTACTAAGATGAAGTTTTGTTCCTAAGGCTTTTTGGAAACTTTGCCAAAATGGAGAAGTAAATCGACTATCGCGATCTGACACTATGGACAATGGCACACCATGTAACGACACGATATTATTGACATAAAGTTGTGCCAACTTATCCATGGAGTGCGTCTCTTTCATTGGAAGAAAATGGGCAGACTTTGTAAGTCTATCAACAATAACCCATATTGTATCATTCCCACGACTGGTTCGTGGTAATTTAGTGATAAAGTCCATGGTTATCATTTCCCATTTTCAAACTGGCAGTTCCAACTGTTGCAATAAACCAGAGGGCTTCTGGTGTTCTGCTTTAACTTGTGAACAAGTTAAGCATTTTGCAACATATAAAGCTATATCTTTCTTCATGCTAATCCACCAGTAATTACTTCTCAGATTATTATACATTTTGTCACATCCCGGATGCATTGCATATTTGGATTTGTGAGCCTCTTCAAGGATCCTTTCTCTAAGACTGCCGGCGATCGGTACCCATATACGCTTATTCATTCTGAGAATTTCATCATTTCCTTTGGTTAGTTGATTAAGAATATTTCTTATACCTTCCTTTTCAATATTCTCTTCATTCAAAGCTAAGACTTGAGCATCCTTAAGCTGATCTATCAAGTCAATTTGTAACTTGAGTTGTAGAGCACGTACTCGTTTTCGCCTTTCATGCTCTTTTCTGCTTAATGCATCAGCTACTACGTTGGCCTTTCCCTCCTGATAGCATATTTCGCAATCATAATCGCTTAGGACTTCTATCCAACGTCTTTGCCTCATGTTTAATTCCTTCTGATCAAAGATATATTTCAATCCCTTGTGATCAGTGTAAATAGTGAATTTGGCTCCATAGAGATAGTGCCTCCATAACTTTAATGCAAAAATTATGGCACCAAGCTCTAAGTCATGAGTTGGATGACCTATTTCATTCTCTCTAAGTTGACGAGAGGCATATGAGATAACTTTATCTCGCTGCATTAACACACACCCAAAGCCAGTATGTGATGCATCACAGTGTACAACAAAGTCTTCATTGCCTTTAGGTAACGCTAAGATTGGTGCATTTGTCAAATGTTCTTTTAGGATTTTGAAAGCTTTGATTTGTTCCGGACCCCATTCAAATTTGACATCCTTTCGAGTTAATTTTGTTAAAGGGGTCACAATTCGAGAGAAGTCTTTTATGAAACGACGATAATATCCAGCTAATCCTAAGAAGCTGCGTACTTCTGTAGGTGTTACTGGATTTTTCCATTTAGAAATGGCTTCTATCTTTGTTGGGTCTACTTGAATTCCATTAGTATTGATGACATGCCCAAGAAATTGTACCTCCGTTAACCAAAATTCACATTTAGAGAATTTGGCGTACAGTTTCTCTTGTCTTAACATTTCAAGTAGTACTCTGAGATGAGTTTTATGCTCTTCTTCACTTTTGGAATAGATAAGTATATCATCTATGAAGACGATAACAAACTTATCCAGATACGGTCTACAAATTCGGTTCATCATATCCATGAATGCGGCCGGGGCATTAGTAAGTCCAAACGGCATCACTGTGAACTCATAATGTCCATACCTTGTTCTGAAAGCTGTTTTCAGAATATCTTCCTCTTGAACTTTCAATTGGTGATAACCTGATCTAAGATCAATTTTCGAGAAATAACAGGCTCCTTGGAGTTGATCAAACAAATCGTCAATTCGAGGTAGCGGATATCGATTTTTAATTGTAACCTTGTTCAACTCCCTATAATCGATGCACATTCTCATTGACCCATCTTTTTTCTTAACAAATAAAACTGGAGCTCCCCATGGCGATGAACTAGGTCGAATAAAACCTTTTTCCAATAATTCGGTAATCTTAATCGTTTCCCCATTAGCCATTTCTACGTTGATAGTCCGTCTTAAATTAGCTAGAGGTATATTTAATAATTTACAAAATTTATGATCAATGAAACTTTGGTTTGCTCCTGAATCAAATAATACTCTAGCATAAGTGTTATTAACGAGAAACGTACCAGTCACGACGTCTGGTATATCGGTGGCTTCTCGAGAATTTAGGACAAAGGCTCGAGTGCTCCTTTTTGCTCCTCCCTCACCTTTCGTGATTTCTTTCACGGCCTGCTTCAACTTGGGACAATCCGAACGAAAGTGTCCCCGTTCACCACAATTAAAACAAACTCCAGTGGCCTTTGGGTTTGGACAGTTCTCAGTAGCATGTCCTGTAGCTTTACAGTTCTGACAGAATGCAAACTGCTCGAAAAGGCATTTTCCTACATGTCTCTTCTTGCAAATTCTACATTCGGGGTGGGTTATCGTAGACGACCTCTTTCCCGAGTTTCTTGTATCCTTTCTCCACACTTGTTCTCCTTTTGCTACAATTTCTTTCTTCTTCGCCTCCTTCCTAGTTCGTATCTTACCGTCTGTCATTAAACCGGCTAATTCCATGGCCGATTCAATAGTTTGAGGCATGGCTGCCTTCACGGTATCCCTGATTTCACATACCAGTCCCCAAATGTATCGACTTATAAAATTGCATTCAGGGGTGACTAGATGTGGAACAAACCTCGAGTATTCTAGAATTTTTGTGTTATAACTTTGAATATCATCACCAATCATCCTTAAATTCAGAAACTTGCCCTCGATCTTTTCTCGTTCGTTCATTGGGCAGAACTTCCGAGTAACGAGGGTTGCAAAGTCATCCCAGGGCATTTCATAAACCGACTCACCTCGTGTAGCGACAAGGGAGTTCCACCATTCGAGTGCGCCGTCTTTAAATAGTCCTGAAGCGAACAGAACTTTATCACCTTCAGCACACTTACATCTTTTCATTACCGACTTTACTTTCTCTAGCCATCTGACTGCTACTGCCGCTCCCTGTGAACCAGAAAACTCTTCTGGCTTGCATGCCTGAAACGTTTGGTAGTCGCAGTACGTTTCTTTTAGCTTTTTCAGGGGTTCTTCAGTGTCAGAATCTCCATTACTACTTTCATTGGGAATCTCGATAACTTTTCCCTTATTAGTCTCGAGCATTTTTCTTTTTAAGTTTTCGACTTTTTCTTTATCTTTTTCTACCTTATTTGCCTTTTTCTGTTCTTCCATAGCGGCGACTAATCTTGGAATTGCATTAAAAATTCCCTGATCTATTAGTTGCATAACTTTGTTTTCATTAAGGACAGATTCACTAGCATTTGGATCTTCAGCCGACGTATCTCCATGATCCATTTGATTGTGTAGAATTTCGCTTTGATTGATTGGTCCCGACATTCTACAACCATTTAATAGAAAAAAAAAATTTAACACACGGATTGCAAAATCGAACTATTTTATAACCAAAAATGATTTTGCAGTTACATCGATTCTACCATCGTTACTATCGTACTACATATATTATACATCTACCACACGTATACTACATCAAACATATTAATGTATACGTACATATATAATACATATATAATTATGTATGCTTCTAATATAGATAGACTCTTCCTCGGATCAACCCTTCTTCCATTCACATCCTTTCTGCTCCAACCAATTTCCTACTTGACACAACCTTTTACCTGCTTTTATCTTTTTCTCTCTTTCTATTGCTTGTAACTTCTTCAACTCGTCATTCTCGTGAAACGACCTGTCTAGCAAATCGAGTATGGACCCATCGTGTTCCTCTGCCGGTTTGTAGCGCGGCAGTGGCTGCCTCTTTCCAGTGATAACTTCATGGTACACTGAATCTGTAGGCCAGACGTCTAGGTGATTTTTTGCAAATTCCCTACCGTCGTCTTGGAAAAGCCGGTACCACGGAATGTCCTCCTCGTCGTCGTCTTCTTCTTTTTCTTCAATCGTCAGCATTATATCAGCCTCCTTATATGCTTCTTCTACATCTTTGGAATTATAACGAAATACTTCCGATGTGCTGTGTACCCTCATCCTAGGTTTTTGTGACCTACTAGTTCCTTCTCCAAATGAGATTGTTTTATGAGTTTCTAAAGGAACTGGAGGGGTGTTATAGTTCCAGATGTTTGGTTCCTCGTACAGAAAACTAGTCACAGGTTCCATGGTTTCTTGCACGTATGTACTAGCCAGTGGATCAGTCATCCAATTATCTTCGATATGTTCTTCGGGCACACCAAACTGGAAAGCGGTGTCTAAAAAGGTTACGGGGTCTAGGGATGTTCCGTATGTCATAGGTTCTGGTACATATGTGATCATCAGATCATCGTTTATAATGGGGTATATATTGTTATGGCCTGACATCCTGCAAGATGTTAAATATATATATTTTTTTTCTAATACGAATGAAATAAATAATGATCCAATATACAAGGATCTTTTTCTCAGTTGGGTTAAAGCTTAAATATTCGTTCCAAATATCTAATTCGCTAAAACCGGTGGCTCTGATACCAACCTGTCACACCCCGACCCCGGGCACCCCTGGGGTGTGGTGACGTGTTGGTACCTGTTTTGAATATAACAAAATATCTTTTTTTCTGTAACACCCGTCCTCTCACACCAACAATATTGTCCGCTTTTGCCCATATGGAGCTCACGGATTTGCTTTTGGTTGCCCGGGTGAAAACTTCCCAGGGAGGTCACCCATCCCTGGATTGCTCCCACCTGAGCACGCTTAACTATGGATTTCTCCTCTCATCCACAGCCAATACGCCCAAAACGCGTTGTTGATGTTAGAGGCAGGACATTCCTTATGAACCAGGAATCTCTCCTGTCCACGGCCGATGTGGGATATGTGTTGGGTGTCACAAGCACCCCCTGTTTGGACTCATCGTCCTCGATGAGCCCGAGAAGTCACCATCCTTGGTGAGGTATGTCCCACATCCCGAACGGCACAGGAGTGGCTCTGATACCATTCTGTAACACCCGTCCTCTCACACCAACAATATTGTCCTCTTTTGCCCATATGGAGCTCACGAATTTGCTTTTGGTTGCCCGGGTGAAAACTTCCCAGGGAGGTCACCCATCCCTGGATTGCTCCCACCTGAGCACGCTTAACTATGGAGTTCTCCTCTTATCCACAGCCAATACGCCCAAAACGCGTTGTTGATGTTAGAGGCAGGACATTCCTTATGAACCAGGAATCTCTCCTGTCCACGGCCGATGTGGGATATGTGTAGGGTGTCACAAAAAAGCCCAAAAATCCCACTTATTACGTTTACACACTCTCACTTTTGGTGCTCTCTCTCTATACCTGATCATTTCTTTCTCTATGTATTCAAGGTGTTCGAGCGCTTCTTGTGACGATCGGGGCTTATATTGTGTTTGTTGGCATTGATTTGATCTATGATCAACGTTTTGAGGCTCAGCCTCATTGGTAAGCCACATATCTCTTCTAAATACTAGTTATTGCCTATTATGAATGAATGTATAACATAAGAAACTCCATTGTAGTGCTAGATTGCTCAGTGGTGAATTCATGGACACTAAGGTTTAACCATAAACTCAGATCTCTTGTGGTAAGATTCTAAACCTTCATATATTGCATTATTGTAGTTATTGGGATAAACTGGATTTTAAAAAGAACCAAACCGATGTCTAAGTAGTGAGATCCTAAACCTTCATATACTGCGTTATTGTGGTTATTGGGATAAAGTAGGTTTTGAAAAGAAGCAAACCGATGTCTAAGTGATTAGGATGCTTATTTTCAATAAGATGTGAAAGATTACATGTTTTTATAAATGGATTTGTCACGGGACAAAGTCCGGTCTTAGACCTATAATAAGTGATGAGGTGTTATAATCATATAGGGATTTTATGTGGTGGTTAAGTCCGTATGGTCACGGTCTTGGGCGTGTGCATAAACCTTAGCTCTTCGACGCGGTTTGTCAAAGGTTGTGTTGGGAATATCGACCGGAGTTAGGAATACTATGGTTTCGTGTCACAGACGTGACTAGGGCAGGTCAGGTGGTTTATCTTGGATGGGAAATCCGAGTGGTTTCATGGTCAGTGAGATTATGTCTTGACGTAAGTGATAATGTGTTTCACGGTTGTAATACGCTCGTGGAACTCGCCGACCAACATGGACACTATCGCATGGCTTATCATTGTGAGCATAGTTGTTCCATTTTCTTAATTGCTTTTGGAGTTGTATCTAAGATAGTTAAACATTTTGATGAAATTTTTTGATGTCTGTGCAGTAGCAAGTTAAAATTGTCTCTTATGTATAGCATACCACAACTATGTGTGTTCGACGTGGGTCATTGTTAGTCATAGGCAAATCATTAAGGTAAGTGGAAGGTATGCGTGTGGAGCAACATCGGGCATAATGGCAGGTCGTCACATATAGGGACACTTGTTTTTACATTAGGACATATGTGTGCTTAGTTGGATCCATCTAGGTAGAAGTGCCACGTTCTTAGCTTTAGTGTGAGGATAGACTCTAGACTGAATCACAGATCACGAGGGTTGCAACTCTTCAGGACTTGTCAGTGTACAGGGTCTTTGGGGGATGCTTGTTACTCAAATGTTATGACGCGTCGGTAGCCGGTCGACCGAAGCACCTTTAACCTATCCATCGTCATGTTTTAAAACCGGAAGCAACATATATGCTGACGGACACTGCCCTACTTATGAGGCTGTAGGCGAGACTTGATTTAACAAACGATTTACTTGCATATATAGTTTATTGTCTAAATGTGTTCAAGTTGTTATTTATGACTCATAAACAACGTTATTGTTGACATGTTTTAGCTCGTAATTCAGGAACAGAAGGTGTCAGAAGGCATTAGATAGGTTGTGAAAACTTAGCAGCTATAAATAAAATCTTCGTGTAGAAGACAGGTGACTAGACCGCCCAGGACAGTGTATGTAGTTTTACTTTGTACTCTAACACAAAAATGGGCTGCTTGGATTATGTAAGCACTGTTAGTAATTGTGGTCTTGAACGTTTATGTCTTTCTTTGTGTTATTCTTTATCTGCGATACAAGTCACACCCGTGAATGGTGTGACACTCAGTACCATTGAACATATTATAAAATTCTATTTGCACTAAAAAAATATTATCATCATACTCTAAATGTGTAAATCACCAGTCTTAAGTGTCGACTATTATCAAACCATGATTTTACATGGGCAACCTGCGACAAAATGGTATTTAATGATGGATACAATTGTATTGCTGATGAGACTTAATTCGACTCCAAACTGTTGGATCCTGTATGCCCAAGACACATAGAACATTAATGTGGTTAGTACGTCATGATCCAAGTCGGGTCATACCCAATAACAAGCTTAGCAAACACCAATAAATATTTATTTGATGATATGATCATGCAATTAAATATGAGCACCTAATTAGAAAATGGATTTTCTAATTTAAAGAAATTAGAGGTAGAACAAATTATATGGATAATTTGTTCATGAACTATTATTATTTACATTGTTATTTAAATGGTTAAATAACAACAAATAGTATATGTTCTTATGTTATACATTAAAAGGCTTTAATCATATAACATATCAACATCTTAATGTAATTAGTTGATTTTATATTTAGGGTGTATAAGTTATATAATTAAAAGGTTAATTATATATATCTTATCATCTAACTAATGAACATTAATAATGTGCCATATGTTACATAATTAAAAGGGTTAATTATGTAACAAGTCCACTCAACTTTTAATGTGTTACAAGTATTTTAAAAATTAGGTGAACTTGGGTTTTATAAGGGCTGAATTCAGCCCCCCTTGGACTTCCCAATTTTTTTTTGTCTTGAAAATAGAACACTCATTAAGAGTGTGGTTGAGTGGAAGTGTGCAATGATGATCCATCTATCTCTCTCTTTTCACAAGATGAACAACTAGAGAAAATTCCTTCTTCTCTCCATTTTCACGGCTGAAACAAGGGGTTTTGAATCCCTTTTGGTCGTTTTCTTGGGTATTCTAATGATCCAAGATATGCTCCTTCATTGGTATGAAGTAGAAATGGTTTTCTTTCTTCCACCCATTGAAGAACTCGGCTGGAAACAAGGTTCCAGCAGCATTGTTGTTCGTTTTGGTGCTTTAAATCCTAGCAAAGATGGTGTTTTCTTAGAGGCTTGTGGGTATGGATACTTGAGGACATCTATTTTGGTGTTTTGGCCATTCAAGAGCAGCCTTTTCTTCACCCAAATCACGTTTTTAGCAGCCCTTATGGAAGGTGTTTCATTCACGTTTTCAGCAGCCTACAAAGGTAGTTTGTTGATGTTGTTTTGGTTGTTTCCTTCTCTTGATAGCTAGTTCAAACACATATGAATGATCCTTATGTTTTGGGTTTGTTGAAACAAAGTTATGAACTTTTAATTTTCTGATTACAACATGATATTAATCTATTATTCCGCTGCGTTTTCTAAGTTTAAATGGTTAAACTAGTTTGTTAAAGGTCCAACAAACCCAACATTGGCATCTAGAGCCGGATATGTGGATGAATAGCTTCATTTGTCCTTGTAAAATTGGTTTTATAGGACTTTAACAACCTAATAGGGGCTGTTTTGTGATGATATGATGATTCCCCAACCTTTCAAGGTTATATCATGCATGCTTATGATTAAACCTTGAAAGCATGACATCAAATGGTTGATTATATTATTTTGGACATAACCCTAAAGTTTTGGTTCATGTTGGCCAGAACTTTAAGGTTATAACAAGGGGTTCATTTAGTTCTTGAAATGATGTATATGGATACATGTTTTAGTGCATAACATAACTTTGACCATGTGTGTTTTGGATTTGGTTGATTGTGGAATTGTCATGTTGGTTGTATTCATTTAAAAGGGTTGTAATAATTTCTTTTGTTTATGTATTTGGGTTGTAATTTATTTATTCATTTGGTTATGTAATAAATAGAATAGGTGCATTTCTTTTATTAGAAAATTGTATTAGGATATAATTTTGTAAAAGAAGATGCACAAGAAGAAGACCCAAAAGCAAGGACACAAAAGACATGGACACTTGAAGCATACCGATGCGGGTTCAAGTGGGAGTTCATGGACACTTAGAAGTGTCAATTTTTAAATCCTTAGGAATGACCTTATGACAACACTTGTGATGGCAAACAAGCGTAGTCAACTTAGTGGCTATGGTTATGCACATATGTTTGTATGATTATGCTTGTTTGGTTGTTTGTTGTATGATTGTTGTTTGATATTTGGATATGCAAAACAAACTCATTAGCAAACTTAACAAGCTAAAAATTTATGGTTTCTAATCATTAAGTGGTTAATAAAAAAGGTTATTAAAAGGATTAATGATTTAATAAAAGAGGTTTTATTAAAAATAAACCATAGGGTACCATGTATTTGAAAGCATGCGAATACAAGGTACATAGAGTTTTCATAACTAGAATTAATGGAAACTTAAATCCCTTTGGTAACAAGTCTAACACCATCCTTTTACACGACACTTGAATCTCTTGGGAACTATTTGTGGGATAAAGGTCACCTAACCACTTGTAGGGAACTTGTATCTTTGAGGTGAGTCTAACGTACTTGTGGGATAAAGGTCACCTAACTGCTTGTATGTGAAAACTCACACGTGTGTGTAAGTAGGACGACTTGAATTGGAAACCATGTGATTAGGGTCACCGAAGCATGGCGTACAATGGTGTTGATGGGATTAAACATGCCGACTAAACATATGATGTTTAACCGATCCTATAAGACTAGAAGTTGCAATAGGTTGCAATTGTCAACTGTTGACTACCTTGTTAATTTAAATAATGGGATAAAGGTCACCTAACCATCATTTAAATGTAACATTGGATTCTAGATTTTAATTATTAATTGTCTATGAGACATGTAAAGGGTATTAATAGTTAAAATGCAATTTTTCAGAAATACTAAAATGAACTTTGTAATTTTGTAGTAATGGCCGCAAACCACGATGCTACTACCCCGACCGTCCCTACCCTATCACCGAGAACCATCTCAAAAGGGGATCGTCTTAACCATAATAAACTTATGGACTCAATTTCGAAATTTGAGAATCGTTCTCAAAATGAGTAAAGGCCTATGTCCTTGACGATCCCATACCTCACCAACCAACGCTGTTGATGTTAAGGCCTTTTGACGATTGGCTTAGGCACACTAAGGATTCTGTGCAAGTATCCTACCTCATGTTGGAATATGATTCCCAAACTCCAAAAGGGTTTGGAGCATCATGGGGCATATGACATGATAATCTAGTTGAAGGAAATGTTCTTTCAACAAACTTTAGTAGATTGCTACGAAACGGTTTGAGCACTTTATACATATCACATGGAAGAAACCCAATCGATATCATCTTATATATTCTTAAGATGAAAAGCCACATTGATAGCCTCAAGATGCTTAACAGTCCTGTCTCAAAGTAGTTGGCCAAGGATTTGATCCTTGATTGCCTAACTAAAGATTGAGACATTCATAACAAACTGTAATATGAATGGGTGGGACAAGAGGATTGGTGAACATCACGCAATGCTCAAAGCAACCGAGGCAGGGATGGGTAGAGAGGTTCTACCTATTCTCTCGATCAATGAGGGAGGCTATAATAAATGGCCAATCCCGATCCTAAGGCAATTATTGCCAAAGGAAAGGAATACATCAAAGCAAAGGTTAATGCGAAACCTCGAAAAGCCTAAGCTTATGAAGCCTAAGGTAACGAAGAACGTTCCATGCTTTGAGTATGGAGAGATAGGACAATGAAAAGGAATTGTCCCTCCTATCACATGGAGTTGAAAAATAAGAGGAATGCTGGGCAAACCTCAAATACAATTTTCATGATTCACATTGTATTAAATGTCATTTCTTCAAACACATGGGTATTGGATACCCGATGTGAGACTCATACTTGCAATTGTTGCAAAGGGGTTCAAAAGAAATGTACGCTTCAAGGAAGGAAACTCTATTTTGTGACTTTCAAATGGTTTGGAAGTTGTTATCAAAACATTTTGTATGCACCTAGTTTGACTAGGAAGATAATTAATGTTTCCTATTAAAACAATATGGTCATGATTTAAAGTTTGTAAATAATGGTATTAAGTTTTATGGATGATGTATTTCATTTTAAGGATATGACTTTTAATGATATTCATGAATTAGTTCATGATAATTCGTCCTATAATAACTCATTATACACATTAAGCACACTTAAAATGGGTTTAAGTTATTATTATCTTTGACATTGTCATCTTGGTCACATAAATAAGAATTGGATTCAAACACTTCAAAAGAATGGTCTTTTGGAAACAAATTAAAATGTTTCATTTGATAAGTGTGAACCAAAAGACTTATTGGGAATGATACATTTGGATGTATGTGGTCCTTTTAAGACAATGACAAAGATTGGTGATTGATACTTCATTACTTTTACCGACGATTACAGTCGCTATTATTGTGTGCACTTGATGACACATAAGTATGAAGCTTTCGAAATGATCAAAATCTTTGATAATGAAATTGAAAATCAACTCTACATAACTATCTAAGTTCTTCATTCTGATAAAGGAGAAACTGAACCCTATTTGGATATGGTTCAATTTATTATGGCTATGAGCTTACCATCTTTATCATTTTGGGTTTTCGCATTGCTCTCTGAGGCTCATATTATGAATATGACCCGGACAAAGAAAGTGTATATTAGTTGAGAAGCCACAGAGACTGTATGGGATACTGTTTCTTTGACTCAACGGAGCAAAAATATTTATTGCTCGAAAGGCTAAGTTCTTGGAAACCGAGTTCTTTATGGAAGGAATGACGTATAGAACTGTGGAACTTGATATTGATCAAAATCCACAAGCCGGTACACTTTTGTTTGACACTAGCTACCAACAAGAGGTTGTTGATGATGATCAAGAGGTTGATAAATACACACAAAACGTTCACAAATCTGGTAGAGTTAGTATTCAATCCGAAAGATATGGATATTCCATGAGTGGATGCTATGTGGTTGACCCCTGTAGGCTAACCATATACCAAAATGCTATGTCCAATTTGGATTGAAACAAGCATCAAGAAGGTTGTGTATATATGAAAGCTAGTGGGAGCATAATTGTATTCTTAGTGTTGTATGTTGATGACACACTACTATTTGGAAATGATATTCCAACCATGGTAGGTGTTAAAACCTACCTTGGAATATGTTTTTCCATATAAGATCTTGTTTAAGCCGCCCATGTTTTGGAATAAGGATCTATAAGGATAGATCGAGGTGGTTGATAGGGTTAAACCTAAGTGCATATATATTGATAAAATCTTGAAAAGGTTCAAGATGAAAAAAAAAAAAACTCCTAAAAAGGTATGGTACCTATTCAAGGAGGGACAGTGTTGACTACGTCTCAATGTCCAAGCTCATAGGATGAGCAAAATCAAATGAATGATATACCATACGCATCTGCTATAGGATCCATCATTTGTGTGATGATATGCACTAGACCGGACGAGTCATGCTTATTAAGTATGACAAAGTAGATACCAATAGAAATAACCATCGAATGGCTCTTAAAAGTATATTGAAATACTTTAGTAGGACTAAGGATTTGTTTCTAATATACTGATCTATTGAAAAGGAAGTCGTTGTAAAGAGTTACACGGATGCAGGCTTCCAAAACTGATCGAGATGATTTTCGATCACAATCGGGGTATACTTCCATTATGAATGGAGGAGAAGTGTCCTTGAAAGGTTCAAAGCAAGACACGGTAGCATTGTTCACTACAAAATCCGAATACATAGCCGCTTCATTGGCAGCTTGGGAAGCTGCATGGATAAATTTGTCCATTGCTTATCTAGGGATGGTCTCTACCATTCAAGACCCCTAGAAATCTTTGATAATTACATGGGTGGGATTGCTCAAATCAAGGAACCCCGTACTCATCAAAAGACTAAGCACCTTGAGCGGAGATTCAACATCATAAGGTATGGAGTTGAAAAGGGTAAAGATATATATTCGTAAAGTTCATAAAGATCAAAACATTGCTGATCCACTAACGAAGCTCCTTGATGAGGGCAAAGTATGATGGTCATACTTGTGCCTTAGGACTTCGATTTACTGGTGATTAGAATTGATCTGTTTAGCATATAAAACATGGAACAATTGTAATATTTAACTCTTTTATATATTTGAGTTATGTTCCCTTTTAGCATGTTTACATCCATGAATAATTCTTTTATTCTAAATGTCCGTAGTCGGTCATATTTGTGGGAACAAATATGAATGTAAGACTATTATGAACTTGGATTGGTGGATATTCATAAGGCATGAATATAGAGCAATTGGTTGCTGCCAAGGTTCATAGATATTCGTGGGATACGAATATTGGACTGACCCGCGTCTCAAATCTTACTACATGGAATCTTATTGATTGATCATAAGTAAATAAGGCGAATATCATTTGGTATCCTCTGACCTGAGATTCATATTGGGTTTTGATATTCACCAAGTGTTATACCTTGAGCTACTTCTTCGCTGATATGAAATAATGGTCAGTACATAAGGCTATGTTCAAGTATGACATAAGGTGATTGTGAGAAACGTATGTAGTCAAGATGGGATTTGTTCCTCTTATTCGTTGAGAGTATGATGTCTAAGGCCTGATTAAGTTAAATCAACAAGGAATGATCATTCTGTGTCCTTGGATTTAACATGACATCTGTAACAAAAGGATAAATGATTGATTCACCTAAAACATTTCAAGTTGGATACTTGAAGGGGATATTGTTATTGAATGGCTTCTAAGTCATGCGTATTAAGGGTAGTAAACCGTTGTTAGGCGGTATTTACTGCTTGCATCAATCTTCTATGAATCTTGTGCAAGTGGGAGATTGTTGGATCCTGTATGCCCAAGACACATAGAACATTAATGTGGTTAGTACGTCATGATCCAAGTCGGGTCATACCCAATAACAAGCTTAGCAAACACCAATAAATATTTATTTGATGATATGATCATGCAATTAAATATGAGCACCTAATTAGAAAATGGATTTTCTAATTTAAAGAAATGAGAGATAGAACAAATTATATGGATAATTTGTTCATGAACTATTATTATTTACATTGTTATTTAAATGGTTAAATAACAACAAATAGTATATGTTCTTATGTTATACATTAAAAGGCTTTAATCATATAACATATCAACATCTTAATGTAATTAGTTGATTTTATATTTTAGGGTGTATAAGTTATATAATTAAAAGGTTAATTATATATATCTTATCATCTAACTAATGAACATTAATAATGTGCCATATGTTACATAATTAAAAGGGTTAATTATGTAACAAGTCCACTCAACTTTTAATGTGTTACAAGTATTTTAAAAATTAGGTGAACTTGGGTTTTATAAGGGCTGAATTCAGCCCCCCTTGGACTTCCCAATTTTTTTTGTCTTGAAAATAGAACACTCATTAAGAGTGTGGTTGAGTGGAAGTGTGCAATGATGATCCATCTATCTCTCTCTTTTCACAAGATGAACAACTAGAGAAAAGTCCTTCTTCTCTCCATTTTCACGGCTGAAACAAGGGGTTTTGAATCCCTTTTGGTTGTTTTCTTGGGTATTCTAATGATCCAAGATATGCTCCTTCATTGGTATGAAGTAGAAATGGTTTTCTTTCTTCCACCCATTGAAGAACTCGGCTGGAAACAAGGTTCCAGCAGCATTGTTGTTCGTTTTGGTGCTTTAAATCCTAGCAAAGATGGTGTTTTCTTAGAGGCTTGTGGGTATGGATACTTGAGGACATCTATTTTGGTGTTTTGGCCATTCAAGAGCAGCCTTTTCTTCACCCAAATCACGTTTTTAGCAGCCCTTATGGAAGGTGTTTCATTCACGTTTTCAGCAGCCTACAAAGGTAGTTTGTTGATGTTGTTTTGGTTGTTTCCTTCTCTTGATAGCTAGTTCAAACACATATGAATGATCCTTATGTTTTGGGTTTGTTGAAACAAAGTTATGAACTTTTAATTTTCTGATTACAACATGATATTAATCTATTATTCCGCTGCGTTTTCTAAGTTTAAATGGTTAAACTAGTTTGTTAAAGGTCCAACAAACCCAACACAAACAACACTGATCTAGTAAAGAGAAAAATGTAATGTTTTAACCTAGCATAAACATGAACAAAACTGTAAAAGATGAATCCCTATGCACACGTTTTGATTCAAGTGACCATTTGATCATAATTGTTAAGACTTTGTATGATGCATGTAATAAAGTAAACATCATGATTTTTCTTTCTTCTAATAAGTTCCTTAATAACAAACCTATTTTCATATTTTCAATATCTTTATTATATGATGTTTAAGAGATCCATACAAAATACTAATTCATAAAGTAAGGTAAACTTTAGACAATTTTAACCATCAAGGACTATCACTTTAATGAATTAAAAATATTATTATATATTAAAAATATATAAAGTTTATATGATTAAGATATATATATATATATATATATATATATATATATATATATATATATATATATATATATATATATATATATATATATATATATATATATATATATAAAGTAGGAACATAGTTTTTCTCATCCAACACAGACAAGGAGACACGAATTCACGTTTGAACTCTTTAAAATACACGAAAGTGGGGCCCATTACAAACAGAGATCTCTTCTGGCTGACTATTGCACTACTTACAACCAGTCAAACTTCTAGTTTCTTCTTCACATTTTATTATATAAAGAAATACTAAAATCTTTTTACTTTTGACACAAAAGATTGATTTTCTTTATTTGGCCACAAAGCTAATTTGGCTTATTATTGTCTTTTTTTTTTAAATTTTTTATTTTCACTTCTCATGCTACAAATAACTTAAGCTAAAACTCGTTTTGTTTTTAATTAATTTTTCATAATAACTTTCACTCCTAGATGTAGTAATTTTTTTAAATGAAATGTGCAATTATCTTGTGTCATTTTCTTTAATTTTTTTTCTTTGTTATGTATTGCATTTGAAATGGAGTACTTTTTGTATCATGGGCTATAACGAGTGTAATTACCATTATAGTAAAATGACGAAAGAAACGTGTTGTGAGCAAAACATGTTGTATCATCGAATGCGATTTCGTTGTGTTTTGTAAGTTGATATGAGTTTGAAGTATACTATTTAGTATTCAAATGCAAATTGCTACTTTCTTTACTCTTCAAATCTTCCCATATTATAATAATATAATAAAATAAAGTCATCTAACTATTTTCTCTTAGACATGAATTGAATCCATAATCAATTGTATTTTTATAATGTATAATAACTCAACTCAATACCCCTAACCCTCGTCCTCTAGCATGTTACGGTTGATTAATTTAGTACAACTATAGCTCTTCAATTTGTACGTGAATCTACTATAAAACCTCATAGAATCATCAAAATGAGCGAATATATCTCAACTTACACTTGCACATTATGATACATCTAGTTCATTAATTATGATACATCTAGTTCATTCTCTCTCTAGCTGATTCATTTTTCTCTTTTATTGATTTAGTTGATTCAATGGTATGAGAGGTGCATAAAGAACCAATTTGTAACCAGAACCATCTTTAACATGAACCAAAACGGGTTTATTTGGCCCGAACTGAACCGTCGGTTTCAAACAGATACGTTAACCACTCTATAAAAACTGGTCAAAATTGAACAAAACCAGAAAAAAACCCAATGTCATACCATCCCAGTTTTAAACCAAACCAATCCTTTTAAAAACCTAGTTTCATATCGAAACCGGTATGGTAAAAGACCAGTCTAGAATTTCCGGACCCAAACTGATCAAGTTTGAAACTTAACTAGTTTAGGGCTAGAAACTGATTTGTGAACCTCTGCCTAGAGATGGTTGAAAAAACCAGTTTGAAAACCAAAACCGGCAACCTGACGCAAACAGTATTGTCAAACCAGCCTCAACCCGATCCAACCTATATATTTGAGATCGGTTCTTAACTCTATCCGGTGAAATTGTTTTCAACTCTGTAAAACCCAAATCAAACCAGTTTCAACCCGGTTTCACACCTGATTCACCCAATTCAAACCTAGTCTTTTCTCTTACCCAAACCAGTTTTTTTAAAACTTGGCATTAACTTTTGTTGACTCAACCCAAACCGGTTTCCAACTTAGTTTTAACCCAATTTGTACCCTTTTACCCATGTCAAGACCCAAGATTCAAAAAGCTATGACAAACCCCCCCATTCTAAGGCTAAACGCCCAGCAAGTCCATCAACCACAAAACCTAGTAATCATGGGTCACATAGTCAAGGGCCCAATCTCATGCAAACATTAACAAAAACTAGCTTTTATATGCATATGTTTTGACGATATAAATAATATATATATATATATATATATATATATATATATATATATATATATATATATATATATATATATATATATATATATATATATATATATATATATATATATCATGTCAAAAGACAGCAAGATTTATGAAAATAGCAATAGAATTAAATAAAAGTATAAAAAAATCTTACATTTATTAAATATCAAGGGTTAAAAATATTTATAATTTAAAGACATCAAAGATGTTAATGGCATGCGGTAAAGAATCAAATCAAAGGTATTTATTAATTTAGAAAATATAAGAAATCTTAGACTATCAAATTTCTTAACTAATGGCTGAAATCAATTTATAAAGAAAAAATTTGTTAAAAGGGTATTTAGACACAAACTCATTTTATTGATTCTTTTTCAAATTCTATTATTTTTTAACTGTTCAAAACTTTTTCAAATTCTAGGTGGCCGGTCCGGTTCACTATGGATTGTTTTGGGCTGGTCAAACTAGCCGGTTTGTCCTGAACTGGTGGTCGGACCGGGAAACCGTACCCGTTCGAACCGGATTTATATATATATATATATATATATATATATATATATATATATATATATATATATATATATATATATATATATATATATATATATATATATATATATATATATATATATATATATATATATATATATATATATATATATATATTCTAATTTTAATGGGTAAAAACGGGATGTTGAACCATAAATTAGTATGTTGGATATACAAATATAGTTAAGTTCTATATATAACTATAAAACATATATAAACCATATATAAATTACTTATATTTAATTATATATAACTTTATATATAATATACTATATATATATTTATGACGTCATCCGGTTCTTAAATCCGGTCCGACCACCAAAACAGTAAGGCGTCCGGTTCGATGTACAATCCAGTTCAGAAAACATTAGTTATTAAGAGTTACATAATAAATACGAGTGTTTTTATCTTAAAAAAACTCAATGTCAGTAACTACAAACATAACTTATTAAACATTGCTCAACTTTAATGATTTATGTTTATCATTCTCTCCTTCCATTCGTAGTTAGTCTTTTTCTAAAAACAACGTTTTTCTAATATAATATATTTTAAAAAACAAAACTGTGAAATAAACATTATTTTATACTTCTAATATGTAATCTACTTTATATAATTCTACTCGAAGACATCACATACAGTATATATATATATGTTTCTATACTTCATAGATGTATTTGTTTTTGTTTTTGCTTGTGTTACTAACATTTGTAAATAGTAGCGTGCTCAAAATTCTACACCATCACAAGGTACAAACGACCAGTGGACCACCCACAATCATCGACAATCGAAAGACCATGACACCGACCCAGCTTGACCACCAAGCTCATCACCACCAGTAAATTGATAACACAACCAACATAACAAAAGTGAATGACCGTTGTCAAGTATCATTGTCATCAACTTCACAAAGGGTCTAATTTTCCACATTTAAATACCAAAGAAACCAAGCTTCAAGAACCAATGTTCTCGTAACCAGACTTGATCATATTGGTTTTATAACTTTAAGACCATATAGATATAACTAATATAATACGGATACAAAACGTTCAATAAAATTTGAAGCGTCAAGTAAATATATACAAAGCTTAAAGTAGTAAACGATGAGATTTAAAGTAAAAAAAACGAAAGCTCACTTGTTCAACTGGTCCAAACCGGTAACCAGTTCTATGTCTGGTTCCTGGTCTGCTATCCAGTCCAGTCTAGTCAAATAAGGTTTTGAAAACATTATGGAGAACACAATAACTTACAAGCAGACCAATTTGCATTATAATCAACAAAAACAACAAAACTTAAAAGAACACCACCAATACAAACTCCCCAACTGACATAAATTGAAAAAAGAAACGAAACAAATCGTCATCAAAACAGAAACTAAAACTTAAAATTCAGAGTATCATCCAACAGGTGGGCGTTTCTCTACTTTCTACCAAGGGCACAAAACGGCCCAAGTGATAATGTAAAAAGTAAAAAACCCTAAAAAGTTCTTTAAGTAAAATTTCAAGTAAAACTGTAAAAACGTCGATCGATATGTGATAACGCCTTCTCAAAATGCGACCAAAGACACAAAGGAGGTTTTATTATGCATTCTGCAGCATGTATTATAATCTGTTTTAGAACTTACCGAACAGGCTGCTGGTTGTAGTGGTTCTTCTCCTTCTTTTTAGCTGCAGCAAGCCTTGCACTCCTTGCTGCCGCCTCACTGGCGGCAGCCCGGGCAGCAGCATCCATTTCCTTGCTGGATTTTTTCTTTTTCATGGAGGCTACTTTCTTTATTTTCTCTTTGACATCAATTCCAGATGATTCTTCGGCTTTTTCGGGTCCAGTGGCTTCAGCATTTCCGGCCTCGGGTTCGTTTGTGAGTTCTTGTTGTTCTTTGGATTCTTTAGAAGATTTATCTTTCTTCTTTTTCTTTTTAGCACTTTTGCTCTCGCCTGCCGCCACATTTTTGTCTTTCTTCTCCTGATCTCCATTTTGATTCTCAACTTTCTCTGCTGCAGTACATAGTAAAAGTAGATATACCAAATAAAAAATATGATAAAGTGAAAAAAAAAATGATATAAGAAAGCTTATTATTTCTTTATATTCTGATGCAATCCTTGTCGAAAGAACAAACGGTGTACGTTTTATGTAGCAAACGAAAATTGTTCTTGCTGAAGTGCAAAAAGAGAATGAATCATTTTGGACAAGTGCCAAAAAATAGTTCTTTTAAATTTGCAGTTTCTAAACCAGCCAAACCGGTATCTTCGGTTTGGAAATTTCCTAAACGAAACAGTCACTATTTCCTTCCAAAACATTTTGGTTTGGTAGGTTAGGTGGTTTAGGAGGTTGTATGCAATAACAAGACACTTTAAGCGACTTTCACCCCTTTCGACCACTACCTGTTCTCTTTGACCAACTTGACATACAATACAACTAATTAACCCATCTATAAGTTAATGGGTCTAAATAGACACCTCTAACAAACAGTAATGTTCCTTCTAGGCATGTCCATAAGTAAGATTGTTAGTTATAATGAAGAGCCAAAAAACCTTACTTATATAGTAAATCACTGAAAAGGGTGCCAACTGTGTTTATAAATTGCTGAATTTTTGTATGGGAGAAATAGCACTAGCTTACCACGGGTATATTCTTGGGTATTATTGTCATTTAAACCCAATTCAGCAAGCACTGCTTCAAGTTCCGCCAGCTCCTTTTTCTTAAGTTCCTTTTTCGAAAGTTGTCTGTCGGCTTCCTTGGGCGGCAAAACTTCAACTGGCTTTTCAACAACGGGCTCCTTTTCTGCTGGTGGTTCTGGTTCATGATCATTTTCGTCATCATTATCATCATCAAATTCATCCAGACCTTCATCTTCACTTTCACTCTCCTGAGAAAACATTTAGAAAAAAGATCAGCCAAAGACTTCACTCCCCAACCTTTACAAAGCTGAGGAAACACTGCATTGAGAATTGCAATACTTGATCTGGTCAGAAATAAAATTCTCAAGCCAGAATCATAATTGATTTAAAATAATATAAACTGTGAGTTATATTTGGAGGATAACCGAAGCTTTTTACCCATAGGATGCTCGGTATAAGTGTATAACATATCAAAACCCGGAATCATAATTGATTTAGGGTTGACCACTTGACCCATCAGCACTTCTTCCTTAATATAAATATGACCACAAACACTTATTTTGCATCATGAACGTTTGGGTTGGCTTTCTTGCAACCCAATAAGATATTAATAAAATAACCATAAATGGTATCTTTATCCAGCTGGAATCATGTTAATGCTAGTAACTCATGCTGAGAAAATGAGTCAACTAAGTTAGTAAGTTGCATATCATACATTCTTTCTTTTTTGTATCATGTCAAGTGCAACTTCATTTTGCACACACCCAAATAAAGACAATTCAACACTAATCAAATAATAAAACACTTACCTTATATACATCTAGCATAGCCTACTTAAAGGGCAATTTTCATGAAAAAGTGAAGTGTGTGGTGCGAGATGATGTGCATATACAATGAAATACAGTAGTCCATATAACTTTGATCAATTATTTCAAAGATACCAAATAAACTTACCATAAACAAATACCATCATGATAAAACTGAAAGGCCTCAAAAAACTTTGTAACTACCAAAATGATAGCCTCACATAAAGGTTGAGCCACCTTACTAATATACACAAAAGTGAGCATGGTTTTTATTGATTAGCCTAGGGTCTCCGGTTTCAATATACTTAATGCCTACCAAACGACTAGTATTTAAATCATAAAAACTTACCTCCTGTTGTTACTCACATGAGTATAAAAGACTTCCTATTATGTCAACAAGTGCGCGACAATGAACATATACGTCCAAGCAAGGATCCGCGTATTAAGATAACCCATACAAAGTTATTTTCAATTATGAAAACTCTATGGTGCTTTAATTCCCACTTTCCAACTTTAAGTTCAACTAATCCATAGAGAGCTACTAAACACACAAAGCAGAATAAGATTGTTCGTTTAGTTAATTCTGTATGCTAAACAGCCAATACAAAACAATAGAGCACGTTCAACTTATAGATCATTAAGATGTAAATACTTTTATAGAAAACAAATAAAAAATTAAATAAATCTTCATTTGGAAATGATGCGCCATTAAGCCAACAAATATTGACAAACCTTGATAAATACCATTTAGCTAGACAATGATGTACTTGACAAGTAAGGCATATATTAACATAATAACATGCATTTATAAATCAACTTCCAATAGAAAAACACAAATCATTCATCATGTTGCAATGAGATATGTACACAGTTTGATTTGGCTGTGGTTTAGGCCATCAGTCACACCACTGAGATCAGTTCGACAAATTTGCATACCAAACGGGCAAATTTGGAGCCTCTTGCGGTCCGGTACAAAACCTGCTTGGATTGAACAGTTGAAGTTTGTGGTACACATTTCAACTTTTTACATACAGATAAACACACATATAAATGCAAACCGTTTACCCAAAGAAGGGGAACTTCAAACCAACCAATTTGGTCTCCTTTGACGTATTTATTTTGTGTCGGCCAAATCATGCACACCCTTAATTCCAATCATACTTACCAAACATGAGCCACGTGTAACTAACCATTAATAGCATCTTATGTAATAACGTAATCACATAATCCATAAATGCAACGGATAATAACAACCAAACAATCATTTACTTGATTGAGGGTTGTTTGGGATTGCTTACATAAACAGCCTTGCGTTTTTTAAATTCAAATGATCACCTTTGAGTGTTTAAATTCTTTAAATGAAGAAAAGGATTACGCTTATCTTTAGGGTGACATAAGCCATTTTAATACGCAAGCTGAGATTAACAATCTCAAACGGATTACTATTACAGCATTCGAATATACAGGTTTGTGAAATAAGATGTTTACAATAAGCTGATTCTCCAGCATAAGCAGTTAAAACAAGCTATCCCCAACAATAATAGTAAACTATATAGAAAACTTTAGATGCATATGCAGTTAAAAACAAGTAACTAAAAGAACAAATTCAGGATTCCTCACCTCAACTGGAGTCTCATTTCCTTTCCCATGTTCTTCCTGACCACCACCTCCTGCAGCCCAAACAGGTGGCGGAGCTGTAGTTGCATAGTAATCGTCATCATCCTCATCATCCACATCTGCCCATGACTTCACCGTTAACGGCGTAGGAGCCCAAAAAACCTGCTCCTTTTCCCCTTCACCCTCCTTATCCTGTCCCTTTTTCCCCTTTCTTGAAGAACCCTGATCCTTATCAGACTTCTTCTTCTTCTTCAAGCTCCCAAGAGCAGCAAAAACATTCGTCTGGCTAATCGCTATCGGATCATCCTTCCTACTTCCACCTCCAGCCATTTTTCCCCAAAAAAAAGAACTCGAATATGCTTTTACACTCAAAATTTTACTCAAAACAAATTGAAACTTCAAGTTCCCGAAAACTTACAGCTTTAGTTTCAAAACAGATACACTAATATATGTATGTATCAATGTATGTATACTTATACACACACAAAACTGAACCTGTAAGTACAGTTTCAACGATTTATTCAGTTCCAGTAACAAAACGAATGAATCAAAACCTAAATCGGACAACAAACACTAATCCTCCAAATTGTGGATAAGATTAACACCTAACGATAACGTTTCGCTCGAAGATACTAACCAGATTAAGATCCCCAAACCACCAAACAACAAAACCACCAAAATCGAACCGAAAAACACGAATTACGATTCGATTAACGCTAAAAACAACAATAATCTGGAGTAAACAAGATCGATTGTCGGTTGTACCTTTCGAAATCGAATGGAAATTACTTGTGTGATAGATTGATTGTAACTGATGATGAATTTCTGCAGAAATGTGAAGATAATGTGTTGATGAAAATTAGGGTTCGGTTGACGATGAGCTGCTGCTAGTGAAATTGAGGTGTTTTATGTGTGTTCACTACGGTTTCAGTTTTATGGTGTCTGTAGATCTTGACCGTTGGTTTGAGATGATGGTTGAGATCAAGCCATGTGTGTTATCTTGAGATTAATATTAAGATTTAAGATATTATTATATGTTAGGATCATAGAATGTGTGATTTTGTTATGATATTCTTTTGTACTTCCATAACTTTTTTCTTGTACATAGATTTTACATGATTACATTTTATGTGTTTAAGATTAGTTTGTTATTCTCAGGTCACGCGAAATGATAATTAGAAAAAAAATGGGTTGGAGGTGTTTTTTAATTTTTTCTGGTCCAGTTTCCAGGTATATCGTTTCTGATCTGGTGAATATTCGTTGGGTTTCACCGTTGTTTCGACATCATCATCACCTTCGACGCCAACCACCACTCTCCACATGTTTTTTGTGTTTTTACCCACTCCCTAAACCGGGGCAACTCCCACCGACCTAAGCCATCATTACTCATTAAGTATTAGATTTTATATGTTGACTCGCAAGGCTCAAAGATCTTCATTTATGTTATTAAATCGTGGAAATTTACATGCTAATGAAGATCTTCAATTATGTTATTAAATCGTGGAAATTTACATGCTAATGCTTTAATTGACTGAATTCGGATCTTAAACTTATCTTAATAGACGACTTGAACTATTCAAGACTTAAGTATATTTATAACAATTTTAAATTTTATAACAAATTGAGTTTCTAACTTAAGAAATGTCAGATATAATTTGTTACAAACAAATTTGGTTTCAGAAAAGGTAAACGAGGATTTATATTATTGAGTAATTGTATAGATATTACCTAATGAAAAGCTTATTATCTAACCCGTTGAAATAAAATGTAATCATATTATACTCGGTCACTTACCTAAAAAATATCTTGTTACTAGTTTTACATGCTTCATGTGTTAAGATTCAATCATGAAATTATCCTATATATTTAAAAGACAACAGAATGAGTAGTAAAATTTCAAATAACATTCGTCCAACCTATTATCCACGGTGGGAAACGTCACGGTGGCCTTAAGTTTACCACGTGTCGCCTGAAATACTTCGTGGCAATAGAGAGAGGAAACGGGAAATATATGGATCAAGAAGAAGTGTCGACAGAGAGGCTGAGACGGGGAGGACCAGGAGTGCTCCGGCGGCAGATCTTCAGTCAGTTGACTTCTTATTTCGATTAGGCTAATCCACTTCCGTTTGTTTCCGGATTTGGGGTAAGTGTTGGCCCTTTGCGTCTACCGGTTATAAAGAAAGAAAAATCTAGATTTTGCATCGGTTTGTAAATTTTATTAGGGTATGAAATTGGTGTTTTGTGTTTGTTTGTGTATAGGTGATCGGTGATATTTGGGGGTCAAATTTCGTTCGCGATGAAGCTTTGCATGAACGAGTTGTGTGAAGCAAAGACGACCGCTTAGTGGAAGAGAGAATGACCCATGAAAACCAGCGATGTTGCTACATTCAGTTATGGCTGTAGGTATGAACATTTTTATAATTACGTGCTTACCATTGATGTGTTTGACATAGTTTTTACTCGGGTTCCATTTAAAGTAGTCAACAAACAAGAAGATGCAAAATGAAAAGATGCATCAAAGATTGTAAATGTATGGTTTCTGATGTTCAAAGTTTATCAAAAACTTGATGAACGTAAAAAAATTTGCAGGCCTGTGAATCTTTTAGGCTTTAGCTATGAGTTTCAAGTTGTGAGTTATGCTAAAGAACAAAAGATAAGAGTCTATATAATTAGCATCCGTCACACATTTTAATTTAAATGCTTATGTGAATCTTTTTTTTAATTCTTAAATATAGTTTGCATATAAGTACATTGTTTCAAAATAGTTTTTGTTATTTAGTTAATGCATGACATAAAGTTGTAAGGTTGTGGGACATCAAGTATGAAGTATCTACTTGTTCTTGATGTTTCTATTTGCAAGTAAACATGGAAATATAACCTTTTCTTCCCTTGATGAAAACTTTAATTGTCACACCCCAACCTTGACGGCGGAAACGTCGAGGAGTGAGAGTTAAGATCGTTCACAGCCACATAACGCTATTAGTAATCCAAATATAATTTAAGCATAAGTTTCAATTGTAACATTACAACATATGTCTCAAAGAAATTATAAGCATAACATAGAATGTAACAAATCATCCTTATTTCATTTATTTATCTAGGTCCATTCCTAGATGTGCAAGCTTCAAAGAGTAGATCACATACTTGAGGTATTCCTGAAACATGTTAAAAATAAAAGGGTCAACATAAAAATGTTGGTGAGCATTCCATAGTTTGCAATACATAAGTATATAAAAGATGGCAATTCAAGTCATAAGTTAGTGAATAAAGTGATTAGGGATGTTATGAACAATGCAACAATCAAACCTCGACAAAGTTTTACAAGTCTCAAACGTTAAAAGTATATACGATCAGCTAAGTGTACTTGGATCAACCAAGCAGGCTTGTCTTACCCATAGATCTATGACTTCGCTGGGCTAGCAATAGTTAATGATTGTACATATAACGCCATAACATGGTAACCACAAAAGTTCAACTAACCACAACTTTGCATGATGAATTGCCATAAAGTTTACAAGTCTCAAATAAGTTTACAAGTGCAATATATAGGTTAACATGTTTCACCCCAAAGTGTGAAAATAGGCAAAAAGGGGTATGGAAATACTCACATAGATATAGGCATTACAAGATGATATAAATGATTAAAAGATAATCCAACGTATCCATTACAAGGCACCTAACATATATATATATATATATATATATATATATATATATATATATATATATATATATATATATATATATATATATATATATATATATATATATATATATATATATATATATATATATATATATATATCAAGGTTAAGTTTAAGGTAAGATTAACGAATAAACGTGAGCTAGGGTTTCAATTGGAATTTGGGGTTTAAGTAAATAAATAAATAAATAAAGTAATGCATTTGATTTGGTTCAATGAAGATGGAACAAACCAATTGAGAAATGTATGATTCAATAAACTTATTTATTGATTTAATAAAGATTAGTATAATGTGTAAAAAGAAATAATTAATTTAATAATTAATTATTTAAATTTGATAAAGAGAATTAAATAAATACTTATTTAAATGACTTTAAAATTATTTAAAATCATTTTATAAAGTTTTGAACTTTTAAATGTTTTAACATAAAGGTCTTATAATACAAAACTTTATAAATGTGAATAAAGTATAATAGCTCATCATATTATTTTACAAGTTTCAAGAATTTAAAGAAAATTTTAAGGAATAACTTTATTAATTAATTATATACAACATGGTTAAAAGAATAAATGAATAAGTAATATTTAAAAAAAATATCAAATAACTATTTGAATAACTAGTCATTTAACAAGTGAATTTTATAATGTTTCGAAATAATCTAAATTTGAACCATAAAAGATTTTTAGTATTTAAATCACATAAAATAATTAATAATGTTTTATAACCTTTGTTATCCTATAACATCATAAGTTTGTTTTAAACCTTAAAAATTAATTCAATAGTTAGTTAAAATAATCAATTAAATAGTCAATTATTTAAATAGGTTATAACATAACTTACTTGAGTTAAAGAAAACCATTATAAGGTAATGAAAGACAAACTTTTAAATAACTATTGTCATAGTTTTTATAATTTTAAACTATAAAATTAGAATATTAATTTGTTTAAGGAAAAATTTAGAAATTAATTTAATAACTTTTGAATAAGTTTAATTAACAATACAAATTTTATTTAGATTAAGTAATATATTAAGACTTTATGTAATTTAAATGAATAAAAAAAAACTAATTTTAAAATAATATGCGGGTGCCCGGGTTCGAACCCGGGACCCATTGTGTGGTCTTCATGTGTGTTACCGCTGGGCTATAAGCCCCATTGCTGTAAAAGGTTCAGTTTCAAAGTTTAAAAACACTTAATGCAAAAACCCCCAATTTCATAAGAACCCTAGAATGATTTTGATCAAAATTGAACCCCGATTCGATTCAATTACAGGTTAGATTCATAGGGCTTTGTTTCCCCATGCTAGAACGATTATGATGATATGTAAAACTTACATGATTATGTTCGATTTGATGCTCTCGGGTGTACATTCGAGTCGCGACTGGGTTGAGCATCGATCAAGGCATAAACGTTGATAATACTCGAATTAATCTTGTGTGAAGCTTGTAAAGGTTATGATGATCGAAAGCCCTCTGTCAATTTCATCTACAATCGACCGAAGGTTGACGAACACCATGGTTGCAGGTCGCGATATAGATGAATGTCGTTAATGATGTTCAAGTGTGTTTTAGGTAAAATTGAGGTTTGTAAACGATTAGAGGTTAACAAATGATCGTTTTTGTTGAGTTAATTAGTTTATTAGTGCGATTTAATGATTGAACGGCTCTAAGATTAAAGCCGTCGGTTATTTCCTCGATTAATCTTTAAAACCGATGTTTAATCACAATTATTAAGCTCATTCAAGTCCGAGGTTGGTACACGAGGCGTTAAGGAGTGATTTGGTTCGAATAATGAAGGTTTTTAATGAGTTTTTGGGGTTGGCCGGAGCTCCGCCGGCGTTTGGCCGGAACCTGGCCGGAAAAACGTGATTGGGAAAGGGGGGTGGGGTTTGGGATTTAGAAATTACACAAATGGTCCCTCAACTTTCAAATGTTATTATTCCATGCTAAAACTTACATTTAAAGTTTCAAAATTAACCACTTAACCCCCTGACTTAATTACTTTAAGTTTTCAACTCTTACAAATTTAATATTTTCCCAAATTACTATAAAGCCTTCATTATTAATGCATTATTATTTTTATTATTATTATTATTATTATAATTTATTTATTAAGTATTAATTAACATTATTAACTTTCAAATTCAAGAATTAAAGACAAATTAAGAAAATAGTCATAAGTAACCCATGAATTTAATGATTGACCATAATGGCCCATTCAAGAATAAACGACGTTAACGAAAAATAACGTAAAAATACAGGATGTTACATTAATGGTTAATTAATTTATGCTAATTGAAATTATGGCTGATCCAGGTGATGGGGTGTTTATATCAAATCCAAAGAAACCAACATTAGGGTATGCGGTTGCTTATGCAGCCACTATGAGATTAATGTTCATGTAGGCAAGGGTAAAAAACATGTCCACAAGGTCGTTAATGCGTCAAAATTTTATTTTTGGAACGCCTTTGTTGCGTCAAATATCTCAGATTCTAAATTTATATTCTTACAAACCATTTAGCCAACATGTAGTTAATTGTTTATAATCACCTTTACAACTGAAATGTTTAGTCATAAGTGATCAATTGATAACATAAAAATAAACTTCCGTAATTATATTTTACAAACTTTTCATTTATAAAAAAGATCACTAAAAAAAGAGGTAGTGCTATGGCTTTCAAGTATTTGCATTGAGAGCTTGTTATATTTGGTTGTACATGGCAAGTGTACTTACCAAATACTACTCTTTTATATACCATAATAATGTTGATTATCATGATGAACTTAAAGTCTTTGATACAACTCATTATGCTATTCATAACTGTTTCAATATTGAGAGAATGTAAAGCATCTATGGAACCAATAACTTAACTTAAAGCATACAGGGTTGAGTTTAATATGACTCACAAAATCACTGCCAAACATGTCACCAAAAATGTATACTTCTAATTTTAATTCATTTGTATTTTAGATGTTATATTTTGTTATTACAGCTCAACCAAGTTCTTTGCGGAAGCTCATGTTGGTGGCAAATTAGTAACCAAGGGGGTAAGCCCATAAAGATCTTCTTTTATCCTTAACACTTTAAAAAGGAAATCTTGATCATAAAACAGTTGGCAGGTATGTGCGAAGCACCTTTGTAGGGAGTCATATCCATGGATGGGAAGACAATGTCTTTAGTGTCACTTCAGGTACTATATTTATGTCGTTTAGTTCATCACCATCTAAATTACTCAGTTGCTTTGACTTTTCATATATTTTATAGCATGTTGTTACATGATGCATTCTTTACAACCATTATCCATACATCCAAGACCAAAAGGTGTGATCACTCCGCGTACCTAGCGCACCGAGCCCACACAAAAAAACATTGTCATTCTCTGTTCCTCACCATCATAATTCAATTTTCAAAAGGTAAGCCCTAATGCATATTAGTCTAAATTTGGTTGTTTTGTGTGTTTGCGTTTGTTTAATGATGATGCATGCTCATGATAAGCATGTTAGAAATAAGAAGTTAGAGGTAAAATCTTAATCCTATGTTCTTTATTTAACTCATCGTTGAAGTATACATGCTAAAATACAATGAAAATACTAATTAGTTACTGTATTTTATTCCTAACATTAAGAAAATTCCTGCCAATCCACTTCCTGCAATTGACTACCCTTTTATTGGGACATGATATTCTTAGTTGTAATAACGTTTCATTTGGATTTGCAGGGTGCGCTCTACTTGTTTCTTGATGGATTTGGTTTAGTTAAGGATTCAAATAATGACGGAAACGAGGACCACGACTAGCTCACAGGTGCTCCAAAATAAAGGTAGCTCAGAGTCAACATTAATTTTACCGTAATGTATCACCAATATGTTGACTAACAAGATCTTTACCACACATATAGATAAAGGAACAACCTCATTAAAGAAAGCAAATCATCCAGCAACACCGAACTACAAAAGGTACCAAACTAGAAAAGGTACAAATAAACAATACGTGTTAAATCAAAATACACATTTTCCCACAAGTCGATTATAAAGACATGTTTACTTCCACCAGGATAATCAGGTAACCAAATGCGAGTATTGAAGAACTTCATATATAAAAGAGGTAAGCTTTTGTAGTAACAATGTAGATTGGTACTTTTTTGGGCACAAATTATATCAGTTGTGGCCTAAAATCTTCAACATAGACAGTTGCAAAACTTTGTTTTCGTGATAACGCTAAAACGATATAACCGGACTTTGGCTTTTATAGTAATGATGTGAACAAACCATGAAGTTCACTAGAATATATAATATCCGATATACCAAAATAAAACATCTATCGCGCAACGCGCGATAAAAAATATCACTAGTTTAAATATATCTTGTATCATCCTAACTTAATTAAAATAATAATATCAAAGCTTGGTTACTTTTAGTCATGATACTTTTTGGTAAACTTATTTTATTGACATGGTACTTTTAGTTTAATTGGTTTTTTTTTAATCTACTATTGAGCTTGCTATATATTTTATTGTTGTATTCCTCCTCTTCTAGCTTCTTGCTCGAGAGGCAGCCGGTTAATAAAATTTGCTTTCGAAAAAAAATAAAATTAGAATTCAAATTAATTACATTAAAGATTATGTCTCATAGGTTTATGAATGAATTGAAACCAGAATTTTTTACGTTATATACTCTCATTTTTGGTCATGGGAATTATGACATTTCAATCAAATGTCTAAACTTCATCTATATGTGAATGCTCTTTAGTAATAAACATTTCTCCACCGTCCTCAAGCATCAACAACAAAGTGAAGAGGGCAAAACAACTAAGATACCACCATGTCATTTCCAAAACAATACACATGTCCCATAACACCAAATATCATATCTCATGATGTATATTTCGAAATTAAGCGAGTAGTGTTTCTTAAAATGTAATCAAAATTTATCGTCTAAATCATTACTTATCATGTGTGTTACTAGTCAATTTGATAGTAAAATGAAATACAAAGAGGAAATAGTTTGTTTTTATCGATCAAAATGAATTACAAGTATCTATTTATTGACTTGCTCCTGCAGGACCGTTAAAAGGATGGTCGATACACTTAGTCTCACAATGAGGAGAGTGTTTAGAACACTTAATAGATCAAATAGGAAACCGCGACTTTGATTATGTTACTATGAACACTAGTAAACAAGAGACAGAAACTTAAGAACAACAAAGATATTTGGTTTTCAAGATTGCTGTATATTGCTTCTCAAGTTCTGTCACACCCCAACCTTGACGGCGGAAACGTCGAGGAGTGAGAGTTAAGATCGTTCATAGCCACATAACGCTATTAATAAACCAAATATAATTTAAACATAAGTTTCAAATGTCACATTACAATCATAAGTTTCAAAGAAAATAAAAGCATAACATAGAATGTAACAAATCATTCTATTTTATTTATTAATCTAGGTCCATTCCTAGATGTGCAAGCTTCAAAGTGTAGATAATCAAACTTGGGCATTTCCTGAAACATGTTAAAAATAAAAGGTCAACAATAATGTTGGTGAGCATTCCATAGTTTTTAATACATAAGTATATAAAAGATGACAATTCAAGTCATAAGTTAGTGAATAAAGTGATTAGGGAATGGGTTTTATAACTTAAAAATATCAAGCACCGAAACCTCCCCCAAATCACATGAACCCTAGGTTCGATTTACCCCAAATCAAACCATAAATTGATGTTGTTGATCGAATTAACCATGGGGCTTTTCCTCCCCATGATTAAACGAACTTATACATGTGTTTAATTACCCGAATTCGTGAGGAATTGATTGACAACGAGCACAAGAAGAACCGCGGCTACGATGCAATTCGTTCAGATAACAAATGATCTTGATAATCCAATTCACTTCGTAGGAAGCTTCAACTAAGTTGAGTGATGAAAAGCCCTATGTTGATTTCAAGTTTTGAAGTTCTGAAGAGGATGTTCGAATAGTTGCAGATTCGCGAAAGGGATGACGATGGTATGTGGTATGTGCGCGAGTTTCAGGTGAAATTGAAGTCGATAATTGCTTGGGAATGGCTTAACGATCATTTTGGTTCAATTAATTAGGTTATTATTAGGATTTAATGCCTGAACGGCTAGTGGATTGAAGTCATCGGTTACCCCTTCGATTGGGGTTGTAACCGATCGTTTAATTTCGTTTAACGGATGCATTCATGTTCGAAACGTGTACTAGAGAGGTTTGGGATCGATTTTGAGTTAGAAAACTGTTGAAATCCATGGTTTTAAGGTTGCCGGAGAGGCGGTCGTCGGTGGCCGGACTTGCCACCGGAAAAACGGGGTGGGCAGGGGGGTTTGGGTTTGATGTTTCCTGATTTACACAAATGGTCCCTGCGGTTTTGGTTTTAATATTTCATGCACAACTTGAATATCTAAAGTTTCAAAATTAACATAATAACCCCCTGGACTTTAATACCCTTAAGTTTATTAAATCTTCTAAATTATTTGTTATTTGTAACAACATTATTATTATTATTATTATTATTATCATCACTATTATTATTATTATTATTATTGTTATTATTATTATTATTATTATTATTATTATTATTATTATTATTATTATTTGGGTTATTAATAACATAATTATTGTTATTCTTATAATTAGCTATTATTTTTGTTATTATTATTTATGATTATTATACATTAAGTTTAATTCAATGAAACTATAAATTTTCAGATTAAATGTAAGAGTTCATAAGAAAACCATGAGTTTCATAAATGACAGAAAAGGCCCTTACAAGAATTTAACGATACAAACTTTTACTTAACCCAAAATTACAAGATGTCACAGTCTCCCAAACTTAAAAGAATTTTATCCCGAAATTAAGAATAAAGCTAAGAGAACAAATGCGGGTATCTTTCCTTCATATGATCCTCACGCTCCCAAGTGAACTCAGCTCCACGTTTATTTTCCCAACGGACTTTGACGATAGGTGTGGTAGTTGTTCGGGTCTTCTTCAGGGTTCGATCCATAATCTCAACAGGCTTCTCAACGAAATGCAATGATTCATCAATTTGAATTTCCTCTAGTGGAACATGCAAATTCTCATCAGCCAAGCACTTCCTCAAGTTTGAGACATGGAAGACAGGATGAACTCCGCTAAGTTCAGAAGGTAGCTCCAGTTTGTAAGCCACTTTCCCAATTCTTTTCAGAATCTTGAAGGGTCCTACAAAACGTGGGGCTAACTTACCCTTCTTCCCAAAACGTACAACACCCTTCCATGGAGAGACCTTAAGAAGAACCATATCGTCGACTTGAAACTCCAACGGTTTGCGTCTTTTATCGGCATAACTCTTTTGGCGACTTCTAGCCACCTCAAGGTTATTTCGGATCTTGGAAACTTTGTCAGTCGTTTCTTGAATAAGTTCCGGACCAGTGATAAGATTTTCCCCAATGTCAGTCCAACAGATCGGAGAACGACATTTACGACCATACAAAGCCTCGAATGGTGCCATTTTGATACTTGAGTGATAACTATTGTTATACGAAAATTCCGCGAGCGGTAAATGCGTATCCCAATCGCCACCAAAATCAAGGACACAAAGACGCAGCAGATCCTCGAGGGTTTGGATTGTTCGTTCGGTTTGACCATCGGTTTGAGGATGGTAAGCCGTACTTAAATCCAATTGAGTACCCAGGAGTTCTTGCATCGAAGACCAAAAGTGCGAAGTGAAACGAGCATCTCGATCGGAAATAATGTGTAAAGGCACGCCATGACGACTCACAATTTCGTCAATATAGATTCGAGCTAGCCTTGATACCTTGTACGTATCTCGTATGGGTATGAAATGTGCTGTCTTGGTCAAACGGTCAACGATGACCCAAATACTATCATGACCACGAGGTGTACGAGGTAACTTGGTTATGAAATCCATGGATATATGCTCCCATTTCCACATAGGGATTTCAGGTTGCTCAAGTAAACCACTTGGTCGTTGATGCTCGGCTTTGACCCTTGCACACGTGAGACACTTAGAAACATAAGACACGATATCTTTCTTCATTCCAGGCCACCAATATTGACCACGCAAGTCCATGTACATCTTATCGGAGCCAGGATGAATGGAATATCGGGTTTGATGAGCTTCGTTCATAATGAAGTGTCGAAGATTGTCACGATTCGGGATCCAAAGTCGATTCAAGAAGTACCACATGCCATTCGGTTTTGTCTCCAGTTGTGACCGAACGTTAGACATCAAATCTTCATCCTTCCCTTCGTCGGTTAATGCCGCTTGTTGAGCCTCGCGAATGCATAACTCGAGGTCACTATCGATCCTTATGTTTTGGAGCATGATAGTAGCCTCGTTGACATCCACATGGATCTCGGTATCAAATTCTCCTAGCGTATCAAACCATTGCCTTCGATCTCGAATCTCTTGAAGCGAGACAGTCTTATTGTGAACCTTGCGACTTAGCGCGTCGGCTACAACATTCGCCTTTCCAGGATGGTAGCGAATGTCGCAGTCGTAATCGCTAATTAGCTCGATCCATCGTCTTTGTCTCATGTTGAGATCCTTTTGGTTAAACACGTGTTGGAGACTCTTATGATCGGTGTAGACTATGCATTGCGTTTCATATAAATAGTGTCGCCAAATCTTCAATGCGAAAACCACAGCACCAAGTTCAAGATCATGAGTTGTGTAGTTCACCTCATGAACCTTCAATTGCCTCGACGCGTATGCTATAACTTTGCCTCGTTGCATGAGAACACAACCAAGACCTTGTTAGAGGCATCGCAATATACGGTAAAGTCGTCGTTTCCATCGCGAAGTGTGAGAATAGGGGCGTTACACAACTTGCGTTTCAATGTCTCGAAAGCCTCTTCTTGTTCGGGTCCCCATTCAAAGAGTCGATTCTTTTGGGTTAGCGCCGTTAATGGTTTAGCAATCTTTGAGAAATTTGCTATGAATCTACGGTAATATCCCGCTAAACCCAGAAAAGAACGAACCTCGGTTGGGGTTGTGGGAACACACCAATTCTTCACGGCTTCAATTTTAGCAGGATCAACGTGAATTTCTTGGCTATTCCCCACATGCCCTAAGAATTGAACTTCTTCCAACCAAAATTCACACTTGGAAAACTTAGCGTACAATTGCTCCTTCTTCAAAAGTTCAAGAACTTGTCGCAAGTGTGTCTCGTGATCGACTTTCGTCTTGGAATAGATAAGAATGTCATCAATGAACACGATTACGAACTTATCCAAATACGGTTTACATACTCGATTCATGAGATCCATGAACACGGCAGGTGCATTGGTCAAGCCAAAAGGCATAACCATGAACTCGTAGTGTCCATATCGAGTACGAAAAGCGGTCTTTGGAATGTCATCATCGTGAACACGTAGTTGATGATACCCAGAACGTAGATCGATCTTTGAGAATTGAGTTGCTCCTTGAAGTTGGTCGAAGAGATCATCGATTCGAGGAAGAGGGTATCGGTTTTTGATAGTAAGCTTGTTGAGTTCCCGGTAGTCGATGCACATACGAAATGAACCATCCTTCTTCTTCACAAACAATACAGGTGCACCCCACGGTGATGAGCTAGGGCGAATGAAACCCTTATCGGTCAACTCTTGCAATTGACTAGCTAATTCTTGCATTTCAGACGGTGCAAGACGATAAGGTGATTTAGCCACAGGGTTTGCGCCAGGGATTAAGTCAATCTTGAACTCAACTTCTCGCACGGGAGGTAACCCTTTAAGATCCTCGGGAAAAACCTCGGGAAAATCTCGCACAACAGGAATGTCTTTCAACTCCTTACCCTTGGCTTTCGTATTAACTACATATGCCATGAAAGCCATGTAGTTTTTACTTAAGCACTTGCGAGCCTTGATGCAAGACATGAGTTTGAGTCTTTGGGATGATTTCTCCCCAAAGACCTTCAAAGTATCTCCAGTCGGTAAAGGAATTCGGATACACTTCTCGAAACATAGAATTTCCGCACGATGTTTGGCTAACCAATCCATACCAATGATAACATCAAAGCTTCCCAATTGCATAGGAATAAGGTTGACGAAGAACTCGTGTTCGTTAAGGCTTAAAGTGCAGTCACGTATTACGACGTCCACATCAATAGATTTTCCATCGGCGACTTCGACCGTGAAAGATCTTTCTAGGTTGACGCGCGGTTTAGAAAGTAAAGACTCAAATTCCAAGGACACGAAACTCCTATCGGCACCCGAATCAAACAATACAGATGCATAACGATTATTTACAAGATGAATACCTGTTTGGTAACAACCTATTATTGGTATGATGAACATAGATAGGAAATTTCACAAGACAAGAAAGGACTAAAAGAAATTCAACGACGTACCATTCACCACGTCGTTGTTGGCTTGTGCTTGATTGGCGTTGATGTTGAAAGCCCTTCCACGAGCCGGTGGCACAGTTCCCGCATTGCGAGGACATTGAGGGCGAATATGGCCAGCCTCGCCACAGTTGTAGCAGGTTCGGTTGGTAAGCATGGCAGTCTTATTTGGTGCGCGAAGACAGGTAGCCACCAAATGACCATACTTTCCACACAGCGAGCAGACTCGGCATGGAATGTTGCTTGCATGATGGTACTTGCACGTGTTACACATAGGATGTGGGCCAGCATAAACTTTAGCCATGGGAGCTTGATTCGCAACCACCATTTGTTTTTGAGGAGCATTAGGGGCGGTCACGGCGTAGTTGCGTGTCGGAATGAACTTACGCTTTTTGTTTTGAGAAGATGACTCGGCCCTTACCTCCTTTGTTGCCTCGGGTATCACCTTCGTAACAGACTTGGAACCCTTTGCCGACATAGTGCCAGCTCTTATATGATTCTCGGTGAGCTGTGCAGTGATGGTAATCGCTTCCTCCAAAGTTGTGGGCCTACTACCCACCACGGCATCTTGAATTTGAGGTGGCACCCCCTTAATAAATTTCTCGATGTTACGGGGCACGGTGTCCACCATGTGTGGTAGGAGCATACTCAACTCATGATGCCGGGTGGAATAAGCCAAATGATTCCCACCATCCTGTTTGAGGTTCCAGAACTCCTCTAACTTTTGCAACTCGCTCCTCGGACAAAACTTTTGGATCATGATCTCCTTAAATTCTTCCCAGGGTAAGGCCAAAGCAATCTCGGTTCCACGGTTTCTTTTTTCACTATTCCACCATGTGAGTGCTCGTTGTTGAAGAACACTTGTGGCATAGCGAACCTTGAATTCGTTGGGGCACTCACTAACAATGAACGTGTTCTCCATACTTTCAAACCACTCGAGAAGTCCAGTGGCTCCTTCTTTTCCACTAAAACTAGTGGGTTTGCACGAGTTGAAGTGTTTGAAGGTGCAAGTACGGTTGTTCCCTTGTTGATTGTTCCCATTTTGATTGTTGCTATTGTCTCCATTAGCACCATTATTGTTCCCATTGGTGTTGTTGTTGTTGCTATTAGCCATTAGTGTGCTATTAAGTTCAGCAACCATAGTCGGAAGAACGGCATCCATTTGTCGGGCAATCATGGCAGCCAGCTTACGGTCGGAACTTCCACGCTTTCCATGGTGACGAGACATGCTGGATATACAAAAATGAGTTAGTTACAGGAGCGGGGATAACAAAGGATAGTAGTTTAACAAAGATAAGCTAAGGGTTATAAGGTACACGAGATGTTTCCATTTGGTAACGCATTACCATTTGAAAACGTTGACACGTCAAGGTGAATTGACCCATTTACCTTAGAAACTTGTGTATGTTGATCATAGTTTATCACTCATCCCAGCAATCCCCAGGTAAGCATAACTAGTCCCGTAGGATTTATGCGATATGCTTGCCTTAGCCCGAGGGCCTTTTGCCAGGAAAACCAGGATACAAGTGTCTATGTGTCACACAATATTTCTTAGGTTCATAGAATCAAAACCTTGATGAGATTTATATAGATTAGACATAACGTCTAAAGATCCATGTCATAACATAAGCATAAGATTCCACGTGTCGACGAGAATAAGATTAAGAGAGTTCATGTTCGGGGAGAGTCAAAGAGTCAAAGTTAAGTTTAGGGAGACAAGTAACAATGTTTAGGCAATCCTATGCTAAGGCATCAAATTGCACATAAGAGGCATAGCATTATGTAGCATGAAAAGTATATAATTTACAAGATAGAAATATAATTCTATAAGGTTCATGCATACTATAGCCTAGGTTACCATTTCTAATAACCTAGATCCCTATAGTTATGGGCTCTGATACCAATCTGTCACACCCCAACCTTGACGGCGGAAACGTCGAGGAGTGAGAGTTAAGATCGTTCATAGCCACATAACGCTATTAATAAACCAAATATAATTTAAACATTAGTTTCAAATGTCACATTACAATCATAAGTTTCAAAGAAAATAAAAGCATAACATAGAATGTAACAAATCATTCTATTTTATTTATTAATCTAGGTCCATTCCTAGATGTGCAAGCTTCAAAGTGTAGATAATCAAACTTGGGCATTTCCTGAAACATGTTAAAAATAAAAGGTCAACAATAATGTTGGTGAGCATTCCATAGTTTTTAATACATAAGTATATAAAAGATGGCAATTCAAGTCATAAGTTAGTGAATAAAGTGATTAGGGAATGGGTTTTATAACTTAAAAATATCAAGCACCGAAACCTCCCCCAAATCACATGAACCCTAGGTTCGATTTACCCCAAATCAAACCATAAATTGATGTTGTTGATCGAATTAACCATGGGGCTTTTCCTCCCCATGATTAAACGAACTTATACATGTGTTTAATTACCCGAATTCGTGAGGAATTGATTGACAACGAGCACAAGAAGAACCGCGGCTACGATGCAATTCGTTCAGATAACAAATGATCTTGATAATCCAATTCACTTCGCAGGAAGCTTCAACTAAGTTGAGTGATGAAAAGCCCTATGTTGATTTCAAGTTTTGAAGTTCTGAAGAGGATGTTCGAATAGTTGCAGATTCGCGAAAGGGATGACGATGGTATGTGGTATGTGTGCGAGTTTCAGGTGAAATTGAAGTCGATAATCGCTTGGGAATGGCTTAACGATCATTTTGGTTCAATTAATTAGGTTATTATTAGGATTTAATGCCTGAACGGCTAGTGGATTGAAGTCATCGGTTACCCCTTCGATTGGGGTTGTAACCGATCGTTTAATTTCGTTTAACGGATGCATTCATGTTCGAAACGTGTACTAGAGAGGTTTGGGATCGATTTTGAGTTAGAAAACTGTTGAAATCCATGGTTTTAAGGTTGCCGGAGAGGCGGTCGTCGGTGGCCGGACTTGCCACCGGAAAAACGGGGTGGGCGGGGGGTTTGGGTTTGATGTTTCCTGATTTACACAAATGGTCCCTGCAGTTTTGGTTTTAATATTTCATGCACAACTTGAATATCTAAAGTTTCAAAATTAACATAATAACCCCCTGGACTTTAATACCCTTAAGTTTATTAAATCTTCTAAATTATTTGTTATTTGTAACAACATTATTATTATTATTATTATTATCATCACTATTATTATTATTATTATTGTTATTATTATTATTATTATTATTATTATTATTATTATAAGCCTTAAAAACTCCCCCTAGGCTGATGCTACCAAACAAAGAAGTGTCTTTATATATTAACAGTACTCATCATGATTATGACTATCCCTTCTTCATCAATTAGTCAGGATCACTCATACTCTCAAAATACCTTCTCATGTCAAAAAGATCATGCAGAGGTAGGTTAGGCATGTCTTGCTAGAAGTAGACATCTTGACCACCTTGATCTCTTGTGACATACCATCTATATGGATTAGCAGCAAAGGTCCAGGACAATATGGGTATTCCTGATGCAAGAGGCTTCTACTTGAGTTAGAGTGGGTTGAGCAGCCTCTTCTTGCACATCCTCAGGATGCTCTAACTCATCCTAAGGTCTGGAAGTGGATGCCTTTGATTTCTTCTTTGATACAGACTTGGTGGCCATCCTTTTCTTCCTCTTCAACTGAGTGGACTGGCCTTCAGCAGCAGGTTGTTCTGTTTTGTCCTTCTCAGTTGGGTCCTTCTTCCTCACAGGTTCAGAACAAGAGGGAGTTGAACCATGCTGTGGATCAGAAGATAAAGCTTGCTGAGGTTATGCAGGAGGTCCAGGTCGTGTTGTCTCAAAGTGTTTAACCTTAACCTCAACTGGAGGGGCTTGACTTGGTGGGGAGTGTAAGTAAATAAGCTCTCATCTCTTGATCTTCTGCTTGATCACCCTAATGTGCTCATCCATGGTGGATAGAGACATTGGACCAAGTCTTATTCCGAAGAATCCATACAGCTTCAAGAAGCTCATCATCCTTTGTCTGTCAACTCATTTATTTTGACTCTTTTGGATGATTGCCCTTGACTTTGCTGCTTCTTCCCTTATATTTCTCTTAGCAGCCTTTTGTTCTTTGAGAACTTATAGCTCAAGCTGCTGGAGGTATTCAAACTTAATGTACTCATATGACAAGGGAAGAAGTACATCTGCCTGATAAAGACCTGTGGCACTCATGTAGTTAATCATCTTTTGTCTGTCAGCCTCCTTATCTACCTGAGGTTGTTCAGTCGCCACAACCTTTTCTTCAGGACTTTCTTGAACTGGGGAGAGTGTAAGGACATGTTTGTACAGTCTTTTCTGCCTTCTTTCTTCCTTGGTCTTGAGAACCAACTCTGCATCCTCTACCTCCTTCCTCTCCTTAGACAACACTATGTTTACCAGTTTATTTAATTCCCCTAAGGGGAGAAAAATGATCTCATCAATATCATAGTTCTCGGTCTCTAAATATTGTATCCTGACTGCTCTTAACTCATCATCTTGAGTGTTTGGTCTGTGAGCAGCCCTGATAGTAGCTTCCATAAATCATGAAGACCCACCATAACTTTCTCCCATTAGCTTCCCCTTCCTCTCTCTTTTCCTCCTCAATCTTCTCAAGAGTCATTATCATTTTTCCTTTGTCACCCACAGACCTTTGTGACTCAGGGTGGAGAGATCTTTGGCCTTCATTGTCTGAAGTAGCAGTCAGACTCTAGCTAGAGAGAGGATGTGATACACCTTCACCAACAGGTGTTTCACTAAGGGAATGGGATGTTGAAGATGTTGATTCTGTGACAGTGCTCACAGGTTCTATCACTGAGCCTTCAGTCAAGGTTTTCCCTTTGAAGCTAATCTTAGGGTCCACCTCAACATCCAGTTGACCAATGACATTGCCTGCTCGCATTTGTCTCTTTGCTTTGAACACTTCAACAATCCACTCTTGTATCCTTGCAGCCATTCTTTCAGCTTGGTTGTGATGAGTTTGATTGGCAAGTGGAATGCTGACAAGATCAAGACCTTCATAGTAGTTCAAGGTTTGAAAGTTGAAGATCTCTTGTTGCCCTTGAAGTCTATGAAGCATGAGGGCTTTTTTCTCAGCATCATACCTCCACCATAGTATGTAGTTTGAAGCTTTTTGGAGTGGGATGACATTGCCTTTGGAATCCCTTCTTCAAATAAACTCTTAATGAGTGAGTTCACACCAATGTGAACTTGAGGAGGTTGCTGAGTATGGACAACTACAAGTAAGGATGGTGAGTCCTCAATGTTCATACTCTGTGAAGAACTCCCAGGTTCTGTGATCGCTGAGACTTTCTCCCCCTTTTTTGTAGCATTACCCACTTGCATAGGTGAGGTAGGAGTTAGGTCTATCACATCCACAGGTTCTTGTATTCCTGGATGAGCTTTCCTTAAGGGTCTCCCAGCTAGTTTTTCCTTGAGATAAGAAATCTCAAGTTGTTGATCATTGACTTTATTTTGTAAGGTAGTCACCTGAGATTCCAAGTGACTAACCTTAGAGACTAAATAGGACCATTTTTTATGACAGTTCATGCACCTTTAGCCTCATGTTCCCCTCATCCTCATCAGAAGAATCATGGGATGTCACACCCCGACCGACGGCGGAATCATCGGGGCGGACGAATGGGAGACGATTACTTATAGCACATGGAACTAATTAAGTTGAAATAATATTAAATGTCATTATTCATTAAATATTACAAGACAAATAAGCAATTACAAATCAATCAAAATACAACCAAACAACATAAGTCTTTCAATTAATCTAGGTCCAAGTCCTATATAAGCATAAGAAGATCTTCAAGCATCAAACCTGAAACATGATGAAAATAAAAGGTCAACTAAAAATAGTTGGTGAGTTTCCATGGTTTAAACACACGCGTAAATGTATATATATAAAATGGTTACAAGTAGCAATTCATGTCATAGGTTATAAGTTAGTAAGGTTATAGAACACATATCGTTACAACCAAACCTCGACTTGATTACAAGTATATAAGATTGGCTAAGTGTATTTGGTTCCCATGATGAACAAGCATACGTCATCAGGAGTCGGCAATACATCAACTTTAGCACCAAATAGGCTTGTCAGGCCCAAAGATCTAAGACGTCGCCAGGCTAGCAATAGTTAATGATTGTAAACAAACTATGTATCTCACACAATCACTTACAACACACAAATAACCATGACAAAAATATGAATTGCAAGTGTTTTACAAGTCTCAAACGTTTATAAGTGTATGATGTATAAGTATCATGTTTCACCCCAAATTAGTGTGAAATAAAGTAAAAAGAGGGCAACGAAAACTCACATGGTATATATAAGGTGATGATAAGAATTTAAACGAGACTCCAACGATTCCCTTTTACAAGACCCTAACGTATATATATTTCAAGGTTAAGTTCAAGGGTAACATTAACGATTAAATGCGAACTAGGGTTTCCAATAAGAATTTGGGGTTTCTAATAACTAAACAAAGTTAATAAATCAAATATGTTTTAATCCAATGAAAATATATATATATCATTTTAATAATTTAATATGAAGAGGAATATAAAATCATTTATAATAATTTGTGAGATTAATTATAAAATGTAAATAAATTTTATAATTATCATGATTAAACTATATTTAAAGATAACCTATGGACCAATAATAATTTAGCGATTTAAACTATTACTTAAAATCTATTTTTGTTAAATAGCCTAAGTATGATCTTTGTTAAAGAAAATTAATATAAGAATATATGATTTAATAAATTACAGAAAGTAATTAAATGTCTTAAAAAAATAATTAAAATTTTATAAAATGATGTTTTATAATTATTAGAAATTTTCCATAATTTTTTAAAGGCTGAAAAGCCTTGAAAATAAGGTTGAGGGTGCCCGGGTTCGAACCCGGGACCTCAAGGTTGTGAGGGTGAGTATGTAACCAGTAGACCAGGGCCGAAGCCATGCTAAGAAATGGTTTTTAATTGTTAAAAACATAACTGTAAAGAAACCCCCAACTCGTATGAACCCTAGTATGATTTTGATCCAAATTGAACATCAGATTGATGTTAGTAATGAAATTAAACATGGGGCTTTTAATCTCTGAATGAAATCGAATGTGTGTGTGATTTTAATTACCTGGATTGATGTCAAAATCGATTAGAACAATAACAAAGAATATCACGACTGCCTTGAAGTCGATTCAAAATTTATCCAATTAACTTTGCAGGTAGAATCCAAGGACGATGGTAAGCAAAAGCCCTCTATCAATTCGGTTTAATAGAGTTCCAAACATGGATACCCGTTGAGTTGCAGGTCGCGAGTTGTATGTTGCTCGTTGGTGTTGGGTTTGTGTTTTCCAGGTGAAATTGGAAGTAACAATCGAATAAAGATAGATAGATGTTCGTTTGGGTTGAATTAATTAGATTATTATTAGTGTTTAGTGTTCGAACGACTATGAGTTTAAAGAGTTTCGGTAACCGATTGATTTGGGAGCCATAACCGTCATTTAAACACATTAAACATCCTATTTATGTTCGAAATACGTTCACAAAGCGAATAGAAACGGTTTTTAGGTGGAAATCTAGGAGTTTCCGGCGGTTTACCCCTCGCCGGAGCCAACCGGAGGGTGGCCGGAGGTAGGGCCGCCGGAAATACGGGAAAATTAGGGAGGGTTGGTTTGGGTTTTCAAAGTTTACACATTTAGTCCCTAAGGTTTTAATAGTTGATATTTTATGCTTGAACTCTTTTGAATTAAGTTTTAAAAGAATTACAAAATTGACCCCTGATGTTTTGAGTTCTTATCATTTTATGTTTAAACGTTTTAAATGAAGTTTCAAAAACTACGTATTAAACCCTGGACTTTATAAGACCAAAATCAATTAATAAGTTAATTTATTATTATAAAATCTTTATAAATCTTGTGAGTCTTATAAAAATTTTCATACTTTATTTATTTATTTTAATTAATAAAAAAGAAACTCCTAGTTAATATCCCAACTTTATAAATTTATAAACTTTATTTATAACTTATAAAATTTATTATAAATTGCTCAAATGATTAAATAAATAAAAATTAAATAAGACAATAGTCAAGATTGCTTAAATTACGCATTTAACGTATGATTCAATAAAATAAACAAAATAGTTTTAATAATTTATTATTATTAAGTTTTTTAATCGGATGAAAGTTCAAAATGAATTCGGATTTGGGTTTATAATTTAAAAATGGGCGGATGTTACATTGGGAGGGTCAAAAAATTATACCAAAGTCTTCTCTCTCACCTCCAGCATAGTGTTCTTGGCTGCTGGATTTCCCCTACTCATTGACAACTTCAGTTGAAGTGTCAATGGGTTGAGTTGTCTTGGTTGAGGTCTTAATGATGTAATCACTTTTAAAAGTGAGAGCCTCTTCCATATGGACCTCCTGAACAAGTTCAAGGAGATCCACCTCAGTAAAAGGTGAATGATGTGAGCTAGACAAGGGAGAGGCAGAAGTACTCATCTCTCTTTGAGAAGGAAAGGAGTAGAGAGACTCATGGTACTCATTGAATCTCATGTCTTCATTATCATAGAATTCTAGGTTGGGTATTGGCTGATTGAGATCAAATACTAGGGATGGTAACTGTCCCCTGAAGGTTGTTCACTAGAGTTTTGAGATTCTGAGTGAAGGCTTAAGGCTGCTTGGGTAATAAGCTTATCAGGCTGAGCATGAGGAACCTCAGCACTGATTCTTTGTAAGATGGGACTGGTTTGGTCCTCAGGAGAAGTGGAAGCTCTAGTGTCTACTTCCTCCTATATAGGTTGTGATATGGGGGTCTGCACAAGCTCAATAGCTTGAGCAGGGGTTTCGTTTGGATTTTCTTTGGTGGGTGCGGAGTATTCGTGGCCGTATTGGTGGTTGAGAAGTAGAAGTTGTGGGTTCAACACTAGCTTGAGCTGTTGGGTTGTCACCTTTAGCAACGACTCTAACATTTTTGGGACAATGATTGTTTCAACCACAGAGAAGCCAACATTTGGCTTCTTCATTGTTTTAAAGATGTCGGACTTCATCAGTCCTAATTTAAAATATTACCTGTTCCCCTGAACTGTGAGCCAAGTTCACAGTTGAGAATGTATTGAACATATCTAGGGAACATATAACACTCTAAGGAGTCTAAATTAGCAAGTAAATTGGTATACACAAATTGTGAATACTTGAATTTGAACCCCTAGACCATTCCATTAACTATGAAAGAGAGATCTTCAAAAATCTAGTCCCATCCATCATGCTTGTTGGATAAGTTGTGGGTGACCACATGAAGCAGGTACTTCCACTGGGATGAGACCTTTCCTTTCCTGAAGGTCTTTACAGAGAAATATCCTTCATAACCCATATACTCAAAAGAATGATTTATAGCTTCTTTGGGAAAGAACAATTCACCTTCTTAATCATCTAGCTGAAGGTGTGTGTTGATGATGGCTGAAGTGATGAAGATTTTCATCCCTTGCATTATGGCATACAATGCCATTTCCATATCCATAATGACCACTTGACAAGTCTTCCAAAATTCCAAAAAAATGATATCATAAAATGGAGGATCAATGGTAAGAGAGGTGAAGTAGTTAGATAGAGCAAGAAAACAGCAAACCTTTGAGAAACTAGAATCTTTCTCAGAGTTCAACAGAACAACCTGATTGTGCTGCCTGTGGAGTTGCATGGAAAAATCACAGTTGTTTCTACGGTTGAGGTTGGCCATTTGAGAAAGCTTAAAGGTGAAGGAAGATAAGAACAAAGGCAGTTTTGGGTGAATTTAGGTTGAGTGTTTCCAGATGAAGAAGAGAGTGAAAGAGGGGAAACCGTTGGGTATATTTATATGAATTAGATTTGAGACAAAGTTAACGAAAGAGGATAAACTTTTAAATCCAGATGTCGGTCTCACTTCTGCAAAAGTGCCCAAAAAGGTAATTTTCTTAGAAGTCGAAAATCTTCCTAAAGTATTTTGTCTTTGGAAGTTTTGATAAAAAGCTTTCGAAGCTAAAATGGTTTCGGAAGAAATTTCAAAGATTATAAAGAATTTTGCTTCGGAAGATATTTAGACTTGAAGATTTTTATTTTAAGAGAAATAAAAGCTTCCGAGACTTAATTGCTTTCAGATGAAAATTGTTCTTCAAAAACATATAGGTACTTATATTCATCTATTCTTTGGAAGATATTTGGAAGATTTCTTCCAAAGGTATATTGAAATAAGTACTTATTTGTCACACCCCGACCGACGGCGGAATCATCGAGGCGGACGAATGTGAAACGATTGTTCATAGCTCATGGAATTAAATAAGTTAAAATAATATTAAATGCCATTTTTCATTGATTAATACTAAACAAGTAAATCATTACAATACAATCAAGATCCAAACAACAAAATAAAATCTTTAGTTAAACTAGGTCCAAGTCCTATATGAGCAAGAAGAATTCCACAAAGTAGCAATCCTGAAACATGTTAAAAAATAAATTCAACATATAATGTTGGTAAGTTCCCATGAATTTATACATACATATAAAAGCAACTTTTAAGAGGCAATTCATGTCATAGGTTAAAAAATATTGCAAGAATATAGATAGCATAATGATACAATCAAATCTTGACAAAAGATATCCATTACAAGTTATAACGATTAGGTAAGTGTACTTGGTTCCCATGATGAACAAGCATACGTCAGCAGGAGCCAGCAATAACCTCGGCTTTAGCACCAAATAGGCTTGTCAAGCCTATGGATCTATGACGTCGCTAGGCTAGCAATAGTTAATGATTGTTTTTACAAGATGACTATCATATATAACTCACAAGTATCTCAAATAACCATGAAAAAGTTTATAAATAAATTGCTCGTGCATTACAAGTATCAAGATGTTTTACAAGTGTATGTTTATAAGATTAACATGTTTCACCCCAAAAGGTATGAAATAAAGTAAAAAGAGGCATGGAGAACTCATATTGTATAATGATGGTTGTAGAGTACATAAGGAAGCTTAGATGTTCAAGAGTCAAAGGTGATGTCCTAAAGGATAAAAAAAGAAACAATAACTTGAAGTCAGAATTCATTACAAGAAGTTAGGACGTTTAGAAAATGCCAATAAACGAAAGGTAGATTGAAAAAAGGATTATTGTACCAATTTAGATTCTGGACAGAATGTTTAGTACGTGTTTGAATAGGTTTTAAAACTAGTAAACGGTTTCATAAATAGGTCAAATCATCAGCACAAGACAGAAGGTGCTGAAATGCGTACTTATCTTGTGAAGGCTATTGTTGAGTTGTCTGATGGATTTTGAAGACGTATAAACTATAGTTAAAAAGTTAATTCAATGAACTTAATATTGGAGTCAGATTTTGCTAAAATTTAATTTGTTATGACCAAGTTATGGTTAGTTGAAGTTAGACTATATTCTGCCAAATATATAGTAAGGCACTTATGTGCACTTTTAAAATTGCTAAAACATGAAACGTGTTAGAACAAATTTATTATGTTGATATATGGTATATTAGACTTCATTTGAGTTATATAAAAATATTCCAAGTCTTTGACATAGCCATCATTTAGGGAAATAATCTTGTGGAATAACCGAATGCGGCGGCATAGCTGTCCATATGCAAACCGGATTCTTTGTGTACGTTAGCGTGTTCTTAGCTTGATTTAGGAATGTTAGTGATTGTTATAAGGTTAGTGAAAGTTAGAATGTTAATGATCAAATGATAATGAGCCGGTTCGATAGGAAGCTTTTGAAAACGCAGTGATTAAAAGAGATTTAGTAGAAGAAAGAATAAAAATAAGAACATGAGAACAACTAATGTTAGGATAATTAGAACAATATAGATATACATAATATAAAAACAATTATAAGGTTACCTTAGTATTAGAAACTTCTTGAAATTACTTGTAAAACAAAATACTTGAATTTAATCAAAACCAAAGGATGAAAGAAAGATATATGAATGAGATTTTTAGAGAATGAGCAAATGAAAAGTGAGGCCTAAAGCTTGCTTTTATATTTGAGGTTAAGAGGAGGTTATGAATGCTGTTAATGAGTTACAAGTCTTTTAAAAGGGGGTTATGATTGGAATTTAAAATAAAAAGATTAAATAATTCAAATATATAAAAGAATAATTATAATTTAAACTTTAAATTTATTAAGACTTTAATTTAACAACTTATTTTTTTTATAAAATCTTTATAGACTTTATAATCTTACAAGAACTTGTAGTTTGATTATTTAATTTAGTTGAATATCTTAAAATCTTATAGATATTAATAACCTTTTAACATTTATAAAACTTATTCTATAAATTATAAAATTATTATAAATTGATTAAATGGTATAATATATGTAAATTGAACAATAATATTCATAAAATTAGTTAAATAATATATTTAATGCATTTTGATTCATCAAAATGAATTAATAATTTAATAATGAAATTTTTTTTCTACGTATGAAAATTCAAAATGAGTTCGGGTTTGGTTTTATAGTTTGAAAATTGGTGGATGTTACATTATTTGTTTTGGATGACATAACTTTCTTCCGAAGGTAAAGAAATATCTTCCAAAGGAAAAATGATCAAAATTCTAAATAATATAATATATAGAATTTTTTTTAAAGATTTTAATTTCAAAGTAAACAAGGGCTTATGAAGATGATGGAATATGCAACTTAGGACACACAGATTTTAGAAATAATATGAATTAAGTTTAAAGAAAATCTAATCAAAGTTAATAATCTCAATAGCTGATATAAGATATTTAAATCTCTATTCATCAAAAGCTTTGGTAAACATATGCATATTCTTCTTTTGTGTTAACTTTGACCAGTTTGATTAATCTATTTTTAAAGTTATCCCTAATTAAATCATATCTGATGTTGATGTGTTTTGTCCTTAAGTGCTACACAAGATTCTCTGTAATAGAGATAACACTATTGTTGTCTATGTGTATGGGAGTCTCTTTGAAGTTGAATCCATAGTCTAGCATCTGATTCTGAATCCAAAGAATTTGAGCACAATAGCTAGCAACAGCAATGTATTCAGCTTTAGCAGTTGATGCAGACACACAAGATTGTTTCTTGCATTGCCATGAGACAATCCTTTCACCAAGGAATTGACATCCCCCATATGTAGACTTTGTAGTCATATTGCAGCCACCATAGTCACTATCTGTATAAGCATATAAGTTGAAGTCAAAATTCTTTGGATACCAAAGGCATAATGTAGCAGCACCTTTGAGGTATCTTATAATCCTCTTTATAGTGACTAGGTGTGACATCTTGGGGTTGGCTTGATATCTTGCACAAATGCATGTGACAAACATGATATCAAGCGTACTAGCTGTAAGATAAATAAGAGACCCAATCATGGCCCGATAAAGGTGTTCATCTACACACTCCCCCTCAATGTCTGGTCCAAGGGAGTGGTTTCTGGCTATAGGTATCTTTGTAATCTTATAATCAATCATGTTGAATCTTGTAAGTATGTCTTGTACATACTTTGACTGACTTATGAAGATGCCACTGCCAGCTTGATTCACTTGAATTCCGAGAAAAAAATTGAGTTCTCTCATTGCACTCATTTCAAATCTATTTTTCATCACCTTCTCAAAGTCTTTGCAGAGGTTTGGATTGGTTGACCCAAATATAATGTCATCTACATATACTTGAACTATCATTAAGTCATTCCCTGTTCCTTTGATTAATAGAGTTCCATCTATAGTACCCCTTTTGTAGCCATGTTGATAGAGATACTAAGATAAAGTCTCATACCACTTCCTTGGAGCTTGGTTCAGCCCATAAAAAGCTTTATCAAGCTTGCAGACATAATCAGGATAATCAGGATCTACAAAGCCAAATGGTTGTTTGACATACACCTCTTCATCAATCACTCCATATAGCAAAACACACTTGACATTAAGCTGGTACACCTTGAAATCCTTGTATGCAACAAAAGCTAGAAATATTCTGACATATTCAAGTCTTGCTACAGGAGCAAACACATCTGTGTAGTCAATTTCTTTTTTTTTTGTGTGTACCCTTGGACAACTAGTATTTCCTTGTTTTTAAAGACAAATCCTCTATCATCCTATTTGTTCCTAAACACCCATTTAGTTTCTATGGTAGTCTTCCCTTGAGGAAGAGGACATAGGTTCTAAACCTTTTGCCTTTTGAATTGAAGCAGCTCCTCCTTATAGCTTCAACCCAACTTCCATCCTTTAAAGCCTCATCAACTTTCTTTGGCTCTATCTGTGACAAGAAACAAGAGTGAAGACAAACATTTGCATCATGGATTTGTCCTCTTGTTCTTACCCGTGTGTCAACATCTCCAATGATGTTTATGGTGGGGTGAGACTTGTGGCTTCTGAGTTGAGAAATCACAGCAAGTTGCTTGGAGATATCTAAATTAGAGAAATTTAGATCAGGCATTGAAGTATATCCCACCACATCAGCACACTTATCAAGAGAGACTTGATCCAATGAGTGTGTGACATCATTTATGTCGTATTCAATAGAGTACTTGTCAGCATCAATAAATTCTTGATCACTATCTCCACCACCATCTCCTTCCACATTTGAAGCTTCTTCATTTGAGTGTTGTGCCTCTGAACTAGAATTTAATGTCACCTCAAATATATCAGCTGAATTTGACATGGTTGTGCTGATAGGAACTCCATCTGCAGGGTTAGTTACCATTGGAGCTGAAGTAGTATGATTTGATGATCTTCTCAGCTCAAATCTTGAATCAGGATCACCTGCTGATAAGATATTTATGGACCTTGAAACATTCTTACAAGATTTGTTAAAAAAGTTAGTAACTAAATCAAGATCAAATAGCCAATCAGAACTAGAACCTTTCACACTAGAACAATATGTATCAAGGATTTGGTTCTTGAATTCAGTTCTCTGATCATATCTTATGGTTTTAACATTGTGATCACATTGATTCTCAATCTTTAAGATAAAACTCTTCAAGATCTCAGGAGTCTCATCCTTAGTTCTAAGAAAAAATACCCAAGTGAATCTTGTAAAGACTCTGTGATGACTAAACAATATGAGGTCCTTCCTAGACTCATTACATGGTGAGGCCAAAGAGATTCATATGTAACAAGTGTAGGGGAGTAGTGATAGAGTTTCTTTCCTTTGGCTTGTGAGACACCTTGTGTTGCTTCCCTTTGAGGCATGCAACATAATGGTCATCACTTGTAAACTCTTTCTTTGGCATTCAAGTTACCAAATCATTCTTAATCAATTTATTCATGTTTTTAAAGTTTATATGACATATTCTTTTATGCCAGAGGAAAAACTCATTATTTTTGCTTTAGATAGAAAGCATGAAACTTCTCCTGAGTGAAGATGTTTCTTGCAAGTCCATCTTGTACATGTTCCCTCTCCTGGGGGGCTCTGAGCAGAATATGCTCTTGAGGAATAACCACTCCGGGCTTGAGAACAATGCACTAATGCTCAGTGAAAAGCATGTTGTGACTGTGATCACAAAATTAAGATACACTCAAAATATTGTATCCAAGCTCCTTGACAAAGTTTACCTTCTTAATGCTGAGCTTACCATTTGTGACTCTGCCCCTTCCAGTAATGTAACCTCCAACATCCCCTCCAAAAGCAACTGGCCCTCCATTATTTTTATCAAAATTTTGGAGTAGTGACCCATTGTTTGTCATGTGCCTGGAACAGCCGCTATCAATGATCCATACATTACTGTTTGTCTTGAGCTGTTCTTGCACAAAAGAGATGGTTAGTTACATCTAGAAACCCAAGCATTGTTGGTCTTGGGCTTATCAAAAGAAGTTGAAGACAATGCAACAGTAATTGATCCTATGGTAAATTTTGGAGGATCATTTGCTGATGTTGATGAAGAACTTTTAGTCACATGGTCTTTCTTTGTCTTCCACACCACCTTTGGAAGTTTAGACTTGCCTTCAATGCTTTCGAAGTTTTGACAACTTCGGAAGTTTTGGAGACTGGATCTTCGGAAGATCTTGCTATCACTGTAGCAGGCTTCAGTACTTCGGAAGTATTCCTTTCTTCCAAGACCAACTTTTCTTCCGAATGCAAGCTTTCACTTGTCTTCTTCTTTATTTTAAAGCTTTCGAAAGGAAAAGAATTTCCTTCCGAAGCTTGCTTCTTCTTCAAATTCTCAGAAGTTTCTTTCTTGATCATGTGGACAGTACTTTTAGGATTGTAGAGACAATCCTTTGCAAAGTGAGAATGACTTCCACATATTACACAGTCCATTTTCTTCCTTCTGAGAGTATTCCTTTGGGAACAAGGCTGAACTTGATCACTTTCCTTATCCATCTTCATATTTGCAGATGATGTGGCAATTCCTTTAGGGTGAGAACTACCTTTGGAATTGGATGGTTCAGGTTATGTAGTAGTGGTACACAACTGATCAGCCTTCTTTATGATGTTGGAATGATTTGGACATAAACTAAAACTCCTGATACTAGAGCTCAAGTTTGAGTCTTTAGTCTTAACCACTTCAAAACCTGCAGAGATAAAAACTTGTTTCTGCATAAAGTTAAAAGTGGCATTGATCTCTTGAGCCTTCTTGGACTTTCTTTTGGCCTTTTGATCAAGTTCTTTCTTTTACACTTGGTCATCCTAACTTCCTTTCTCTCCTCAGAAAAATAGTGACCCTTTTTAGAATGTTCTTCTTCACTCTTATTAGAGACATTCTTCACTATCTCCTCTTCATCCTCTTCACTCATGGGGTGTATGAGAGGAAGCTTATCTTCACAAGTTTCACACGTAGGAGATCTTACAAACAAGATTGTGTGTGGAGTAGCTATCTAAGTAGATCTCAATCCCTACTTATTCTGATAACAAACTTTTGCATACAAGGATGAGGATATAATGTTCTTGAAGGTCTGTTCTTCAAGAACATATTTCTCTGCCCTGACTTTGCTGATCACAAGCTCAGCTTGACATTAAGTTAACTTAGTGATGAGATCTTTGATTTGAGTCCTATAATTTGTGTGCTCATGTTTAAGAGTTGAAATGATTTTCTCTAAATTTTTTATTTTAAATTTGTAATCATTTTCAGCTCTTTTAAAATCAGATTTTAAGATATTCAAAGACACAAGATCATATCTCATTTCTAAGTTATAGGACCTATATTTATTAACTTTAGCAATACATTCAAGTGTACAGAGATGTTCCAATACCTTGGCTTCATTATGGCCAGCCATCAATGCTTGATTTGGATATGCATCTTCCACCTGAAAGCTCCAGTCAAAGTCTTCTTCTTCAACAACAACTACAGCTTGTTGCTTTGACTTCTCATTCTGGTTGGCTCTGTCAGTGTAGTTTGGTCTGGTTTGTGCTTGGCCACCATTTGTCCTTAGTTCCTTGCACTCTCTAGCAAAGTGTCACATTTGGTTACAGTTGTAACATTTTACTTTGCTCTTGTCCACCCCAAACTTTCCACTGGCTGCATTTCTTGGAAACTTTCTCTCAGTCCTCTTATAGAACTTTTTGGCTCTCTGCAATCCATTTCAACTCAGTTGATTGATGGAGTTACCAGATGGATTTTGCATTTTTATCTCCATCTGGCATCCACTAAGAATACCATACAACTCTGTAAGAGTGAGAGTTTTAACGTTCTCAGCTCTCTTGATAACAACACAATAATGTGTCCATTGTCTAAAAAGAGAGGACATAAACTTCCTTACAATGTCTCTATTTTCAAGAGTTACTCCAACATCCATTAGAGTATCCACAATCTCAACATACCTGAAGTTTTGTTGAGTCATGGTTTCACCTGCTTTGAAGGTGAAGTTCTCAAACTGCTGCTTCAAGAGATCTTTCTTGTTCTCTTTTGATTCAGTGGACCTCTCATACATGAGCTTCAGTGCATCCCATAGTTGCTTAACAGTTTTGCACTTTTTGAAGCCCTTGTATATGGAATTTGGAAAAACAGTTTGGAGGGAAGTCATGGCTTTTTGATCTATATCTATTCTCTTTCTATTTTCTTCATAATAGTCAGCCACCTTATTTGGAATCATACCACCCCTAGTAGCAGCTGAAGAGGTGATTGGTATGTGAGGTCCAGAGACAACGAATTCTCACATCCTGGAGTCTTGAGACTTGATAAAGCCTTTCATTCTGACACCAAGTATCAAAGTTTTCAGGAGTGATCAATGGGGACTTTTTCATGGTTCCGGTTTCCATATCAGCCTTTGTGAGAACTGCCATTTGAGCGGTTAAGTGTTTTGCGAGACTGAGGGATCTAAGATGGTGATATCTTACAATCAAGAGCCTGGAATGCTATGATACCAATTACAGGACCGTTAAAGGAATTGTCAATACATTTAGTCTCACAATGAAGAGAGTGTTTATAACACTTAACAGGTCAAATAGGGAACTGGGACTTTGATTATGATATTATGAACACTAGTAAATGTTAGGATCTGGTATTTGAACGAAATACCAACTGATTAACGTGTAAACCAAACCAAATAGTGCGGAATCATATTATATTGGCGATCCAATGAGTGAGAATGCACGTAGAATCAAGAAAGTATTGAATCAAACGTTAAGAATCGATTAGGAATCGATCTACAACGTTCTATGAACTTGGAGTATGAACTTGGAGGCTTCTGGACGGCTAGGGTACGTCTGGAGTCGAAATAGAATGAATGCTTACGTTTTTCCACAAATTGGGTGGTATTTATAGGTTAGGGTTGTTCATTCGGGCGACTGAACCATTAGTATGGTTCAGTCGTGCGATTGAACCATGCGGTTGATCCATCCGCACGACTGAGTGTTCAGTCGTGCGACTGAGCCAGTCTCATGTTACAATCATACGACTGATCCAGTCTCCTGGTTCAGTCGTGCGACTGAGTCATTCGCCTGAAGTTATTCATGCGTATGGTCCATTCGCATGGGCCATTCGCATGAGAACTTCATTATGTTAAGTTTGAATGTATTCATTAATATAACATTATGTGTATCAATTCAAAACAATCACAAACCTATTTAACCAATTCAACATCAACTCATTAATGAAATATTAAACATTATAAATCACAAACAACCAATCTCATTTCATTAATATTCCAAACATTACATCAGTGTAAGACAAACAAGTCCTATTACATTCATATCATGATCTAGGTACATATGTATCAACAAACTCCCTCTTGGACCTAGATCTATCTAATGTCTTGTTTTCTGCATCACCTCCTCATACTTCTTGTACTTTTCCTCTCTTGTGACTCCTGCGTGAATCTCAAACGCAAAGCAGAGTCTTATGACGTTCTGGAATTGGAGGGCTTGTACAATATCTTGCGTGTCATAGAACAGTGGCCACTTGTATAGAGTGTAGACATCATTAGCTGACAAGTTGGTGAGCCACATTGGGTCAAACACCCTGATGGTATCCATTTGTCCCTCTTTATTTAGAACTATGACCGCTTCCCCGGTTCTCCAATCATAGTACCACCACTTAAAGTGTGGAGTGAAGTCCTGTGGCATTTCCCTGAGAGAGATTCTTGACATCGTTCTTGGAGGACTCCACTTCAGCACAATCTTGGGCTTACCAGTGATGGGATCAACTTCTGAACGTCTGATATACCTCGTAGGTTATTGAGGTTTGAAGTTGACCCACCTGGTGTGGTACTCTTTCTTTAGGGCAACCTCAAACCAGCCTGACATCTTCCTTGGGTCAGCATATAGAAGCTTCAATTTTGCCAGCTGGTTGAGCTCAAAACCTGGTAGAGTCTTTAGATCATATGGAAATCTAAAGTACTCTATGCCCTTCTCCCTCTTAATGGCATAAACGTTTAGATCCTCAAAATGCGCCCACGCTATAATCCTGCCTAGCACCTTATGATGTTTCTTCACTCTGTAGAGTTTGGTGTAGACATTCTTTTTAGGAGCAGCGCGTTGGGCTTGGATTTCCTCAAAACAAGCAGCCCATTTAGCCTTTCGGATATCAACATCGTCGTTTGAGGCTTGGGCCTTTCCTTCTGTCTTCTCAGATTCCTGCTCCATCTGGTCTAATACCTCAAATGTATCACTGACTAGGGATTCACCTAGATTGGGGACCACATTTCCCTCGTTGTCAGCATACTAAGGATAGTGCTCTGCTGTGACGTCTTCTATCTCTATCTCATCAATGTCATTTAGCTCTTCGTCACTAGTAGGGTCACACGTTGGAGCATCCTTAACGATCTCATCGGGATTTAGCTTGTACATCTCAGCTAGTTGATCATTTGAAAGATCGTGAATTATTTCCCCTTCTTCAGGGGTATAACTCACAGATCTCCTGACGAGCCCTTGCAGATCAAGAATCATAGTTAATTGAGTCTTGACCTGCTGAAGGGGAGCAACATCAAATTCATCCATTTGATAGTTTGGATCTTTTTGATTTAAACATGTAACACATCAACCATTAGTTAATAATCAAGACAGAAATGCATTAATCTTAATATAAACATCAAATACATAAGTTTAAATACATGATTCAAATACAAAAGTTATCAAATACATAGACATCTAATCATTACTTTTGTCTTGAATCGCTGGATCATCACTTAGTGAGGAAGAGGAGGAAGCTCGTTGGTCTTGATTTCTCTTTGATCTCCTTTCTTGACCCTGAGCTGAGGCAGATGCAGCTGCATCTCCGCCTTCATAATCATCATCCTCCTGCATGTCCTCTGTCCTTTCTTCCTCAATCCCGTTATCATCATCACTCTCTTCATCATCGTCCTCATCCTCATCCTCATCATCATCATCACCATCATCACCATCTCCTTCCTTAATCTTCAGAGGCTCATCTTTAGATCCCTTAAGCTTGAGCATGATGGTCTTTTTAGCATCCTCCAACTCCTCAATCTTCTTAGCTGATGTGACTCTATGCTCTTGGAGTTGGGCAATCTCGTGGCTCTGAGCAGCCATTTGCTGGGCCTGCTCCTCGATCAGCTGAGCCTGCTGAGAGATCTATTGGGACTGCACAGCTGTGAGATTTGCCAGCTGACGGATCTGCGCAGTCTTCTCTTCATCGGCGGCTAACAGACGCATCACCATACGGTTCAGCGCTGATAGTTGTTCCTCTACCCCAATGGGAGGTAGAGGTGATCCGTATAGGTGTGAGGGATGTGATGATGGCCCGGCTTGGTGGCTAGTGGTGGTGGTGGTGGCAGTGGTGAAGATGGGGTTAGGTCTAGATGATAGTGGAGGTGATGTGGGTGTGAATGACATGGTGGTGGATGGCATATATGTAGTGGTGGGAGGTGTGGTGATAGTAGTGGTAGCTGTGGTTGATGTGGTGGTGGATGGTGTGGCTGTAGAGGTGGTAGTGGTGGTGGTAGCTGTGGTGGTTGTGGTGGTGATGTAGGTGAGTCTTCTCTTCTTCTTCTTCATGTCGTGGGGCTGAGCCATCCTTTTCTTCCTCGATCCTGTCGAGGAGGATGCTCCCCCTAGAACACGGCTCGATGGCTCTGGGGCATAAGTTGGGTCAGCTGCAGTCTCTCCCGATCCACTGGGGCGTTCACCAACCGCTCGGAGTCCATGTTCTGTGGGAACAACTTTGCTTCCCACAGTCCTGGTCAGTGGCTCCTCATCTGACTCTTCTTCTTCCTCACCAGGTATAAAGTCCTGGTGGAACCCAGCCGACTCTGCTATGTCTCCTGTGGGGGCAGATACTGGAGGTATACTGTATGTAGTTGTGCCCCTCGGTGGAATGGGCATGTCATCTCCAGTATCCCCACTGTCATCATCATCTGAATCATGCTCTGGGAGCAATAGCCGCTCATCATCTGAGTCGCTGTCATCGTGACGCCACTTGCGTCTACCCGGTGCCACATACCTCTCATTGGCCAGATGGCCGATCAATCTCTTCACCTGGGGCTTTACCTGCTTACCCCGATACACTCTCATACGACCCAGAGTCGTGTCATCCATGATCTCTAAGGCCACAGCATCGTGGCTCTCCTTGGAAAGTGATGGCAGCTTCTCATTGAAGATCAGCTGCAAGAATCTGGGGTACATACAAAAGCCCTCCTTACCCTTGGCCTCCAGATTCTCCACCAGATACGAGAAGATCATGCTCGAGAAGCTGAAGGGGTGGTTCAGCACCAGTGCCACATAGGCATTCTGAATCTGGTCTGAAAGATCATCAAACCCACCCCTCCGAGAAGCAATGCACTTCAGAATCACGTGTGCTAAGTACTTATACTGGGGACACAGGTTGCTCTTGTTGAGCACACCTGAGTTGATGTCCCCAGCGTACTTAATCCTCAGAAAGCAACCTCTGACTGTAAGCGGATGTATTCTGGTGGGGTGATCAGTATCGTCCCCAAGATCAAGTACTCTCTGAATGTCAGCTGCTGTAATCTCAATATCCATACCACGAATGGAGCTCCGTATGCTGTATGGCTCACGTGAACGATCGACAGAGGCATTCTCCCAGAAGGCCTGATGTAAAGACCTGTAGGGAGTACAAGGTGTAGAGATGGCCTTGTGGATCCGAGAACGTCGAAGAAAAGCAATGATCTCTGTAAACTCGGCACCATTCCGAGTCGTATGGTCCAGATGAGCACATATATTGTGCTTAGGGTTGATAGACCATCTATCAGCCATTGACCTGAAACACAAGACACAGAAGCATTAGAAAATCATACATCACAATTCAGTTCTAAGTATCTTGTTTAAATTCATTCTGATTCATTCATGCGAATGAATCATGCAACTGAGGTCAGTCGGTTGTCCTATCATGCGACTGAGCTCATTCGGGTGAATGAGACATGCGACTGAGTTCAATCTGTTGGTTGAGTCTGCGATTGGTTCAGTCGGCCGACTGAGCTCATTCGCATGGTGCATTCGGCCGATTGACCCAATCGCAAGGTTCAATCGTGCGATTGGAGTTCATCCGGACGACCAGTCGCTTAACCCACTGTTCAGTCGACTGAGGTTCGAATCTTGACCAAATCAAGTAATTTAACGTGGTTTAACGGTTCCTTAGACTCGCCATCTCATCACTAATAACCTATTAGACTTAATTTTAACATGTTACTTAGTTTCAGTTGGTTATTAGGTCATTTAAGGTCCGGTTCTTGTTTCAATCAAATATCACAAATTAGGGCTCGCTTTCTTCTGATTTCGGTGTGATTTCACTGTAATATACCTGTATAAATGTCAACGCAAGTCAGAAGATCAATAAGAATGTAAGAACAAGGTCTAAAGAAATTTCGGCAGAGTAACGGTACTATGTGCGAAATAGGAGCGATTGAGAGTGATGAGGAGAATGCGATCGACTATGGCCCTTTAAATACTGAAACTGAGTTCAATCGGCCGACTGGCCTCATTCGCTCTGTTCATTCGGGCGACTGAAGCTTAGTCGTGCGACTGGCCCAGTCAGTCGCATTCAGTTGGCCGACTGAGGCTCAGTCGGTCGACTGACTCATTCGCACCCTTTCATTCGGTCGAATGGATCAGTCTGATAAGCCATTCGGGTGAATGGTTCATTCTCATGTCCAGTCGTGCGAATGGGATATACTTATGAAATTTTCTGCCATTTTGACCATTAACATTTAAACCCCTTTTTAACTGTTAAAATAACATCATGAGCATTTGACCATCTCAGACATGATCATTTTAACTTGAAAACTTTTGATCACCTCAGACGTGATCATTTTAAACAATTTGTCACCTCAGACGTGACCCATTTATCCTTTGAAAACACATGTGGTCATCTCAGACATGACCCTTTTTGGTGAGTTAATTCCTTACTGAATTTCATGATGTAGTCCGACAAACAAACAAACTAAAATGACTAAATACTAGAAAATTAAACTAAAGTACAAAAATTAAACTTGTTTTTGACTTTTTGTGAGAGGTAAATCCTAAGATAGAAATCTACTGGATTCGGTTCCGGAATAGGCAGCTTCTATTTAGTTTGACCATACCTGGACCAATTCAATTTTGGAATCATACAGGCAAGTCAAATCATTTGGAACTTGTTATCAAAACCTTTTGATGCTCACTTCTTGGTTTTCATCCAGAGTCGTTAGCAATTTAGGAAATCATACTGGTACTATTAGATTCCCACATTGATTTGGACTTTCAAGAATTGCAGCCACGATGATTGTCAGTATATTTGTCCTCTTAAATCCATACACAGACTTTTGACACAGATTGGTGATAGTTTAAGGTTTAATTATTTCAACCAACATTTGTGGATCCCACACTTATATGGTAATCAACATTCCTCAGGAGCTTTTGAGCGGTCTACGGGTATTTTGACAAGAAGAGACTATTCTTAGAGCTTTCAAAGAGAAGCCAATCCTCAGGTCAGTGCCATCGCACAGCAGAGAGGCGGCAAACAACAATGAATTCTAGAATATCTAGGTTATGCTTATCCTCAGGTCAGTGCCATCGCACAGCAGAGGGGCACACAACCTATCTTCTTGTTAGAGCATCTTAATTTTCTTTTGCACATAATGCACCAACAACATAAGTTATTAGCTTTGTAGCATTTGCCTTTATTTTTTCGTGCTTTGCTCTATTTATGGTCATCCGCACACATTTTGTGGCGTTTACATTCATTACCCCTTATTGGAATATTGTTGATTGTGTTAACAGTGACAAGATGGGAGCCCACAGTCAGTTGAACAAGTTAGTTTGATCTTGAGATCACCAGTCAGGTCTAATCATCTATTGTGTTGAATCTACCGACATATCATCTGTGGTCTAGCAACCTCTAGGTCTACTTTCGTTGTGTTACCTTAGTAGTTACCAGTTTTTCTATCATCTCTCCTTTTATATTGCTCAGACTACACAGACTTATACTATGAATTTTGCATCTTTTCTAAATTAAATTTTAAAGTCCCTTTTGATTTGTTCCCATGTACTATCATTTTCTAAAGGGTTTGAATCGGTATCACAGGTATTGTTTACCTTATATCAGCTAGCCTCTCCTTCTCCCTCGTTTTTTTTTAATGTTACTGGCTGACCTATTCTCCTCCTAAAATTCTAAAATCATAACGGAATTAATTTTTTAGGATTTTAATAGACGGCTAAATAACATGAGTTTAAGTTAAACAGAAAATAAAATAAATAAAGAAAATGAAAAAGAAAAACTAACTACACTGCATCGGACTACACATGATCATCATCAAGAATAACATCACTTTTCTTTTTAACGCCGTTGACCTCTAACAGATATAGAAAACGTGGTTTGTCAAAAGCTTTTGTATAGAGGTCAGCGCGTTGAAAATCAGTATTAATCTTTACCACATCAATTAAGTTCTTTTCAAAACAGTCCCTTATAAAATGGTATTTAATACCGATGTGTTTGGTCTTTGGATGTTGTACTGGATTTTTAGTTACTGCAATTGCAGCAGAGTTATCAACAAAAATAGGAGTAGAAGAGAAATTTAAACCGTAGTCCCGCATTTTCTGTTGAATCCAAATGATTTGTGAACAGCAACTTGCAGCAGCAACGTATTCGGCTTCACAGGTTGACAATGCAACCGAGGTCTGCTTCTTACACTGCCAGGTAACTAATCTCCTCCCAAAGAATTGACACCCTGCTGATGTAGACTTGTAGTTCATCTTGCAGCCCCCGTAATCCGAGTCACTATACGCCGTGAGCTCAAAGTCATCATCATGAGGATACCACAACCCAAGTGTGGGTGTACCCTTCAGATAACGAAATATCCTCTTGACCCCGATCAGATGATTAACCTTAGGCTTAGCCTGATATCTAGAACAAAGACATATAGCATACATGATATCAGGTCTTGAGGCAGTGAGGTACATGAGAGATCCAATCATTCCTCGGTATATTTTGGCATTTACCAGATCTTCATTTGCATCAGGTGCTATATCATGATTTGTAGCAAGTGGAGTCCCAGCTGCAGAAGCATTCTCCATGTCAAACCGACTGAGAATGTCTCCCACATACTTGGTCTGATGTAGAAAGATCCCTTTTGGTGTCTGATCCACCTGTAACCCGAGGAAGAATTTCATCTCCCCCATAGCACTCATCTCAAACTCTGCCTTCATTACTGCTTCAAATTCTTTGCATAATTCTTCGTTCTTTGAACCGAAGATTATGTCATCGACATAGATCTGTACTAGCAGTAAGTCTCCATCTTTTTCATTGATAAACATTGTGCAGTCAATGACTCCCCTGCGAAAGCCGTGTTTCACAAGATGAGTCGAGAGTTTCTCATACCAGGCCCTTGGAGCTTGATGAAGCCCGTATAAGGCCTTGTCGAGTTTGTAAACTCTGCCCCGATGATAAGGATCTTCAAATCCCTCGGGTTGACTGACATAAACTGTCTCTCGAATTTCCCCATGAAGGAATGCACTCTTCACATCTAATTGATAGACTTTAATCTTCATATACGATGCATAGGCAAGGAAGATACGGATGGCTTCCATCCTTGCCACGGGTGCAAACACTTCATTGTAATCAATCCCCTCGACTTGGCGAAATCCCTGAACCACCAGTCGAGCCTTGTTCCTGATAATGACCCCTTGGTCATCCTTCTTGCATTTCAAGACCCATTTGGTGCCAATGACCTTAGCACCTTTAGGTCTATCTACCAGAGTCCATACACCTAACTTCTTGAACTGAAGAAGTTCTTCTTGCATGGCACTCACCCACACCTCATCATTCAGTGCTTCACTGACGTATTTTGGCTCAAACTGCGAGACAAAACACCGATAAGCACCATCATGAATGTATCCTTTTTCCATAACAGAGGCATAATCAGCTGAGTACAGCTGATTTCTGGTTTGCACTCCTGATCTGACATCCCCAATTACATTATCTAGGGGATGATAGACATTTAGACGTGATCCTGGAGTGGTGGGAACAACTACCTTAGAGCCAAGATTATGAACATTTGGTTCTGCATCTGAGGTAGATGGAGTTTGAGGTTCCAAAGTCGAAGGGGCATCACTGTTAGATGCTTGTGGACTTGCAGGAATTGGAACCTGTTCCTCCTGACTGTTCTGGTCATCCTCTTCATCTTCATCTTCTGAGGAGGAGTCACTGTCGTCGACTACTCCCCCTGAGTGATGAGATGATTCTCCCTGTGAGCTCGATGATGTTGAATCAAGAGATGGTGTATTCAAGATATCATACATCATCCGTGTAGCTAACTCGTCATCAGAAGGAGAGATAGGGATGTTGAAGGACTTGAAGAATCCATCATAGTCGAAAAGTAAGCGGGTCCTTTTCCAGTAGGTGGTATGGTATATCTCTGAACATCAACATTACACCACACATCTACTAAACCCGTTGAGTTGTTGTAAACTCTCTTGTTCGGTATGTTGTATCCTAGGAAAATCCCTTCATCAGCCTTCTCGCTGAATTTTCCTTCTTGAGTCTTCTTCAGAAGTGTGCACGGCACGCCAAATGGTTCGAGATACTCCAGATTAGGTTTACGTCGTTGTAGTAACTCGTAACATGTCTTTCCATGGCGCTTGACTACCAGAAATCGATTCAATGTATAACATGCATTAGCCACTGCCTCATTCCAGAATTGGATAGGCAGTTTCGAGTCTGCCAGCATTGTCTGTGTTGTCTCTATCAAGCTTCTATTCTTTCTCTCAGCAACACCATTCATCTGAGGCGTGTAGGCAGAAGTGAATTGGTGCACAATTCCCTTTTCCTTGCAATAAGCCTCCATCCGCTAATTCTTGAATTCAGTCCCGTTGTCTGAGCGTACCTGTCTCACCTTCAGCTTGTAGAGAGATTCCAGTGTGGTTACTAACTCCTTGAATGACTCAAATGTTTCTGATTTGGACTTCAGAAACATTACCCAAGAGAATCTTGAGTAGTCATCAGTAACCACGAAACAGTACAAGTCACCTGCAATGCTCTTTGTACTAACTGGACCAAACAGATCCATGTGAAGAAGTTCAAGAGGAAGTTCGATAGAATGAACTTTCTTTTCCTTATGAGACTTCTTCGTCTGTTTGCCTTTCTTGCATGCTACACAGAAATCTAGAAGTTGGAAGTTTTTGACGTTAACTCCTCTCACGAGATCCTTCTGGATCAAGTGATTCATCTTCCGTTGATAAATGTGTCCCATTCTCCTATGCCAGGAGATGGAGTCCTTCTCAGTAGCTTTTGATAGAAAGCACTGAACTTCATGATCCGTTGTAGAAGCCGTTGAGAGATCCAAAACATAAAGGTCTTTATATCTTGATGCTGTCATCAGAACTTGGTCCTCCGGAATCACGTAGTCTTTCTTTAGGACGTAACACTTCTTGTTGTCGAATATGACTTTAAATCCTTTGTCACATATTTGGGAAACAAAAAGTAAGTTGTTTTGAAGTTGTTGAACGTGATTCACCTTATCAAACTTAACTTTCTGATTTTCAACCTCTCCCTAAGCTGTGATATAGCCTCCTTTGTTACCAGCAAACAAAACGTGCCCTCCTTTTATTTGTTTGACGTTTGATAAAAGAGCCATGTTTCCTGTCATGTGCCTGGATGCTCCGCTGTCTACAATCCACGTGTTGGTTTCAGCACTGTAGCGAACACCCTGCACATACAATTTAAAACATTAGTTTAGGTTAGGAACCCAAGCCTTTACTGGCTTCGGTTTCCCAGAGGCATCACACATCATGAATTCAACCCATTGACCCTTAGAAGGTGAGGGTAGCTCAGGTGCCTTCTTGTCATCATTATCAGACACAGAGGATGACTTTTCTTTCCATAAGCCAGATTTGTGCAAGGCCTGTTTGTGATAAACAGTTGACTGGCTAATGGGTTGAACTTTGGATTCACTAGTTCTTCTAGGTGGAGTTAAAGAACTCCTCTTAGAAGACCTAGGTTTTGAATCCTGAAGTTCAATTTTCTTCCTAGGTGTCTGATAGTAAGGACAAAAGGAAGCAATGTGTCCACACTCTCCACAGTTGTAGCATGACCTGCTATCAACTTTATGATTAAACTTTTGTTGTGGATATGTGTGTGACACTCTAGTGACATCACTTAGTTTGGGTTTTGACTCTGTTTCGTTTGATGTTTTCTCTTGTTTAACAAAATTAATTGTTTTGACACTTTTAACATCTTTTTCTTTTTGGTTAACTGGATTTTGACATGAGACTTGTGAAAGATTAACATTAACAGTCTTTTTAGGTTCATATTTGACTTTGTTTGACCCTGACTTTATATTAACCTTTTCAAATTCTTTTTCCAGTTTAACACAACGCATTTTACCCTTTGCCTTTGAAGTGGCCTCCTTTTGTTTTGTTCCAGATTCAATTGAAGAACATGAGGAATCTGGATCACTAACAAGAGAAGTAGACACCACATGATCCTTGATGGGATTGTTATTTATTGGTCTACTTTTAGTGTTCATCAAGGTCTCAGGTGGTGGTGGAACAACTTTATAACCCAAACCCTCCCCGTTGTTACGTTCTCTCACTAAGTGTTGGACAATATGTGATGAACTTGTCCAACTGTGCAGTTTTTGCTTTAAAGAGTTGACTTCTACTTCTAAAACTGCTTTTTGTTTCTTAGTGTCTTCTAGGGAGTTGAGATAGTACTTAATGTTATTAGCTTGGTTACATGCTACTACTTCAGTTTCCCTAAGTTGTTTAGTCAAAAGGTCTATCTTTTCTTTTTAGCTATGCTCATTTTATTTTAAAACTCTATTAGCATCAATGCACAGTTGCAAATCCTTTTCTAAGTTATCATTATGATCTAATAACCTAGCAAATTTCTGATCTATGCTATCTCTAAATGTATTACAGTCAGAACAAGCATGATTTTGAAACAATTGGTCAGTGGTACTTACCTGAGAAGATTCTGATGAATTAGCCATCAACGCAGCATCAGATGTCTCTGGTTCTGGTGATTCTGTCTTTGTTGTGGACGTCCCTTCTTCAGGCTTGTAGCTGATCTCAGTTGCAGTTGTCTCTTCACTATTTGACATCGCTATCTCAACTGCAATATCTCCTTCACTCGCGGAGTCATCATCTAAGTCTTCCATGCTTACAATATTGGATTCCCCCGGAGAGACAAACCGAAATCTCCAGTCCTGTCCTTCATCATCATGGGCAGTCAAGGCTTTTGGATCCTTGCTTGATGAAGTAGAACTGCTAGCTTGCTTGTCTTGACGAGTGAAGGACGAGAATGGATTCCCGTTCCCAGTCTTCTTTGGCTTCACACACTCTCTTTTGAAGTGCCCCTTTTCTCCACAGTTGAAGCAGGTCACCTTGCTCTTGTCAAAACCAAATGTAGTGTCCTTAGTAGCAACCAAGTTTTGTCCGGTCTTTTTCACAAACTTGTTCGCCCTCCGGACAGCACTTGCTAAGGCCCACATAATATCCATCCTCTCCAGTTCCATTTCATCTACCTGCTCGTAGTCCTCATCTGCCAGACGGCAGTTTCCAATTTTCCCAGCAACAAGTCCATCATAGGAATGAACCATTGTTGCCAAGAGATCCATATGCTCTCGAGCTACTTCCACGGTCACGTTTCCGAGATTCTCGGTCTTTAGTCTTGTAGCATTAGCTTCAGATCCAACGTAGTGGGTAGTAGAAGACCCTGACGTTTCTGATCCTGAAGGAGAGACATGTGAAGGACCAGATGAGCTAGACACAAATGCAGTCTGAAGAGGTGCTCCAGACGTCTTAGCGTGGGGAGTGGCATTGTACAAAGCTGGATTCTGAGTGTATGAAGACTTCTGAGCTCGGTACTTCATCCTAAGTGCTTCTTCTCACAGCTTTAGAATGAAATTATTGATATCCAACTTTGCCAACATTTCATTCTGTCTCAGATTTGACACAAAAGAAGCCCATTTTTCTGGCAATCCGTCTGCAAAATTTGACACTTTATCTTCCATGGTAGTAGCAACACCATGTGTATGCAGTTCGCTCATCAAATGGTAGAATCTATCAATGACATCGTCTAAACTCTCATTTCCCATCGATGAGAAGTTGTCAAATTCTTTCTTCAACTCCTTAGCTTTAATTGCCTTCAGCGAAGCATTCCCGTCATATCTCTTCTCCAGCTCATCCCACAATTTCTTGGCTTGCTTATTCTCCGAGTACTGGTGGAAAATATTCTTAGAAATAGACTGTGTTAGCAATGCATAGACTCTCTTTTCTGCATTATACTTAACTTTCTGAGCGCAGTCATTCCTCCTAAAGTAAGCTTCACCCCATCAGCTCCCACCGGCATACTGTACCCTGTCTCAATAGCTTCCTACATATTTGGATCCACTCCATTGAGGTAGATCTCAAAACGTTGTTTCCAGCGGGGAAACTCATCTAACGTTAAAAGCTTTGGGGGTTTATTATGATTCCCCACCTCACTCTCAAGTAACAGTAAGTTCTAGATCTGTGAGTCCTTCCCGGCTGTAAACGCTGACATCTGATCTTCCATCTCGATTAACTTTAAGTCTCCTAAACAATCAGTCAACTGATGCGACTGGAGTGATGCGAATGGACTATCCGTGCGAATGAACTATGCGACTGGTTCAATCGTGCGGCTGAACTGAGCGATTGGTCCAGTCGTGCGAATGAAACTGATGCGTATGAACACTGCGAACGGTAGGCTTAGTCGTACGAATGAAGATGCGACTCAGTCCAATCGTGCGTCTAGAGGATGCGAATGAAGTCCAGTCGTGCGATTGGGTCAATCGTGCGATTGAAGCTGCTGTTTTGCGAAAATTTCTAGGTTAAACGTGTTTTGGCCGTAAAACTCCGAATTTTCACCAACCCTAATCGCCTAATCCCGTAGAAACCAAGACTTGATGAGCAGGGACCGTCCAAGACAACTTTTGACACAAAAAGATTGCGTTTTTAGTGAAAAAACACAAACTTTGTATCAAAATTGATTGAATCACACGTAATCAAGAGCCAAAGCTCTGATACCACTTGTTAGGATCTGGTATTTGAACGAAACACCAACTGATTAACGTGTAAACCAAACCAAATAGTGCGGAATCCTATTTGATTGGCGATCCAATCAGTGAGAACGCACGTAGAATCAAGAAAGTATTGAATCAAACATTAAGAATCGATTAGGAATCGATCTACAGCGTTCTATGAACTTGGAGTATGAACTTGGAGGCTTCTGGACGGCTAGGGTACGTCTGGAGTCGAAATAGAATGAATGCTTACGTTTTTCCACGAATTGGGTGGTATTTATAGGTTAGGGTTGTTCATTCGGGCGACTGAACCATTAGTATGGTTCAGTCGTGCGATTGAACCATGCGGTTGATCCATCCGCACGACTGAGTGTTCAGTCATGCGACTGAGCCAGTCTCATGTTACAATCATACGACTGATCCAGTCTCCTGGTTCAGTCGTGCGACTGAGTCATTCGCCTGAAGTTATTCATGCGTATGGTCCATTCGCATGGGTCATTCGCATGAGAACTTCATTATGTTAAGTTTGAATGTATTCATTAATATAACATTATGTGTATCAATTCAAACAATCACAAACCTATTTAACCAATTCAACATCAACTCTTTAATGAAATATTAAACATTATAAATCACAAACAACCAATCTCATTTCATTAATATTCCAAACATTACATCAGTGTAAGACAAACAAGACCTATTACATTCATATCATGATCTAGGTACATATGTATCAACAGTAAACAAGAGACAGAAACTTAATAACAACAAAGATATTTGGTTTTCAAGATTATTGTATATTGCTTCTCAATTTCTATTACAAGTGTTAAAAAAACATAAAAAATAAGTTACAAGGACTTGAGATACTTTATACTACATCCTACAGCCGGCCATACTTGGAATGCCAGCTGGATACATTTGATCTAGACAACAAAATCAATGTAGAGTCAAAAGGCAGATCTGCCTTTTGACTAGTGACTATGACATGTCATAGCTCACATACTAATATATTACAAAAAGGATAAAAGTACATAAAGTAGAAATTTATAGACTCAATACCTCAATGTACATTTACAAAAAGTATGGACCATTCACCAACTTGTATAAGTTGGTGAGTGTTCAGAGTTGTAACGGAAAGTAGATCAACTTTATGAAAAGTACATAAGAGAATGCATGTTCTTTAAAGTTTTGAAAGAAATCTGTCTTCACTTTATTGGCTTCTGAAGAATTTGCTTTGAAGCTTCGGAAGACTTCACTTTTGGCTTTGGAAGACGTTGGTCTTGCTTCGAAAGATTTTGCACTTAGAATATTTCTGATGCACGGTAAAACTTCCGAAACAACTTCTACATTGCACTAAGTGCATGCATGTAGGAAAGACTTAGTCTGTTTTGAGTGCATCAACCTTTCAATAAGCCTTACAGCTTCAACTTGCAATAGAAAAACATGTGATTAGTACATAATATATATGTCAAAAAGTACTAGTTTTGGTTATTTATTTTTATGTCATGTCAAAAAGTAAACGTAAATTGAGTTTTCATATAATAAAAAAAAGCTCTTGCATTTACACCCTTTACATATTGGAGTAAAAAAGAAATTATCTTTATGTCCCGTAGGGACAAGTAAACTTAGTTAACTAAACAATTATCAACCAAATAATCAATAATAGTTGTATCAAGGTAATTGAAAAATGTATTATTATTTTAAAAGGTTGAAGGTTTAAATCTCATATAAGAGAATATATAAATTTAAATCTCATAGTGATTCATTATCTTTATTTTTATCTTTATAATTACATTAAAATTACTTTTTGAATCTTTTTTTTAATTAAACAATATCTTTTTATCCATTAATTATATCTTCTCTCTCCTCCACTCACAATCACTTTTAAAAATTATTAAAAAAACTATAAAAGGTAAACAATATCTTACTAAATATACAGATTAACAATAACATTTTCTTTCTGCCACACTCACAACCATTTCATATAATATATAAATAACACACTCACAAAAATATAAAAAATTAACTCTGAATACTCTAAGATGTTATGATTTTGTGATTTATCGGTTCAAAAAAGAACCAAGTATTATTGATTTATTAAAGTTAAATCATAATATTTTATAGCCTTCTGGATTATTTTATATATCTATATCATTCTAGTTTGTTTTAATAAAAAGAGATAAATCATCAATCTGGTAATAAGTTTATAACTAATATTTGATATATTAATCAAATATAGTAGAACATCTATAATTTAATACTCAATAAATTAATAACCTCGAAAAGAATAATTTGTCTGGTCCCAACTTGGGAACAGTACAAAATAAGACCCCTATCGATAAAATAATAAGATAATAACTTTTTTGGAAATCCAAATGTAAAAATATTGATCCTAGTGAAACTATAAGTTAATAATTATTAAAATATTCTAAAATTCTAGGATTGTCTAGTAACTGTATATGAGAATCTAGATATGTGTACATTGAATTTGATAAATTCATTAATTTACGAACGTACATGAAAATTTTGAATTCTACAAAAGGGATGTCATTTACGCGATTATTATAACTACCTTTTGGAGCATTTGGAGGATGAGAAATGGTGTACTTTTCGATAATAAAACCCCATCCGTCAAAATGCTATTGGAAGACATCAAGAGCACGTGGTGTCTCTATGTAAAAAGTAGAGCAAAGACCGCTAACTTGGATTGGGATAATTGGGTAAAGTTTAGCTTTTAAAGTTTATGTGTTGTATGTATGTTTAAATCTGTTGCAATGGGTTTACGCTGTCCTGAGTTGTACTTTTTTTGTATGTTGAGCTACTTGCTAACATGCCCTCTTTAATGGAGTTTTACTTTTCTAAAAAAAACATGGGAATTTTGAAGGTCTTTTTTTTTGTTTTATTCAAATAGGTAAAGTAAACAGACATGTAATTTTTGAAGGTCGATGCATTAATTTGAGAGTTGTCCACGAATATAAGCCAACTCTTTAAATTAATAATTTATTAACTTATCGATATAATAATATATCGCTAAATAAATAAACTATACTGATGGACCTGATCCTAGGGGTGTTCAAAAAATCCAATATCCGAAACTATCGGATATCCGATCCGTATCCGAATCCGAATAAATCGATCCGAATCCTTATTCGGATTTCGGATTTCACAATTTTTTTATTCGGGTTATTCTGATTATTCGGATATCCGAATAATCCGAATAAGACTACAACTATATTTCTAGCCCAATACTCATTACTTAACTATCTATCATGTTTTTAACTCAATACACAAGAATATTTATACATTCTAGTCATAATCTTAAATAATTATGCAATAATCGACCGTCGTTTTAAATTAGATATTTTAATCTTCGGGTTCCATACAATTACCTATTATGTTTTAATTTTGAATTTGCGTACAAGTAAAAAAATTAGTTTTATATCTTTTATTGTGATTTCTAACTTATAAAATATTAAAAATAAAAAATTAGCAAAAAAAACAGAAAATAGAAAACATTTGTTATTTGGTTTATTCGGATTATTCGGATAAATTCGGATTATTCGGATATATCCGAATCCGATCCGAATTGAATTCGGATAGATTCGGATCGGATAGAAAAATCCTTATTCAAATCGGATCGGATTTCCGATAGGACCCTGAAATTTTCAAATCCGAATAATCCGATCCGAATAATCCGAAATCCGATCCGATGAACACCCCTACCTGATCCCAACATCATTTATTTGGGTAAGGTTATACTAAAAATGTTATTTAATTTAAAAAGCCTAAGAATGATTGTGAGTTTGATATGTGTTCTTCTATTGTTTTAAAGAGAATGGTATTTTGATCATTGGGTCAAATATATCAACTCATTGTTTCTTATACGTTTATTGTGTCAAATATCAATTCATTATGTCATATAGTTTACATCATTTGTTATATGTATTCATCATTGTATTTTTTGTTTTAGATCATTTTATGTTATTTTTTGTTATTGTTTTATACATTATATAAACTTATTATCTACATTGTGTTTTACAATTAAAAATACACAACGATAGACTTTCGATTAAAACAAATGGTGTTGAAAATATGTGTTATTTTTGTTATTGTTTTTGTATAGTTATAATAAACTTGTTATCCATTATTGTGTTTTATAATTAAAAGTGCACAATGATATTATTTTACCAATATATTTTTTAAAATTTATAGTGTTCAAGATAACATAATTATAATAAAAAAACACTAAGAGACATTGTGTTATTTTGTTATTGTTTTTAATATATTAGATTAATTAGGTGTTAATTTATTATTATGTTTTACATAGTAAAGATACACAATAATGTTATTTTATTATTATATTTTGTAAAATTTATCATTTAAAAAAAAAACACAATAGCATTCAGAAAGACAAAATAACTAACAAAAATACACAATCAACTGCTGTAAAGACACAATGATGAGACATAGGCTAAAAAACATAAAAAAAATTAATTATCTTTTTTTAGAACAATAATGTACTCATTTTAAAAATATAAAAACGTTTTTTTATGGTGTACTTTTTATAAAAAAAATGATGTATATAAAAGTTAAGAACATTTAAAAAAAATAAAAGAAATTTCATAAAATCAACAAAATGATTATTACTAAGGTATCACTCTAATAAACTTTTCCTTACAAATTGATCTCAACAATTGATTAAATAGATTGATGGTTGATATTACGTATTCCACTTTTTTACTTTTTAGAAACATTATTATTTGAACCTTTCTCTATTTATTTATAGACGTTTTGCTGTAGAAGTTTTTTTAACAAAATTAATGACTTTACCCAACATATTTTGACCCGCTCAACGTCGGCTATACGCCCCTGAAACATTGTAAAAACTCAATAGATATGATACATTACCATAAGTTCAACTGCCAACAAATACAAAAGATAGAATGAAAAAACCCGCAAAAAGGTAAAAAACGATTTTTTTAGCCGAGAATAAACACGTATACGATATCTTTATGTGATGGGTCCGGGTTTAAAACATTGGTGCGTATGTACGATACGTGCTAGAAAGAACAAATTTTATAAGAAAATGCTCGTGTTTTTGCATTATACATTTTCCGACAATAAAATACGCATAAAAATCTTTACGCAACGAAAAAGAGAAAAATCATGAGGAAGACGACCAATACAAAGAATATTTTGATCATCAACCATCGATTAGACGATATACTGTTGAGGTACCTCATTAGTTGTCCTTGTGCACCTTCTACATTTGCTAAAGTATCTTCCATGTTTTCATCAATCCTGTTGAAAAAGTTGAGATAAGTGGGTGTTCGGGTTACTGATTAAAACTGTTTATCTGCTTATGACGTTTTGATATTGCAATAAGTTGTTTTGAGGGCGTTTGGAATTGATTGTACAAACCGCTTATTACGCAATAAGCAGTTTTAGAAACCAATCCCAAACACTCCCTTTAGTCTTGACAGTCTCAGCATTCACAAACACAATAAAAAGAGACCATAAACTGACATAATTCAGCAGAATATGATAATATCAAATCATCACTTAATTAAAAAAAGTCATTTGAGTTATATTTTATACAAGCAAGACAGAAATCAAATTCTATTTTATTACTGATTTTAGAAACCAAGTTAAATTTTATTACCAATTGTAGCCACACATGATCTGCTCAAATATATACATTTTTGTTCAAAATTGTTACCATGACATACTATTTGTCATTTTAGTGCATATTATATGCCACGTGGCGTCTGATGTGACATTAAGTAACTAGTTTAAATAAATTTAAAACAGCATAGTTTAAACTTCAAAATACTTTCTCCTTCTAAATTTTGTTTCACATAAGCATTCTTTGCATATGTGACATAATATACTAATGTGGTAGCCACAGCATGGAATCAATCAACCAGTGCTACATCATCAATTTAACGGTAAAACCAGTTACAACGAGATTGGTTGGTAAAATCAGTAGTAAAGTGTAACGTGATTACTATGTTGCGCCAAATATAAAGTTGGATGCTAAAATCCAGAAAAGTGTTAGTTTTATTTCGTGCAAATTTGCCCAATTACAAATTGGAACAAAGTTGGTTATCATATTCTGCAATTAACCCAATTTAAAAGGTACTAAGTACCAACCTCTTCTCTTTTCACCTTTTTTTATTATCATGTGTATATCACAGAACTAAAAAAACTCACATACTTATTGCACGTATAAGACTAGCCTAATTGCAGATAAAGAAAATCAAAAGAATGAACAAATATATTATCATATAATCAACAAGTATATAGATAAATGATTATACTAAAAGTAGGCGTATGTATCATACTCACCTGATTGCAAGCTCTCCTTGTTGAGAAACCATGGTTGCCAACTGTGTGAAAATGCTCCCTAATTCATGAATAGTTGACTCGACATTATGAAGAGCCTCTGCTCTGCTCTGCATGTAACTATCTTGTAATGGAACCATCTGTTGTTGCTGGTTTTGTTGTTGAATCAGTGGTTGAGATTCAGTGTCAGCTTGCTTCCTGAAAAGGTAAAAAAAACCAACAGAGTCAAGGGAGGTTAAAGCCAAATTTAGGATATTTAATATCGTCTAGATGATTTTTGTTTTATATTTTAACCACTTGTAATATTCTTAGTGAGGCTTTCATGTACTAAGTAGTCACCTTAAGTAATCAAACCAACTAGATTTTAAAGAAAAGGAGCAGATTAATTTTCTGTTGAACTTGCTATTTTGATCCATTTGCTTGAAATGGGTTGGTTTGAGACATGTTTTATCTCCAACGAGCCAAATAGTGAAATACAAAAGCCTTGTTAAATATGGAACAAGTCAAACAGGTTGAAAGTCGCCTAAAATGTAATGAGATGCTTACAATCTTTTAATTAGCTTTAATAAAACAGGTTTTTTTTTGGCATAAATACCCACTTACTTTCCACCTTTGTCCCGTTTAGTAGTTGTATTGTTTCTATGTACATTTGAGTTATTTAAGACAGCTTTTTGTCCTGTTCGGGTCATTCTAGGGTAAGCTAATGATGAGCCAACCAGAGAAAACTTCAACAAGTTCACATAATGACCCAAACTGTACAAAAAGTTAACATAATGACACAATCAGGACAAAAGACCATCTTTTAATAACTCACATGTACAAAAACAAGTACAATGAATCAAAGATAACAACAATACAAAGTGAAAGTACATTGGTATGATATGCAAAATTTATTATTTTAGTATGTTTTTTTGGTAATCATATTCAAACATCTATTATCGTTAAAAGAATTGGAAAAAAGGGTTGGAAAGTTAACATGACAAGTTGTTTTCAACCCATATTGACCCGTTACCCAACAGCCCGACCTATGCATTTTGCATTTTTGCCACATTAATTTTTTGTTAGAAATATTAACAAGAGCGCTTTTTGTAATGAAACCTATTCGAATCCATGCCAATGAAATGATCATAAGTAGTCTATGGCATTCCAAATTAAACACAAAACATATAACAAGTCATATTAAATTTTACCTTTGGAACAACGGAGACGAACTTGAAGATTCATTAGCCCATGGAGGAGGAGAATTTGATGAGCTGGCAGTTGATCTATTAGCCAAAGGACGCTGACGGACAAATGGATTGGAGGTTTCTTTAGAAGTAGTTGCAGAAAATAACTGCCTTCTATTTTCATGAACCTTCAAGTTCTGCAGCAAAAGACCAAAAAGTTTGACAGATGAGTATAAACACCTCATATAGTGGTTAAAATAGGGGATAATCTATAAAGAGCACCAAACCATTGCAAATATTACATACAAGTTACCCAGGTATAAAACCCTCATTTCATTTCATCTACACAAAATTCCATATGAAATGACCATTACAGCACTGGTTTTTTACATTAAATTTGTGTTGTGGCCAGAGCATTAACATGTAAACTTGAGTCAAAAGTTCTAAAGGGAACTTGAAAACAAAAACAGAAGAGAGGGTGCTGGCTCCAGCGTGTAGCTGTTGCCTGTGAAGTTGCATATTGTGGACTTACGATTCCACAATGCATAAATTTAGAATTCCAAATTATAAATTATATAATTATTTAAATTTCAAAATTTTGAAAAAACGCTCCAATCTATATATAACTTTTCAATAGGTAATTATGTAATCTATAACTAAAACCAAGGGTATAATATTTTAATCCAATCATCCATAAAGCATCAATTTCAACTTTCGAGTTAAAAAAAATCTTTAAGATTTTAAATTTTGCAAAATCCCATAACTTCATTTGAGTTCTCTTTAGGTAAAGTTGTAACTTAGAATTGAATTGTAGGGTATAATAGTAATTTCACAAGTATACATAATCCCTTTAATAAATTCAACTTTTCTAGACATAAATTTAGTGACTGCATACCTCTGTTCGCATGGTAAGAACATCCTTAAACTCCTTAGTGGTGCTCATTAAACGGTTCTTCAGATTGTCAACAACCGTTGTTGAATGGGTGGTTGTGTCACTCGAAACATTTTCACTTTCATTTTGGGAATTGCAAACAAGCTGCAAATCCACTACAGCTGAATTAAGGGCAGTAATGTCCTGCTTGATGACAGCTGTCAGTTCTTGAATCTCTGCAGTTGGATCATCAAAAACAGATGTTCTCTTTGCCACTGGAAGAACAGGAGTGTAATAATGTCAGTACATACTATAGTTCTCCAAGCTAAAAATTCAATACACAACAGCATGTTTTTTAAACTTTATGAAGTGTTAATGTGTTATCTGCATAAATAAGTTTGTATGGATACAGGCTTGGTCCAAAATAAGTGACAAATGATAAATCGTTCTTTGTTAACTCACTGAATAATAGCAACAAGATATGATGCAATTCTACAACCGGATGTAGACCTGACACTAATCACCCTATAGGCAGTTTTAACAATTACTGTTTTTTTGTTTTAGAAGATAAAAAGCAATCAAAGCTGGCATGTGTAAGTAACAGCATCACAAATTAGACTTAAAACTTTACTGATCAAGTGACATCATATTATATAATAAACATGATAAGTGCCACCATAACATACAGATTAGCTATACAAATAGCAAACAACTACTAACTTACCTTCTAAAGTGGCCTACATAAATGAGTAAAAGATAATATAAATAAGAGCAAATGCACATAAGCCTAAATTATTTGTTATTAGAGGCTAAATGAAAACAAATTTCAGATTACTAACGTACGGGAAATTCATTTGTTCACAGCTCTCGAATATGTTTGACCAACTGTTACTTCTTTGTGCTGCTTGATTTTGGTTTTAGCATGAACAAGGTATTAATTCATGACATGTGTCTCATCAACTATTTATGAAAATGCATAAACTTCTATGCATACAGTGCAAGCAAAATGTGTCATAGCACAAAATATAAAGCGCTTGTAAAGCCTATTACCTCACAAAATGCATACCCATGAGCTTGCTTTCCATAACAGATGTCCTTCCGAAAAATCATATGTAACGCCCGAAGTCCAAACAAACAAACACACTCAAAAACAATTGATATGATCCCATGACCCACGTTTACTTTGAACTAACATGCATGCATTTAGGAGTAGATCAGCTTCCATTCGCCCATTTCTCATCCCATGTAGCAGTAGCCATTTCCATTCCCATGTTGCAAGTTGTTTTTGTTTGTTTAAATCATGTAATCTCTTTGGCATTTGTAATAGAACAGAAAATTGCAGCAACTTGTCTTTAATTTTGCATATATACTTTCCGTTTAGTTCTTAATTTTTTGGAGATTGCCGATATTGAATCCGGCTCTATCAAATGGTGCTTTCATTCTCGTCTTCTCCTTCCCGCACGAACATACTGACAATGGATGAAAAGTTAGCCAGGTCATAACAACTAATGAGCTTTGTCACCACCAACGCAACCCTCATTGCCAGCAATGCAACCCTTGTCGTCACCAACTTCCACCATCGAATTGCCTCCCTCTCCACCGATCAAAAACCCGCTTTCAGAGCCAAGGTTGAAGCTCAACGACGTTCCCTCTCTGAATACCGATCCGCAACACCGCCGCTATGATCGACATCCCAACGCCACCATACCCTCCACCTCTTATGCCTTCTACCCCACCACTAATACTACATCATCCCTAAAATTTGTTCCACCACCACCGACTCCGACACCACCGCCAAAACAACCCCGCGACAGTCCTAAAACCCATATCCCACCACCAACAACCGTACCACAAACACCTCCTTTAGTTACTCCTTTGACATGTTATGCTGACCATTACCCTAACATTCCCTTATGTGAATCCCAAAGGTGGTGTTCTATCCTCAGTTAAGTTTCAAAGTTGTTGGACACCGGAAGCAACTTCCTCCCGCACCTCCAACACCACTGTTCTCCCACCCATTTACACCCGTTGGTTGGGTCATTATAGAGTTGTTAGATGCAGCCACTTCAATACCAATAAAGCTTTTCCATACTCAAAGTATGGATACTTCTGAAAAGTTGTTGCATTTCAAAAGAACCACAAACCGACACTGGTGGCGCCGTCTTTAGACCGAGCCAAATGTTGTTATTCGACTCAAGTGGCAACCACCTTGGGGTCATCGTTCCGTCCTTGAGGTCAAGGACATCTTTAAAGACGGGAGTATTGATACGATCATACGATCCCATGAATTACGTTTACTTTGGACTACAATGCATGCATTTAGAAGTAGATCTAGGTTCCATTCACCCATTTCTCGTCCCACGTGGCAATAGCCATTTCCATTCCCACGTTGCAAGTTGCTTTTGTTTGCTTAAATATCATAATCTCTTTAGCATATGGAATAGAACAGAAACTTGCATCACCGCGTCATTAATTTTGCATATTTACATTACGTTTGGTTCTAAAATTTTTGTAGATTGTCAATCTCACGATGAGAATTTATAAATAACCCACTACTAAGAGGGTCATAGTTTTAGGTTATTACAGGCCACTTTTCTGATACCATTTGAAAAAAACACTCTAAACCCATAGCAGGTTAACATACTAACCAAAATTCCAGATATATTTCATGTTAGCTAAAGCCATACTGATTCAGTTACAGGTTATAATAACTAAATAAGCTTATAAAAGGCTCACAGTTCTAACTTATGGCCTGCATGCAATTCACAATGTTTTTTCTTGTAGCATTGAAGCACACGGGGAGCTCAACTTCTTTAAACTTTCAGGCACCAAATTATGTGTAAGCTTAAAAACCCATTAGTATTCTAGTCATTTACATTCCCTAATGAATTAAATAGTATAGTCAGTGTGACAGTGTAAGGCTAAACCATAATTACAAGCAGAATCATCATATATTACTAATAACAGATCCAGTTTTCTTATCATTTCAAACAGATTAACTCACATTTAGCAAGCTTTGCTAGCTTCTGCGATGTGTGATGAATGCCATACCCAATTTTAGAAGCCCTCTTATTAAACTCCGATTGAAACGCTACAGTCGATCGCGATCCTCCACCCTTGGTAGAACCACCAGCACCACCACCAACACTTCCGCTACTATTAATCCCACCAACCGCATTAGACGATGATGCCGATTTCCTTAGCCTCTCAGTTATGCTCAAAAGCTCCTGCGTACGATCTCTATACGAAGAAGATTGCACTGATTTCATATTCACCTGATATGTAATATATCAAGTGAATTGGCCCTAAACCCCCTGAAGTAAGAAACTGATTTCAGGGGATAAAATTGAAAGGGATCTGATGAGAAGGTGATGATTTCGATATGTGAGTGTTTGTTGAATCGTGTGGTGATGGATGATTTGTGATTTTGAAACCCTAGAATGATTGAATTGTGGAGAAGTGAAACCCTAAGGGATTGAAGGTGGAAGAAACCCTAGATCTGGAGATGTGAATAATGATGACAGCGTAGAACTGTAGAAGCTTTTGCGGGTGTTTTGAGTTTTGTCTAAACAAACAAACAAACAAACATACCCAGTAAATCCCACTCAAGAGCAGGGTCTGGGAGGGGTGGTTGGTGGCGAGTCTTTCCTCTATCATGGAAAATAGAGAGACCGCTTCCGAAGAGACCCCCGACTCAGTAAGGAAAACAATAACCGTAACAAATTATGGTATACAGCATACAACACACAGGTAAAGATCACATAAAAGCTGAGAAATTGAGTACAACAGATACTCTTCAAGAAACGCGCGAAAGGGCAGATTAAAGAAAACAGGGGTCCCGCAACTAAGTCTACGACTACCCTTCCTACCCACAGATCCCGCTAAAAGTCCTTAATTTTAATTCTACGCCTCCACGCACTCCTATCCTCGATCATGTGCTCAGAGAGGTGCAAGTCTACCATATCTCGCCTAATTACCTCGTCCCAAGTCAACCTAGGTCTACCTCTACTCCTCCTACCCTCTACGTTGATGTTCTCTACTGCTCTAACAGGTGCTACGAACGGCCTCCGCTTTACGTGCCCAAACCATCTTAATCTTCCCTCTCGTATTTTATCTGTGATACCAGCCACCTCTAGCCTCTGTCGAAACACGTCGTTTCTTATTCGGTCCAATCTTGTGTGGCCACACATCCACCTCAGCATTCGCATTTCCGCGACCTCAATTTGTCTCTGGTGCGATTTCTTTATGGCCCAACATTCTGTTCCGTATAACATAGCTGGACGAACTGCCGCTCTGTATAGTTTTCCCTTTAGTTTTGCTGGGAACCTCTTATCACACAGGATCCCTGATGCTGCTCTCCATTTGCACCATCCTGACTGCACACGGTGAGCTACATCGTTGTGTATCTCTCCGTCCTCCTGTACGTACGAGCCCAAGTATTTAAACCTAGATGTCTGTGGTACTGTCATACCCTGGATACTTATTTGGGTGTCCTCTTCATCCCCCCCACTAAAGTTACAATGCATGTATTCCGTCTTAGAGCGACTTATCCTTAAGCCTCTTCTCTCTAGTGCGGCTCTCCACTGTTCTAGCCTCTCGTTAAGCACATTTTTTGATTCTGATATTAAGACGATATCATCCGCAAACAGCATGCACCACGGGACTGGTTCTTGTATAGACTTTGTCATCTCATCCAACACTATTGTGAAGAGAAATGGACTCAATGCCGATCCTTGGTGTAGTCCCACTTCCACCGGGAAAAAGTCTGTGTCTCCGACTGGTGCTCGCACACACGTTTTTGCCCCTTCATACATATCCATTATTATTTTGATATACCTCTCTGGTACCCTTCTAAGTCGTAGACTTTCCCAAATGAGTTGACGCGGCACACTGTCATATGCTTTTTCTAGGTCAATGAAAACCATATGTAGGTCCCTTTTCTTTTCTCTATATTTCTCCATTATCCTTCTTATGACGTGTATGGCTTCTGTTGTGGAGCGTCCTGGCATAAATCCAAATTGGTTTACCGTTATCTGGGTTTCTCGTCTAATTCTCGTGTCAATAACTCTTTCCCATAGTTTCATCGTGTGACTCAATAGCTTAATTCCCCTGTAATTTGTGCAACATTGTACATCTCCTTTATTCTTATATATGGGGACTATGACACTGCTTCTCCATTGCTCTGGCATCCTCCCGGTTTTGACGATAGTGTTGAATAAGTCTGTTAACCATTCCAGGCCCTCGTCTCCTAGGCACTTCCACACTTCAATCGGTATGTTGTCTAACCCTACTGCCTTATGTCACACCCCAACCTTGACGGCGGAAACGTCGAGGAGTGAGAGTTAAGATCGTTCATAGCCACATAACGCTATTAATAAACCAAATAAAGTTTAAACATAAGTTTTAAATTGTCACGTTACAATCATAAGTTCCAAAGGAAACAAAAACATAACGTAGAATGCAATAAATCATTCTATCTTATTTATTAGTCTAGGTCCATTCCTAGATGCAAGCTTCAAAGTGTAGAAAATCAAACTTGGGCATTTCCTGAAACATGTTAAAAATATAAGGGTCAACAATAATGTTGGTGAGCATTCCATAGTTTTTAATACATAAGTACATATAAAAGATGGCAATTCAAGTCATAAATTAGTGAATATATTGTGATTAGGGATGCTATGAACAATGCAACAATCAAACCTTGACAATGTTTTACAAGTCTCAAACGTTAAAAGTATATACGATCAGCTAAGTGTACTTGGATCAACCAAGCAGGCTTGTCTTACCCATAGATCTATGACTTCGCTGGGCTAGCAATAGCTAATGATTGTACATATAACGCCATAACATGGTAATCACATAAATTCAACTAACCACAACTTAACATGATGAAATTGCCATAAAGTTTACAAGTCTCAAATAAGTTTACAATGCAAAGTATAGTTTAACATGTTTCACCCCAAAGTGTGAAATAAAATGAAAAGGGGGTATGGAATACTCACATGATCAAATGTATATAAATGACGATTAATAAGAAATAATAACAAGCGTCGATTCAACGTAGCCCTTCACGATGTACCTATAATATATATATTTATAAGATTTTTAAGTTTAATTATATTAAGTTAACGTGTTAACGGAGACTAAGGTTCTAAGTGGAATTTTTAGTGCTTGTCAAATAGTTATGTTTTAACAATATGGAATCCATTATATTTATTAAAATCAAAGAAATTTGTTACATTCTATATAAAGTGTTTTTATATATAAATATAACATTAATAACAATTTTGGTATATAAAGATTTAAATAAGTCTATAAACATAATCTAACAATAATTTAGGAACTATATTTGAAATAATCATATTTGTGAAATATAATAATGTTTTTTTTTAATATAAATATATAAACAATTAAACTAGTTATATTATTTCTTGATTATTTATCAAAAGTAAAAAAAATGTTAATCATTTTTTTTTTAAAGAAATAATTTTCAGAAAAACAATTAAAAACATTTTAAAAAATTGCAGCTTTTATAAATGAGTTTTTATAATTTTTTAAAAAATTTAGAATTGGTTTTGAAGGCTAAAAGCCTTTAAAAAGAAAACATGAGGTTCCTGGGGTTCGAACCCGGGACCTCATGTTAGGGAAGCTTGTGTATTAACCAGTGGAACTAAGGCCTCAGCCGCGTTAACAATCAGTCCTATTTACTTAAAAACACCAAGCACCGAATCCTCCCCCAAATCACATGAACCCTAGGTTCGATTTACCCCAAATTAAACCGTAAAATGATGTTGTTGATCGAATTAACCATGGGGCTTTTCTTCCCCATGATTAAACGAACGTATACATGTGTTTAATTACCCGTATTCGTGAGGAATTGATAGACAACGAGCACGAAAACGGCCGCGGCTACGATGCAGTTTGCTCAAGTTGCAATCGGCGATGAAAACCAAATTCGTTTTACAGAAAGCTTCGAGTAGTTGAAACGATGGAAACCCCTTTATCAATTCGTAGTTAGCAAGCTTGTATGGTGGTGTTCGAGTGGGGTGCGGGTCGCGATACAGAGCAGGATTGAATTAGGTAAATTTTGTGTTTTCAGATGCAATTGAGTGTCGCAATCAATTAGAATTAGCTAGATGTTCAATTTGGTTTATTTAATCGAGTTATTATTGGTGTTTAATGCCCGAACGTTGGGTGTTTGATACCCGTCGGTTACTCGAGCTCGATAGCTCTTGTAACTGATGCTTAACGTAATTCAAACAACCCTTAAAGTTCGAATTCGTCTCCCAAACGGTTAGAAACCGATATTTCGAGTTAAATGCTAAGGATTCCTCGTTTTCTTGGCCTCGCCGGAGCTCGGTCGGAGCTCGGCGACTTCATGGCCGGAGAAACGACCTAAAGGGCGGAAGGGGGGGTTTAAGTTTCCATTATTGTCAACTTTGGTCCCTATAACTTTCATTTTTATTATTTTATGTTAGAACTTTGTTTTTTATAGTTTCTAAATTGACAATAAGGCCCCCTTAAATTTAAAACCCAAGTTAAAAACATCTTTTAGCTTAAATAACTTCTACAAAATTATTATTGTTATTATTACAATTACTATTATTATTATTATAATTATTATCATTATAACTTGCTATTATTATTAGTATTAATAATAACATAATTATTACTCTTATAAAAGTTATTATTGTTATTATTTTTATGATTATTATACTATCCAATTTAATAGATAAACCATATTATTTTTGCATTAAAGAATTAAATACTAACTAATAAATAATCACAAATAGCCCCAAGTTTCATGAAAAGCATAAATAGTCCTTACAAGAATAAACGACGTTAACTTTTTAACTAATGTAAAAATACAGAATGTTACAGTCTCCCCAACTTAAAAGAATTTCGTCCCGAAATTAAGAATAAAGCTAAGAGAACAAATGCGGGTATCTCTCCTTCATATGATCCTCACGCTCCCAAGTGAACTCAGCTCCACGTTTGTTTTCCCAACGGACTTTGACAATAGGCGTGGTAGTTGTTCGAGTCTTCTTCAGGGTTCGATCCATAATCTCAACAGGCTTCTCAACGAAATGCAGTGACTCATCAATTTGAATTTCCTCTAGTGGAACATGCAAATTTTCATCAGCCAAGCACTTCCTCAAGTTTGAGACATGGAAGACAGGATGAACTCCGCTCAGCTCAGAAGGTAGTTCCAGTTTGTAAGCCACTTTCCCAATTCTTTTTAGAATCTTGAAAGGTCCTACAAAACGTGGGGCTAACTTACCCTTCTTCCCAAAACGTACAACACCCTTCCATGGAGAGACCTTAAGAAGAACCATATCATCGACTTGAAACTCCAACGGTTTGCGTCTTTTATCGGCATAACTCTTTTGGCGACTTCTAGCCACCTCAAGGTTATTTCGGATCTTGGAAACTTTGTCAGTCGTTTCTTGAATAAGTTCCGGACCAGTGATAAGATTTTCCCCAATGTCAGACCAACAGATCGGAGAACGACATTTACGACCGTACAAAGCCTCGAATGGTGCCATCTTGATACTTGAGTGATAACTATTGTTATACGAAAATTCCGCGAGCGGTAAATGCGTATCCCAATCACCACCAAAATCAAGGACACAAAGACGCAATAGATCCTCGAGGGTTTGGATTGTTCGTTCGGTTTGACCATCGGTTTGAGGATGGTAAGCCGTACTTAAATCCAATTGAGTACCCAAGAGTTCTTGCATCGAAGACCAAAAGTGTGATGTGAAACGGGCATCTCGATCGGAAATAATGTGTAAAGGCACGCCATGACGACTCACAATTTCGTCAATGTAGATTCGAGCCAGCTTTGAAACCTTGTATGTATCTCGTATAGGTATGAAGTGTGCTGTCTTGGTCAAACGGTCAACAATGACCCAAATACTATCATGACCACGAGGTGTACGAGGTAACTTGGTTATGAAATCCATGGATATATGCTCCCATTTCCACATAGGGATTTCAGGTTGCTCGAGTAAACCACTTGGTCGTTGATGCTCGGCTTTGACCCTTGCACACGTGAGACACTTAGAAACATAAGACGCGATATCCTTCTTCATTCCAGGCCACCAATATTGACCACGCAAGTCCATGTACATCTTATCGGAGCCAGGATGAATGGAATATCGGGTTTGATGAGCTTCGTTCATAATGAAGTGTCGAAGATTGTCACGATTCGGGATCCAAAGTCGATTCAAGAAATACCACATGCCATTCGGTTTTGTCTCCAGTTGCGACCGAACGTTAGACATCAAATCTTCATCCTTCCCTTCGTCGGTTAGTGCCGCTTGTTGAGCCTCGCGAATGCATAACTCGAGGTCACTATCGATTCTTATGTTTTGGAGCATGATAGTAGCCTCGTTAACATCCACATGGATCTCGGTATCAAATTCTCCTAGCGTATCAAACCATTGCCTTCGATCTCTAATTTCTTGAAGTGAGACAGTCTTGTTGTGAACCTTGCGACTTAACGCGTCGGCTACAACATTCGCCTTTCCAGGATGGTAGCGAATGTCGCAGTCGTAATCGCTAATTAACTCGATCCACCGTCTTTGTCTCATGTTGAGATCCTTTTGGTTAAACACGTGTTGGAGACTCTTATGATCGGTGTAGACTATGCATTGTGTCCCATATAAATAGTGTCGCCAAATCTTCAATGCGAATACCACAGCACCAAGTTCAAGGTCATGAGTTGTGTAGTTCACTTCATGAACCTTCAATTGCCTCGACGCGTATGCTATGACTTTGCCTCGTTGCATGAGAACACACCCAAGACCTTGATTAGAGGCATCGCAATATACGGTAAAGTCGTCGTTTCCATCGGGAAGTGTGAGAATAGGAGCGTTACACAACTTGCGTTTCAATGTCTCGAAAGCCTCTTCTTGTTCGGGTCCCCATTCAAAGAGTCGATTCTTTTGGGTTAGCGCCGTTAATGGTTTAGCAATCTTCGAGAAATTTGCTATGAACCTACGATAATATCCCGCTAAACCCAGAAAAGAACGAACCTCGGTTGGGGTTGTGGGAGCACACCAATTCTTCACGGCTTCAATTTTAGCGGGATCAACGTGAATTCCTTGGCTATTCACCACATGTCCTAGGAATTGAACTTCTTCCAACCAAAATTCACACTTGGAAAACTTAGCGTACAATTTCTCCTTCTTCAAAAGTTCAAGAACTTGTCGCAAGTGTGTCTCGTGATCGACTTTCGTCTTGGAGTAAATAAGAATGTCATCAATGAACACGATTACGAACTTATCCAAATACGGTTTACATACTCGATTCATGAGATCCATGAACACGGCAGGCGCATTGGTCAAGCCAAAAGGCATAACCATGAACTCGTAGTGTCCATATCGAGTACGAAAAGCGGTCTTTGGAATGTCACCATCGTGAACACGTAGTTGATGATACCCAGAACGTAGATCGATCTTTGAGAATTGAGTTGCTCCTTGAAGTTGGTCGAAGAGATCATCGATTCGAGGAAGAGGGTATCGGTTTTTGATAGTAAGCTTGTTGAGTTCCCGGTAGTCGATGCACATTCGAAATGAACCATCCTTCTTCTTCACAAACAGTACAGGTGCACCCCACGGTGATGAACTAGGACGAATGAAACCCTTATCGGTCAACTCTTGCAATTGACTAGCTAATTCTTGCATTTCAGACGGTGCAAGACGATAAGGTGATTTAGCCACAGGGTTTGCGCCAGGAATTAAGTCAATCTTGAACTCAACTTCTCGCACGGGAGGTAACCCTTTAAGATCCTCGGGAAAAACCTCGGGAAAGTCTCGCACAACAGGAATGTCTTTCAACTCCCTACCCTTGGCCTTCGTATTAACTACATATGCCATGAAAGCCATATAGTTTTTACTTAAGCACTTGCGGGCCTTGATGCAAGACATGAGTTTGAGTCTTTGGGATGATTTCTCCCCAAAGACTTTCAAGGTATCTCCAGTCGGTAAAGGAATTCGGATACACTTCTCGTAACATAGAATTTCCGCACGATGCTTGGCTAACCAATCCATACCAATGATAACATCAAAGCTTCCCAATTGCATAGGAATAAGGTCGACGAAGAACTCGTGTTCGTTAAGGCTTAAAGTGCAGTCACGTATTACGACGTCCACAACGATAGATTTTCCATCGGCGATTTCGACAGTGAAAGATCTTTCCAGATTGACGCGCGGTTTAGAAAGTAAAGACTCGAATTCCAGGGACACGAAACTCCTATCGGCACCCGAATCAAACAATACAGATGCATAATGCTTATTTACAAGATACATACCTGTTTGGTAACAACCTATTATTGGTATGATGAACATAGACAGGAAATTTCACAAGACAAGAAAAGACTAAAAGAAATTCAACGGCGTACCATTCACCACGTCGTTGTTGGCTTGTGCTTGGTTGGCATTGATGTTGAAAGCCCTTCCACGAGCCGGTGGCACGGTTCCCACATTGCGAGGACATTGAGGGCGAATATGGCCAGCCTCGCCACAGTTGTAGCAGGTTCGATTGGTAAGCATGGCAGTGTTATTTGGTGCACGAAGACAGGTAGTCACCAAATGACCATACTTTCCACACAGAGAGCAGACTCGGCATGGAATGTTGTTTGCATGGTGGTACTTGCACGTGTTACACATAGGATGTGGACCAGCATAAACCTTAGCCATGGGAGCTTGATTTGCAACCACCATTTGTTTTTGAGGAGCATTAGGGGTGGTCACGGCGTAGTTGCGTGTCGGGATGAACTTACGCTTTTTGTTTTGCGAAGATGACTCGGCCCTTACCTCCTTTGTTGCCTCGGGTATCACCTTCGCAACAGCCTTGGAACCCTTTGCCGACATAGTACCAGCTCTTATATGATTCTCAGTGAGCTGTGCAGTAATGGTAATTGCTTCCTCCAAAGTTGTGGGCCTACTACCCACCACGGCATCTTGAATTTGAGGTGGCACCCCCTTGATGAACTTCTCGATATTACGGGGCACGGTGTCCACCATGTGTGGTAGAAGCATACTCAACTCATGATGCCGGGTGGAATAAGCCAAGTGATTTCCACCATCCTGTTTGAGGTTCCAGAATTCCTCCTCTAGCTTTTGCAACTCGCTCCTCGGACAAAACTTTTGGATCATGATCTCCTTAAATTCCTCCCAAGGTAAGGCCAAAGCAATCTCGGTTCCACGGTTTCTTTTTTCACTATTCCACCATGTGAGTGCTCGTTGTTGGAGAACACTTGTGGCATAGCGAACCTTGAACTCGTTGGGGCACTCACTAACAATGAACGTGTTCTCCATGCTTTCAAACCACTCGAGAAGTCCAGTGGCTCCTTCTTTTCCACTAAAGCTAGTGGGTTTGCACGAGTTGAAGTGTTTGAAGGTGCAAGTACGGTCATTCCCTTGTTGATTGTTCCCATTTTGATTGTTGCTATTGTCTCCATTAACACCACCATTGTTCCCATTGGTGTTGTTGTTGTTGCTATTAGCCATTAGTGTGCTATTGAGTTCAGCAACCATAGTCGGGAGAACGGCAGCCATTTGTCGGGCAATCATGGCAGCCAGTTTACGGTCGGAACTTCCACGCTTTCCATGGTGACGAGACATGCTGGATATACAAAAATGAGTTAGTATAGGAGCGGGGATAACAATGGATAGTAGTTTAACAAAGATAAGCTAAGGGTTATAAGGTACACGGGATGTTTCCATTTGGTAACGCATTACCATTTGAAAACGTTGACACGTCAAGGTGAATTGACCCATTTACCTTAGAAACTTGTGTATGTTGACCACAGTTTATCACTCATCCCAGAAATCCCCAGGTAAGCATAACTAGTCCCGTAGGATTTATGCGATATGCTTGCCTTAGCCCGAGGGCCTTTTGCCAGGAAAACCAGGATACAGGTGTCTATGTGTCACACAATATTTCTTAGGTTCATGGAATCAAAACCTTGATGAGATTTATATAGATTAGACATAACGTCTAAAGATCCAAGTCATAACATAAGCATGAGATTCCACGTGTCGACGAGAATAAGATTAAGAGAGTTCATGTTCGGGGAGAGTCAAAGGTCAAAGTTAAGTTTAGGGAGACAAGTAACAATGTTTAGGCAACCCTATGCTAAGGCATCAAATTGCACATAAGGGACATAGCATTATGTAGCATGAATAGTATATAATTTACAAGATAGAATATAATTCTATAAGGTTCATGCATACTATAGCCTAGGTCACCATTTCTAATAACCTAGATCCCTATAGTTATGGGCTCTGATACCAATCTGTCACACCCCAACCTTGACGGCGGAAACGTCGAGGAGTGAGAGTTAAGATCGTTCATAGCCACATAACGCTATTAATAAACCAAATAAAGTTTAAACATAAGTTTTAAATTGTCACGTTACAATCATAAGTTCCAAAGGAAACAAAAACATAACGTAGAATGCAATAAATCATTCTATCTTATTTATTAGTCTAGGTCCATTCCTAGATGCAAGCTTCAAAGTGTAGAAAATCAAACTTGGGCATTTCCTGAAACATGTTAAAAATATAAGGGTCAACAATAATGTTGGTGAGCATTCCATAGTTTTTAATACATAAGTACATATAAAAGATGGCAATTCAAGTCATAAATTAGTGAATATATTGTGATTAGGGATGCTATGAACAATGCAACAATCAAACCTTGACAATGTTTTACAAGTCTCAAACGTTAAAAGTATATACGATCAGCTAAGTGTACTTGGATCAACCAAGCAGGCTTGTCTTACCCATAGATCTATGACTTCGCTGGGCTAGCAATAGCTAATGATTGTACATATAACGCCATAACATGGTAATCACATAAATTCAACTAACCACAACTTAACATGATGAAATTGCCATAAAGTTTACAAGTCTCAAATAAGTTTACAATGCAAAGTATAGTTTAACATGTTTCACCCCAAAGTGTGAAATAAAATGAAAAGGGGGTATGGAATACTCACATGATCAAATGTATATAAATGACGATTAATAAGAAATAATAACAAGCGTCGATTCAACGTAGCCCTTCACGATGTACCTATAATATATATATTTATAAGATTTTTAAGTTTAATTATATTAAGTTAACGTGTTAACGGAGACTAAGGTTCTAAGTGGAATTTTTAGTGCTTGTCAAATAGTTATGTTTTAACAATATGGAATCCATTATATTTATTAAAATCAAAGAAATTTGTTACATTCTATATAAAGTGTTTTTATATATAAATATAACATTAATAACAATTTTGGTATATAAAGATTTAAATAAGTCTATAAACATAATCTAACAATAATTTAGGAACTATATTTGAAATAATCATATTTGTGAAATATAATAATGTTTTTTTTTTAATATAAATATATAAACAATTAAACTAGTTATATTATTTCTTGATTATTTATCAAAAGTAAAAAAAATGTTAATCATTTTTTTTTAAAGAAATAATTTTCAGAAAAACAATTAAAAACATTTTAAAAAATTGCAGCTTTTATAAATGAGTTTTTATAATTTTTTAAAAAATTTAGAATTGGTTTTGAAGGCTAAAAGCCTTTAAAAAGAAAACATGAGGTTCCTGGGGTTCGAACCCGGGACCTCATGTTAGGGAAGCTTGTGTATTAACCAGTGGAACTAAGGCCTCAGCCGCGTTAACAATCAGTCCTATTTACTTAAAAACACCAAGCACCGAATCCTCCCCCAAATCACATGAACCCTAGGTTCGATTTACCCCAAATTAAACCGTAAAATGATGTTGTTGATCGAATTAACCATGGGGCTTTTCTTCCCCATGATTAAACGAACGTATACATGTGTTTAATTACCCGTATTCGTGAGGAATTGATAGACAACGAGCACGAAAACGGCCGCGGCTACGATGCAGTTTGCTCAAGTTGCAATCGGCGATGAAAACCAAATTCGTTTTACAGAAAGCTTCGAGTAGTTGAAACGATGGAAACCCCTTTATCAATTCGTAGTTAGCAAGCTTGTATGGTGGTGTTCGAGTGGGGTGCGGGTCGCGATACAGAGCAGGATTGAATTAGGTAAATTTTGTGTTTTCAGATGCAATTGAGTGTCGCAATCAATTAGAATTAGCTAGATGTTCAATTTGGTTTATTTAATCGAGTTATTATTGGTGTTTAATGCCCGAACGTTGGGTGTTTGATACCCGTCGGTTACTCGAGCTCGATAGCTCTTGTAACTGATGCTTAACGTAATTCAAACAACCCTTAAAGTTCGAATTCGTCTCCCAAACGGTTAGAAACCGATATTTCGAGTTAAATGCTAAGGATTCCTCGTTTTCTTGGCCTCGCCGGAGCTCGGTCGGAGCTCGGCGACTTCATGGCCGGAGAAACGACCTAAAGGGCGGAAGGGGGGGTTTAAGTTTCCATTATTGTCAACTTTGGTCCCTATAACTTTCATTTTTATTATTTTATGTTAGAACTTTGTTTTTTATAGTTTCTAAATTGACAATAAGGCCCCCTTAAATTTAAAACCCAAGTTAAAAACATCTTTTAGCTTAAATAACTTCTACAAAATTATTATTGTTATTATTACAATTACTATTATTATTATTATAATTATTATCATTATAACTTGCTATTATTATTAGTATTAATAATAACATAATTATTACTCTTATAAAAGTTATTATTGTTATTATTTTTATGATTATTATACTATCCAATTTAATAGATAAACCATATTATTTTTGCATTAAAGAATTAAATACTAACTAATAAATAATCACAAATAGCCCCAAGTTTCATGAAAAGCATAAATAGTCCTTACAAGAATAAACGACGTTAACTTTTTAACTAATGTAAAAATACAGAATGTTACACCTTAGCCCTTCCCATTTTCTTCAGCGCCCTCATAACTTCGTCGACAGTAATACTTCTACAATAACACTTGTTTTGTTGGTTTGGTTGGGTTGTTTTATCGATGGCAGATTGTTGATTAGGGTTCGTTATGTTGAAAAGGTTATCGAAGTAAGTTTTCCATCTCGCCTTGATGTCGTTCTCCTTCACCAAGACCTTTCCATCTGCAGCCTTTATAAACTTTACCATTCTGAGGTCTTGTCTTCCCCTTTCTCTTGCCCTGGAAATCTTAAACATGTCATATTCTCCTTCTTTCGTCTCTAATCGGTTATACATTTTCTCGTACGCTGTGTTCTTTGCCTCTGACACAGATTTTTTCGCCTCTCTCTTAGCCTCCTTATATTTATGTTTTAGCTCTGCTCGTTCTTCGTCATTATTACATTGTAAAAGGTCTCTAAAACTTTGTTGTTTAATTTTTACCTTCTCCTGTACATTATCGTTCCACCACCAGGATTCCTTCTGACCTACTGTCCTATTTGTTGCAAGTCCAAGAGTTTCTTTAGCTGCTTGTATAACTGTAGTTGCCATTTCTTCCCACATTTGATTTGCGTCTTTCTGTGGCCTAGTTTGGATCATTGGTATGACCTTATCTCTAAAGGTAGTTTTGAGTTTTGTCTATCTGGAATATTACCTGTTCGAAAATCGGTTGCTTACATGAAATAAGAGGAAAATTTTATAAAAAACATTAAAAAAATATGAAAAATAAATAGTAATTTGAGTTTTTTTAATGACAAATGTACGACCTTTTTTTGAAAAATATGTTATTTTAATAGGGTCCATTTATTCGTTTCTAGGCTGGAATTGCACCGCCAACCCCAGTTCGAATACAAGTTTTGTCTTGCCAAAGTAATTTTTTTATTAGAGTTTTTAATTTTTTTTCTTCCGGTCGAGATGGGTAATATTGTTTCTATCTATTGTTAAAATTAAAATTAAGAATGTTTTAGTTTTTTTGGTCTATGATTTATATGGAGATGGTTAGAGTAATCACTTAACAAAAAATAGTAAATTATAATTTCCGTGGTTTTGCTAAAATAACTTTTGAGTCTAATAGTTTTAGTTTGTTCTTTTAGGTTATTGTGATATCATTTTTATTTAGGTAAACCTAAGGTTTTAGCACTATTATAATTATTTTGTTTTTGTTAACTTTTTTATGAATTAATCAAACTATTCTAACTATTTACTATATTTTAAAAAGCAACGTTGATGGTCCGTAACAATATGTCACACAACTTTGTTTTAAATACGTAGGATATTATCGATAATGTTATCAACTTAAAAGTGGCTAGCTTAGCTAGTTAGGGGCGTCACTGTGAGATGCGCACTTTTAAAACCCGGGAGTTGTGCTTATTTTATCAAATTGTTTATCACAAATTCTCATCTTTGTTCCTTTAAATTTGGCTGTTTTTTATCCTTCTTGTCTATCACTTGCATAAATTATTCTTACTTATTATCTTTATTTTTAATTTCCTATTTGAAAGGAATCTTTTTTTACTTCCTTTTTAAACCAAAAATGTATTTACAATATCAAATATTTAATAAGTTTGCGAGATAAAAAAACTCGAATTTGTTACGTCTTCGGGAAATGTTAATTCTTAGACTTTATAACTTTCATATAATAAGTTTCTAAATTCACTTTTTCTACGTTCATTAACTTATTTATTTTATCAACCTCTTAATGTATGTTGTTTGAATGGTTTAACGTTGGTGCCGCTACGACGGGTTTTAAAACTAGTTTATAAATTAAAAAGAAAATAATCATTAGTTTTGTCAAATCTATAATTACAAGGACTAGTTCTGTTAATTGCTAAAAACTACAAAATACAAAATACAAAAGCTACCGTAAACTTATTGAAGAAAACAAAGTGAAAGGTTGAAAATGATAAATCCTCATGATTTTCTTCTTAGTGGTTCAAGCTCACCATCATTTCTTTCTTGAACTCCCATACCACAAGCTTATTGTTAGTTGGGTTTGGTTTAATGGCCTTTTTTCAACCTATCCATTTTAGGGATTTCATGGTGTTCAAGCTTTTATTGAAACAATATGCAAAAGCACTATCCTAAAGGTTCTAATAGAAAAGAAGGTTCAAAAGGAGAAACAAGTTATACATGTTCAAAGGGAGAAACACTAAGTGTTATTATATTTGCTTGAAGTTTTAGTTAATCGTTGATTTCTTTTTTTTTTAAATTGGCTGGAATTTGAATGATGTGTATGAAAAAAATATTTATAGGGGACAGATCAAATAATAAATTTATTTTTTATGAGAACTCCAATAACTTTTTATTTACACATACCAAGTTACAAACATATGTATTACATAGGTTGAATTATAATGACACATAAAAAAAATTCGTGATTGGTTAGAATTTGTTTTGAGGGTTGGTTATATATGGTTGAATATAAAAATTTTCGGTGTGATTCATGTAAGTCGGGTGGCATCTGGTCACAAAGTAAAATGATAAAATCAAACTAAATGTTAAATACATAATAAAAATACTTTAATTGTCATTACAAATGCATAATAGAACTACAATATTCCTATAGTTGCTCTCCACGAGTTTTCGTTATTTGAATCAAGTCATTATATCATCTAAAGATAACATTTTTTAAAAAGTCTTTATTAATATAATAAATATAACTAATTATCAAAATTTTATACAAATCTTGTTACAGAAAACAGGCATCACTTACTTCATTTACGGAATAACATCTCTTAACACTTGATGTTCCGACAGTTAATACATGAGCTAATATAAAAAACGACACACTAATCCGAATGAAGTGTGAATTTTGGAAGAATCAATGGTCGTCAAACTTGAAAATATTGATTAAAGAAAGAAGCAACTTAGTAGTTGGTCGTGGGATGCAATATTATCAAATTTGTTTGATGGTAACGAGTGTAAAACCAGAGAATCACAAGTATATTGAACTGAAACCTAGTAATAACGGAAAGTTAGCATGCATTAATTTTCGTCAGTACAATAGCTAACCAAACTGTGACGGATGATGCAAATATGCAATTTAACATTTTGTTTTCAATATTTTAATAGATTTAGAATATTGATTAGATGATTAATTAATCAAGTATTAAATTCAGCTAACCTAGCAAGTGGACCTCAAATAAATTGAACATTTTATTTTCATATAATGGGCTATGTTTGGACCGGAGTTATTAAAATGGGCTCAATTAATCAAATCAATCATATTATATTTATTAATTATTTTATTAGGTCTTTATGAGGTTGTTCTTAAAAAATTTCGACGGTTAGTGTCAAAATTTGATGGGATCAGTCAATATTAAATCACATATATACTATTAAAAAATATTTATGGAGCATGGACACCTACTACGAACTCTCTAGGTACTGCTGGTACGCCCCTAGTTGAATATGAAAACAATATAATTAAGAAATGTGTAAATACTTCTTTCTTATTGAAGTTATGTATAGTTCATTAAACCACGAATAATTTTTTGATAATATAACATACTTTCAACACATGTAAAACTAAAAACCTTTTGTTGTCTCAAAACTGCACAAACTCTATATATTGGAGACGGTTATTATATAAAGAGTAATTTTCGTGCGAAGCGTACGATGTAGTCAGAGCGTGAGACGTGTTTTTTTACGGATGATTAGTTTCGTCTGTGCAACAATTACGCATAAAAGGTGCATAATTACGCAAGTTATATTCATAATTACGCAATTTATATATATCATTACGCAAAAAAAAGTACTCACATTATAAAAAAGAATTACGCAAATTATATTTATAATTACGCACAAGTTATGCTCATAATACGCAGTGAATAATCACGCAATTTATACACGCAACACATAGATGTTTTTAAAAACATGTTGATTTAAAGAAAAGTATAGCAATACTATAATCATATTAAAGAGGATAAAATGCTCGATTCTATGATGTATTTTTCTTTTAAATAATATCATATAAAAAAGTTCTATGTGTTTAAAAAACAAGAAGAATTTGAAAAAAAAAGTCAACAATTGTAGGTTATTTCCAAATCTATCCCTCCAGATTGCGTATGTATTCCGTATTTAATTTGAACTGTTTGTCGTTTAGATCAATGGTTGTTATCACTTCATACACTTCACACGAATTGTTTACTTTGTACCCTAAACTTTCTCTAAATATATTCATGAAGGTTTTTTTTGTTTTTAACTTTTTCTAATTAAATCCTATCTTGCTATAAAAGCAAGTACAATTCAAAACAATATGATTAAACAATTTAGTTGATGATAAACATAATTTAAAATTCAATAATATGTATAAAAAAAACTAAAAATGAATTATTAACATGGTTAGCTAAAATAATGAAGTTAGCAAAATTAATAGATTAATTTAGAATGGAAATTTATTTTTACAGAGAAACAAGAGAGTGTCATGTGACATCATTAATTACTCTTATATTATATTATATAGATTTAGATTTACACATGTGTAAATATAGTTTACAGAATTATTACAAAAAATAGAGTTCTCAGAGCATTCACATCCCAATCCTTATCTTTATCCATATAATTACACTAAAAATCATCACTTCTTTTCTCTCCTTTCAATTAAATAATATATTTTTATATCTTTTCCATTACCTTTTCTCTCTCCTTCACTCACAACCACTTTCAAAAATATTAAAAAATTTATAAGGGTTGAACAGTAAATCCTTAAATTTATAGATGAACAGTAACATTTTCTCTCTCCTCCACTCACAACCACTCAAAACATTCCATATAATTTAAAGACTCACACTCACACAAATATAAGGCATGGGTTGTGAATGCTCTCAAGAGAACCATTCTTCATATACATATACAAATATATACACATATATATTTTTTTAATTTAATTTCATAATAAATATGGTTATTTTCACAATTATTTAGAAAGTTATAAAGTAGATTCAAGATAAGGATCTAGTTGCAATGGTCCCATTGGAATATATATGCAATGGTGGAACTTGTCACGTAATTTCATCTTCGTCCACTTCGGTGGGCTCTTAGGTTATGCTAAAGACATACCCACATGTTGTCACACACACATGTTTCTCGAAGCAAACCTCGTTGCTATGAAGCTTCATATAAAGCAGCATGTTTTTGGTCTATTTTAGCACATTTTCTTAAGATATAACAAGTGGGATTTCAGAAAATACAAGATTAAATGGTATAAAAATCGTGGTGGATCGACGCTTCTAAAGAAAATATCGCATGTTTTTTTGTTTTTATCGGAGTAGTTTGTGGTTTGTATTGTTTGTCATTTAGTTTTATGATAATTATGGATTGTGTTTGTTCTATGTTAAAATTACTCGTATAGTTCTTCTATTTAAAGAATCGTAATGGTAAATTTACGCAATAAAAAAACTTACAAAAAGTTTTGAAGGATTCACATGAATACAATAAAACTCTTTAAAATTTGCCCTAGTAAATAGTAACAAATACATGATAGCCGAGGATAATTTAAGTTTTCAATAGTGTAAGTAACCTCATCAAGATAGGCCTAAAAAAATTCTGACATGCTCATAGTCTCTAGAATTGTGAGAGGGGACGTGAGAGATGGTTGGGCTAAGTTAATAAGAGAGGAAAAGACTAGCCGCTCGAGAGGATTATATGTCAAACTTCATGTGGATTCCACGCACATAATATAAGTATATGTTTAATAATAATCTACTTTCTAAAAAGTATGTAACAGTTTTATATATTGTCCTAAATAAGATTCGTGTGTAAGTAATATATACGTATATATATTTAGTACAAGTATGTAAAGGATCTATTGACCTTTAAAGTGTGTTAGTAGGTTTCACTCGAATGTCATTGTAGTCTTTTATTAGTGTTATATGTATACGTCTTTTATTAATGTTAAATGTATACTTTTGGACATAATTCACTTGAAGATACTCACATTCTAGTATTGTATCTCCTTCATATATAATATATATATCATGTGTAATAATAACATTGTTAAAAAACATACTAGTAAAAAATCTATGATAATATAACATCTTTTTCTCTAAAGTTGTTTGAATCCTAGAAACCCCAACAGACACTTACCAAACCAACCAATGTCAATTGCATGAGGTAAATCAAGCTTACGAGTGACCCGTTTATGTATTGTTAAGTTTCAACTAACTACACATGAAGCTTTTCTGATAAATTACAATAATCTTTACTAATAAGAGGGTCCATATCACCTTCGTGGTGGAGGGCATGAGAGTGTCAGTGTGTCACCTAGCCCTGAGGCATTGTGATCACCGCACCATGAATGGACTCACGAGCATGGAGAAAAAGTTGATAGGTTTTGTGCGTATTTTATTAATTTCTTTTTTTTCATTAAAAAATGTTCACACTTGTTGGAATCAATCGGATCAAAGTAGACAATAAACACAATGATTTTGTTGAACTCTCATTACTCTTTTGATATTATAAACTCAAACGAAAACTTGAACCAACAAATTAAATGCCATACTCATCTATTTATACTAAACTATAGCTAACACTTTTAACGAGACTCAAATAAGAAACCAACTCAAACAAATAATAAAAATACTCTAAATATTATCCTAACCTAAAAAAACTTTAAACAAATAAACTAATATTTATCACGATTAACTTATCAACACTCACTAAATAATTACATCCCTTAGTAATTGTGAGCGTGACCACACGTATTGCATAGATGACGACTACGTAACAACGTTTTTTGATCACGCTCACTAAATCATTACGGATGCCATAAAATTCGAGTTACTTTCAAGTCCACGTCTCAAACAGCTAACTTGAGGCCACACCAGAGGCTATATAGCATTTTTTATTTGTAGAGTTTTTGAGTTATTCATATGGCCGTAAGAGACCAACATTGATTTAGAATCTTAGACCACTAAGGTCTTCTTGTTTCCTTTAATGTTAATTTAACAACTAGTGGCTAAGAACAAAAGAGAGTTGACATTGTAATTGTTATCCGTGCGTAATAATAAAAAAATTAAAGAATTTTGCATTATAATATTAACATGATACTCTACTAATATATGACTACTTAACAAACTTACTTGAGTCGGAGATCGCTCTAACCAGGACTCGAGCTCGAAACTAAAGAAAACAGTTCTGCTCAGCTCAAAGGCTCTTAACGGACCGAAATTCAAGCTTGAGTCAACTCACCACTCGAGCTTGAAACATTTTTTTCCGAACAACTTATATACTTCGTTTGTTTTCTTAAAAAGTATATTATAAACCAAACATTTCACTTTCATTAATCTATGTTTCAAAAATAAATTTTATTGTTTTTAAAGAACTTTGTTTTATAAATGCGTATGCCTTTACGTGATTTAATATATAAGGTCGTTATGTATACAAGTTGCGTAAGTATGCTTACAAGGTTACATAATTATACATATATCCCGTTAATATTCCCCGATTCGTCCTACTCAAACATAAAACTCTCTCTGAACTATATACACATCATCATCATAAGTTTTGGATATGCTTGAATATACCATACGGGTCAAATAACTCCGCGTATAAGTTATTGTACTATAACACGTCAAAATCAAATTGTACATCTAAACGTAAAACAATGATGCAAATATTTGCACAACATAATCGATTTCATACACAGAGCACATCAAAGTTGACTCTACCTAAATTAGCAACAATCAAACGTCGTATACTTCACAAACAAAACAACAAAATAACTCATTCTACAATAACTCACGTTTGTTACTCATACAACTAGGACTGACTCAACGTTTTTTAGGGCCCCAATCGAATCGAACTAAAAAATTAAGGCATTTTCCAAAAACGCAATCTAATCATAATCAAACTAATCAAATTTCTTTGAACAAAAACAATAAATCAAAGAAAATTTGATATACTAACGTTAAGTCATTGATAGTTGATTTCTTTGAAAAAAAAGGCAAAAAAAGACTAGTCGGTCGTCAAAATTTTCATCTGGATTCAACTATCAACTGTTATTTCCACATTAAAATTTCACTAGCCTATATAATACTAAAACCCAATATAATTTATTTATTTTTAAAGGTCTTAAGTCCAATACGTCACAAATTATATTATAGAGCCACCGTGCATACAACCGATTTACGACAAAAGTTTCGGTCAGTAACAAGTTATTGTAAAACAAGCTCATCATCTCATCTTTTTCCGTTCAAAAACGGACAACGATCATCTCAATTACAATCATTCAATCACAAATTCATAACTTCCATAACTGATTATAATCAGAATCTTCAAAAACAGTGATTAATCTCCAAAATCCTTCAATAAAATTCATGTAATCATATACTCATCAAGTCAATTTCACCTGTTAACCTGAATTCACTCTAGAACCTTCGATCTCCGGCACTCACCGTCGTGTACGGTGTACCACCGCCGTGAACAAACTCGTATAATTCACATCAAAACGATCAAAATCTTCTGTTGTTGAAAACTTGAAACGATTAATCGGAAACAGAGTGATTGTTCCAACAGAGGAGCATAGAGACGCATCGTCGGAGTATGTAGAATCTCGTCTTCTGCTGTTTGGCCATCGTTAAGCACCGCTTTTGGAAGGTGGCTTTCCGGCGGATTTTCCGGTGGTAGTCCGACGGCGATCGGAATAAGTATGAATAAGTTTCCATTGAAGAAGATGAAGAAGAAGAAGGTGGTTTTGTTGAATGTGGATAAAGGTTGTTGGGGGTGGCTAAAGGGCAAATGGGGGTGGGTTTTTATAATGGGATGTGAGTATCGGAGTGGGGTCTACTGTTTGTATTTCCATGTTTTATTCACCATTGTTGATGTTGATGTCGACTCACTTGCGCTATCCACAACGTACCGTCCTTAGCCTCGCGTGTGGCGCTCTTCGGAAGGGCTATGTTGTGCATGTCCATCCGTCCTTCACCCGCCCTTTGCCAAGGGCGTTCCATGGATGCATTTTGTGGGGCCCACGTCACAAAAATGTGTGTTGCTTTGTTTTTTTATGGAATTTATAATTGTAGTTTGTGGGAATGATGGTGGTGTGAGTAAAAGTTGATTGTGTGAAGGATGGATGAAAGTTAGTGGAAAGTTAATATGGTATGCTGACTGAGACTATCTGTGGGAAGGGCGTCTTTTAGCGTTGTAGACAGCCTTATTCTTAAAATAATAATAGTAACAATAAATAAATAAAATAAAAGTAATAATTATATGATAAAAATGAATTAGATATAAATTGGGTTTATCCAAACAAGCCTAGGTCAATTTCCTATACAAATTTAACCATACAAGTATTTTTACCTGGTAGTTAACGGTCATGACAGATAAATACGATACTCTTTTAGCTTTTGGGTAGTTGTTACTGCTAGCTTTTCTTCTATGACTGGCTAACCGGAGTATGTGACTAAAAGGTTTTTTTGGTTTTTGATTTGCTAAAAATAAGGGTGTTCGTTGGTTTTGTTTGTTTCTTTTTTCCTAGATATTTTTCTAGTTGAAATTGAAAGTCAAACCAGATTGAAATGAAAGTTGGCAAAATTGAAATATAATTTGGTGTCATTTCATATTCGAACCCAAAAACATGGATTTTAACATGATGGGTGCTTATCGGTTTGAATTTCAGGTTTTTCGGTTCGGTTTTTTTTGTTTTTGTAAAGAGCTAAATGTTTAGTGTACTATTAAAAAAAGGAAAGATCCAACTAGTTCAGGTTCCTTTGTTTTAATTTAACTGAGTTTTTTTCAAGTTTAAAACTAATTATCTATTTAGACTTAAAACAGAAACATAAAATAAATATGTAATTCAATTTGATTTTTAAACATTTTCAATCCTCTAGTTAGTTGTTTTGAAACCGAATATTTAGCAAATGATAGATGTCATGCTTATAGCCTCAGTTGGGAACATTGTTATACCCTAACGCTGATAGTGTTAAATCTAACTTGGAGTCTTGGACACATTAAGGGCGTGAAACACCGCCTCGGTGCAACGTTAAGGTACATTATTACGTGTTAAAGAGCATTGTTGGGGGAGGGGTGGTTAATATTAAAAGTAAAAAAAAATGTTTATTAGTGCTTGAATTGTTCACAATTTTAAGGTACGTAAAAGGCCCTTGTTGAATTGTTCAAGCCCAATTCATTCATCCCCCTTTAACACCTAGGGAAGCAGTGTTTCACGCCTCTAACAATGTCACGTCAGCTAACGCACGTGAGCATAAGAGTAACCCTTGGGCCTAAAAAATCATTCTAGCTGTATTGAATAAACATCATTCGTGTCTGTTACATTTAAAATTTCTGAAAGTGATTTTATTAGCAATATGAAAAAAAAATATTTTGGAAAATAAAACATGTTCATAGTCAGGTTTGGGTTTTTGTGTATGACATAATTATTAGTTCACAGTGCGTGTGTGTTTGTGTAAACATTTCAAGTTCATATGACTAAAGAGCCTATAAACACAATCCGTTCAACACTACATCACATGTAATGTAATCGTAAAGACTATATCTTTGAATATTCTATCTTGATGAAAGTTGTACGGGTCAATATTAGCTTTGGATTGGTTGACATATTGTGAGACGTGAGTACACCCGTTGCTTTCTAAAGAGTTAATTAGCTTTCAAATGTTCATAGGTCAATCATAAATTTATTTTTGATTTGAAATCCGGATTCGAAACTCTATTGAATGCTAACCCGTTTTGAAAATTCAAAAAGCAAACTTAAATTGTAATTCTAATTCGGATCGGTTTGAATTTCAGTTCAATCACCTAACCATAAGCCATGAGCATGTTACACTATAGTTTATTAGTCCCAATCATGAAGAATTGAAGATAAATTCAATCAGACAATTGCAGTACTCTAGCTCGTGAATTTGTTTGTATAAAATACATGTATTTATCAATAGACATGTTAGTTTGGTTCTTAAATAAATCTAATATATTAAATACACATTGGTTTAGGTTTTTAAATAATTACAATATTCTTATAAATGTCAATTTGTCGTTTATTGGAAAATAATACGTTTGTTGTGCGTGTGACCATGCAATACGTCAGATTACTATTGAAAGTATACTTTAAATGTTATTTAAAAAATGAAAATGCACAACACCTTAGCTATGTTGAGAATATTTATCATCCAACCTAATATTTTAACGTTTATTAAAAATAAAAGCTGTAGAATATTAAATATTAAATTAGTTATTCATTTTATCATTGAAGAAAATGACAAATTAAATTAATATAATAAATAAATCGACAAAAGGGTTAGCTTGGTCAATTTAAACACCGGCAAGTATCTTAAACAAGATATGATCAATCCTCGTGGATAACATGCCATCATTATATTTACTATTTAGAGATTTGTAAAGTAACATTTGGTGGGTCATATATGTTCGGTTTTTATTAAAATTTGTTGTTTTGATTTATGTTTTTATTTTATCGGAATTGCTTTTGTTTGGAGCTTCACAAATGAAAATAGTTTCGATTGTATCTTAAAACTTTTAATCGGACAAGATGAGTGTATTAAGAATCTATATTTACTTTATCATAAATTTCGTATTATGAATTGTATGAAAAAGATCACATCAAATGAGTAGATGAAGGTCCAAAAGTGTTTAATTAAGATTCAAATGGTGAAGGTGTACCAGATGGAAGTTTGTTGTCTATAAAGGGATCGCTACTATTCGGATATAAGAAGGGTCGTCGACAACCTCTCATTTGTTCGACTACTCGCGGGGCCACTAGAGCAAGTAAGAGAACCTACAGTGAATGAACTTAAATAACCGCAAATTTTTACCAGATTGTACACCTTTGTGTCGGGCTATGTATATGGATGCGCATAAAGAAGGGACGGGGCATCTCTATCTTTTGCTGGGGGAAGAGAGAGGGAAAGAAGCTGTAGCGGCGCCTCACGAACTTCTTACTGGAGCAGTACTATAGGCATTTTCGAGTGTTTGGATGCACGTCTTTTGTTCATATTCCTGCGCAGTCAAGAGAGAAATTGTCCCCAAGGAAACCACTTGTGTCTTTCATGGATATGCTTAGTCTCAAGGTTAAACGCATCCCACACCCAAAAGGTGTTAATCTCTCAAAAGTTGACATGGTATTAGAGTCTAGTGCGCTTGTTCTATGATATTTCTATATTACTAAACAATTTTTCAGAAGAATTTAGGGCTTTAAAGATTATTTGTTTTGTTAGACAAGTTCTGGGTTTGGATCTTACCTCTGCATGTGATACTTGTTTTCTAAATTTAGCTTTCTTAGGTTTCTAGTGTTTTTATTCCGTATAAGATTTTAGAAACCCTAATATGCAGTGATGACTTTTTAAACTTGGAAGATCGTTGAAGAACTCATAGACTTAAATGAAGGCAACGAGTGTGATTCTCTATTCAGTCTTCGATAAGTTAATTTGAATTTGATAGTTTTAAGGATTGACATCTTGTTTTAAAAATTTTATTTTGTATTTTGACAATTTTATACAAGTATTATGTATTCTCCTTCTATTTTAATGGATTTCAGTTTAAAAATTATGATTATGATATTAAGACCAACTTTAGGGAATTTAAGGTTCAGGCCTTTTAAGATCATTGACATTAAAAAGATGAGAAATTAGCTCCATGGTGATTTTTTTTGAACGATGACAGATTATTAAAGAACACCCAACTAGCTAGAAACCGGCCGAAAAGTTAAAATGTACATGAAAAGAAGCAGACTTTTCAACCAATCCACCTAAGAAACGTTTAGCCTCCTATTCTTGTTAGCACACCACAAATAAGAATACAAAAAAATGTCTTCCAAAATTATGTCCTTCATTTGCTTAATGTTTCAAAACACAAGCTCGTTTCTAAGAGTCCGGTAAAATAATGTAATTAAGTTGCCTCAACTCTCTCCTCCTTCTTGATCTTCAACTTATTAAAAAACAATCAAAGAAATCAACTCCTTCGGCTTCCTAGCATCGACAAGAAGAACTTCCAAACATCTAAAGATAACATCCAAACTCTAACTGTTGTTGTTGTTGCTGCTACTACTACTACTACTACTATTACTACTTACTACTGCTACTGCTACTGCTACTGCTACTGCTACTGCTACTGCTACTGCTACTGCTATTGCCACTGCCACTGGCACTGCTACTACCACTGCTACTGCTACTGCCACTGCTACTGCCACTGCCACTGCTACTGCTACTGCTACTGCCACTGCTACTGCCACTGCCACTGCTACTGCCACTGCTACTGCCACTGCCACTGCCACTGCTACTGCCACTGCCACTACCACTACCACTGCCACTGCCACTGCTACTGCCACTGCCACTGCTACTGCCAATGCTACTACCACTACTACTGCCACTACTACTACCACTACTACTACCACTACTACTACCACTACTACTACCACTACTACTACCACTACTACTACCACTGCTACCACCACTGCTCTGCTGCTGCTGCTGCCGCCGTTGCTGACGCCGCTGCCGCCGCCGCCGTTGCCACTACCACTACCACTACCACGACTACCACTACCACTACTACGACTACCACTACTACGACTACCACTACGACTACTACTACGACTACGACGATCACTACGACCACCCACGACCACTACCACTACGACTACGACGACCACTACGACTACGACGACCACTACGACTACGACGACCACTACGACTACGACGACCACTACGACTACGACGACCACTACGACTACGACGACCACTACGACTACTACTACCACTACGACTACTACTACTACTACCACGACCACTACTACGACCACGACTACTACTACGACCACGACTACTACTACTACCACTACTACTACTACTACTACTACTACTACTACCACTACTACCACGACTACTACCACTACTACCACGACTACTACCACGACTACTACCACTACTACCACGACTAGTACCACTACGACCACTACTACTACCACTACTACGACCACCACCACCACCACCACCACCACCACCACCACCACCACCACCACCACCACCACCACCACCACCACCACCACCCACCACCACCACCGCCGCCGCCGCTGCCGCCGCCGCCGCCGCCGCCGCCTGATGCTACTACTACTGATGCTACTACTACTGATGCTACTACTACTGATGCTACTACTACTGATGCTACTACTACTGATGCTACTACTACTGATGCTACTACTACTGATGCTACTACTACTGATGCTACTACTACTGATGCTACTACTACTGATGCTACTACTACTGATGCTACTACTACTACTACTACTACTACTACTGATGCTACTACTACTACTACTACTACTACTACTGATGCTACTACTACTACTGATGCTACTACTACTACTACTACTACTACTACTACTACTGATGCTACTACTACTACTACTACTACTGATACTACTACTACTACTACTACTACTACTACTACTACTACTACTACTACTACTACTACTACTACTACTACTACTACTACTACTACTACTACTACTACTACTACTACTACTACTACTACTACTACTACTACTACTACTACTACTACTACTACTACTACTACTACTACTACTACTACTACTACTACTACTACTACTACTACTACTACTACTGATGCTGCTACTACTACTACTACTACTACTACTGATGCTGCTATTGCTGCTACTACTACTGATGCTGCTATTGCTGCTACTACTACTGATGCTGCTATGGCTGCTACTATTACTACTGCCGCCGCCGCCGCCACCGATAATAATAATAATAATAGTAATAAAAATAATGGTAGTGGTAGTGGTAGTCGTAGTGGTAGTGGTAGTCGTAGTCGTAGTCGTAGTCGTAGTCGTAGTAGTCGTAGTCGTAGTAGTCGTAGTAGTATTCATAGTCATAGTAGTCGTAGTAGTAGTAGTAATAGTAGTAGTAGTCGTAGTCGTAGTAGTGGTAGTAGTAGTAGTCGTAGTAGTAGTCGTTGTAGTAGTCATAATAGTAGCAGTAGCAGCAACAACAAAAGTAAGAGTAGGAGCAGGACTATGAGCAGTAGCAAGAGTAGTCGCAGGAGCAGCAGCAGGAGCAGTAGCAGTAGCAGTAGCAGTAGCAGTAGCAATAGTAGCAGCAGTAGGAGTAGCAGGAGCAAGAGCAGTAGCAGCAAGAGCAGCGACAGCGTGAGCGGGAGCGGCGGCGTGAGAATGAGCGGCGGCGGCGACGGTGGTTCTGGTTGGGCTATACAAACACCCATTTATGTTATTAAGACACTCCATTGTATCTATCTCTCTCTATGTATCTATATGTATATATAGAAAGATATAGAGATGATAAAATAAATTTGGTGTATCAATAACATACCTTAATAATAATAATAATAATAATAATAATAATAATAATAATAATAATAATAATAATAATAATAATAATAATAATAATAATAATAATAATTATAATTATTATTATTATTATTATTATTATTATTATTATTGTTTTTATTATTATTATTTATTATTATTATTATTATTATTATTATTATTATTATTATTATTATTATTATTACTACTACTACTACTACTATTCTTATTAATCCATTTGGTCGGTTACTACAGTAACCTGCTCATATTGGCTACCTTTATTGTACTTATTTCATTGCATACGGTACAATTTGCTGATGCTGGTTTGCAACGTGCCATCACTAGAGAGAAAGAGAGAGTGAGAGACAAATAAGTGTCTCTTCTTCTTCGTCTTCTACTTGCGACATCCTCAAAGAGAGATAGATCTGAACAAATCGTCGACGGCAAATTGTTAGACGACTTCGGGCACCACCATGTTTCCGTACCCCTGTTCGGCTGTCGCCGCCTCGCCACGCTTCCATTTTTTTTATCTATGGCGGCGATATGGTCTCCGTCGAATATTTGGGATCTCACGGTAATTCGTCTCATGCAGTTCTTGGTATTTTATGAAATTAGGTAATGTTTTCTTTAGGTAAGCATGATTGATTGAAACGCTAAATTATATGGTTATGGAAAGAAGAATTATTAACCTAATTTACTGAATTGGGTTCTCCAAATTGGAATACTACCTTTAATTGGAGAGCTGCTTGATGAATTGGGAGCCGTTCTTTGTTTTGAGGATAGCTGCTACATCTAACAGCGAGCTCATACACAAAAAATTGTGATATTGATGGAGGACTTTTACTTCTGCTGTTGCTTTTTAATCATGATGTTAGAATTTTAACTCTCTATGTATATGTTGGATTTTAGAGTTTTATAGTAGCTTATTTTCTCTATTTTAAGGTAACATTGAAAGGTACTGAGAACTTTGAGATTGAATAATTTTGTTTTTTGTTTTTTGTCTTCAAAATTCAGGCTTCATTTAGATCTAAACTATATTATCTTTTCTACAACATGGCAACAATATATATGTCTGAACTATGTTTTGGTCTACATGCTTTAAACTCTTTGGAATTGATATTCTTGCAGGTTGAACTTTTTTTTTTGCGCTTGGTTTCGGTCGTTACCTCGGAAGATTAAACTTTGTAAGCAACCTCCTCATTTGGTTGGAAATATCGTATACATGCTAGAAATATTTCCCTGGTTATCAAAGTTAAGGTAGAATTTGAAAACCATCATGTAAATAGTTTTGCAAGTTGAAATGCAGGTTACCGATCCACATTGACAAACAAATGCCAACACGTTTGGTTCTGCACCCTTATTATTGATCAACGTCTTACTTCTTTATTATCTTCAATTGTACTTTAACGGCTTTACTGGTACTAATATATGTATAATTTTTTTTAGATTACCATGAACAAGTTAATGATTGGTCTTATGGTGCAGAAAGATGCAGAAAGATGGAGTCCTTTCGTAATAATGTAGTTATTGTATTCATGTATGCATATGAAAAACTAATCCCTTTTAACTTTGGATGAGTAAGATCCCGAACTTTAAAAAATTACAAGTCCTTTAGTGTTACAGAAGATTAGAAGCCAAATTTTAATACTTTATAATGTGTAATATATAGGTTAGTTATTAGCTGCTAATGTTGTAATTTATAGTTTTTAGGATAACAAATTCATTTTTGTATGCTTATAGTGTTTTTCTTTAGCACAAGTTTTAACTTTGCAAGAACTATCAGCATGCCTTTTTGCCCTGTTTATTCCCTAAATCCGATAAAGAAGTTGGGCGTTATGCATAGTCTATGATAGAGGTGTGTAAATGAAGACTGGTTCGGATGAAGTCTTTTTTGCTTGAACACATAATTATTAAACTTAATTTTGCTAAATAGTTGTAGAGTGTGCAAGTCAAATGTTATATTACAACTAGATTTATTTCTGATTGTGCAGGGATCAACCCGTCTACTACATCAGTTCTAGCTTTGATCTTATTCAGTGTGTATTAGCCATTGGAACATTGTAAGTCCTTTTGTACTCATTTTTATATAAAGTATAAATAGAAGGAATAATTGTTTCGTATCAAGAGTTCACATGTGACTTTTGTTTTAAGTTCTTTCTCTAACACCGAGACGAGAGGATAAAAGAAACACATGTAAACAAATGAACTCAATATATAACAACAATCTTTCTTCTTACTCCCATGCAGAGATGAGAGGATAAAAGTGTTTCAAGTATTCAAATAGATCTACATCGGCAATTAGTTACTACTTTGATTACAATAAAGACATGGACAAAATGACCTGATAATTTATTGCTCTTTTGTTTTAATATCCTTATCACAGCGCTGCATGGATACCCCGCAGCAACGCGCAGGTTATAATTCTAGTTATTATTATTATTATTATTCTATCACTATTGTTGTTTCTTAAATTATATTTACTTATTTAATCCCGATTTTACTGTCAACTTTAACACGTCATTTTGAAGTTTTTATGGTTTTGTGTTTACCCCGATATAAATTTTACTTGAAAAGTTAATTCTTATATTCGTATTATTAGGTATGTCTCGGCACGAGTTAGGTCAAATATACAACGTTTTCGTACATATTTATACGCTTTGAGATGATCTACATTTTGATGTTCGCCTACATTTTGGCGTACGTTTGTTTACAAATGAGTCGCGTCCAATATGCAATCCGACGGTATAAATTCGAGTTAGTTTACGTTTCAACGTAAATTTATTTTGGAAACGAATCGAGGCGATTGTAATCTTTGTGTTTTTTACTTATGGTTTGAGTTGGTCTATGTATTCATATAATTTTGCTTGAAAAAGAAGTGGTTCAAGTATAATACTGTTTCATTCAATAGTATAAATTCGAGTTACTTTACAGTTCGACGTGAATATAGTCCAGAGACAAGTCAGGTAGATTGCTAGTCTATATTTTATCAAATCGTGTTCGATACCGTCACTGATAAGTTAATCTTGATAAATATTAGTTTATTTGTTTAAAGTTTAATTTGGTTAGGATAAAGTTTAGAGTATTTTATTATTTGTTTGAGTTGGTGTTTTAGTTTGAGTCTTAGGGAACAAGTCATAGATTTAGTATAAATAAATGTGTAGGGTATTGTAATTTCTGGGTTCAAGTCTTTGTTTGAGTTTATAATATCAAATGAGCCGTGGGAGTTCCACAAATCGTCATGTTCATTGTCAAGTTTGATCAGATTGATTCCAATAGTCGCAATGCGCGGTTAGTAAAAAACCTAGTTATATTTAATGTTTAGAAGATAAATTTTTGTGTTAACATATAATCAATCATATATCTCCGGATAAAAAGGAAGGGTGACAATTATGTGACATGGTTTAGCTTATATATTATTCCTATATTTATTGAGAAAACTCTATATCTATTATCTTACACACATTATACATATATTTTAAATTTTAAATGCCCTAGTCACATGGGCTTAGTTTTAATATAATAATGATAACATGGTTAATGGTTGCCAAATTAATATTGGCATCCGCCTAAAATGACATGTTTGTTATCTTCCATATTTTATTTTCGATAAACTGGATTTACGTCTTAGTTAATAGATTTAAGATAGTTTAACATAAGTGATCTAAGATTATAATTTAGATTACTCTTAGGCGATTAAACCAATGTTTAGGATGTTAACATGTTATCAATTATTCAAAGATGACGTTCTTATACCATGCATCTTCTAGAAAGTATATGTATAAATCACTATCAATATTTATTAAATTTTCAAATGATAGATACACTCCATATAAACTAGAGGTGAATAAAAAAACTAGTTCCTAAAATGAAACCAACAAACCAACCCAAAAAAAAAAAGTCGGTTTGATAGGAGCTAATTATGGTTGATACTTAGAAGCTTCGGTTTGATACCGGTTTGTAAAAACCACTCACTCCCTGTTCGAAACCTGGTTTTTAATCCGAGCCGGTTCCATAGGATTTGATTTTAGCTTCGCTGACCCAAACACGAACTTGTTTACGTGCACCTCTAAATTGTTGACCATAAGCCAATATTTGTATTAGTTGAAGGGTTATGACTTATGGATCAAATATAATATGTAAAGATGGATAATTTAAATTAGAAAATATGCATATAAAAGTTTGGATAATATAATGAATTAAAAAATCAATTCCAAAGTCAAATTAGTAGATGGCTCAAAATTATATATCTATTAATAGTTTATAAGTTCAATAGATTAGTAACGATTTAAAAGAAACAGTTTAATCATTACTAAAACGTGTTATATATAAATGTTACATCTAGAAGTGTATAAAACAATTCATAATGCCGAACCAGTACTTGCCACTAGTTACAGTGAAAAACAAGAGTTTCGAACAGTATTAACATAAAACTAGAGTCATTCCTAGCGTTTTATACTAACATAGTTTTTAGCGAACCGTTGAATAAAAAAAGTTTGTTTAGATTCGTTCGTTTAATATAAATAAATGAACATGAATCAGGAGCGTATATATAGTACGAACAAATAAAGCGGCCGCTTTACGCCCTTAAATTTTAAAGGCTCCAGAATTAAAAAAAAACTACTTGTATCTATATTTTTAGTTGAATATATAAGTTATAATCCAATCAATATTTATGTTTTTGGAAATAAATAAGAAGAGATAAAAATGACTGAAGTTTTATCAAGTTCGACTTACGAAACTTGGTTCTTTGATGTCGACTTACGAAACTTGGTTCATCAAAAGTTTATTGATCGTTCGCCGTTAACGTTTCTTTTAGGTTCATTAATTCTAAATTATCTTTTGTAATTAATCACCTAATCTACTAATTATTAATGACTAAATTTGATGTTAGTTCAATTGTTTTAATCTACTAGTGTTCTTTTGTCAATCTCATATATTGTTAAGTTATTCGTTTTTATTTTAATTTACATTTACAATTAATTTTCACTTTAGTTTATTGTTGTTTGTTTATCATTTAATATACTTTTTTGCAATTAATTTTGGTTTATTTAATTAAATTATTTTTTACCATAAGTTGTTTGTTGTCAACTATAAACAATTTTGTTTATGTTACTGGTTCGAAGCTTAGGTTTTTAAGAATAATATATAGATGAGGGTTCTAAAATTTTGTTTCGTTTAGCGGGCCTAGACATGAAGTCATGAACAAGGATTTCGAACAGATTTACACCGTCAATGATAGCGCGACGGACAATCACGGCAAAGACAAGCCTATTTGATTAACTAAATGAACAAACACAAACATATGTCACATCCTTTGAGTTGTATTCGTAAACCTTTGCTAATATGTTCTTTTATTATTGCTCATTTTCACTAGTTGATGTCCATCCGTTTACCTTGGTTCATTTTGTTTGTTTATGTTCATTCATTTAGTGTTTTACTTCGTTCACATTTCTTTTTGATTTCAGTCCCGCTTCCCCATTTTCCTTCCTCACACCGACGACTAAAGTGTTCAACTCACGTTTAGGTCTCCCCGCTATTCTATTATCTTGATTAGTTCACGTAGTCTTTATTTGTTGTAAAAGCTTCTTTCTCACAACAAGATTGAAAGTATTTTAATTTATAAATTCTCACAACAAGCTTCTTTCTCACCATTAGACACTTGAGAAAAGTTGTTGTAAAAGCTTCTTTCTCACAACAAGACATTGTGTGATAACATCTCAAGTTTTTTATTCATATACTTCTTTTCCTTATTGGTATCATTATCTTTTGTATAATAGAATTTGATTATAAATTCTAAAAAAGTAGTTTTTTTCAATCTAATGAGACCTAGGAGATTAGGCTAACCTTGATTCACGTATAATAACCATCTTTTAATTATATCTCTAAAGTTGTTCGAAAAAACGTACCGGTAGTAAAGTGTTTTTCTCTGTTCGAAAGGTTAAGGTTTAGTTCCAGCAAGATGCATATATAGGTAGGTAATAACTAAATATGAGTAGATTAGAAGTTGTTTAAAAAAATTTAAAAGATGTCTTAAAAGTTATTTCAAAAAAAAATATTTTTAACAACCCTTAATCTACTTCACACCTAAATCTACTTCATGTCTAAATCTTTTCAATAATAAGATGAAATTATGATAAGGATGAAAAGTAAGACAATAGGAGGAAAAATGCCTAGATAGTCCTGAGTCGAGTCAAGTTGAGTTGAGTCATTGATTCGATTGAGATGTTTGAAAATTTATTTTTATTAAATAGAGATTTAAATAAATTAACTAAAAGCTAGTTTTTAACCATCATAGCAAAACACGTTGATATGATGTAATTTACACACCTTTTTTATTGTTTTAGAGTTAATATGAAAAGATAAAACAATATTCAATCAACAAGTGTCACGTGATAAGACAATCCAGTAATAATAAGTACGGTAGACGCTCTTTCAAAATGTAACAGATATAGAATATCTAACTTGTTACTTGTTTTGAGTTGTAAATATAAAATCTTAGTAAAAATCTTAATGTTATATTTAAATTTTTAGATGAACAATCTTTATAAAAATATATATATATACATTGTATAAGGTGTTCGCTCTTTTTGTATGGTTGAAAGTTTAAGGCTCCGTTTGATTCACATAATTTTCAGAAATTGAAATTGAAACTGGAAAACTTTTTATTTAAAATCATATTTGGTTAGTATACAGATGAAATTGAAATTAGAAAGTTTTTTCACATTCTGAAATTACATTCTTTCCATTTACCCATGAAATGTTCAACAATTCAATGGAATGTTCATAATTTACCTTGTAATTTCATTCAAAATTAACCAACCAAACACGTTATTAATTTTAACAATATTCTAATTTCAATACCAATTTTTTTATAAAACATTCTACGAATCAAACGAACTTAAGTCTTACCAGAAAAATATACATACACTTTAAAGTATTTGAGTTTGTTATTAATATTTATCAATAGGTTTTCCGTTTTTGGTCTAATAATGTCAAAGTGGTCCGAATTAGAAATACGAAATTTGAAACATATTCAGTGTAACACTTTTTCAAAAAGTTTGATGCCTTTTCAATTGTCCATTTCATAGCGATGCACAAGAATAAAAAAGGATATTTGATAACAATTTTCGTTGAAAATTCTTATGCATCATCGGGAATAAGCTCAAGTGGGTGAGCCAAAATGTGTAATGGGCATAAATTCCATTGTTTGGATTCGATATCGACACGCGTTTGCTTGTCGAGTGTTGTCGTTAAGACCCCTTCCCCTTGAACTGTTTTCATTATCGTTGGAATTTAGTTGTAAACTAGTCGGAAAATTAGATGGCATGATGAACAATGAAGCTAAAAACTCGTGGTAACTTGAATTTTATGAATTTATGTGTTTTAATATGTTGTGTGTTTAACTAAACCTATGGCAACTCTAGTTTTAAGAAGTAATAGAATGGGTACTTTCATTATATGTTTTTAACTCGACTTCTAATATTTTATGAAGTAAAAGAATGGATAGTTTCATGTACATATTTTAATAAGTTGTGTTGTTAGTTTAAAACATGGGGCAACTCGACTTTTAAGAAGTATATGATTTAATACTTTTGTTTCAATATTTTGATATGTTATTTTTCTATCTAAAACTCGTGGCAATATGACTTTTATGAAGCGAAAGAATGTATAATTTCTTTTACAAATTTTAACATGTTGTGTTTAACCACCTTGTAACTGAACCAAACCGACATATAAAATCTATTAACTAAATCCGATAGGTTATCATAGTCAGGCAACTAAAAGTCCAGTTATGACTACGGTTTGGGCCAAAACAACCCGAGCTAAGCTCGAACTTTATAAATAAAACTTATAAGGAACCAAGCTTTCATGTTAAACGAGGTGTGTTTAGGCTGTTGGTAATTTTAGTGTTATCAATGATTTTAGTATTATTGAATTAACTTGTTGATCAGGCAAACTATATTAGTGTCTAAACGAGTCAGGTGACACGAAAATACAAGTTTGTTTCACTCATAGTCACTTATGAAAAATATAAATCACCATATATGAGGATGGATAGTAACCCCCACATATGAGGGCTCATTATGGTTTTCCCTAAAAATGTAAAGACTGATGTGAATACTTTAAGTGAAGATATATAAATCATCATTTGCGCAACTCACTAAGCAATTCTAAAATCAAATCAAGATATAGAAAAGACGACTTGATCTAATATAGACTTCAAAGAACACCATCCAAGGATGTTAAGCTTGAACCAACAATGAAACATTAACTTAACTCACAATCCAATAAGATAAATTAACATAACAACTTTTCATAATAAATGCACACACCTTTCCTTGCAAACTTCGATATGTCAGATCAGGTCGAGAGTTAAAAACTTACCACAAATCATATGTGGGCCCAAATTGGTTCATTATGTCAAATATGGTTCACATATTTTCTTCCTGCAAAACTGTTTAGAGCCTAGAATCAATTTTAGGAATCGGTGTGGTTTGGAACCGGTTTAAGTATTAAACCAGCTTTTATCCAGTTCGGTTTGTGTTTGACCGGTTCAATGTATTGAGTTACAAACCAATTTCAACCCTATAAATAACATCGGTTACAAAGCTGTTTCAATACAGGTTACCATAATGAATTAATGATTTACAAACCAAAACAAGTTTTTATTTGCACCTCTCCATTCAGTTGTGAAACTATGGGCTTGGGCTTGTTAATAATCTGTATAGTGTCTACATCTAAAAATAATCTAAAAAATATCAGGGCCACTTATATTTCAAACCCAAGGGCCAAGCCTAGAGTGCTGATAAATGATAATATATATCTATCATAAATTATTATATATTTATATTTAAATATTACTATACCAACTTATATATACATTAGATGTTGTACCAAGTGCATAAAAAATTATACATATATTTTTTTTAACTTTATTTTAAACCCAATACTTTTATATATTTCACAATTTAACCCCTAAAAATTTTCACTTTCAACTTTTGTCTCTAATAATTTTCATCTTTACAAAATTTCCGATTTACAGTCTAAATTTTGAGAGTTAACACGTCATAATGTGTACGTGCGGTTCAATGCGGTTAGATTTATTTTTTCTCTTTAACATCTTTGTCGTAACTTCGGGTCCTATAACGACTTACTTATTGTTTTTAATGTTTTACATGTCACATGGTTCAACGTTTTTGCGTCTATTTTCCGTTTTGTTATATCTATTTCGTTTTTATTTTTTTAATATGAGCTTTTCCGGTGTTGATGATCTTTGATAATGGTATGACATTGATGTGACTTGGTATGATTTATGCCCCTACCGCAACTCGGCGGACTTAATACTAGTATAATACTAATTGCCAAATAGATTATGCATTATGAGTTGTACTCAAGCTGCACTCACTTTTGTTTTTTGTTTTTTTTATTTTATTACTTTTAACCTCAATACTTTTATATCTTTTACAATTTAACCTTTGCGATTTTCTAATTTCAACTTTGGTTCCCTATTGTTTTACGTTTTGGTTTAAATTTACGAGTTAGAAAACCGCAATGTTCGCGTTTGGTTCAACGTTTTTACATCTGTTTTTTTCGTTTAATGGCCCCCTCATAATGCGCGGTTCTTAGATTAACTTAGTTTTGATTTTTTTTATGTTTTACATTTCACGTGCTGCGTACAATGTTTTCACATTTACTTCCAGTTCAGTTTTATTTTCCCATTTTTTTATTTTCTAATACAAGTTTTTCCGGTGTTAGTAGTCGCTAATGATGATATGAATTGGTGCTACCAGGATTGTTTTACGCCCCTTACCACAACGCGGGGGTTTTAATACTAGTTAATTTTAATTTGCGATTTTAAAAATATTTTTATACTTTTGAAAAATCAAAAATTCCATATGTCCAGCTCAGCACACGTCCGGACCCAACAAAGACCGTCAAAATTTCCAGCTCAGCACTCCTAGACTCCTCCGTATCCCCTGCACCCGCCCACACTCTATCTTTTTCTCCCCTTTTACTAATAATAATATCCTTTATATCGGTCGACACTACAAATGCACGCTAAATCTTCTCTCTCTATATAGCTGTACAACTAAAAGATCCCTATAATCTCCCCCTAAATCTCTCCTTAAGGTCAGTTTTCTGCAGATTCTATTCAATTTCACATCACAATTACGCGTTTAATCCATCATTTGTGCTGTTAATCACTGTAAATACATCTCATGTCTTCAGATCTGTTGTTTACGGACCAATCCGGATGTTAATTCGTGTTTTGATTCGATTTTTGTGTTCTCTGTTTGTTGAATTTGATTGTTGTGTTTGCGGTTGGTGAGTTTGTTTTGAATCGGTTACGGATCGTGTGAATGGTGATTGATGTGTGTGTTTTGGTGCAGTTAGGGTTTGGTTGAACGGGAATGGGGAGTCGGTTGAAGGAGGATGAGAGGAATGAACGAGCTATACGGAATCTGCTGAAGCTTCCGGAGAATCGGAGGTGTATTAACTGCAATAGTTTGGTACTGTGTCTACTTGTTTTTGCCTTTTTGTTTGATTTTGTACTCGTGTGATGGATCAGTGATCTGGTTTTGATGCGAATTTGGTGGCGTTTTTTTGTTGAAGTCTGTAGTTTCTATATATGGTTTATTTTGCTTTATAGTTAGATTCCTACTTCGAAATTAGTGAAGATTAAGATTTTATGTTGTTTGGAAGAGGAATTGAGGACGTTGTGTAGAGAGTGATATGTAGAAGTCCATATTGCAAAATGGATTTTATTTGTGGCATTTAGGTTTGTGGTAATAGCATTATTTCATCATGCTTATAGTATCTGACTGAGTGACTGTTTGTGAATTGTAAGTTAGCGTGAATAATCATTGTCTGAATTGTGAGTTAGTGTGACTATTTGTGAAACTGAGGACATTGTGTAGAGAGTAGTATGTAGTTGAAGTCTATATTGCAAAATGGATTCTATTTGTGGCATTTAGGTGTGTGGTAATAGCATCAATTCATCATGCTTATAGTATCTGACTATTTGTGAATTGTGAGTTAGTGTGAATAATCATTGTCTGAATTCTAGGCATTTTCTAATTGTGCTACCAATTAATTGGTACTGCTGAAATTTTTAGAGTCCATGTTACCTAATGCTTGGTGGTTACCTTTAATTGAGTTAGATGATGCTGAACTTTTTTGCAGGCTTTCACAAGATTAAAATAATAATTATTTTGAGCACAAGTAAATTATGGTGATTAATGATTATTACTTTATTAGATCTTTTGGTGATGGCATGCTTCTTAAAGTTGAGTACATATTCCTTTTTATCTTTTTTACTTGAAAATAGCATGGTCAAGATGTTGGAGTAATGTTACAGTGATTTTATTAATTTTTGGTTTCTGAACTAACTTAGTATAAGACATAGCTACAGAAATATTCAACACTGATGTTAGTATGTCTTGCAGTCCAACTAAGCGGACTATTAATCTCTTTTATGAGTGTGATAGTTAGCTTTTTTTGTGGCTTAACTATTAAAGTTAACTGAAATATAACCAGAAGTCTTGATCTTGATACTTTTAGTATGTTCATTTCATTTCTTCAACAGGGACCTCAGTATGTATGCATAAGTTTCTGGACATTTGTTTGCACAACATGCAGTGGCATACAGTAAGTTTTAACTTTCTATGATTAAAAATTAAATTGCAGTTCTCTAGGGATGAGATATATAGCTAAAAGTGTTTTTAAAAAAAGCGTTACTTGAAACAACTTCAAAATTGGTTCATGCTTGTATATTAAAATCTCATTTCATTTTCTACAGTCGCGAGTTCACCCACAGGGTAAAATCTGTGTCGATGGCCAAATTTACTACACAAGAAGTTAGCGCTCTTCAAGGAGGAGGAAATGCGGTAATGACATAATGTGGTTGCATAAGTTCTCCTTTGAATCTTATATGAATACTTATTAATTTTTTTTAAGGCCACCTGCATATTAAAAACTTTTACTGGCCACCCAATCATGAAGTGTGTATTCATTTTTATGTATACTAAATCTGGCTATGAACTTGTGGATTATCATAGAATGACAAATGATAGTTCTGTACACTGAGTCTTTGCTTAGTGATAGCCCAATACAATGATATTATTTCTTAGAAGAAATTGGAGGGCATTTTTGTCATTGTGCATATTTTTTTTGCCTACCTGGACAGTTGGATGGCCTATAAAGCAGTTTCAATACATGGGGGGCTTCCACATACATTACCTAATAGTTTATATACTTTAACATGAGCTATAATTTACATAAATCTGCTATAATTTACATAAATCTGCCAAGTTTGACTTTGATTTCTCGTAATTGCAAGAACAGAGTGCCAAGGAAATTTATTTTAAAGAATGGGACACACAACGTCAGTCCTTCCCTGACAGCAGGTATCTGATTGTGAATGTAATGCGATGTTTTGCTTTCCAATAGGAATTGTAATTCTAACATTTTTCATTTTTTGCAGTAATGTTGAGAGACTGCGGGACTTCATTAAGCATGTGTATGTTGACAGAAGATATTCTGGTGAGAGAAGCTTTGACAAGCCTCCAAGGGCAAAAATGGTATCCCACCTAATCTTCTAACAAATTGACCCTTAATGCATGCCCTTAAAATATAGGCTTATAGGGTATAAATTAAATAAGCATGCCTATGATCTGCTTTTGGGATCTATAATTATTGTAGTTGGGAAAATGGGTAGATCGCCCGGTAGGGTAACGGGTCAGAATGCTCGAGCCTCGACACTTGTAAATTTTTAACGAATAAAACAATGTCAGGCAGGATTACAAAAGTTATATTCTTCTAGTAATTATCTTATATTCTGAACAAAAAGATTTAGAAGGTTTTATGCATTTAAAAACACACTTTGGGTGACTTTGATCAGTTTGACATATTTTAACTCTCTAAGCTATTTTTTTTTGTTTTACCTTCTCGGGAGGATTGGTTATTATGCTGGTTGTGTCTTGTTTGGTCAAAAGTTGAAATTTGGAAGTTAAGTTAGGTGGGTTGAATTTTGAGTCTTAGGATTGAGTTGGTTGTAGTTTTGATTTCGTTACTTTAAATAGTAATTTTGGGTTTCCTAATTTAAGTCTATTTAGGTTAGCATGGTCATTATGGCTGCTTGATTAATGATTATAAATAGGGTTTGATGGAATCATTGTATTTGTGTGCTTTGTTTGATAAATGTAAGAAAAGAGTCGTGGAAGTGATTCCACAAAAACTGAGTGTTCCTGTTCTGGTTCTTCTCATAATCGGCTGGTGTGTGTGTGTTAATAACAATTTGGGCTATAATTGGTAAGGTTTGGTAATGGGTCAAAAGCATGTTAAATTTTTAGAAGGGTCTGGTCAGGTTGACCCAAAATACTTCCTGTCAGAAGTTATTAATCTTACTTAGGGGCTGTTTGGTAGCCTCTTAATGGTCATTAAGAGACTACCTCTTAATGGTTAAGAGGTACCATTAAGATTTAACCTTTTAACCATTCAGCATTAGGGTTACCTCTTAGCCATTAAGAGGCTATGAACCATTAAGAGGTAACCTCTTAATGATCATTAAGAGGCTATTAGTTGTCAGATATGATTACAGAAATTGTAGTATTTTAGTAATAATCTAATAGTGGGAATAAAATTATTTAGAAAATTTTATGCAATGAAAACATACTTAAAAGAACCTTTTACTAGATCATTAGCAAATGGGTTGAAACTTAAAATAACCACATGGCTCACATCTATTGATTATTGATGGTTTCTAAGAAAGGGATTTAAGCGTTTTTGTAGATGACAGTTTTAAGTTCTTCCGTACCATGTCCTGGTTTTTGAATTTGGATGCATTTGCTTGTTAAACAGGGGGAACTAGAAGGTTCTAGAAGCCCACCCTATGAGAGTGAACGGCGTTACAGTGATAGACCTAGTCCTGGTGGAAGGAGTGATGGAAGTTCTAGAAATAGTTATGATGAAAGACGTAGTCCTGGGTATGACCCAGATTTCAGGAAAAGTCCAGCCGGGCCTGATATTGTTAATGACTGGCGGCGAGAAGATAGATTTGGGAATGGAAAAAAATCTGATGATGGTAACATTTCTGATGGAGGTTTTAAGGTTGAAGGTAGGTCTCCAGATCGACGAAGTGATACATATATATCGAGCCCACCTGTGGTTAGGCCTGTTAGGGATATATTGGGAGAGAGTGTTTCTCCCCTTCGGGTTATAGAACCTCCAAAGGCCAATGGTTCAAGGCTAACGGATGGTTCCTTCCAAACACAGGTAACCTATTTTTATTCATCAGGTTTTATGTTAAATTTATAATGTTGTGTTTTGGTGTACAGTTTTCTTGTTTGTTCACTTGGTTTAAACTCATGAGACAACATGCATTTAAACTAGAGGTGGATCAAAAAGGGTGATTTTTTTTATCCCGATCCAGAATTGTATATATTTTTAGATAAGTAGTTTGTCAAATATGGTAAAAATAATTCATTATTTGAATAGTACCATACTTTATTCCAATTTGATGATTTTGAAGGTTTTATGCATTAAAGTACACTTTCAGTGACTTGTAACATTTTTAGTTGCAAGATAAAATTTTAAATTCATTTGTTGTTTGACATGTTAGAATAAAAAATATCTGAAGTTTAAATGGAACAAATTGCCACCTTTGATTTATATTGGTATTGATGCCCTTGACATCACCATGTGCTTTTTAAGTTGCAAATGCTTATGAAGCAAGTGTGGATTTGTTCTTACAGTATACAAACATTCTTCTAATCAAATGCATCTGCAGTGATTATAACATGTTTAAGTGTTTAACTGTAAATTTAACTAATTTATTTGCTTACAGCTTATGCTTATTTCTCTCTTTATATCATCCAACATATCTTAAAGCTTACACTAAACTTATTTCTGTTTGCAGAGAACTGCTTCTTCCAGCAGCTTAGCATCATCTAATGGGAATCCAACTGAAATCAGAAGAGAAACTTCATTAATTGATTTTGATGCTGACCCTGAACCATCGTCAACTGCCCCAGGCCCACAAACACAAGAAACTGCTCCTGCTCCTACTCCTACTCCTTCAATTGTGGCACAGCCAACGGTATCATCAGATGATAATTGGGCCAGTTTTGATTCATCTCCTTTAGTAAAACCTACTCAACCTATTCCATCAAGCTCTAACTTGCTTGATGTACTTTCTGAGCTCTCAGTTCCTGCATCTGGTAATAATCCAGTAGTTGCTAGTGTACAAATGCCACCCGCTCCTGTGGTTACACAACCATCTACATTTAACGCCTTTGGCAACTCTGGTGATGGAGGCCAGTGGCAAAATGTGCTCAGTCAGCAAAATTCTGTTCCTACTACTGGTGTTCAAGTTTCTACTTCATCATTTAATCAGGTTGGTGGTGCTATGGTGGTGTTTGAAAAATCTGGTTTAGCCTTCTTGAGTGTATTCTGTGGAGGGCTTATTTATTTAATTATTATTTTTTTTTTGTAGAAAGGACAAGATTGGCAGTTGGTAATGGGCAAATTGTGTTTTTGAGAATTGAGATAAAATACAACCTAAAAAGTAATTTTTGATAGATCCGAGTTGGGGTGAACCTGCAATCTTTTTTGTCCATTTCATTTCTTTTTTATACGATAATTTCTTTAGCTGTTATTATAAAGAATATAGTATTGAAATAATAATTCAAAAGTTTGAATAATAACATTTTTAGTGGGGGCAGGTTTGGGCTGATCACAATTACCTTTTCATCTGTTTTTATAATCTTTTATAAAAAAAATGTTATATATACATATATGTATAGATATGTGTTTCTAAAACTTCAAAGTTTCATGTATATTCTTCTGTTTGAAATTTCATGTATATTCTTCTGTTTTTAATGACATGTTACTCTTCCGTAACACTTAAAAAATCATATTTATTTATTTCAAGGTAAATGAAATAAAATCCATTACTTATAATAGCCTGCTTCACAGACTAATTGAATAAGAAAACAATGTTTATTGCTGTGATTCACCTGAGCATACATAGTTTTCTCTTTGTTTGTTCATTGACATGCTGTTATATGTAATTGATTTTATTTTATTTACTATCAAGTGTGTAAATATGATAACTTTAGTGTTCTGAATGGGTAAGTATGGCATTACTTAAGCTAAAAGGATATATATGACATTTTGTATTTCTGGAGTTTGGAAAAATGCATATACTACCTATATATTCTTGCAACAATAGTACAGTTTTCTAAAAAAATATTTTAAGAGATTCTATGCTATAAAAATATGATAATAGTGTTAGTAAGTATGGTCTTAATGAAAGGTACAAGGATATGCTTGAAATATTGAATTTTCAGAAGGATATATAAGAAGTTACTATTATATTATTACAATAATAGTCAAAATATTTAAATAGAATGGTTCAGGAAATTCTTTGATTAGAAGCAAATATTTGATCGCTTTCAGTATTTAACTAATTTTCTATTTTAATTTTGAACTATTGTAAGATAACATCCTGAATCGTTGAATTAATAAGTAAATTATCAAATTTGTCACCTCTTGTTCTTTGTGTCATGATTTGCCACAGATTATTTTTACAATCTTGTTCTATATGCAACTTTGTGCAGCCATGGACTACTTCTAGTGGAGATACTCAAGGGCCTACTAGTGCCCCAAGTGCAGATTCTCAAGTCACATCCACTACTGAGGCTAAACCTGCTGCCAAACAAGAACTACCTGCGGTAATGGTGTATATTTTTGTTGGGTGCATCTTGTATTTTTCACATTTTTGTTGTATTTATTAGGAATGGCAAGATGGCTGTGTCAGGTAACTAACTGAAATGGATGTTAAAAATTTTTGTACTGGTAGATACACCTCGGTTCACATTGGGTTTATTCATAAACAGTTTTCTGACCTTTTTTTGGATTTTTCATCTATAAGTAGTCTGTTAATTATGATTAACGGACCAAAATGGGCGTTATAAGAGTTCTTTTTGAGCACCGGTTGGAACTGTTTGGGTATTCTTTTTCTATGGTTTTTCTTTCTATATTTAGTTAACTGGTTAATAATTGTTAGCTCAAAATTAGTTTGTTTTGAACATGCTAAAACTGTATTCATACCATACTAATCTAAATCTTTAATAAATCTGTTTAGAATGTATGATTAAAAATAGACCTTGGATGACCTTCGAATTCAATTCCTATTACCCATTTCCATTTTAGCTTTTTTCTTTTATTTGAGAAAAAGTTGAACCACAAACCAAATCGACCCATTTACAAGTAAATGGGTTGAAATTGGTACCTCAAGCTATTATTATTTTTAAGTTCTCATAATTCTTGTTGTGTATGCAGGATTTATTTACTTCAAGCTATTCACCATTCAGTGCTCAGGGTCCAGGCTGGTACCCTGCTCCACAATATGGCATGGGATACAATATGCAATATAACCTTCCTCAGGTTTGATGCAACTTACCACATCAACATAAATTGTGGTTATACCATGGTTGTGTGATAGAATACACACGGAAAAAGAATTGCACATAAACTAAATAGAATAATAACAAGCTAATATTATATAGATAGACCAACTGTCTTAGATAACTTGACAATTATCTTGGTGATGCTTACACATTAAATTTGAATTTGGTTTGATAATGATAATAAACATGATTCCCCTAATAGGAAATGTACATTCTACTAAAAATACCAAACATAGTCCTTATTTTAAATGGGGAAATTTTATATATAAAAGGGATGTGCAATACAGAACCAATTTTAAGTAAACGCTGCATAAACACATCTATTTAGTGCTTTAAGTGTAGTGTGAAACATGAAGCGGTTATGCAACCACACAAGCAACTCTTTTTCTCTCCCACCTTTTATTAGCACTACACGCAAGTGCTTATTGGGTTCTCTACCAAAAAAATTGAGGCGGACACGCACACGCGACACGCACACACGTGTATATACATTCTTCCAAATTTTTTAAACGTCATGTTTACCCATTTTTATAGTCAATAGAATAATATAAGTTATAGTTAAATTTAACACCTTGTTGCAACAAATAAACAAAAAAAACATAATGTGCCGAGTAAGACCTTTATTTTTCTACTTGTTTATTCATTGTGTAACTGTTATAACTTATAACTTTGTAAGTAACCGACTTTTATTTTGTTTACAATGGAATGTATAATACGATATTTTAGTGTTTTTTAAATATGATGTTAAGAAATTTAAAAGGATACATATGAAATTAAACATATTTAAAAATTAATACCTAATACCTATTTAAACAATAAAATATCAGCATTGCTTATCTATAAAAATATCAATTATTTGCATACGTCTATCATATTATTTTTCATTACTTCTCATATTTGAGATGGTACTGATTTACTGAATTAAGTGTGGTTTTTAATTATAGCAGCCTATGCCACCTGCTGTTTTACAGCCATCAAAATCTTCAAATCCGTTTGATCTCGGCGAATCACCTTCAGCTCAAGCTACATCAGTAAGTCTTTTTTTCCCTATAGAATATTGGTTGAGCTTTAAGGTTAATCACGAAGAATTTATTTTATTGAAAGGAAATTTCTTAACTGATTAGCTCATAAATTTAGTTCCTACATTTTGTTACTTAAATATAAATTTCTCTCATTGGTTGTCTAGGTTTAGATGCCTATTGAAGCGTCAAGAAACTAGACAGCTAATATTTTGTCCGTTTAATCTTTTACAACAAGTTAGTTATTCTTAATAGCGTAAACAAGTTCTTTAATATAAATTACTTTTTTGCAGTTCCCGTCAATGGCACCATTACAAAGTGCTTTACCAAACGTTGGGCCGCCATCCAGCATGCAGCAAACTTTGGGCCTGGGTGCTTCTGCACCAACATGGATGACCCACCAATCAATGCCTCCCCCGGGCCCATCATATGGATCATCAATGCCTTCTGGTACTGCCTTTTCTTGGTTCTTTTTTGAATCTCATGTCTGACCCATTTATCTATGAATGGGTTGATATGGGTTATTCATAAACTCACAATAGTTCAAATAAAAAAATTTGCTGGAAATGATAAGGGTCAAATGAGTCAAAAGTTGACCGCATTGTATTTTTATAGCATACAACTTCCTAAATCGCTATATTCAAAAGTTACAAATATTGTTGTACTAATATTGTTTTTGTATCTATGTATAATGCATTAGCTATAAATTAAATAAAAAAAATATGTCCAAAAATGAAAATTAGTGTCTTGTTATCGAACATTCGAACCCACTTGGGTTGCCAGCTCTACTCGCCATTAATATAAATCGTATCTATTGCATGCCGATGTATTATTCTCATTTTTTGATGTCTGATATTACATCAGGTCCATTCATGGGACAAGTACAACCAAACATTCCACCTCAACCCAGGTATATCTTTCACAACTCCTACATCTAACGTCTACTTAAAACCAACATTTTTCAACTGATTTGTTCTTAAAGAGGTTAAGATGATATCATTTTTACAAAATGTTAGTTGCTGAAAATTGTCTTTTTTTTGGGATGATGGGCAAACGCTGTATTCGTCAATTTCAGATCTTATTTTTTAAACGGGTCGATTTGGGTTTTCTATCACCAATGGTCAAAGGGATAAATTTCTTAATGATAAAGAAATTATATTACTAATTCAATAATATAATTCTGTAATCATATTTTTTAACCAACCAAATTTGAATTAAAATGACTCCTTTTATGCTTTGATCAGCTTGTTTAGTAACTAATTATTAGATTTTTCATTGCAGACCACAAGTAGGAAATTTTGGATATGATATGACATCGTTCGGATCCTTGAATAATACAAATCAACAGCAAAGTGGATTATATGCTGGCGCTACACCAAACACCTTCTCTTCCAACCCGTTCGGGTAAATATAAAAGCTGAGATCTCGATAAACATTTCATTAATATTCAAGGAGCACGCAAATCATCTAATTTGCTTACTCCTGAATCATCAAAGGGATTCTTTTTTGTTTCCGTTGGTTGGTTTCTTGTTGTATATTTGTATTTATCGACCTTCTTCACAGGTCGGTAAATGTAGGTGCGGGTTTTCGGGGCAGACAGTAGTTAAGGGTTGTTTATGTAAAAAAAGTTGAAAAATGAATGATGCCAATTTTAAGGGTTTCTTTGGTGATCTTTTTTGTTTTATTGTCACTTCATAAATTGTATTATTATTATTATTATTAGACTTGATTTATATAAATTGTTGTTTGTTCCTTTCTTGTATTGCTTTCTGTTTTATGGTTAAATGAATAAGAGGCTGTTTGATTATACTGACTTAGTAAGATCTGACTGAGTCAGAAGCTAACCCAGTTAGAAGTTCTGACTGGGTATGCATCTGACTGAAACTTGATTGTTTGATTCAGTATCTGACTAGAACCAAATCGATTCAGTATTTAAGTAACAAAACCTACCGGAGTCACACCACCGGTCGGATACACCACACCACCACCACTGTCACCGTACACATTCCGACCACCACCGCAATCCACCGTACACAAAGGCGGTGCCGAAGGTAGTGCCTCCGGGTCGCGAGGCCAAAGGCGAAGGCGGTGCCTACTGGTCGCAAGAGGACGACGGCCTGCGGGTCGCGAGGGGGTGGCGGCCTGCAGGTTGTGAGGGGGCAGCCGGTCAACAAATTTTTTTTCAAGGTTTGGGTCAGCGATGAAGATCCGGTCAGCTAGGCCCGAAGTCGAAATCAAACGGGCTGACCCGCTGACCGGGTCAGCTGAAAACAAACAGCCCCTAAATGATTTGCTTGTTTTTGCTTTTATGTTTTTGACGGTTTTGAATTACAGCATATTGGTTGAAATTTTGGTTTTGATAAATAAGTGATTTACTACCTACCTCCACTCTACTAAATTGTTTTGCTTTAATTTGATATCGTGATGTATGATGCGATTTTAGTGATTTACAAATCACCTCATATTACGAAACTAACACTGTTAATATACAGGTCTGGACTTGATGAAACCTTGCAAAAATTGACAAGAATCTTTTTTAAAAAGAATGATATAATCTTGTAAAAATCTTGAAGAGATTTACAGAAACTTGAAAAAGTCTTGGAAACAAAAGTGTTTTTTATATTGAAATTAATGGTAGTGTTTTTTGTAATAAAGGAATCACGAGTATAGAGTATATAACTATTATTTGTATTCGTAACATTCATCTTACACAATGATATAACTGTTATTTTGCTTCATTGCATCAAGTACATTTCTGTATGAAACTGAAAATAATAACTATTCAAAATTAAAGTACAAAATACCCAAATGACTTATAACTGTAATGTTTACATTTCGTTTTACCACAGACTCTCCCAAGGGTCATGGCTCTTTTTTTCTGTGTCATAGCAATATAAAGATATGTATACATACATACATACACATATATATGTGTGTATATATATTGTAAAATATAACAGATGAAATAAGTGTTGAATTAGGTTGTTTATTTACAGGGTCATACCGTTACACATCTCCACCTTTCTCGACTTCATATATTTCTGCAAGATAGTAATCGGTTGAGATTGATATGATTAACGTATAGCTTCATTACTCCGTTGAGGTGGTGCCACAGTCCCCTTCATACAGATATGTCTAGTTGTCTACGTTTCTGTTTTTCCACACGATTGGAGCTACTAACATCCACACTAAAACAACAGATACTATTATAATTACTATTACAAAAGACTATGAGAAATATAAAAACAAAAGAAAGAATTGAACACTCACAGTAAACACAAACAGCTAGCCACTCATTTACAATTCTGACCCAAGTACTAGTCCAACCAACATCAATGGTCCACCTGCAAGACGGAAATTAGGTAATTTGAAAGATAATTAGAATTAAAGTCAAAATTAATTAAACTCCATGCACACCAATTATAATCATATTACTCAATCAACCACGCTATACAAGCATATAAATATGTATATAGCCGTAAAGCATTTTAAATGTGCATAATATATACATATGCTATACGCTCATATAGCCCGTGGAGTATACGCGTATAACTAATTAACTATTATTATACAGCTGTATTCCTAGAGGGTTAATTAGTATAGTAGAGGGTGTGCCTATAGACAACTCTGTTGTAAAAATATATATAATATATAATTACTTTTTCATAGGGTGGTGATAATTCCAGCCAATTAATAACATTGCAAAATACATAGCTCCTGTTGCGAAAACAAGATGGAAGAATCCAAATCCATATGGTACATCATCCTCTTCCTCCTGCTTCTCTTCTTTTCTGAACTGCACATAATATGTTTACTATATTCAGACACATTAAGTTTTTATTTATTCTAAAGCTAAATACAACATATAACTTTGATACATAATTCCTATTACATTTATGAAAGATCACTATATGACCACATTGACATTAAAATATACATACCAAAAGGGCCTTTTAATTGAAACATTAGCCAATTGGAAGTCGAACAACACGAAGATGAAACAATTTTAAGGTCTAAACTGATAAGACACACAAGTCATCACACAATCACGAAGATATCGCGGAAGATATATGTCATCTTAATGTTAAAAACATCTCTGTGATTTTGTACATATCACAGAAATCTCAGCAAATTTATGGCTAGAAGGTATGTTTGTCAGTCAAATGGCCATTTGATTTAGGTATATATATATAATGCATGTTCTTTTTTGATAATATTTACAAGAAAATTTAATTTAAAGTTGGTTACCTTACAATCATGAAAAACACAGAAAATTTTCAGCTATTGAGTTTTGCAAAGGTTGTTGTGTTCTTTTCAAAGTACAATATATGATCCACATTTTATTATTTTTTTCGTGTATGCCAAATTTTTTCGAGTACACAAATGCTTTTCAAAAATCTATAATTTTTTTGAAGTACAAAATTCAGCCAAGTTTGCACATCACAAATATATTTCTAATGTTTTTCAATATAAAGTGGAAACCCATTTAATCAAAATTCTTGTCTCACATGAACAATGGGGTATAAATATACCAAAACATGAACATATTTGTGATTTTCTCTCTGGGTAATCACCTTTAAGAACTTTAAATCAAGAGCTTTTATATATAAACGCGCATATACACATATATATTTGTGTGCGTGTTTTTGAGTTATTATGATTAAGTAAGAAAAAATGTGTTGTTTCAAGACAATGAAATAGTAGTTGTTAATTAAGAAGTATTAATTAGTACCTGAAAGCATTTAGAATCAATTCCTGTTGAAAAAGTTGCGATGACAATTGCGAGTACAGCAACAACAAAGCTCTGTTCACAACAAGAGTAACTGAAAAAAGTCAAAAACTTGAATCTTGAGCATCAAATGACTTGTTTTCTAACAATAAAATCGACACTAATTGTGTACTTTGTGTATGATACTAGTACAATGATATGTGTACAAGTCCAATTGGAGATCAAACGTATAATTCTCTTCCCCATATTTAAGAGTACCCTTTAGGGTTTAACTTTGTTGAATTTTTAGGTTTTGACTAGAAGAACATAAAAATAAGTATACTTGAAAGTGTTTTCTTTTCACTAAAACTCACTCCAACTCTAATAAGTGCGATTGTATGCCTTTTAGAAAGCGATTTTAGAATCTGCTTAAGGACCTCCGAAAAAGATTGAGCCGACTATAATCATCATGAAGTGTGTTTATAGTAAAATATTAGTGTTTTAAATAGTTTGTAATAATATCACCAAACATTATTAGAAAAAACAAGGAAATGGAGAAAACACAATTACCCAACTTGCCCAGTATGACCATTATCCAACCCAATTGTCACATCTACTTTTGAAGAGTAGATGTGTTTGGTTCACAAAATGTTTTGCAAAGGTCTTGTAATTGGAAATTGAATTGGAATCTTTTTTAAATTGATAGTGTGTTTGGTTGATTAATTTTGAGTGGAATTGAAATGTTAATTTTAAACATTCCATTTAAATGTTAAACATTCCATGGCTAAATGTAAAGAATGTGAATTCCAATGAATGTAGGAGAATTTTCCAATTCCAATTCCATCCGTTAACCAACAAACAAGATTTTGGATGGAAAATTTTCTAATTCTAGTTTCAATTCCTGAGAATTTTGTGAACCAAAGGGGGCCTTAGGTGACATCTGGCCTGAACTCAGGAATCACTATAGGTATGGTTTTGATAGCGGCATGGAATGGGAATGGAAATGGAAATGGAAATGAGAATGCGAATGGGAATGGCTATGGATTTCTAAACCCAAGCCTTTAGTTGGGATATGGAGGAATGGATACCTACTTTCATGTGTATCAAGTTATCAACTTTATTCCTCCAAATCCATACCCTTAAATCCAAACTTTCAAACAAAACAGCCCCTTAAATATGCATGAAAAGATTTGAGGCTTACAATGATGGTTAGCCAGTCTCTTGAGGTTTCAGCTTTTCTTAGACATTTATCATCTGGGGGTTCACTATCGGCAAAAAACACATGATCAGAGGCTGCAGCATAATAAATAATATCAATTTTAAAATCAGAAGTCCTATAAATACCTTCTAATAGCGGACCAGCATAGGAACACTACGTAAAGTCCCATAAAACCTGGAGTCAAGAATCCAGCACTGATCTGTTTCATAAAGATAGGATGTTATACTAACAAACATATCAATGGATAAAAATGGTTTGAAATAGAGGTTACAACTTCGATCCATTTACTTATAAATGGATCGATTTTACTCACGTATTTAACACTAATCAGCCAAACAGGTAAATAAAAGAAATTAAACTAGAAAAGAAATGAGTTGAATGGGCTGAAAGTTGACCAAAATAGAAACGAACTTTACACTTTTTCCTGATTATAGCAATTAAGTTTAAACTATGCACTAAGATAGAAACTAACTTATGATTTTTATTTAGTGAAATTTGTCCTATTTTTAACATGTAAACACCAATCATTCTATTAAAGAAATATAATACTACTGAAAATATATATTTTTTGTACCTATAACACACTATTCTAATTAGTATGCTAGATTTCATAACATTTTCTTACATAGAAGTAGAAGGCAAACTGCAACAACCGAGTCACTAGCCTTTTTTGCAAAACACACTATTTAGTTTAGGAAAACTGGTTTTTGGGACAAGTGTTTTGGGTCAACTCAAACAGACCTGTTTAGACACGTAAACAATTACTCATGGGCACGTCTATTTTTTCACCTCTAGTTTTGATGATTGAACTTACTTTTGGGTGAAGAGAGACGCTAGTCATAAGTTGTAGCAGTACAAGTGTCCATGTAATGAAGAAAATGTTGAGTAGGCAACTCGGTTGCGGTGTGTACCAAATGTACATTAAAATGATCCCGAAAATGCAAACGACGTATGCAGTAGTTGCTAGCAGCATTGAATGGATGTGACTGGACCAAAACAACATTTAGGATCATCAAATCACACACAGAAAGTACTACTTGCGTGAAAAAAAATAGACGTGATTATGCTGATTCATTTACTTATGATAAGGGTGATTTTTATTATGGTTGATCTTTATTAGGTCAAACATATAAATGGAAAACATCAACGAAAGGTGTTTCTGGTCAATTCAACCTCAAAAATTATTTAATTAGTAGTATTAGATTAACAATAAAATAACATAATTTAATAATCATGTGTCACACTGATTAACTATATGTTCAAATGTTTTGACAAAAGGTATTTCAGGTCAATTCAACCTTGACCAAATAAATTTCAACCACTGCAAGCAATTTACCCCTTTGACTCGTTACCTAACCCGCCCACTTTTCACATCTAGTATCATCCTAATATCCTATGGAGAAAATAATACAAAAGAAAATAATGGAGTACTCTGTTGAATAGAAATATCCCAAAAACAAATTTTACTCTAGGAAGACACTTACCATCTCTCGGCGTATTTTTCGGACAGACAACAATCATTCAGCCATGTAATGAAACTGATTATACTGATTAGCTGAATTAGCAAAAATACCCTACCAAAAAAATCATAATCAACATAGATTAGATGTTTTCACAGGTTTAAAGAAAGTCATGAGATGACAAATAATAACATGATTATACAAGAAATCAATACCCTGCACCGAAATGCGCAATATCTCCTGCACAAAAGTAACAATGCATCAGATCAAATGTATATGATTGATATAAAGGTCTAAACTTTGTTCCATTTGGGATGTGTAGATAACAATAGCTTGTATAGCAGTCGTATAGGATATCCGCGTATTGGACCCAGGGTTTAGGGCAACTTAGGTTGACCCACTAGGGTCAAGTGTTGGCTACAATATATCTTTAATCCATAAAACCTCCTAAATCATTTTATCAAAAATCTTGATTATTATTGAAATAATATAATTACTGTAATCTGATTAAATAAACTGGTTATCTGTAAGAAAAATGTGATTTTCGGATTAAAAACTATTTTCAACTAAAAATTATACGTTTTGACCCGTTACCAAGCCCACCCGTTTTACCACCTCTAGACATTACAAGATTGATTGTGTGAATGAAACTAACCATATATCAGAATCATATTTGTAGGAAGAAAAAATGACAACACAATCAGGGCAATCATGAGGAAAATCTTGGGAGACCACCAACCAGAATGCCATAATTCTTTTCGTCCATGCAACTTTGAGGTACCAGCCGTTGAAAGAAACATTGTGAAGTAAAATATCTAATTTATATTAAGGTTTTCCCCAAAGTTATTGAATGAAAAAATAAAAACTTATCAAGACTTTGTATTTATTTGGTAACCAAGAACCTGTTACCATAGAACTTAGAGACCCACCACAACCCTGCTAATTGGATCACAACGCACCTTAGGCCGGGTAGGTCTTAAAAGTAACAAAAAAACCAGTGGAAGTTATATTCAGACCTGAGACCTTTGGTAGAGGGACTTAAGTGTTTACTATTATGCTACCCCGTTGAAGGGTTCAAACTTTGTATTTAGATAGGTTATAGGTGATATAGAAGGATACAAAACAACCCATGCTAACTCTCAGAACTCCTTCTGTGCCCAAACAGTCTTTTCCACCTTGGCAACTTTTCAATCCTGAAACAAACAGATGAATTCATAATTCAACACATGTTCTAGTGAAAGTAAACGTAAGTAATCATAACCTTGGTATAATTTAAAGTGTTTGGAAGTGTAATAAATCGAGTTGTAGAATATGTCTTGGATGACTTCTGTAGTTCTGCTGTTTATATTTGTAATAGAGTTATGAGTGTTTGGCAAACTCAGATTATATGATAATCAGAAGCATAATCTATTTATCCAAACACTAAAAACCTGAAATCAATTTTCCATATGCATATGTATACATATCCTTAGACTTACTCTTCATTTCGGTCAATGCACTCGGTCCATAATCGCGCACAGCCCACGCGAGCAAATTCGCTAAAAGAAACATGACACTGTAAACGTATCTAGCCATCCAAGGATTGGATCCATAGCGGAATTGGGTCAACCAAGAACCCTCTAAAAGCTTAGCATACCGATTGCGTATACTGTTTGATGCGTCCACCATACCACTTTCAAGCTTTTCAACAATCATGAGATCAATATAGTGTTATCTGAATGCCAATATCTTGTAGAATTACACCACAAGCTTCCTTCTTATCTGCAAACTGTTAGATTTTTCAACTCTTATTAGTGTATAATCATATAACATATTTGAAATTAAAATCTTTATAGAACCATATGCATGTTCATTAAGCCTAGATAAAGCAAAAGCACATCCAAACAATATTATTCTTATACTTGATTAACTCATCATTATTCGTTCACATCCATGACTACTTGGGCTTAAGGCATGCATTCTAAGTAATACCCCTGGTATCTCAATTAAGATGGCGGACCTAGGTACAAACCATCAATTCTTTTAGTGTTATATGTATGTGAAATCCCGAGCACCCCTCTAAAATTATGCAATCACTATTTTTTCCACCATGAAATTTTTTCTGGGTTCACCACTCATAGGACATTTAAGATTTATTTCTAATTTGGCACACCTTATTCTACGAGTGTAAACAAGGTGATTTGACCAGCTTACTAAAAGGTCGAAAATAGCCGAGCTTAAACGAACCTAAAATTTGGAGATTATTCAAGAAACGAGCTCAACCACGAGCTTGACTAAATGATATATTATATATGGTAATATATAATTATAAAATACATATAATATAAAATAAAATAATTAAATAACAACGTACTTGAATTTTAGAAATAAAGCTTGAAATGAGTCGACCTCAAGCTTGAGCTTGTTTAGCTTGTAACCTTATTTATATCTTCTTTTAGTTTTGATTAATCTTCCTCATAAATGGCTGAAACTTCAAGCAGCGTAACTGTGACTTTAATTCAAGTATAACGGCAAAATACAATTTTTCTATAAAACTTAAAGAGTAGTGACGAAGACAAGAATAAGTTAGCAGATGTGCTCATTCGATTTGTATTATTATTTTTTTACTAAATAAATGTGTAAAACCACTTCAAAATAACCCAACATATTAAATATTTCCCGACCATGTAAATAGTATAAACAATCTGTAAATATTGCTCCCATTCATGCTTACAAGTTAGAATTTAGGATTAGATTTAGGTATACCCATTTAAAGGTTTTAAATTTCCTATTTGCTTTTAAAACTTTATAATATCGTATTTACATTGTGGAAAAACTAGTATTAAATTTATGATATTTCATAGTAAATAAAATAAAATTAACTCATAACATGTTTTACTAAACAAAAAGTTTAAAACAGTTAAACACACAGTTCTAATGTTGAAAGGGTAGATAAGGGATTATAAAATTTCAAAAGATATATTATAAAAAATGCAACTTTTAAAAGGATATATATGACTTTATCCTTAGCAGCAGATATTATAATATTAATGTTTTAGATTAGATTTACTAAAGTAAAGCACGTAATTAAAGTAATTTAAGATTAAAATAAAAGTTAAGATTCTTTGCCGCTGATGTGGTTAAAGAGCAAAACCTGTAAAAACAAATACATGTCAAGACAAATTAATTTTGATACTTTTTTCTACTTCTAACTTTTCATGTATAGAAAATGAGTATAAATCTTTATATTCTTCTTTTTGTTCATATGACCTCAAACTAATACGAATGGTGAATATCGTTTCCACTAAGCAATCACCGATTCCCACGATTGTTGGATTGGATCTCTACATTTTTCTCACCTAACTTCAAAGTAGCTTTACTTTTTAATTTTTAAGAGCGGTATGATACAAATTTATTATTTTCCTATAAAACGTATAAATATCATACATGACATGAGATAATGTAATTTTACATAAGGACTAGTTTAGATATAAAAAAAGGATAAAAGTTTAGTTATACTTTTTTAAAGTTCATATATTTACGTGTAACCATAAAGAAGAACATATAAGATCATATATAGAGAAAACCTGCACCTGAAGTTAATCGTTAATTGGTTAAATTCTAACGTTTTGAAACTCTAAATAATTATGTTTATGATTATGATATGACGCTGTTAGTCTTTAATTCAAATGTTTAGGTCACACATTTTTTGTACGTGTACGTTTGTTTTTCCATATCATGTCCCCTAGAAAATTTAATAAAGTTGATAGACGTGACCACTAACAATCATATACGATACATAATATATAATTAACACCTAGAAACTTTTTTAAAACAAATTCTTTGGATGTAAGTACCTAACACCAAGGTTTAGGTTTAAGGATCTATAACCTTTAAGGCACACCTCTTACCATCATGATTCAACCTCACACCCCTATATTTTGTTGCTAATGATATAAAGATTTAGCACATGATTTATAGAAGTGTAAAGAAACGCTACATCCTAAATTATTTGGTAAATACATATTAAATATATAAATGGCATGTGTGATTCTACAATATACATCAATTACCAAAGCACTGAGGTGTAAACGAGCCGAGCCGAGCCGAGGCCGAGTTTTACCTTACTCGAGCTCGGCTTGTTGGATTTTTCAAAAGCTCGAGCTCAAGCTCGTTCGAGCCTATTATTCTTAGATCGAGCTCGGGTCGAATAGTGAAACTAAAGCTCGAGATCGGTTCGAATAAGCTTGGTTTAATCTGCGTACAATACAAATATCGAGCCAAAGCTCGGCTCGAGCTCGTTTACGGGATAACTAATAGATTTAAGCTAAAGCTCGACTCAAGCTCGAGCTCGATTTGACTACACTTTTTTATGACATGTGTTCATTAAGGATTGCGTCAAACTCAAGATGATCGATTATGGTAGTCTTTTTTACTAAATATTAGTGGGCTCGTTAGCGATCCTTGAATGCAAGGCTTGAGCTCGGGCTCGACAACTAACCTGAGTCATACTTCAGGCTTGAGATCGAGCTCGAGCTCATCTAGGCTCAGCTCGTTCGAGCTTTTTACCGAGTCGGCTTGATTAGTTTACAATCCTTTTCGTGTTCCTAGTCTTTCCACAGAGTAATTATACTCCATATGTAATAAAAATTTGCACCGTACAAACTGAAGATGCGCATATTCTATCAACGAAATGAACCCAATTATCACGATGTCAGCTTCTCAAAATCGTTAGAAATCCAATTTAGCGAAGAAATTAGATAAAAAAACTATTAGTAAAACAAGTAGTCATAAAAAAATCAGAGCACGAATATCGTCCGATTATAGTGCACATTCATGATTCATCAACAAAGCAAATTGAAACGAATCAACGATAATGAAAACCACTAGAACAAGCAAACGATTGCTCGATGCATCAGGAATTCAGGATCATGAGAAATCAAACGAAATGCATAAATTGGAGCTAAAAACGATCAATAACAGTATTATTCAACAAACAGAGTACGATTACCCGATCAAAATCGCACACATTCATCAACAATCAAACTAAACGATAATCACATCATTACGATCAATCACAACTCAAAACATACTGATCATTTGCAGCGTTCAGATCTCAAAAACACCAAACCAAAGGTAAAATCACAAACGCACATCATCAATCAAGCAAAAACGCATACATTTCATCAACCGTTAGCATTTATTAAATTGAAACGATGAAAACGCACCTGATGAGAAGCGAGAATCGATCGATTAGAGAGATTTTTCAGGTTTTTTGTTTTTTTTACGAAATCCTTTGAATGAAGTCTTGAGGTTTTCTTCATAAGCAAGCATTCATACAGAGAGATTCCTCCACCGCAACACCACCGCAACACCACCAGTAACAACTACACAATTCCAGAAGCTTTTTAGTATGAAAGAGAGAGAGAAGAAATCGTGCTTTTCAGTTATTTTAAAATGTGCGTTTTTTCTCTTTATGTGCTTCAATTGTTCATACCTAATACAAGCATACATGCATGTTTATATATACATACAAAATGTATATGCATCTATACGTATAGAGAGAGAAAAAGATATATATAGAGAGAGAAATAAAGAGAGATTGCTTCATGAGGAGGTTGTTTTGGTATGTGAGTGCTTGCTTTTTTGGATGGATGGATGTTTGTTACGGTGTTGGTAGAAAGGTAAAAGTAAAGATATTTAAATGGAAACGTGATGTATGTATGTTCGATAATAATATTATTATTTCTTCAAATCCGTTTTTTTATTTTTATTATCATGAATAAAACATAAGAAAACTAGAGGGGGACGTTGTAATATGTATACCTCGTACCATTGACCGGTTTATGTAGGAGTTGTTTTCACTCGAATATATTTAATTGTATAGTTATTCTTTCATCCACGTATATGTGATAAAACATATCGATGGAAGATGATCATTTCTTATGTACTTAATATACTATCCTATCCTTGTTTTCCCTAACATTCTGAATGACATAAAAGTACCTTTTTTTTTGGGAATGGCAAAGCAAAAGAGTACCTATAATACCATTTGTAATATTCGACACTCCATATCTGCAATATTGTATGCCACGCTTATGAGGAGTTTATGGATTTGTTTAAGGTGTTGTATGGTGAAAAACTTCTTAGGAGGTCATCATGTTTAATTATAAAATTATGCTTTTATCCACAATCAATACGTCTGAAATGCGTTGATAGTATTTGATATTTTTTATGAACCCATGCAACTTTCTTGCTGAGGCTTAAGTGTCAAACCATAAGGGCCAAACTGTATGTTCAAGAATCTTGTTTCACCATGTTTCACGTTGTTTGTAACTTGAGCTCCAAAACTTGTAACAAAGATACATTCAATAGAAAATTAAGTTTGTTATTTTTGCCATCAACGATATACTTTAAATGTATATAGAAAAGGAGATATTGAATTTTAATAATTCAAGACTTATAAGACATATTAATTCATGCTAACGATCTTAATTTTCATTTATGTTGTCATTTCTAACTTTCATCTAACCACAATTTGCCTAACATAATCATTATAGGTTTGCACTCGATTTGCGTATAATTTTTCCCTCAAATTCATTTGTTAGTTTTTCCATTTCATTAATATTCATAATTTTAGGGGAAATCAAGCAATAATTAAAAGTAAATATTTAACAATTATGCTACTGAATTTGGTTTGATAATAGAAGTAACACCAAAAAGTTATTGGTCAAGTATGAAATATCATCGACAAGTAGTTATTCAATCAATTTGCATAAAAATAACTTCGTTTATATTTAACTTGAAGTAACAAACATGAAAAAAATAAATTGCTAAATAATAATCAAGTTTTATAAATTTGTGTATATAACTCGTAGCATAACATTTTATATCACAACAGAAGAATATTGAAACTTAGTGTTTCTGTAGTAATAAAATTTAAATAAGTTTAATAGAACATTATTAAACTTATTATTATCTCATGTTTGTATCTATTTAATATATGTTGACAATCCAGATCCATACTTAGTAATATATATGATGTAATTATTACGTTTTTTTCCCATAAATTTATTATCTCACGGCGTGGCATCTTTTATGATAAAGCGAATTATCACTTTAATTATTAAACTCATCTGAATAAAAATATATTTACTAAAGTAATTTAATTTAAAATAGTATAATAACTATGTTAACTAAGTTTCAGGCAAGGTGTGTTAACACACTACTTTTACTTTTTTTCCCAATTTAATGTACACATTGATTTTACTTTTTCATTATTTACTTTTACTGGTTTTTCTACGTGAATAAGTACAATAACACCTTATAATTAAAAAATAGACATATAAAACTCACCCTAAACCATTTCATATTTACTCTCCACGAACTCACGATTCGTTTACTAGTCTTCATACCAAGGATGAACGTGGAACTGCCTAAACGAACTATCTCATGAACCATAGCAAACTAGACGGTCGATTTCCATACACGAGCATTTACTGTCTGTCATTAGATTCTTGACGTCAGTCGCTGACCACCTCACAACCACCGACGACCGCCATCAGCCACTAGAGAACATACTGCCACTACATCACTTTCACATTCAAATTTGAGTTTATCTCTTAAACCCCCTGATGAATGTAATTTATTTAATTTTCTTTAAAAAACAACCCTTTTAAAAAAAGAGTGTTACACAGCCTAAAAGTGTATTTACTTCCCCATAGTGAATTAAAAAAATAAAATAAAAAATAAAAAAGCGAAGTAAAATAGTTTTATATGTTACTTCTTTGTTCTGGTTATTCTATACCAACCATAGACGACCCCCCTCTCTTGTTTTCGTCGGTAGTGTTAAATTTTAGTCCAGACGCGACATCTGTATGATATTATGAGAGGGAAAAAGAGAAGAAGGAGACGAGAAAATACCCCATGAGTTTCTCACCGCATAGGGAAGACAACGTTCCACATAAAGTCACTTATTTAATCATTGGTTGAAGATACTCTAAGAGCATTTACAGCCTGTTCCCTAAATTTATGTGAGTGCATTCCCTATATTATATGGTATGATTATAAGTGAAGGATATGAGAAATTTACTGTTAAATCTGTATTTTGGGGAAACACTATTCAAAACCTTATAATGTTTTTAATATATTTCAAATGATTGTGAGTGGAGCATCGCGCGTAGGTATTGCAAAAGGTTGATCCCAGTCTATCTCCTTAGAAGGATAAGGAAATCATGGCCAGTCAGGTCTTCTATCAGGTACAGGAGGAGTAGGAGACTCAGAACGTGTAGGTCTCTTACCTGAAGCTTGTGAAGAAGATGCCATCCATGTAGTAAACCCCCACAGGAATAAGCGCAGACTAGTAAACAGTAAACAAGCATAACTTAATAATCTACGTGTGTGTAACTAATGCAAATTCACATATAGTCTAAAATGCAATGCAAATAAGATGTACATTTTAGTTCGCTATAACTAATGCTCTGATACCAATACACCCTCAAAATCCACTAACGGGGTTTTACCGTCAGGCGTGTGATATAACTAGGATCTCAGATAAGCATAAGTTACACCAAACGACTCAATAGTTACAAAACATTTAAATCAGTTCTAATAGTAAAATAAACCAGTAATGTTAAATCATTGCAGAAGCGAATTTAGAAAACATTTAAATGAGTGTTAAAATTGCGCAAACACGTGCCCAAACCAATTTAAGTAAAAATAAATGTAAACAAATCACTAAACTAGTTTAAAAGTAAATAATGAAGTCATGAAATGAATGTTGCGCTCCTAGACGTGCCACATCACTGACCTGAGAGAAAACATGCTAAAATAAGCACAAAGACTGGTGAGTTCACAGGTTTATCAGAAAACAGTAAGTAATAGTAATGAAATCCAGATTCAGTAATCAAAGCATATAAGTAGATAGCAAGCCTACAACAAGCACTATGTGTATGAATTTCGCGACCGAGCTGACTATAATAATATAATGAATGCTCCGGCTGTGGATACCAGACCATAACACAGTAAAACAGGCTAACCATTCACCCGTTTGACCTCCAGTCAAGCTAGCGCGACTAGCCTGGGCGAGGTTTGTCAAACCCAATAGATCTACTAACAATCACCTCGCTAATACCATATTAACGGTTCAAATGAGGCGTAGTTGTATGCAGTATTACTAATCTAAGGTATTGTATGGTTTATGAAAAACAATATGTTTCTCTCCCCCAAAAGAGAATATAGTATGAAAGTGGGGTTGTAAACTCACCTTAGAGTGCATGACAGACAATGAAACCAATTACCACAATAGTAACCTCAACCTAATACACAAATAGGTTTATAAGTTTGTGCACGAAACATACTTACAACATCCATGCCAGGTCACACAATGCTCAACACAACCAGCGCATAGAAATCAAACCTTGACAACACTTCACACGATAATTCATTATAAATAACCCATACATTATTTTGAGTTGAATCTACTTGGAGGTGTTTCAAGATTCATGAGGTTACTTTGCAAATAATTTATTTTAACCATAACATCATCAAAATACAAACCGTTTATCAAAACACTCAACCCTTTGTTGGTGTAAAAAAATAGTTTTGACCTACCTTCACTAAAAATACAATAACTTGAGTTTCACACGTCCAATAAAAGCAGTGATTGAGTTTATTATTATCAAGTTACAACGTGTACAAGTTGGCTAACCGAATCTGCCAAAACCAAAAACATCAAGTTTTAGACTAACCGTGCAACTTAACAATGTTCCATGACTTCACCAGACCATGTTATCATCTAAAAGAATTTAAACACTCACCCAAAGAGTTTTTACACATTCACAAGTCTTAGAGAAACCCAAACCATACAACTTATATCCAAACCCTTTTCTATACCCATTACCCGACCCGACTTCGATTTCACACAACAACCGACACACCCAACCCTTATTACCCCCACATTGAAATCGAATCCCAGCCCCACACCAACCCTAAACCTGACTTTATATGAACCCTAGCACAAAACCCACGTTTACAAACAAAGAACAAAACAACACAAGATCAAATCAAAGGTTAGCACACTCAACACACATGAACAATCAAACGCAGCCCTAGATCACGAGATTCACCTTAGAATTCGAAGTGGGCAAGTCTTGATCATGTTGCAATGGCTTGATGATCAAGAAGACGAGTGTATGAGGGGAGAAAGATGTCGGTTAGGAGGAGTGTGGTGGTGATCGCGGCGGTTGGTGGTGGAGAGGGGAAGATCGGCCGATTTGGGGAAGAGGGGAGGGGGTTCGATCGGTTGAGAGGGGTGGGGGGAAGTGGATTAGGGTTTGCATGTTATTTCATGCACTACTTTGCATGATAAGGTTTCTCATGGGTTTTCGGGTTGAGCTGGGTGCACATGTGATGACAACACTTATTTAACATCAACTTTCAGTATTTGGTAAAAGAATAACAATTATTTGTTTATAATAAGAATTATTATTTAATAAAATCATAACGGAGAAGGTTAAGTTAAAGGAACGAGGATAACCTGAGAATTAGGGTTGTCACGTTAATCTTATGCCAATCCTATTGTTTTTTTATTAATTATATTCTCATTAATTAAACAAAGTTATGCAGAAATGTCAATTCACCGTTATATATCTGAAAGAAAACTAATAACGTTACTTTTACAACAATTTAATTTTGTAATTGAAGGCATAGCAGTCATGTCGATAATAATATTTTACTATGATAGAACCTCTTAATAAACACTTAAAATATTTGTTTTAGTAAGATACAAAATATTTTCATTTATATACCGTAATAATTGTAGATCTCGTAGCATTTCACATTAACAAAAAGTGTGTATGAATGATTCCATTTAATATTTTACAACGATTATTAAGTTGTTGAAAATGAAAGTAAGATAATTATTTGTAGTAAATAATTTTATTGTAATAAATAATTTAGATTATACGTAGTTAAAAGCAATGTTTATTGTTACCATTGAACATCATTTTTGTGTTATAAGTGTTTCATTATTTTTTTTCGAAATCTAATTAGTGTTTTCTAAAAGATTATTCAGAACCGAATTTATCAAGTACTACCAAAGGGAATAGGCTGCGAGCAGAATCATAAATATTTTCATTCAATTCACATACTTATAATATATTTTTTTTTTACCTAGAGACATAAAAATCATCAATATATTCATTCATAAATAATATATTAGCAAGTTAGTGTTCAAAAATCCAGAAACAACTTTAGTTATTCGGCCATTAAGCAAAAAAGTTAAAATAGATTTAGAGGTATCATAATGCTTAATAATTTTTTTTAAGTAGTTAAACGTTTTAGACTTATGATGAACATTAATAGATACAAGAGCATGTTCAAAAAAAATCATGATTTTACCGTTAGAAAAACCACATAGTTTACTTAATAAATGAACATTTTTTTCTTGATTTTCTCTAATTGGCAAAACCCGAAACTATGACATTTAATTGTATGCACTCACTCTTCTAAGTAATTTTTAACTTGTTATTTAAGTATTTATGAATAATAATAATAATAATTTAATTGCTTTTAGTAAAGAAGCTTTATCAGAAAAAAATGTTACCATTTATATAAAATTAATTTTCGCAAGGAAGAGGAATATCTTATTTAACTCTCACTTTATTCTTTCCCTTTAAAAACACCAATACTTTTTAGATCTTTATATTGAAATTAAGATTCTAAAACGACATAAACCCTACAATGGATCCAATGGTATCACTTGTTACACGAGTGATACTTTATCATATGTTTGGTCTCTCGTGTACATATATTTTTTCGAAAATATCAAACTTAAGATTCTAAACGACATTAACCTTACAGATTTCATAGCCAAATAAGATTCAATTTATAAAAAAAAACTAAACATAAAAAAATATTTATTGATATATTTATATATTTTAGGTTAGTATGTAACTGATTTTAATATGGGTTAATCATATGTTATATTATTCAAAAAAATATTCGAATATTTATAACTTATAAATGTAACTTTTTATTTGTAATTGTTATAGTAATACGTAACTTTTACTAGTTATGCATTCAAAAGAAATAATTATTATAAGGATGTCTAAAAACTAATCTATTTCCTATTTTGTTTTGGATATTACACGACAAATTGATACAAAATTATTTGTATATTTTACATCTTAATCACAAATCTTAGAGTTATTATATCTTTTAACAAAATAATAAACAACCCTAAAGATTTATTTCAAGAATGAGTTAATAGTATTTTATTTTTTAAACATTGTTTTTTTTTCTAATTTTAAAGACTCATTTTGTAGATTAATATTCATAGTTTTGCATTACTTTATAAACTGCCATCCTTTCACGTTGTATTTTTAGGTATTGTATTTATATATATATATATATACTTAATATTTTAAACTCTAGTCTATGTAATATATGTTAATAAATTCAAAGTGGGGTATAATAAGTTATTAGGGTTCATGTAATGTAAAGATTTTAAGCCAAAAATAAAATTTTGAAGTGCAATGCATTAAAAAAAACTCTTAAAAATTATTTTTTATGCGATAAATAATGAAATTATTTCACAAAAAGTAATCTTGTAGAATACATAAGATTAAAAACGTTATGGTATTTAAGAACTTGGGTTGTATTCAATATAAGAGTATCTACTTTTATTTTTCTATATTAATGCTAGCTATACTATGATAGATTAATGTCATTTAATTTAAAATATACTAATTACCAATTTAGTTTGTGCATTGAGGTTGTACCTAATACTTAGGGTGTTTTTAATTTTTTTTAGTTTTAACCCAAAGCTTTTCATCTTTTGCAATGTAACCTCATAAAATTTGATTTTTTTTACTTTTAACTCAAAACCTTTCATCTTTTGCAATTTAACCTCGTAACTTTTTTGCTTTCAACTTGGTCACCAATACTTTTCATCTTTTGCAAATTTTCGTTTTACGTTTCGTTCTAAATTTTGCAAGTTAACACGACGCAACATGCACGTGTGGTTCAATATTTTAACATTTGGTTTTACATTTCGTTCTAAATTTGTAAGCTAGCACAACAATATGCATGTGTGGTTTAACGTTTTTACTTCTATTTTTTCCGTTTGATTTGTTTCATCGCAACATGCGGTTTTCATATTGAATTAGTTGTAATTTTCTATGTTTTACATTTCAGTCTAATTTCTTCGCATTAACACACTGCAATTTTAGTGTTGGCGGTCGCTGACGGTGGTGTGACATTGATGCTATTCGGTACTGTGTTACCCCCCTGCCACAACGCGGAGGGCTTACTTATAGTTTGTATAGTACTAATTACCAAATTCAGTATGCTTAGTGGGTAGTATTATATATTTTGGTGGGTTGTACCCATATTTTTATATTTCTTAAATTCTAACTTTTTTGTTAATTTTAACCTACTACTTTTACATCTTTTACAATTTAACCCTTTTTTATTTTCATCTTTGATCCCCCATAATTTTCATATTATACAATTTTTTTGTGTTTCCGTCTAAATTTTGCAAGTAACACACCGCAACACGTGTGTGTGATTCAACATTCTTACCCTTATTTTTTTTATTTTAACGACTTTGTCGCAACGCGTTGATTCTAGATTGACTTACTTATTATTTTATATGTTTTGCATTTCGCTTACTTCGTTCAACGTTTTTACGCTTACTTTTCTTTTGATTTTGTTCTCTGCGTTTTTTATTTTCTTTTTAATACGAGTTTTTTTTTTGTGTTGGTGGTCACTTGCGGTTGTGTGCCATTGGTGACACTTAACATGGTTTTACGCACCCGCTGCAATACAGAGGGCTTAATACTTGTATATACTAATTACTAACTTGGTTTGTGCATTGAAGTTATACCTCATGCTTAGGGTGTTTTTCAAAAAAGAATTGATTTTTTTATTTATAGTTTTTTATCTTTTGCAATTTAGCCTCATATAAATTTGATTTTTTTACTTTAAACCCAAAACTTTTAATCTTTTGTAATTTTACCTTACAGCTTTTTTATTTTTAACTTTGATCCCCTATACTTTCATCTTTTGCAAATTTTCGTTTACCTTTCGTCTTAAATTTTGCAAATTAACATGACGGAACTTGCAAGTGTGGTTCAACATTATTACGTTTCACTTTACGTTTGTTTCTAAATTTGTAAGGTAACACGTTGCAAAGTGCGCGTGTGCTTTGGTGTTTTTGTCTATCTTTTCCTGTTTGTTAGGTTTGTCGCAACACGTAGTTCCTAGATTGAATAAGTTGTATTTTCCTATATTTTCGTTTCGATCTAATTTCTTTGCATTAACACACCACAACTTTAATGTTGGTGGTCGCTGACAATGGTGTTACATTAATGCTATTTGACATGGTTGTATGCTCCCATTGCAGCGCGAGGACTTGATTCTAGTTAGCCCTTCGATGTAAGATCTAATGAATAATGATCATTCTCACCATTTTCAGTTTTCCCTCTATTTTTATATAACCCCACCCTTATTATAATTAATAAATGTATACCAATTTTTAAAAATGGTTAATTATCTTTAATCAAACTTTTTCTATTGAAGGTTATAAAGATGCAAAAACTTTTTTGTGTAATTGTATTGAAGGTTATAAAGGATGGATAAAAGTCATATTAATAAAAGATTGTTAAAAAGTAGAAATTGCTGAAAATATGAATAATGTCATGAAGTTTAAAATTAATTAAAACAAAAATGTTATTTCAAACGAAAATATGACAAAAATATTTATTTTAATAAAACAAAAATTATTAACTATAGTATTAAAATTAACAACTTAAACACTATTTGTTAACATAATTTGCAATTTCCTATAAGGAAAGATGTCAAATCATTTTATAAGTAATAAGTGATCATATATATAATTTCATTATAAACTTAATAGTTTCCAAATTTATTGTAACTTAAGATTGCAGAATGTAACGACATGTGATGATGCAAACATGACGCGTAGGTCGACGGGCTAGAATGCATCCATGTCTATGTGTAATAATTTCTTCATTATAGAGCTACGAATAATAATTAATTGCTTTTAGTGAAAACTCTTTATTAGAAAAAAGAAATGTTGCTATTTTTATGAAACATTGTGAAAGGATGTAAAGTAATTTCCTTAGTGAAGAGGATTGACACTTCCTTTTTCTTCATCAATCACCGACAGTTCTTTATCATCATACCTAAATTAAAATTATAAAACGATGTTAACCCTACGACATAATCAATGGTATAACTTGTTACACGAGTGGTACATATTCTTGTGATATGTTTGGCCTTTCGGGTACATGTATCTTTCTAAAAATATACATACATCTCATATACTTATAGAAGCATACGTTAAACGTCAAACATCTCGATCATCAAAGCAAAATTTGATAATGGTTTTACTTTAAACAAGTTTAAGTGTTAAACCTAATCAATCAAACTTTTGAGATACCAAACCCAACTATTGATTTCAAAAGGAAATAAAAAAAATCCAATGAACCAAGGGAAGTGAAGAAAAGAAGCTAAACAATTTCTCGAGAGAGAATTATCATGAAAAGGGTAACATATCATGTGATATGTAAGTTCTACTCATTAGGATCAAATCGTTTCTTAAGTTTATTTTTGTGTTTCATACCAAATAATGGAAACAAGTGCATTGCACCAGTTTTATTTTATCTCTTTAATTTTATTATCATAACCGATTACGGGTGGTTAATTTCATTATACCAAACTCGTCTTAGATGAGTACATGTTCACATGTGAATCCCAAAAAAAGATGAACTATGATAAATAACAAATTTACATGTAATAAAAAGTCATATTCAGTAAAGTGTGTTGAAATCTATTGACGAATCCCAAAAAATGATGAACTATGATATAACTCATTCATTTCGATTTATGCTATTTTTACAACTTTACTCTCACGACTCAAACACAACCCCAAGTCACTCTCAATTGCTATCGTCTTAATAAAAATCACATGTATTATTCTTTGTCTTAATTAAAGTTAATACTTTTATTCTCAATATACTAAGCTGCAAATATTGAACCGAACGTTTAGCAAACGGTTCGCAAACTGTTCCAAGTGAAGTTTGTTTATATTCGTTTATTTAGTAAATGAAAGATGATGAACAAGAAATTTAGTTTGTTTAGTTAAATGAACGAGCAAATGAACGAACATGAAAAGACGCCACACTCGTTCATTTATGTTTTGTGAACTTGGTAAAGTTTATATTTATGTTCATTCGTTTATATTCATTTGTATTTGTTTGTGCTCATTTGTGTCTGTTCGTTCAAAGGTTTTATATTTCACTTGAATTTATCAGTTTCAATGATTAAAAATATGAGACCGTAGTTATACTTAATTTTATATTTTATTTTATTGTTTTCATATATTGGTTTTAATAATTTATTTTTTTTATTTTATTGGTTTGTTCATCTAGTATTCTTTATATATTGTTAAGTACTTATTTATTATTGGTGAATTCGATGGAAAATGTAGATCTTATTCTAAAGTGAATATTCATTTGTGTTCATGGACATTCATTTATGGTCATGAGTAATTTCTTTTGTTTGCGTTCGTTTACAAACAATTAATGAAAGAACACAAATGTATAGAAACATGTTCGTTTCCTTGATGAAGAACACAACCATGAAATCTTATTCGGTAAGAGCTCAAGAACAGTATATGAATATGTTGTTACCTTAATTGACGAACATGAACATGATTTTGTTCGTGTTTGTTTAGTTCGTTTACAGCCCTAAAAATATCTAAGAGAAATAATATTTTTATTTTTTAAAAGATGTTAGTATTTTTATGTTTATCTATACATATTTTTTTGCTATGATTCAAGACTATTTAAGGTTGTTGCTTTGTAATTTTTAAGAGCATAAGTTTAAGCCATGGGAAATAGTTTTTTGTACAAAGTGTAGGATCAGACTGGATATAGAACATTCGATCACAAAACGATTCAGCCCCTTTCTAGGCCATGTGCAAAGTAAGGGTGTTGATCGGGTAAGTTAATCAAGTTTCGGGTCATCGGTTCGGGTTATTCGGGTTTTTCAACGTTGAAAGCCTACCCGAAACCCGACCCGAATAACAATTGGTTTAATCGGTTTCGGGTTGTTCGGGTAACAGGTTGTTCGGGTCGGTTTCGAATATTAAACAACGGACCCAATTTAGTAGACTTTAGTGAGTATTCATTTGAAATCTTATAATACTAGTGGACTTAAATTAGTTACTTCTATAATTTATAAAATGTGCTTAAATATATATTTATATACAAAAAAATTGATCTATTTGGACAACCTAAACACGTATATACATATAGTTTACTTAATTATAATATGGGTTGATTGGGTTATTCGGATTTCAGGCCAATCGGTTTGGGTTATTCGGGTTTTTGAGATTTGAAAGTTTATCCAAAACCCGACCCGAATAAGAATTGATTTAATCGGTTTTCGGGTTGTTCGGGTAACGGGTTGTTCGGGTCGGGTTCCTTCGGGTACGGGTGAGATCGGGTCGGCCGGGTTAATCGGGTACGGATAAAATCAACGGGTCTAGTGCAAAGTGCGAGTTAACTCAAGCATCATCTATGCACATTCAAGTCTATTTGAATTTTTATTATACATGTGACCCCTCGGCCTAATGTTATCATGAGAATAAGCCGGTTGGAAACGAGAATGGAAGGATTTAAATGAAAATTCCTAAAGGATTTAGGATTACGGGATCATAGTAGACCGCTAAGGGTGCTATGGGTTAGCCATAACAATCTGCCATGGGAAAGGTTCAAGGTCCAGGACAAAGGTTTCATCACGGACCGCAAAGGAAACCAGTAATAGTCCGCCAAAGGTGGTTGCAGACTGCCAAGGTTATACGTAACGGTCCCCAAGGAATATTTCATTCTAATATGCGAATATTCAATTTGAAATATGCGAATATTCCATTTTAAGTCGATAGCGGATCACTAAGAACGACTTAGGGGTTCGCAAAAGGTGCTTGTCAGGCAAATAGGTATAAAAGCCCAAGAAATTCGATTTCTACCCATTTACAGCTCTATCCCTTTCTCTCTACCCGATTCTATCCCTTTCTCTATGGTTTCAAGGCTTTTTGATACTCGTTTTGACAATCGGAGCTTATAGATACGAGCCTTGACGTTGATTTGGCCTAGGATCAACGTTCGGAGGCTCGGTTCTTCGCAAGCCTCAAACTCTTCTAAATATGAGCTATTACCCATTATGAGAAAATATATGACGTATGAAACTACAATGTAGTGTTGGATGGCTAGGTGGTGTGTTTGTGGACATCAAGGACTAGCTGTGGGTTTAGATTTTTTATGGTAAGGTTTTAAACTTCCATATCATGCATCATTATGGAATATAAGGGTAAGTAGTGGTTTTGGAAACAACCAGGCCACCATCTAAGTGATTAGGATGCAAAATTAATAATATTATAAGGAAAATAACCACTTTAGATAAATAGATTTGCGAAGATCTAGTATATGTATAAAATGACTAATGTAATGTCATTTCATAACCATGAGGTTGTCATGTGGATTTACACGATAGGGAATTCGTCTAGTGGTTAAGTCCGCATAGTCATTAAGTTGAGAGTGTGCATAAACCCTAGCTTTTCGAAGCATGTTCGTCAAAAGCTATAACAAAAAATCGATCTGAGTCGAGAGACGTCTAACTCGAGGTCACAAACGTTACTAGGGCAGGTGGGATGACCTGAGGGATTTTATGATCAATGAGGTAATGTGTTGACGTGAAGGTCAATGTCTTACAGGGTTGTAAAATGATTGTAGAACTTGCCAACATGTGTACAGGCCCGATCAGATAGCTCATCACTGTGAGTCCCTATTTTCTTAATTACTTTATCGAAGCTAGTTAAACATTTTGATGAAATGTTTTGATGTGTATGTGGTTTTGTAAGTTAAAAATATTCTCCTGTGGATTAACATGCCACAACTATGTGTGTCTGGCGTGGGTCGTTGTTAGTCACAGGCAATTCCATTAAGGTATGTGAAGGTATGCACGTGGAGTGGCACCGAGCAAGAATAGAAAGTCTTATATAGAGTGACACTTGTTCTTACCTTGGGGCATATGTGTGCTTAGTTGGATCCATCTAGATAGAAGGGTCATGTTCTTGGATTTGGTGAGAGGTGACCTTAGACTGTGTCATTGATCTCCATGCTGCAAGTTTAAGGTTTGGTCCGAATGAGGGGTCTTGGTGGGGAATGCCTGATACTTGAGTGTTGTGGCGCGTCAGGACTTAGTTTCCTGGGGCTCCTTTATCCTACTCACCATCATGTTTGTAAAACCAAAAATGACATATATTTTGACGGACACTACCCTAATTGTTAGGGTGTAGGTGAGACTTGATTTGACAAATAATTTACTTACACACATGGTTACATTATGTAACTATTTTAGAGTCATTTATTATGACACATCAACAACGTTGTTGTTGACATAATTTAGCTCATGATGCAGGAGTTGTAGGTGCCAGGTAGCTAGGTCGAGAAGACTTAACCGTTAAATTGAATAAAATCTTAAATAGAAGATAAGGATTGGATTAGAACAACTTGGGAAAGTGTTTTAATTTGTATTTATATTTTGAACATGATTAACACATGGATTATATATGTACTATAAAGTTTTAATTCAGTCTAGTTTTGGTGGTTTTGAATGTAAGTCTTCCGCTGTTAAAAATTGTGTGATTGATACAATTGATCGGACCCAGAGATTAGGGTGTGATAATACATACCGGAATTAATACTAAACTACTTTTAAGTAAAGAACCACATAAATCACATATACATTTTTCATGCGGTTATATATAACCTCTTACTTCAATCTTTTTCTAACCGTTATATATCTACTCAATATTATGCATAAGTGTATTATATGGTTTTCCTAATTTTATTTAAAGTTACTTCAATATTACATAAAATATTATTTTTGTAAACTCGCGTAACTTACATACTTCAAAAGATGAGAGTGATTTACAATTTGTCAAAGCGCCATACAAATCCTCTAAAGCATATTTTTTATTATTAATTCTTCAATAATTTAATATTATAATTAGCTTTTATATTAATTTTTTTTTTCTTTTATAACTTTTAAAATAGAGTTAATTACGCAAATAGTCCATGTGGTTTATTGAAAATAACAAGTTTTGATACTAAGGATTTTTTGTAATGGGTTGGGGTATTGTGTTTTCAATTTTTGTAATAAAAATGGGTATTAAAACTATCGGACATTAATATTTCTGTTAAATTTAAATAAAATGACTAAAATACCCTTTGAGTGACTACTTTTGTAATTCTCTCTCTCTTTCTTTATAGGGACCATTTATGTAAATATTTATAATCTAAAAATATCCAACCCCCACCCACCCACCCTACTTACATCTCTTTCAAAAATCAGATGACCACCACCATTGTTACCTACCATCGCTACTGAAACCACCACCTTGGTCAAAACCCCCTTTTGTTTATATACAAACCAATTAAAAGACATGGTTTTCTCATCAACTTACCGAAGTCATCAACAATACCTACCCTCAAGAACCCTAATTTACAAAAAAAAAACCTAATTTCCGATGGTAGTGGTGGTTGGGTTGTTGACGGTGACAATGGTTAGGTAACTGTGTTGACAGATCTGCTAGGTGATTTATAGTAGGTTGGAGATTAGGGTTAACAATACCCCACCTCCAATTTCCCACCATCAGTTCCCCACCTTCTCTAGTTCCTCATTTTGATCTGATGAGATAATGTGATGTTGCTGATGATGATTGCGGATGATGTTGATGCAATTGATTTGGGTTTTTATACAAGAAAGATGGTGGAGATGGTTCAATGGCTGGTGTTTATGGTGGTGGCCGGTGATCGATGGTCGTGAAGACTATGGTTAACAGGGGAGAGGGAAGGGGAGATGATGTGACCATGGTGATGATGATGGTGGTGGCGATGGCGGCCGGTGGTAGGTGTAATAGATATGGGCGGTGGATATGGATGAGGGTGGTGTAAGAGTGCCGGAGTTGATGCTCTGATGGCGTTGATGCACTGATGGTGATGATGAGGTTGTGGAGAATTTTTTTTATATAGATATTTTGTAAATTAAATACAGTTAATTACACAATTAGCCCATCAAATATAAATGTTACATAATTTGTCCTTTAGATGTAAAAAAACTAAAATGCCTTTAAACTTAACAGAAAAATTAATATCTGTTAGTGTTAATACCAATTCTCGTTACAAAATTAAAAACACAATACCCCAACCTGTTACAGAAAACTCTTGGTACCCAAATCTGTTATTTTCAATAAATCACAGGGACCATTTGCATAGTTAACTCTTTAAAATATAATATTTTATAAATCTTGAATATACGGTTGTAATGCGTCTTAATTTTATCTACGTTTTGATTTAAATTATATTTAAAACCAAACTAGGTTATATTTAGTTTTCTTTTTATAACTTTATAAGCACTATAAATTTATGAATATATTGTTACGATATTCTTGTTTTCTTCAACTTTTTAAATATAAATTTTATTAAGACTAAAAAATGTCAATTTTTCATTTTCTTTTAAAACTTTGAGTATGCAATATCCATAAACAATGAACATAATGTTTGAACATTATTATTTTTCCTACGTTGCGATTTGAATTTATTCAAAATCTAGCTCTAAACCTTCATACGGTCACTAAATTTCCATCGTACCGCACATGGAAATTCTTTAGTCTTTTCATCATTAAGCAAAAAGGATAACATTATGATGCCATGCTTTTATGTGACATTTATAACAAGACAAAAAGCTTGATGATTATCAGTACAGTAAGTAAAAGTTTTTTTTTTTCATTCCTTTGATGGATACTTTAAATTCTTTAGTCTTTTCATCATTTAGCAATTTATAGTATTTTTTAAATTTTATTATGCCACAACGTGTAATTCATAGTATTTTTGTAATATGTTTCTTTGATGTACTTAAGCAAATTATATTCATGTCGCAATACGTGTAACAAAATTCACAAAGAGGACGTTACGGACGGTCACGCCGCAACGCGTGGGCAACATTGCTTGTTTCAATTCATTAACTAATAAAACAAAATATTTAATTATACTTAGAAGGTAAATTTTTTAAAAATAATATATGAAGGACTTAAAAAATATAATTTTCATATAACAAAAAGAATTAAAATAAAACCATCATTATGATTATAAATAAAAAAGTAGTACAAATAATAAAAATGGTAAAAATAAATAATCTTGAAGACTTATTTTCCTTAAAATTTTAAATTTGGTGACTTTAAGAATTGTGATAGGATATTTAGATATCTTTAATACAAATAAAAACAAAATTAATATGATATATATATATATATGTATATATATATATATATATATATATATATATATATATATATATATATATATATATATATATATATATATATATATATATATATATATATATATATATATATATATATATATATATATATATATATATATATATAGGGTAGGGTTATCTTGAGAACCACCCTTTTTAGTGAGAACCATATGAACCAATATCAACCACACATTTTAGTCACATGCAAGTCACATGCCACTTCCACATTTTTTTTAAAACGTTCATAACTTTTTTTCATGACATTATTTTTTCATAAAAATTTCACCATTAATTTCATTATTTTTTTATCTTTCCAACGCCTACCATATTGATATATTTTTTTTAAAAAATTTGTCCACCCGTTATTTACACATGTGTAAATTAGTCATTACATATGTGTAAATTCTGTTTTACACATGTGTAATTCCAAGAATTACATATGTGTAAAATGACGTTCGTAAAAAAAACGAGATTTTTTTTTATTTTTTATATATTTTTTTATTTTTTTAATGGTAGAGGGAAACGAGAGAAACACTTCTGTGTTTTTACTTTTTTATTTTTTTATTATTTTTTATTTTATGATTTTTTTGATTATGTTGTTGTTAATTACAATTTTGCCATTGAAAACTAATGGTTCACATTGGTTCCTAGAGTTCTCACAAAAAAAGGGAGTTCTCATTTGATCCCTCCCCTATATATATATATATATATATATATATATATATATATATATATATATATATATATATATATATATATATATATATATATATATAAATTGAAACAACATTCCTTAATATAATAAATTAAGTGAAGTTACGCTCGTTCTTGTGCATCTCTGCTTGGATATGATCTACCATGTGACGTATGCTAATTTTGATATAATATAATTATAATATGATATGATATTATATGATACATTATATGAAATTTTTAAATATATTTACGTTGATAAGTATGAAAAACACATAAAACACTTGTACATAATATATGAGTACCTAATAAGATAATGTGGTAGGAGGCTATGTAACCGCATTTGTGTCACATCACACTTAAAGTAAAAGCAAAACATATACTTGTATTATGTTTTTCCCGTAGTTTTTAACATATTGTTGGTTCTTAAATAAACATCTTTTTATTTGATACAATGTTACGTAAATGTTTTTAGTTTTGTTAAAATTTTGAATTCCCAAGGATTTTGAATTTTTAACATTTGATAGATCAAGAGTATTGTACTTTCTGTATATTGCCAACCAAACACTATTCAATGAAATTTAGTTTTAGTTTAAGATTTTAATTATACTAAGTTTTTATTTATAATTAACGAGTCAAATGATATAATTATAGAAGTTGAGAATAATATGAACGATGAAGATTGAGATTTGAGCATTACTTCTAAATAAACTTATATATTATACTAGCTTTAGTAAACCCGTGTATTACACAGGTTGAATAACTAAAATATTAATATAATAAAATTTATTAATTATAAAATAATATTCTAATATATAATAAAACAAACAAACCATATAAAAATGTCATTTTTAAAAATTTTCCTATTATAACTCTCAAATTTGATTATTTGTTGTTTTAAAAAATGACTGTTTAAAAATACCAATTTTAAAAAGTTTTGTAATTTTAAAAAAGTTTTATGCTTTAGAAAATTTATTATTTAATGAAAAAATTATTTTATTAGAAATAACATTAATAAATAGATTTCTTTTTTGTGAGAATGATTGTGGTGCTGTCACATGTCATCCCAATATACTTTTTTATTAAAGTAGATAGATGTTTTCTGTGAAATAACGATATATTCTTTTATTTTTTTTAAATCATTACTAACTTCATGTTTCTTTTATGATATTATTCTAACTATTCCAATTGAAGTGAGGTAATTGTTTTTAATATTTATTACTTTTGTTATTTCATTACACATGTTTTATTATTTACTGTTTCAGTACTCGTGTTTCAAAAAAGTTGCCGAAACAACCATTTCGTGCAAATCCATAAATAACATCAGTTACCACTAGAAGCCAAATCGTCATTTCCTCTACAACCTTTGATCGGTGCCTTTGTTGAACGAATTGCAGTATTATTAAACTTCTCGTTGGCAGCGTTGGAACTCTTGTTTCACGATTTGAAGATATCATCACCCGCATTCAATTGACTCTGTAATTAGCAAACGAATTGACAACTCCATTACTATCGTCGTCGTAACTTCTAAAGTTGTTCTTTGCCGTTTTCCCCATTTGAAGTGAACGAATCGTTTTCCTCATTACCATTCTCTACATACCTAGAGAACGACGGGCCCGCTACATTTGAATTTTTGCTGACGGATTTGAATTCATTAGCGGCAGTGTTCCCTTTTTTCCCATAATTAGCTAACGACTTATCGCTAGCGTTTGCATTATTGGAGTAAGATGCGAACATCTGAACACGCCCATACTCACATCATCTGAATACGACATGTATCACATCTTTGGTACATTGACGTTTTCAAAGTACCATTTAAAATCTTCATTGCCGCCGATGAATCTCATTTGAATGCAACATGAATCTGATCTTCGGTACCCATATCTGAATATAATGTGAAGATGGATCTAGGGTTTTATCAACTTCTAATTTTAGTAAAACGATGATGTAAAGATATAGAAAATGACAACTTTGTCCTTTGTGGTAACTGATTTTATATATAGATTTGAATGGAATGGTTGTTTTGGTAAATTTTTGAAACAAGGGTACTCAAACAGCAAAAAGTGAAACATGTGTACTAAAATGACAAAAGTGATATAAAACTAGGGATGAAAAAAGTTATTAAATCAATTATAGTATATATTTTACTAGATTTATATATATGTATCATTGGAGGTTATGTGTATATTTGAACTTTTTCTTTGTGATTTGTACATCATATACATAAATTTTTTTGGTTACATGTGTAATATGATTATATTTTTTAGCAGCAAGGCTAGTGGAAAACTAGCATGAGGTACCCCAACACCACAACTAGCTAACCAATATAGACACTAGTGAAACATCACTCCATTTTCACTTCCTCATTCACCTTTGTGATCACTACCTCACCGTCTACACAATATCTTTTGAACCCAAAACTACATATTATCTCGTACGCCACCATTGCTTAAAACATCTCAAAACCAAGAGTCACGAACTCGCTAGTTTGAAAACGACACAAATGACAATTGAATACTCGAACATGACGGGCACCAATGATCACATGCAAAAACATGTTTTAGCGGGTTTCTAAGTTCTTGTGAGTTTCATGTTAAAATAAGTGAGTTTTGAGTTAAGGTTTTTGTCAAAAATATAAATCTAACTTTATTCAACTCAAACCAAATATGTTCTACACTCGAATAACAATACGAACAAAAACAATGCAGATGGAACAAACTACAGAGTAATGATACAAAGACAAAGATGAAACAATAAGCAATGAATCATTTATATACAAAGTTGCGTTATTATAAGTTTTTTTTTCTTCTTTCGTTAAGATATATTACATTTCTCAAGAAAGTTTTCTATACAAAGTTAATAAATCGTGTGAATTATGTGAAGTAATATCAACCATTGATCTAAAGGATGAACGATTCAGTAAAGATGAAATAATCACGCATGGAAGGGGTTGTAGTGGTAGATTTGGAAATAGTCAACAGTTGTTGAAAATTTTTAAATTCCCATTGTTTTTTTAAACGCATATAACTTTTTTGTACGGTAATATTTTTTTTTAAATTTACACCATAATATCACTCATTTTATTCTTTCTAATTTGAGTATAGTAATGCTAAACCTTTTTAGAAAAATAATTTTTTTTAAAATGTCTGTGTTGTGCGTGATTATTAAGTGCATAGTTATGAATATAAATTGCGTAATAACTTGTATAACTATAAATAAGGTTATTGGATTTTTATAATACCAACTTTCATATACGGGTCATGATTAATCTCAATTCAGGAGATATTTATAGACACTCTTAATTTTTAACTTATTTTCCTCCAGCGATCTCTTACTAACTGATAGTTAATCTCGTTAGTTTTTGGTGGCGTGAACTGCTTATGTGACCAAAACACTCAAAAAGTTAAAATATACCATCTGCTTTGTCAATTTAAAACTTGTGCGCCCTGAAACCCATTAATCTTCATCTTTTGATTTGAATCACTTAACTCGTTAGAGGTAAATTTCAGGTGATAATGAAGACTATACACTAGAAAACGGACTTGATCCAGGCTGGACATCGGTAGAGTTTAATAATGACTTAAAGTTGGCTTCATTTCATTAAAAAATACTAACGAGTGTTAACTTTCATTTAATAAGGATTCGTTAAATGAATAAACTCAAAGTTTGGAGTGTCTTCAAATATGTTTTGAGTTGGGATTAATCACAACCAATAAAAGAAAGTTAAGATTATTAAAATTTATAAATCCTTATAAATTCAATAAGAAAGGTTTATTTGAAAAAAAAAATCGACGCTCTTCGTAATAACTCATGGTTTACGCTTTATCTTAAATTTTTGTATTTTACTTGAAAGAAACTAAAAAACAAATAAACCCCAAAATCAGTGTTTATTAGATGAAATGGCTAACAAACAAAGTGACGAGCCTAACTGTTCGGTTTTTTTAGTTTGTAACTTATAGTGTTATATATGCAAGTTATGTAAATGAATGATCTAACCATAACTATATATTGGTTGTTAAATATTTTCTTATTAGAAAAAGGTCCCATTATCTATACATCACTCTATTATAAATCAACATCCCAAAATTCTATACGTGTGGTATTAAACTGCTCATTAATGTTTACTATCTAGACACCACTCCACTATCTAGACACCACTTCATTTATGAATATTTACCGAAGGAGATTTCTTGTTCGTATTCGTCATTAAAAATATATATTGCTCATTAACTATCGTGAACATCTACCGAACATAAACAAAGACAAACAAACACAAACAAATGTTCATGAACATAAATGAACACAAACGAAAGCTTGGCAAACTTTAACACAAACTTAACCTAATTATCCGAATACTAGACATATTTATTATAAATAAATAATTAAAAGATTAAGAAGTTTATCAAGTTTTAGTATAAACTGAAGTTGAAAAGGTTAAATGAAAGATGTTGATGGAGCCATATAGTATAACTAGAGTTCATATTTTTAAATATTGAAACATTAAAATAATAACATAAAATCTTTAAATAAACGAACACACTATCGAACGTTCACGAACATAAACGAATAAACATGGCATGTGTTTATGTTTATTCGTTTAACTTAATTAATAAAATTTTCTTATTCGTGTTCGTTAGTTTATTAACAAACGAACACAAACGAATATCTCGCCGAACGTTTGTTTATATCACAACCCATTGTGACGTGACACATCCCATACCGTGTAAGCATGAGTTTGTTTTTTCAGCATACGTTATTTAAGTGCATTTTATATTTTAGAAGGGGAAAACCCTTTTTGATTTTTGCTTTATTTTCTCCCTTTTATGATCTTTTCTCTTATCTATTGCTTACTTCATCTTGTTGCTTTTCCTTTTGGCACATTTTTTTGTTTTGTTTTTAAGTTAATCAAATTTAGTAATATATGCACACACAAGAGGGTTCAAAAGAAAACTTTGAGATTTAAGAAAACATATCAAAACCATTTGATCAAATCCTCGCTAACAAATCTATAACATATAATAAAAAAGTATTTTTTTTGACACTTGTCATCATTCTAGCATATCAAAAGATATGTGTCTCATTTTAGCATATCAAAAAAATCATCTTCTCGTATCTCTCTCATAATAAATATAAAAATTTGAAAACAATCAATTTGACTTTTCTTTTTTATTAAAATATGTTGAAACAAATATATTTATATTTGTGTTTGTTATCTCTCTCATATTAAATGATAATTATTTTAAATAAGTAAGCTAAAATATTAAACATCTAAAGTATAAATATTATCATTTTAATAGTTTATTAATACATACTAAATTATTTGATTTTACTCATATTTTATCTTTAAATATAGAGTAATAATTTCTAATTTCATTATCTGTTATAACTTTTAAATATTCATTATATTTTTATTCACCAATAGCTAATAACATTTAGAAAATATTATATTTAAAAAACTTATGATTTTAATATGTTTTATTTATTCCACCCATATAACATAGTCTGTAAATATATAGTCGTTTAAGATTTTTAGTTAAAAAGTCAAGGGTTATATTGGTAAGATTGAATTATTTAATTTTTAAAATTGTTTAAACAACACTCTTCATTTTATTATATATATAGATTTTTCAATAAATCGAATTTTCACAATCCTTGTTTGTTAAATTGTCAATTGCTTTCATTATCACATAATTTGATGTTTCAATTTCTCATTTGCATTTGTTATCACATAAATTTTCTACGATGATACCAGTTAAATCCTAAATTATATTGGTTATCACATTATTTTAGTGTTCAATTTTCAAATCGTTGTAATACCAAAACCAAATAAAAACAAAAAAGTATTAACCAAAATCATAATTACATATATACACAAGTGGGTTTACATACATTTACACGTTTAGACATGTGTAATTACAACTTTGGTTTACATATATGTAACTCAAACATTTACTATATGTAAACATGGGTTAAAATAAACAAAAAAATAGAGTACACCAAGAACAAAAGAGTGAGAAGAAGATGTTCTATTTGTTGAAGCAAAACCATCGATCATCAAAAATAATGATCGTTGTGTCAATCAATTCTATCTTTCTAAGTAATCTTCCATCCTTCTCTCCATAATTTAAGGTCAACAAAATCAAACAAAAAAAACACAATATTTATGATTGTTGGAGGCTATCTATTAACATAAATGGAGGAAGACAAAAAAAAGTTATATTCTATTGTAAACAAGATCTTACATATATGAAAACAGTCCTTGTAAAACTGTAACATTCTCACTAATTGTTAATACCTAATTGTAAATATATATGTAAATATAGTGTTACATATATGTTAAAAACGGTTAGACATATAAGTTATAACCATGTTTGGTAAACCTAACATATGTATATAATTGAGAAGATATAACCAAGTTAAAAATATGTAACAAATTAAGTTACATATATGTAACATGTTTATACATATGTTATAAAACAGACTTACCAATAAACAAATTAATACAATCATGTTCTTCGTGTTTATCATGTTTTTCGTGTTCACCATAATTTCTTTTATAATAAATATTCCTTGCATATAAAACACATCGAAAAAAAGTAACGTATGTTATATAAACATATGAAAAACAAGTATCGGCTATTATATATAACATATGTGTTGTCACATGACAACCAAGCCCTTTAATAGATCTATGTGCAACTATAACAAGGAAAATAACCCAAAAAGAAATTATAAACTACCTATAAGAGGACTATATTATACTTGTTTTCATTACAAATAAAACTCAGTTACCTGGTTGGTGTTGCAATTAAGCTTGATCCTTCTATGAGAGGACTAAATGCTTCCTAAAATGAAAAATAAGTCATCTTGTTGATGGAAACAATCCATAACAACAATGAATCTACACCATCAGCCCATTGTTGTAAAATATAGTATCCTCAACTAAAGAGGTTTTTCCTATAGAAGAATTAGAGTTGATTGAACTTTAATGCTCATAAGAAAGCGAATTAGAATCATTGTTGAAATTAATGTTATATTTTCTTGGCTCGTGTTTGTACATGAATCAATGTCGAAGGATTAACATGTCATTTTAGTATCGTGTAACATATTTCTTGAATTAAATCATAAACAATAAGTAGAAACTCACGCTATGCTTAAGCTAACTTCTTCAAGTCTCGTTATAAACTCTATACACAACGTCACCATCAACATTTAAAAGTGCACATTGAGTTTTTGAAAAAAAAACATAAACTACAAGTTGAGTAAGATAAAGAGCGATGATCATAAGATAATTTTACATCTTATTCTAAAACATTTTTCTATTCTATCTCTCTAGTCCATTCTTTGAATGTGCTTGCAAGTGATGATTCAATAAAACATGATACAAGTAAATATGTGATCTTAAAGTTGTTACTATCAACGAGCTTTAAGCTTTTCATGTTTATATTTGTATATTGTCATCTTTATCTTCACATTTTTTGTCTTTAGACGCTTTAATTCATCATATTCACATGGTTTGCTCTTTAACCTTCATGAGCTCAAATCGTTATCATAATATTTCTTTTATTTTTATCATATCCTTAAAAGTTAAACCGCGCAAGGGAAGTGGTCAAGCAAAATTCTTTTTCTTAAACAATAAATTAAAAAAATCATATATTTATATAAGTTATAACATAAGTTTTGAAAATTGTTTTAGAAGGTTTTATGCATTAAAAATGTGTACAACTTTATATGTGTTTACCATACCAAAAACACAAAATATAAAGGAAAAAGAGCATTTAGGATGTTTTTTTTTATCATGGGGGATGGATTGAGTGGATCCTTTTTGGGCTTGTTCATTTGACTCTATAAAGAATGAGGAAAGAAACATCATCTTCTTTTTCTTTAAATCTAGATCAAGTGTCACCCACATGGTTATGGGTTACTAATGTTAAACAAGTAATGCTCACGAGTTGATATGTTAAACTCAGGTACAAACCTAAAATTTTGACATGAACTCGAACTTGATACGTACTCTAAACACGACATGAATATTCATGGGTTGACAACTTGATATGAATACGATCCTTTTTATCATCTTGAAAATTTTTGATTTTGCGGATATTATAATCTAAAGTTATAAATTTACACCCAAAGAACCATATGACATCAAATATTCAAAGTTATCACAAAACACATTCTCCACTTTTAAAGTGGTACCAAAAAGTATAATGCAAATGTCCCAAAAAAAAATGTCGAAAACCACAAAAATAAGAACATTACAATTCAAAAATGTTTTCGATTAAATAAGAACATTAAAATTCAATATGTTTTTGCTACACTTGAGAAGTCGAATTTCTGTTCTTTCCACCTCACGATGATGACATAATTCAAGGGTTCTTCATCATCGACAACAAATGGTTCTTTGCTAATTCTCCATCTTAGACTCTACAAAAAAACACATCTAATGTCTTTTATTATAGGAATAACGGGTATACATTTAAAAAAGGATGATTTTTCGAATAAGGATTTTATTTAACAATTGGATTCGTGTGGTTTGATGGACGGGCTTCGTACTTTTTAAACCTGGAAATCGTTTTAAGTATTTTTTCTTAAATTAATAAAAAGATGAAGTACGCTATATATTATATTGTTATCGTCATGTTTGAGAGTTGGCAATACGGGGTCTGCAAAAAGGTCTGAATCTTAATCCGAACTATCCGAAATTCCGAAGGCGAAATATCCGAAAATTCGGATATCTGAATTTTGGGATCAAAAATTTGGATATTCGGATTAGGATAATGTTTTTTAAAATTTTCGGATATTTCGGATATCCAGAATATTTTTATGAACTTTTTAAAAATATATATATTAATTAAAGATTTCAGACAGATGTCGAAAATTTTAAAAAAAATTGGATATCCAAAAGAATTTTTAATAAAACATATTAAATATTTATAAAACTTATTACATTTTTACAAATATTTCAAATATTTGAAATTCATATATATGAAAAATCCGGATACTCGAATTTGAACGCATCTACTTAATTTTAAACATTTTTCATAAAACATACTTCAGTTATGTAGTTTATTTCAGTTATATGAAAATGGGGATACCTTTAAGATCTAAGCTAAAAAGAAAACTACATATTTCAGTTATGTCGTTTATTTTTGTTTTGTAACATGTTTAAGTTCTACTGCTAACTTTTGTTTTTTAGGTTGATTTACCCGTTGTTCAAATTCAACATCAAAACTTTTTCATATGAAGAATTAAATCCTCATATGCGTGGTTTGAGGAACCCATTTGACGAAGAACCGACACATAGTTCTTGAAATATTGGTTTCATTTAACCCATTTGGGTTCTTAAGATGAATTTTGGTTTTGGTGTAGTGAATAACATGAGAGTAGTTCATTTTGTAGAGGTTTTGTTTTTTTAAAAACAAGGTTATGAGTTCAAACCCATGCAAAATGTAATATGATGTAATTTAAAAATAAAATAGATTTACCGTTCAAAATAAAAAATTGAGTTCTTGATATTCTAGTACGTGTGATCGATAAAAAAGAAGACAAAGAAATGAGGGATCACTTATATATTTTTATTTATCATATATATTTTTGGTTTTTACTCTGTGGGTTATATTTGTCAGACTTTGTTACAAAACTAAACCCTCATAACTTAAACATGTAACATTTTAAACTTAAGACTTCAAAGGTGCACCTGTGGACAAACCACATAGACTACTTTGTAATAAACTCTTCTGAGATTGTAGTGTCAAGGATGAAACTTAAAACATCAATTAGTTATACAAATCTTTCAAATCTAGAAGACTTGGTGTTTAAATTCAACAAAGATTCATAAGGTGTTTTCTGCAATCATACTTAAAACATCAATTATTTATATAATTATTAATTTTTTGAGGGTGTTTTGAGTCAACCCGACCCAACCAAAATTACATGTTTTGACCCGTGCCCGAATAGCCTGCTACACTAGATGCTCTACCCCACATTATGCCACCTCTACTCACAAGTCTGGAAGTCCTAACTTTGAATCCTCATCGTTACAGGCTTAAACGGGCTGCGCAAAATACTTTTAAATTATAATTCTGTTTGATTAGTCACTCCTAAACCATTCTAATAATCTCATCATGATTAATTCAATGCTACGAATGCAGTATGATGCATATGAACATTTGTCAAATTTATGGTCAAGATGCAAATGAATGCTGGAGTTAAGCAAGAGATTTGTAACAATTTTATTAATGAAATAAACAAATTTCAAGTATGTTATAAATGCAGTTAACTTTATTAATGTCTACTGTAATACATAGACACATTAGCTCAAATTACAAAACAAAGTGTACAAAAAAAAACTAACCAAGAGAAAAAGGAATCAGTACTGCAGTTATCAATTCGATCGTCTACACCCTTTGGAATGATCATACCATGCTAAAAACAATAAAATTTAGAATTTTATCAAATATTGGTATGTATAAATTGACAGAACATATAAGAACACTCTTAACATATTTGGGATATAAACCATGAATGCAAACACTTTTACAGTTAAGCCATCACTCCAATGAGTTAGAAAGGTTAGGTAACGGGTCAAAAAGATTTCAGTTATGTGCATTAGAAACAGGGTTTTAGAATGTGTGAGGCTGAGGCTATAGGGTCCACACAAACAACGCAAGAGGTGAAGGTGCATGCATCACATACATGAGGTGCGCGTGTTTTGCAAAAACAAGTCTAGTAGTTAAAACACAAAACAATGAGAGATTTATATGCATTTATATGAAAGAGTAACATATATTTCAGTAAGAAATCAGTGTGCATCATTTGATGGTACCATACAACTGTAATCTGATATGGGTAATCTTTATGTGCAGGTCAAACAGTCAGGTCGGTTTGCGCTAGCCTGCAACGCTTCCTTTATCCATTTTTCAATGTTTTAACTATTGATGTTGCTAAATATGAATACAAGAATAAGTTTTCTTAATGCTTTGATTTTGGAAGTTTTATGCATTTATATGCTGTAATACATGGATGAATTTCAAGTTTCAACCCATTTGACTGTATCCTTTATGTTGAATCATCTAGGGCAGACCTATGATAACTACCAAATACACCATAATTCGTTTATACCAAAGAAAAACAACAGGTACATGTCTCTCAACAATTAATCATATTTCTTGAAATATAGGGTATTGGTGAGTTTTTGTCAAACTGGTTAATTATTCATTGCTAATACAAGTCAGAATAAAAGCAGTTGCTTGCAATTAATTTACACTTTTCCTACTTAGAGCAGCATTTAAACAAAGCAACATATCAATCTTTCAGTTAAGCTCATAAAATGAAACATAAGTCGAAAAGTACCTTCTTATCCACTAAGATTCTCAACAGAATTAACATCCTCATCATCACCTCCCGAATCTTTGCAATCTCAGCTTGTGCCCTTTCAAGAATCTGCTTTTTCTGGAGCTCCAATTCTCTCTGAAAATCCATTCTCATTTTCTCTAATTCCAACGTTCGTTGTCTCTTCCTACCCTCGATCTTCTCATAAATTTCCCCAAATTTTTGAACAGATTCAGCCAACAACCTGAGTCCTACATCATCATCATCTTTCCAGTCATCTGAATCCTCATCATCATCATCAGACTCTGATTCACCAGGACTATCCTGTATTTCATCCAAAGCATTCAACTGATCCAAATAAACTTTCGTATTCATAAACACATACTCCGCTGAATCAACACTACAAGGTAAACCATTGTGTTGCTTCTTTGGCGACAATAACATATCCATCTTCTTAAAGAATCCCCATTTACCACTATACTCTTCTCTCCATCCCATCCTCATATCCTCCATTTTCACCTTCTCTTTCTTGTACTTCAATTTCAAAGTCTCAAACCTGTTTCTACTTTACGTTTCATCGATTCCAATTTTACACATTTCGGATACCTTTTCAGCAACCTCAATCCAATCATCTCCCCTCAAACTTTTCCTCCCCAATTGCAAAAATCTATCTCCCCAAACCTCCAACAGCACAAAAGTTGCATTATCGCTCCATTCATCCTAGATCTATCAGGAACACGAGGCGGAAACTCGTAACTCGAAAACAAAGCATCTAACCTTCTTTTCTTTTGGTGACGCCTAGAAGATTCACCTGTATCAATTCCACCTCCAGAAACCCTATAATATCCTTGTCAATGTTCATTATCATCACCATCTAGTTGATAACCATACCTCTGATTCAAACCCTCGTTTTCCTCATCAAATTTATCGTTATCGTACTCGTTGTAAGTGTTATTACCGTCGTAATTATCATTGGTACGAACAGGACGTCTAGGTCGAATCGATTGATTGTAATCTATTTACGTAGTACTTCTATATGCAAACAGTTATCACAAATACATAGATCTGATGAGTAAATGAATTCAAAACATTTAAAGGTTACCTTCTATCGATTCCGCTTTGGATGAACCCTAATTTCGCATGAAGGTTTCAAATTAGAAGATGTTGTTAAGAGGGTTAATTGCGTTTCATAGGGCATGTTCGGCAATAATTATTTTTTTACTTTTTGATTTTTTAGAGAGGTAAAAAGATTAAAATATCCTTTCAAAAAGTAAAAAAGTAACTATTGTCAAACATGCGCATAGTTTATATTTTTACGCTATGGTACTCGAAGTTGTGTTCCCGAGTATCGTTTAAGGAGAAATGGAAGAAAATAAACCGAAAGTGAAAAATAATTATGTTTTGTTTTTTTTTTTTAAGAATAAGAAGGAAATAAAAAAGTTTGTGTTCTCGGGTTTTTTAAAGAAATGAATGAAATTTTTTTAATAATTTTTTCTTCTAACTTTTCTTTCAAAGTGAAAAGAATTGGAAATAAAAGAAATGAAACATATAAAATTCTTATTTTTTTAATTTTTTTTGAACTCTGTAACACCAACATTTAAAATGTCTTTTTCTTTCTCTTCATTTCTTTTCTCTTCTTAATTTTCTTTCTCTTCATTTTTTTCTTTCGCTAATTTTCTTTCACTTCTTTTCTTTTCTTTTCTTTCATTTATTAAACTCGAGAACGTGGCGTTAAAGTCTCCAGGGGTAGCGGAATTTGTTGCAATTGAAATTGAAATTTGAATTTGAATTGTAATTGTAAGGAATTGTATTTGAAATTTAATATTTCCCAAATGATTTGAAATTCAAGTAAATTGGAATCTATAAAGTGAATTTAAATTCCACATGTATATTTAATGACAAAACACTTATAAAATAATTTGAATTTATCACCAATTGCAAACCTCCACCACCTCAATAACCACCAATCATCGCTGCTCCATCTTACCAACTGTCGCCGTTGTCACCCTCGACAATCATCCGCGACTATCAACGGCGCCCGTTGCCAAAACCGGCCATACCCCACCACCGCCACCAACCAATTACGCGCGTCGCTGAAAACCTACACTCGTCGTCGAGCGCATCTAAAACCGACGTGGTTCGGCGATGACGGTGACAACTCTTAACTTTTCCTCTGTTTGGATCTTTGGTAACCACCGTAGTAGGCGGTGGAGATGAGCTTTTGAAGACGGCGAGTGCGATTAACGGAGATTGTTGATTATCGACAACGGATATGGCATGATCACTTGTCAGCGGGTTTGGGCTGTCAAGGGGCAGGGCGACAAGAGAGTAGTAAGTGGGGCATCAAACGAACGGTTTTGGGTGATCGACGGAAATCGGATTTCAAGGGCTACGACGACCGCTGTCGGAGGTGGTGCTCGGCGGGGGAAGCGATCGGAGGTGGCAATCGTCGAATATCAGGAGTGACAAGGGCATCGGCGGCGGTAGGTGGTCGGATGTGCGTCGCGGTCGAGCGGTGGCAGTCGTCAAGGGGCGATGTCGGCAGCAGACGCTCAAGCAGCGACAGTCAAAGTAATGGCGGGCAGCGGCGTTCGACGAGGGTCGTCGGTAGTGTCGGTTGGCGGTAAGCGGGGGTCATGGCGGTTGGTGGCGAAGGCGGGGGTCGGTGTAATTTGAAACCCTTCAAATTTTGGAAGGATTTAGAAGTCTTTCACTTGAAGGAATTTGAGAGAATTAATGTTAATCCAATTCCTTTCGAAACCAAATGCGTTAATAATGGAATTCAGATCCCAACGAATTCCTACCAACCAAACACAATAGCCCATGGAATTCAAATTCAAATTCAAATTCCATTGAATTCCTGCATACCAAACACCCACTTAAGTTTTTCTTACAGTGGTGGTTGTATCTAAAGCGTTAAATTCAGTATTGAACGGTTGACATTAGGTCATAGGAAGGTTTACTCGAATATTAGAGGTAGTTTCAAACGTCGTCTGAAAAAAGAAAATCCGACTTTTGTTTTTTTCATGAAGTTTTGTAAAAAAAAACAAACATTTTATTAAAAACTATCAAGTTGTTAGCAAAAACAATACACAAAAGAACCATAATGAGCTAGTAATCGAAGACAATTTACCCATATATTAATAAACAAAGTAAGAAAATATAACATGTGGGTGATGGTGGCAGTCATACAATAGTTTACTAAGCCGATGTCTTATTGATGTTCGTGATCTCCAGTCATGATTCCATTTCTCTTGATTCCGATGAAGCTCGGTAAATAAGTTATCCAATTTATTCTTATTATCACTAACTTTGGATTTTGAATTTAGGTGTTAGGGTTTTTGTTTTCTTATGGTTTTCTTCAAGAATTGAAGTTTGATTTGAGAATTATGTTAGCAACATTAATTGGTATATTGGATCATTTGGTAACTGTTAAATTGATAGTTTTGTTCTATTGTTAACGATGGATTGTTAATTGCATTTGGTAGTTAATATTTTGCTTCCCTGTTAATGTTGATTTGTTAAATTTTGGGGATATTCCTATGAAATTAAAACTAGCAATTTAACAAATCAAAAGAATTACATAATCGATTTCCATTAATTTGAACCATATTATTAGTAAATGACTATCCAAAACTTATCATTCGGGTACAAATTCAACATATATAGTTGTGTTTTGGATTAGGGTTTGTTTGTTTGTGTCTTAACCAGAGGAGAACTTTCATCACTAGAACCGGAATTTCACTGGTCATCCAATTCACCTAAGCCCCAATCAGTTGTTCTATACAAATTCTATCCAGTTTCATCATGCAATTAGTTTCACGGATAGGTTAATCTTATGTGATATTAACTATATATAAGCAAGTGTTTGTTTGAGTATGTGTTTGTGTATAGATATACATATGTGTGTGCATGTGTTTGTTTGATATGCCATGGGGTTATGGAAAGCCTTTTGTGTAGCATTCATTGGATGCTTCTAAGTATAAGCACATATGTACCTCAATAAAACTCATAAGTAAAACCGAAGTTGTAATGGCAAGAAAAACGTTCACAACATCATTGCATAAGACACACATAATTTCCTCTAAGTTGTGTGAATCCAAGGATCGTCGACAGGAATTATCAGTGATAATTGATTTCAAGTCAACGTTAGCGGAATTAACGTTGATCTGGTTTAATTGTATTTGAACAACATTCAATGTTAATAAAATATCAAGAACACACGACACAAAACACAATTAAAGATTAATTAATGTTTTATTATAATGTATTGAAGATTACAAAAGAATGAAACAATGAATGCTATGATGTTTGTATATGTTATGATGATTGAAAGACTTTTGATGATTGCTGTAATGCTGTTGCTGTTCTCAATCAATCAATCGTCTGTTTTCAATCGTGCTTGAATCGAAACCTAGGATCCATATTATAGACAGATGTTTCAGTTATAGGAAACACCGGATCTCTTGGGATTTGATTTGTTTCTGATAAGGAATCAACGGATTTCTCGGGATTGTATAACCGCCTTGTTGACTTGTTGACTTGTTGACTTGTACCACTTGGATAACACAAGTGTTTGGTCTCCGCAGGAATATTGTCTTCAGTAGAAATTTTGTTCTTCCGTAGATAATATTCTTCCGAAGGTATCTTGTTCTTCTGAAGGTAACTTGTTCTTCTGAAGGTTATGTTCTGAAATCTTGTTCTTCCGAAGGTAATGTTCTTCTGGTCTTGTTGTTCATCCGCAGATGATCTTCGGATGTATTGTTACTTGTAAGATATACATCTACGGAAGACTAATTTGTTCATCCGTAGATGTTTCTTACACTTGGTCAATTTCAAAATTGATCAAGTATTATGTTTGTTCCTGCAGCCATACATACATCAACACATATATAAATGGGTTAACCTATATATTTAATGCATACATAATAATGAATTACAAAGGTTCATTACAAATATTGATTCAAGTACTAAGCCTATACATAATGACTAGATCTACAGATTCTAGACCTAACAATACTCCCCCTTAGGCTTAGCTACTTGTATTCATTCCTTCAAAACTGCAAGATCTTTGATTCTTGCGATCATCTTGTTGTAGAAGTAGGAGACAGCAGTCTTCTGATCATCATACTTATACTTGATCTTCATCTTGCTCATCATCTTCAAAGTTTCATAACTGATTCCCAGAACATCTTCTTCTGTAGTGAGTGTGTCTAACACCTTGTTGTTATTCACCACTTCTAGCTCATCTTGTTCTGTTATTCTTAGTTCTGTAACTTCTTCAAATGTTGTTCCCTTCAGCAATCCAGCATTAAATCTTCTTCTTTTATATGCTTTTGCATGAAGTTTGTCCACTACTTGAATCACATGAACATGTAGAAATAAATCATTTTGTGCTTGTTCATCAGACAGCTTTGGAAAGAATTTGTCATTTAAGTATGAAGTGTAGCTGGGATGAAGCAGTTTGATTTCCACAGGATCAAAGATTCTGATCTTTTCTGCTTTCTTGTTTTCAGCATTCCTCAGTAGGACCAATTCTTTTGTCTTTTCTACATATCCCCATTCAGTGATTGGGTATGTGAATTGAGTCCCTTCAATACATTTAAGAGCTGCTTTGTTTCTGTTGTTATATCCAATCCTCTTCATGAATTCATCATCTACATGTTCTGAGGCATTGGACTTGTATCTTTTGAGCCCTTTGATTCTCTTCTGATGCTCTATGTCTTCTCTTTTAGCTTCAATCAGCACATCATCTTTAAACTTAGTCTTTAACTTTCCCACTAGAGTTGAGAAGTCTCTTCCTCTAGGGTGATAGGATAGTTGCTGATGTTTAAGCTTTGAAGGTCTCTGATGTCATTCTCTGGCAGACTCACCACTGAGAGTACATCTTGGAAGTATTCAACTCTTCCAGATGTTCTTTTAATGACAGCACAATCCCACTCTGGATCATATTTCCATGCCATGATCTTATTTTCTTCCGCAGAGCTGGGAGTTGTGAGGTGATCTATCAGTTGTATTAGAGTGGACTTTTGCTCAGTTATTTCTCTAACTGCAGTCCCAAGTGGCCATACCTTTCCGGGGATGACTTCCCTTGGCTCTCTAATCAATTTCTCTTTCCCTTTATGCTGATCTTTGGGTTCAACAGTTATGGGTTCAGCAGGGAGTTTGCTTTGTTGTTCATAAGATTGATGTGGAGCTTCAGTTCTGAACTTTACCCCAGTATCTAGTTCAACTTTCATTACATGCTCCATCATCCTTCTTAGTTCTCCCACTGTTCTTCCTTTAAGCTCATGAGGCTTGTAGTTGTGTCCCTGTAACCAGCAAGTCATGTTGTATTTGCTCAGCTTGGCTGTGTCACAGTGTCCCAACTCCTTCTTTATCTTTTGAATTGATTGAAAAGTATTGAATGCTTCATAGTCACAGTTTGGAATCATGAAGCTGGCAAGCTCAAACTCTTTCAACAAATTCTTCATCTCTGTCATGTTCAGTCTTTCAACCATGTCATAAGGGAAACCATGATTTATGAGTGTCATGAACATGGTTGATTCAGGCCTCTCTTCAAGTATGTCACTTGTAGTCAGAAGATCATCAGCCTTTGAGACTTCTTGCTTTGGAGGGTGTCTTCTTTGATTAGCTCTTCCCATTCTTTGTCACTTTCATCTTTCTGTTCAGTGATGGGCTCCTCAGCAGATAAGTCTATTATTGGTGTGTGTTCAGGAGAAAGCTTTTGTTTCTTTGGTCTACTTTCATCAGTTGGCTTCTTCTCAGTAGTACCAAGGTACTTTCTTTTCCTTGAGTACCAAATTACTTCTTTTGATGCCTTAGGACTTTGTTTTGTTTGAGTAGTTGAAGTTTTGGCATAGGATTCCAATGAGCTGATCTTCAGTTTAAGTTGCTCAATTTCTTCTTCTTTTGTCTTTATTATGTTTGACTGAGCATCATGTCATAGTGTCAGATGCTAGTTCAAGTTCTTCATGATCTTTTCTTATCTTTCTTCTCATTCTCTGCTGACTCTATAAGTTCAGCTTCTTTGTCTAGCAGAGCATCAATCACTTCTTTATCACTTTGAGCATCTTCTCTCAGTCTCTTTATCCTTTCTTGCTGATTTATCAATTCTTCATCTTTTTCTTTAATTATGCCCTTCAGCTCTTGTATTCTTGCCTTTCTTTTATTTGACTTGTAGCCAACTTGTTGTACTCAGCCACCAGATAACTCTTGCTTACAGGAATGTCATCATCACTCAGATCATCTTCATTGTAGGCAATCACATCAACCTGATCTGCTTCTGTATCTCTTTCCTGATGTTCAGACTCAATCTCTTCTTCTTTTACCTCCTCATGATCAACACTTGCTGAACTAGACTTTGCTTCAGTGGCTTGATCTTCTGGCTCTTGAAGAGTTTGTTGTTGTTGCTGATCAATCATGGGAGAAACTTGTTCAGTTTCATTTGAGTGCACAGGGGATTCAGTCTTTGATAGTGACAGTTTGACTGTACTTGCATCTGAGACTAATTCTGTCTCTCCAGTGTAGATGCTCTCAGTATCTGAGTTTTGAGGTTGTTGGTAGAGTTGCATCTGAAGCTGATTTGGTGATTGGGGTTGGATGGGAGAGATTGGTTCAGTATTTTGACTGGCAGGTGATTGAGCTTGGGGTGTTGGTTGTTGTTGTGGTGATAGATTGAGGATTGGTGAGATGGGTTCTGTAGTTTGGCTGGCTGGTGATTGTATTTGGGGTGTTTGTTGTTGCTGTGGTGAGGCTACTGGTGATGGTGTGTCTTGAGCAGAGCTGGTAGCAGAGCTCTCTTCCTCATCTTCCCAAACTAACTCTGGAGGTATGTCTGCACTAGCATCAATCACATGTGCAAACATGTCTACATCTTCTCCTTCATATCTCCTTGAGATTTTGTTCAGCACAGATCTGCCAAGGTGTGCTTGAATGAATACACCACCCTCCACATTTGTTCCAGGAAGGTCTGCATTAATGATCAGCTGAATGAATCTTGGAAACATATACATCTTATCAGCCTTCTGTACTCTGATGTGGTCACACAAGCAGTTAAAGATGTACTTTGAGTAGTTGTAAGTCCTTCCTTCAAAGATCCCAATAATACCAGATGATATGTGTCTAGAAAATCTGTCAAGCCCAGATTTTCTGTTTGACATACACTTCAGATAAGTGTGACACAAAAATCTGTATGATTTGCAGAGTCTTCCCTTCTTGATTTCTCCCTTCTCAAAGTCTCCATCATATCCCATTAGAAGGAACACCTTTTCTATGTATTCATTATCGAATACATCAGGGTGTCCTGCTTCAACATCTCCCAGTTCTAGTACCCTTCTTATAGTTTGTTCGTCTATTCTCAGCCTTCGATTCTTACTTCAGCAGTAATTCCTTCATTATCTTCTTCTATACGCGCAGAATTCCAGAAATCACTGATGTGCGATCGATAAATTGTTGGCTCTGCAGATAATGCATAGAAAACCCTTGATCTTCTCAAATATCTCATAATTTCTTGACATCCTTCCGACACAGGATCGTCAGGGTTCAAGAAAGCACATACATTATGCTCTTTTGCAAATCGATGATCCATCTGTTCATAAGAAAAGACTTCATTAGAATCATGTTATTGACATAAGAATACGAACAGTTATGAGATAAAACAAGAATCAACTTGTTCATTCTTGATGATTACAACATGTTTTACCTTAATAGACGCTGATTAAGAACTCAGATATACGTTTGCTTAAGGTTGATTTGATAAATTTTGAATGTTGAGAAAGTGGGAAAAATTTATTGCGAGATTTTCTAGGTCTGAAAAAGTGAGCTGAAAAAGTGCATAATGCATTTGACAAGTCAAATCTCTTTATTTATACCCTCAGACATTCATTTTCTCGGATGTATTCAGTGGGTCCCACATTCTACTCTTCCGTAGAAATAATATCATATTTAAGTGTAATCGACAACTTACTCGTCCGTAGTATATCTACGGATCAACAACTTCTACTGATTGATTTTTGTTTATCCGCAGTTTACCAATCTACGGATAAACATCAATCTACTAATATTGATTTACACACAGTTGTATGTATGGCCCAACTCCATTGGTTGAGCCAATTATTGCTATAGGACCTCTTTGGCTTTGTATACATGACAATTTAGTACAAGTACACATAAAATAAATTTCATGTAACCAACTGCTGATGTGATGCTCAGGTGTCAATCTCTTCAACTTGATAAAGATATAGACATTGCTGCTGCTGATATATATGTTATTTCATGAATACTACTCCCCCTAAATTTGTGATTAATGATGAACTTAAGCATTTATCATAAATTTCTTTAAGAGGAATAACATAAAAGCTGAATATATGATAATGATCAGATACACTTAAGATGGGATCATACTACATTGCCAAGCGTCTTCCTGATTAGTTATGTTGTATAGTTGATACTGGAACAAGTTCTGATTGCAAGTATATTGTCCTTATAAATCCATACAAGAGCTCATGTATCAACTAGGCTTGCTGTTTATCATGTGTTATTGATTTAGCAATAACTGTCATGGGCTTCACAGTTGATTCACAAAGGTGTTGTCCTCCCTTTGTAAGTCAAATCATCATTCTTGCACTCTGTGACTATGTACTTTAAATTATAATAGCTATCTTGAGATGTGTTTGACATCTCATTGATGCAATGTTTATAAAGCTCAGGATACTATACATTTGATCACTTATGATTCTTTTGAGAGCTTTAGATATGATCATCATCAGGTCACCAGGTCTTTACTCACGTAAAACAGAGGTGCCTTTAACCCAGGTCTTTGTTCACACAAAACAGAGGGATGATGATGAACATGATCTTTTCACCTTTGATACTGAGATTCAGTATGGTGATCATACATCCAGGTCTTTGTTCACACAAAACAGAGGAAGTATGAGTTGCAAAGATAGATAGTATAAAGTCTTTTACATAGTGTGTGCAGATGAATGATTTGATCACATTAGGATAAGACTCACTTTGTTTTCTCAAAATGAAGTTTCCCACAGACAATTATGATAATATTATGTTATGCAAGCACTAAGATTTGTTTCCACTCAAGTTGAACCTACTCACATATCAAGAAACTTGTTGAGATATATTGATATTTGTTTATGCAGAAATAGGCAAAGCTATAGTTTACTATCATTTCCCATGCATAAGGCATACTGATGCATTATAGCACACAGCATGTTGTTTGTTTGAATTTTATTTAATCTAAGTTAATCATACCTTGAGACTCAATCAGAAAATTAAATCTGACTGAATCAAAGGCTTTAGTGAATAAATCAGCAAGCTGATTTGATGTATCCACTTTGACTAACTTGATCAATCCTTTTTCTGAGCAATCTCTCAGAAAATGATACCTGATCTCTATATGTTTAGTTTTACTATGTTGCACAGGATTAGCAGTTATAAACATAGCAGCTGAATTGTCTATATAGATTGAAGTTTGAAGAAAGTTGTAACCATAGTCAAGCAATTGGTTTTGTAACCAAAGCACTTGAGAACACCCGGCTGAAGCAGCAATGTACTCAGCCTCAGCTGTGGATACAGAAACATTTGTTTGTTTCTTGCACTGCCATGACACTAGCCTGGGTCCAATGAATTGACATCCACCGGTTGTTGATTTTCTATTGCTGTTACATCCACCATAATCACTGTCTGAGTATGAGTAGAGTGTAAAGTCTCCATCTTTGGGATACCATAGACCAAGTCCTGGTTTTCCCTTGAGATATCTGAAAATTCTTTTGACAGCATTGAGATGTGACTCCTTTGGATCAGATTGGTACCTAGCACAAACACCACAGCAACATAATATCAGGTCTACTGGCAGTTAAGTACATAAGTGAACCTATCATAGATCTAAATAATTTTTGATCAATAGATTTTCCAGAGGGATCAGGTGCAATCTTATCAATTGTTGATGCTGGTGTTTTGCAAGAGGAGACTTCAGCAAAATTGTATTTCTTCAGAATTTGATGTATATATTTTTCTTGATTGATGAAAATTCCATCTGCTTTTTGATGAACTTGAAGGCCAAGGAAGAATGTTAGTTCACCCATTGAGCTCATCTGAAATTCAGATTTCATCAGCTCTTCAAAATTCACACACAATCTCTTATTAGTGGATCCAAATATAATGTCATCAACATATACTTGGACTACTAAGAGATCTTGATGTTCTTGTTTGAGAGAGTGTCTGGTCAATTGTTCCTCTTTTGTAGCCATGCTTGAGTAAGAAAGATGATAATGTTTCATACCATTTTCTTGGTGCTTGATGAAGACCATACAAGGCTTTATCTAGTTTGTATACCCTGTGAGGATAATGAGGATCTTCAAATCCGGGGGGTTGAGACACATAAACTTCCTCATCTATTTTTCCATATAGGAAAGCACACTTGACATCCATTTGATACACAGTGAATTTCTTGTATGATGCATATGCCAAGAACACTCTTATTGCCTCAATTCTTGCAACTGGTGCAAAAACTTCATCATAATCTATGCCTTCTTCCTGAGTGTAACCTTGTGCTATTAACCTTGCTTTGTTTCGGACAATAATACCTCTATCATCCAGTTTGTTTTTGTATAGCCATCTAGTTCCAATAGGATGTTGACCTTCAGGTAAGTCAACAAGACACCATACTTTTTGCTTTCTGAACTGTTGAAGCTCTTCTTGCATAGCTTCAATCCAGCTATTGTCTTTTAAAGCAGCTGTAATGTTTGGAGGCACTACTTGAGAAAGAAAACAGTTGAATAGACAAAGGTTGGCTGTACCACTTTGGCTCCTTGTAGTTCTCTTTTCAGGATTGCCAATGATATTGTTAAGTGGATGAGACTTATGAATTCTCATTGAGGGAGTTGACTCAACTGGATAGATGATTCCAGATTAGTCATTTCCATTGCCTCTGACTGATTCATCTCAATTTGAGAATTCAAGAAGTAATCAAATTGATTCTCTGGTGATTGAGTTTCAGTATCAGCAGTTGGAATTTGCTCTTCCGCAGGAACTTCTGCGGAAGTATTTTGTTCTTCCGTAGGAGCTGCTCCGGAAACATTTTGTTCTTCCGAAGGAAGTTCTCCGGATTCATGTTGATCTTTCCGAATGAATTTCTTCTGACTCATGCTGTTCTTCCGAATGAGCTTCTCCTGATGCATGCTGTTCCGAAGGAGCTTCTCCTGAAAGCATTTGTTCTTCCGTGTAGCTTCACTGATGCATTTTGTGCTTCCGTAGAGCTTCTACTGATGCATTTTTGCTTCCGTAGGAGCTTCTACTGATGCATTGTGTTCATTCCACATGTAGTATCTGCTTCGTTGAATTGTTGGCACTTGTAGATGTTATGTATCCTTGGGGGATCAAATGGATAGCATACTTCATCAGAACCTGTATTTGTCAAATAATCATAGTTAAAAGATTTAGACAAGGCATCTATGTCAAATAACCATGATGATCCGTTAATTGACTTAACAAATACATTTTCATCAAAAGATACATTAGGTGTCTCTTCCACAATGTTATGTTGTGGAATATACACTCCATATGATTTTGATGTTGAAGAATATCCAACAAAGAAACCATCATATGCTTTTTCTGAAAATTTTCCTAATGACTCTTTGATGTTCAAAACAGTTACTTGACACCCAAATACTCTCAGATATCCTATGTAAGGTTTTCTTTTAAATAGAAGTTCATAAGGAGTTTTGTTGTGTTCTTTGACAATTAATGTTCTATTTTGAACATTGCATGCAGTATTCACAGCCTCAGCCCAAAAGGTAATAGGCAGTTGTGAATCAGCTAGCATTGTTCTTGCTGCTTCAATGAGAGTTCTGTTTCTTCGTTCAGCAACTCCATTTTGTTGTGGAGTCCTTGGTGCACTGAATTGTCTTGCAATTCCTTTGCTCCTGCAAAAAGAATCAAGTTCAAAGTTAACAAATTCAGTACCATTATCACTTCTGAAAATTTTAACTTTTGTATCAAGTTGATTCTCAATCTTGATGACAAAGTCCATTAATGTTTCTGATGTTTCACTCTTTTGTTTTAAGAAAAAGACCCATGTAAATCTAGTGAAATCATCAACTATCACCAAACAATATTGCCTTTTTCCAATGCTCATTACATTGGTTGGGCCAAATAGATCCATGTGAAGCAATTTGAGTGGTGTAGTATTAGTATTGATTGTTTTTGGTTTATGTGACACTCTGTGTTGTTTTCCTTTGTAACAAGAAGAGCAATGAGTGGAGCAATGGAACTCTTTATTTGGTAACCCAATGACCAGGTCATGTTTTACCAATTTATTCATATTTTTCATGTTAGAATGAACAAGTCTTCTATGCCATAATTGTGACAAATCTTCTGAAAGTTTAGAAATAAGACAAGTTTCATGTTTTGTTAGAGAAGTGTTGTTCATATCCAACACATAAGTGTTTCCTTTTCTTGCTGCTTTGAGGAGAATCCAATCTTCTGGGACAATAAATCCTGGCTTAAGAATGTAACAGTTAGTGTCATCAAACATTGTAGTGTAATTTTGATCACAGATTTGAGATACACTAAGTAAATTATACTGTAAGTTTTTACAGTAATTTACTTTATCAAATTTAAGTACACCATTGGTTATCATTCCTTCACCAACAATTTTACCTCCCTTTTTATCCCCACCAAATGCCACATAAGAAGCATTTTTATGTTTGAAGTCATGGAGAAGAGAACAGTTTCCTGTCATATGCCTGGAACAACCACTGTCAACATACCACATGTTGTCAGCTCTCCAATATTGTTCCTGCAATCAGAAAAGTAAATCAGTTAGAAGTGACAACCCAAGCCTTAGTGATCTTGGGTTTGTCAACAGGATCTAAAACAGTTACTCTTTCAAGACTATTTTTTGAAGTTTCTGTTTCAGATTTGATTGATTCATTCTGATTTAATTTGGATGAGGATGATTCTGCTGAATGGGATGTTGATGAAGTAGATTCATGATTCATATTGTCTGTTTTACTTAGATCATCTTCACTTGTTTGATTCTTTTGTTTTGAGAGTGAACCTTTAAATGTTTCACTGTCTTTTGTTTTTGAAAGAGGGATATGAATGCCTTTATCAAATTTATCAAAGAATGAATCATCATCCTTTGATTCCTTGTCAGACAAATCCACTCTTTTGTGTGGAGTTTTTGACTGCTGAAAAGTTGATCTTTTCTTCAGTATTTTAACACTTGATGCTGATTTGTCCTTTGGTTTTGCCTTTGATTTTTGTTCATGCTTCTTCAGTTTTGCATCCTTTGCTGAATCTGTGGATTGGGAATCTGATTCAGACTTGTCTGATTCTTTCTTCTTTGATCCTTTTATTTTGTTCTTTTTGTTGAAATAACATTCCTGTGTGGAATGATTATTTTTGTTGCAAATTGAGCAATGTTTGTTGAAGTAACAATCAGCAGTCATATGATTGTTCATATTGCAAATAGAACAATAACTGCTGAAGTAACAATCTTCAGTGTTGTGATTTTTCATGTCACACCATTTGCAATATTTTTCTTCTGATTCTTTCTCAGTATCCTTCCTTTTGTTTGCTGATTTTTGTAGATGCTCTTTCTTCTTTAGCTTTGAATGTGCTTCAGCTTTTTCATTTTTGTGCACATTTCTCTTCCGTAGATCAGCTGCTGAAGTTTTCTTGTTCAGTTGATGATCTGCTGATGTCTTGTTCCTTCCTTTGAAATTTCCTCTTTCCTCAGTGATGACAGATTCATCAGTTAATTTCTTGGAGGATTCTTGCATACTTAGTTCTTGAAGACCTTCATTCAATTGAGCTATCCTCTTGCAGATGGTCTTCAGCATGTTTCTTTGTTTAGGAGGATATGGCAGCTTTGTTTCTTCAATCACTTTTGGAATATGGCCTTTCAATTGATAATTTTTACCAGTGCTTGTTTGATCAACATCATGTTCATCAGAATCATCCAAGTCATCACATTTATCATAATCAAATTCTGAATCATTTTGATCTAATGATTCTGATTCAGATGATTCAGTTTCACTCACCTCAGCTTTATCATAAATTTTAGTTTTTGGTGAATCTTTTTCAAATTTGGTGCTAGGCACAAAATGATTTGACAGAGTGTTTGTCATTGTTGTAGGTAAGGATGTGTAATTATCATTTATAGGTGGTGCAACCGCATTATAACCCAACCCAGACCTTTTCTTTGATTCAATATGAGAAGATAATAATTTCTCATATTGCTGAGATGATAATTGAAACTTCTGAAGTTTCACTTCAGTTGATGCATGATCAGCCATGGATTTTGTTAAGGAAGTGGTCAAATGCTCAACTTGGGCTTTCAGGCTATAATTTTCAGAAACAAATTTTTCTAAATCCTTTTGTAAAGAATTAATTTTTATTTGATATAGTTTATGTTCTCTAACATGAGATTCATTCAAAATCATTGTTTCTTTTACTTTATCAGCCAACTGTTGAGCATGGACTCTATATCGTTCAACTTCCTCAACACAAGTTGATGAACACAATCTTTCTTTTACCTCTTTTGCCATTGGTGGCACTGTTTGATCCATATGAGCCATCAATGCTTGATTTTCTTCCAAAACTTCCTTCTCATAAAGACTCCAGTCACACGTTCCATCTTGAAGTATGATCAGCCCTGACTCCTTTGAGTTACTTGGTCCTGCTGATTCTTTGGTGGCTGGTGGGGAAGTATTCATCAGTTGAGATTGCTTGTGTAGAGGTCTTTGAGAAGATTGTTGATTTGCTTGAATCTGATGTTGTTGATGCTGCTGATGTTGTCTCATCTCTGGATAAGACTGTTGATTGCATTCTCTTGAGAAGTGTCCATAGAGATTGCATTTGTAGCACCTTACTTTTGATTTGTCAACACCAATCTTTGATGTTCTGCTTGCTGAAGCCAAGTTCTTGTTTCTCCTGAGATATTGCTTAGCTCTATAAGCAATCATGGCCATCTGCCATTGTAGATCCATCTCTTCCACTACATCTGGGGGTAGTTCTTCTAAATCTTGTTGACAGATATTGGCTGATGTAAGAGAGCTTCCCAGGTATGCTTGAAAACTTGAACTAAAAGCTGCAAAGGCTGCTCTTTGTTCTTCAGAATCCAATATCACAGTTATTGGTTCTGACTGATTTGCTAAAAAGGAAGACTTAGTTGTTGCTGAAGATGTATCTTGTCTATCTGTAGTTCTCCCTTTATTCTTCTGCTGCTTGTCTTGAGATGATTTCTTTGAGGGTTTTGAAGCATAAAAGCTAATTTCCTCCTCATCATCACTCCTGATACAAGAGCTATCACATTCATTATTTGAAATAAATGCACTTCCAACATTATTTGGTTCTTTGAAGTGATAGGGTGAGACATGAGTTCTCACACTCTTGTTTCTTGATTTTTCATCCATTTCAAGAGCTTCCACTTTTGCAACCAGAGTGTCTAAACCAGTTGCTTTCAGATCTATAGTATTCTTGAACATGGACACTGTATGCTTCCAACTTTCTGGCAAAGTGTGGAGCATTTTCTTGTTTAATTCCTCACTAGTATATTTCAACTCTAGAATATTCATTTCAGTGACTAACTGCATGAATCTATGGAGTTGCTGAGGAATTGATTCACCCTCAATATGATGAAAGGTTTCATATTGTGATCTGAGGGTGTCTCTCCTTATGCTTCTTATCTCATCACTCCCTTCGCAGAGAGTGTGAAGAATCTTCCACAAGGAGTGAGCTGTTTTATAGTTCTCACACCTGATTAATATCTCTTCAGGTAAGGCCATACTAAGCAGACTGTATGCTTTTATATCGACTTTAACCTTTTTGACATCATCAGGTGATAGATCTTTTGTGCTGATTGGTTGATTTTTGTCATTATAATCCGGCCCAAGAGTGGGTGGAATATAAGGACCTTCAGTAATGGAAATCCACAAGTCAGAATCAGTATAGTTTACATGATTCCTGAACTTGATTTTCCATGACTTAAAATCTGCTTTTGTTTCCAACTTCGGGGGTTGGTAAGATGAACCACTGAAGTTGCTCATGATGCTTACAGGATCTACTATTCAATGAATTTGAATATAGATTGGTAAACGAAAACAAACACAATTAAACACAACTAACACTGATAGATCAATCGATCTAAATCAATGAGCACTTGGCTCTGATACCACCTGTGAATCCAAGGATCGTCAACAGGAATTATCAGTGATAATTGATTTCAAGTCAACGTTAGCGGAATTAACATTGATTTGGTTTAATTGTATTTGAACAACATTCAATGTTAATAAAATATCAAGAACACACGACACAAAACACAATTAAAGATTAATTAATGTTTTATTATAATGTATTGAAGATTACAAAAGAATGAAACAATGAATGCTATGATGTTTGTATATGTTATGATGATCGAAAGACTTTTGATGATTGCAGTAATGCTGTTGCTGTTCTCAATCAATCAATCGTCTGTTTTTCAATCGTCCTTTGAATCGAAACCTAGGATCCATATTTATAGACAGATGTTTCAGTTATAGGAAACACCGGATCTCTTGGGATTTGATTTGTTTCTGATAAGGAATCAACGGATTTCTCGGGATTCGTATAACCGCCTTGTTGACTTGTTGACTTGTTGACTTGTACCACTTGGATAACACAAGTGTTTGGTCTCCGCAGGAATATTGTCTTCAGTAGAAATTTTGTTCTTCCGCAGATAATATTCTTCCGAAGGTATCTTGTTCTTCCGAGGGTAACTTGTTCTTCCGAAGGTATTGTTCTTCCGAAGGTTATGTTCTGAAATCTTGTTCTTCCGAAGGTAATGTTCTTCTGGTCTTGTTGTTCATCCGCAGATGATCTTCGGATGTATTGTTACTTGTAAGATATACATCTACGGAAGACTAATTTGTTCATCCGTAGATGTTTATTACACTTGGTCAATTTCAAAATTGTTCAAGCATTATGTTTGTAAATGCAACCATACATACATCAACACATATGTAAATGGGTTAACCTATATATTTAATGCATACATAATAATGAATTACAAAGGTTCATTACAAATATTGATTCAAGTACTAAGCCTATACAAAATGACTAGATCTACAGATTCTAGTCCTAACAAAAAGTCTTGCAAGCACTATGATAGACCGTGATGAGGAGTCTGAGAGAGAGACTACTAGGGGATGCAACTATGGGGCATTTCAAAGGTGCAAGCCCCCGACCTTTGACGGTAACGGCAATGCTACTGCCGCTCACCGTTGTGTCAGAGAGATGGAAGCGGTACTGGAAATCAGTGAGTGTTGTGAAGGCCAGAAAGTTAAGTTTGCCACTCATTCTTTCGTTGACTCAGCATTGTGCTGGTGGGACAATATTGTCTAGGCTGACGGAAAGCGATTGATAGCCAAAATGAAGTGGTCGGAGTTGAAAGAATTGGTGCTAGAGGAGTATTGTCCCCATCGAGAGTTAGACAAGATTGAGAAGGAGTTCTTGTATTTGGAGGATAGGAACATGAGTCATCAAGAGTACACCTCCAAGTTCAATGAACTTGCAAGGCTTGTGCTAGACACGGTGACACCTGTATCCAAGAAGATCAAGAGATACATGCAGGGTTTGCCCGTGGATATAAAGAGGCGTATGATTGTGGACAGACCGGGCACGTTTAGGTCTATGGTGGATTTAACTGGGAGGTTGTACGATGAGAAAGATCCGATGCCTGTACAGAAGAAGGTGGAGAAATGGAATGGGAACAAGAATGGAAATGGGAAGAGGTTCGGAGGAGACAACTTCAGGATTGGAGAGTTGAGGATCAGTCAGGGAGACAAGGAAATACGGGTGAGGGAGGTGTTTGTAGAAAATGTGGAAGGGGTCATTCAGGGGAGTGTAGAGTTGGGACGGGAAAATGTTTCAAATGTGGAGGCAAGGGCCACTATGTCAAGGACTGCAGGGCGGTTAAATGTTACCAGTGCGGGGAGATGGGACATGTGGGAAGAGACTGTAAGAAAGGAAAATCAGAAGGATGAGGAATGGTTAAAGCTGGAGATAAGGGAAAGGGTGACGGTTCAAAGGCGAAGGCGAGGGCATTCAACATAACTCATGAGGAGGCCAGGGCAGATCCAGAAGTAGTTTCAGGTATGTTTCTGGTAGACCATGAATATGCTTCCGTGCTCTTTGATTCTGGTGCTAGTAGGAGTTTTGAGTCATCTGCCTTTTGTTGTTTGTTGCATGATAAGAGTAGAAAGTTAGACGAGCCTTTCTATGTAGAAACAACCATTGGTAAGTCCACTAAGGTAACTGAGGTGGTTGAGGATTGCCTGATTGAGTTAGAAGATTGTAAGTTCCCTGCTAGGTTGCATGTTATGGCCTTAGGAGGTTTTGATGTGGTGTTAGGCATGGATTGGTTAGCTAGCTATGAAGCCAATATAGTATGTAGTAAAAAGATAATTCGTCTAACACCGCCCGATGGTAGTTCTGTTACGATTCGTGGAGATAAGGTGTGCTGTGTACCGAAGGTCGTGTCGATGATCACAACTGAAAAGTACTTGAGATGTGGGTGTAGCGCTTACTTCGCCTATGTAAAAGATGTAGATGCACCAGAGCCACAATTATCAGACGTGCCGGTAGTGCGCGACTTTCCTGACGTGTTTCCTGAAGACCTGACCAGTGTGCCTCCTGACCGCAAAATCGAATTCCAGATTGATTTACTACCGGGAGCACAACCTGTCGCTAAAGCACCGTATCGATTAGCTCATTCGGGGATGGTAGAAGTGAGGGACCAGTTGCCAGATTTATTGGATAAAGGCTTCATCCGACCGAGTATCTTTCCATGGGGTGCTCTGGTTTTATTTGTCAAGAAGAAAGATGGTAGCATGCGGATGTGCATTGACTATCATGAGTTCAATAAGCTAACCGTAAAGAATCGGTATCCGTTACCAAGGATCGACGACCTGTTCGATCAACTTCAGGGTGCCAGCTGGTTTTCGAAGATAGACCTGCAGTCTGGTTACCACCAACTAGAGGTGAAAGAACAAGACATTCCGAAGGCAACGTTCCGTACGTGTTATGGACACTACGAATTACTCGTCATGTCCTTTGGTTTAACCAACGCGCCAACTGCTTTTATGGATCTCATAAATCGGGTATGTCGACCGATGTTGGATAAATTGGTGATAGTGTTCATCGACGACATCTTGATTTATTCAAAAAGTGAAGATGAACATGTCGATCATATTCAAGAAGTATTGGAGACGCTTAGAAGTGAGAAGTTATATGCTAAGTTCTCTAAATGCGCATTTTGGCTTCGAGAAGTTCAATTTCTGGGTCATGTGGTTAATCCTGAGGGGATCAGGGTGGACCCCGCGAAGGTTGAAGTGGTGATGCAATGGGAACCTCCAAAGACGCCATCCGAGATTCGTAGTTTCTTAGACCTGGCAGGTTACTATAGGAGGTTTATCCAGGATTTCTCCAAGATAGCTTCTCCTTTGACTAACCTGACCCAGAAGGACGTGAAGTATGAATGGGGTACTGATCAGGAGAACACTTTCCTAGAACTGAAGATGAGGTTAACTCAAGCCCCTGTCTTGACGTTACCTGAAGGGAACGAGGATCTGATAGTCTACTCGGATGCCTCGTATGCAGGATTGGATTGCGTGTTGATGAAACGAAGGAAGGTGATAGCCTATGCTTCTAGACAATTAAAGGTCCACGAGGCCAGTTATCCTACCCATGATTTAGAGTTGGCTGCGGTAGTGTTTGCATTGAAGATTTGGAGGCACTACCTGTATGGGGTGAAGTGCACCATCTTCACTGATCATAAAAGTCTGAAGTATTTCTTCAAACAAAAGGAACACAACATGAGGCAGAGGAGGTGGTTGGAACTGATCAAGGATTATGACTGCGAAATTCATTATCATCCAGGCAAAGCCAATGTAGTTGCTGACGCCCTTAGCCAGAAGGGACAACCTGAACCAATTCGGGTGAGGGCTTACAAGATAATCATGACGTCTGATGTTATGAAACAAGTGAGGAAGTTTCAAGATGAGGCATTGAGAGATGACACAGTCAACTCTGAAAGGATGAAATGACAAGTTTTAGATTTGGGGGAAAACACCCAGGGTGTTAAAACCCGATCTGGGCGAATGTGGATCCCTCTTTATGGTGATCTGACAGAGAAGATCATGGATGAGGCTCACAAAACTCGATATTCTATTCATCCTGGTGCCACGAAAATGTATCAGGATTTAAAGAAAGATTAGTGGTGGCCGGGAATGAAGCGAGACGTGGCTAAGTATGTGAGCAAGTGCCTGACTTGTCTGTAAGTGAAGGCAGAGCACCAAAAGCCATATGGTAAGATCCAGCCTTTGGATATTCCTGAATGGAAATGGGAACACATCACCATGGACTTCATCACGAAGCTACCTCGCATGACAAGAGGAAACGACGCGATCTGGGTGATTGTTGACCGTTTAACAAATAGCGCCCATTTCCTACCAATTCGTGAAACTTTTTCCTCTGAGAAGTTAGCAAAGCTATTTATAAAGGAGATCATGGCTCGTCATGGCGTGCCAGTGTCTATCGTTTCTGTAATCCAAGGATCGCAATCAGGAATTATCAGTATCGGTTATAGGCAAGTCAACGTTTGCGGAATCAACGTTGGCTTGGTTTAATTGTTTTGTAGTAAATTTAAATATCAAGAAAGATTCAAGAACACACTAAAAGAAACACAATTAATGAATAATATTTATTTCATTAAAACATGTTAATGATTAAAAATAATGAATGAATGATATTAAATTTTGTGATGTGACGGCTGCTAGGGTTTGATTGTGAGATTTGATGTGATGTTTGCTGTTTGAGGAATTGTTGAATTGCTATTGCTGTTGCCGTTGAAGCCGCTCATGATTTGAAACCTAGGATCCATTTATATAGACAATGATGTTTCTGTTAAAGGAAACACCGGATCTCTTGGGATTTGAATTGTTTCTGTTAAGGAATCATCGGATTTCTCGGGATTCGCATAACTGCCTTGTTGACTTGTTGACTTATAACACTTGTATTATACAAGTGTTTGGACTCCGCAGGATTATTGTCTTCCGTAGATGTTTTGTTCTTCCGCAGAAGTCTTGTTCTTCCGCATAAGTCTTGTTCTTCCGCAGTAGTCTTGTTCTTCCGAAGCAATCTTTTTCTTCCAAAGCAATCTTGTTCTTCCAACCTGTGTGGTTATTCATCCGCAGAAGATCTTTGGATGCATTTTACTTGTAAGAAACATATCTACGAAAGAACAAAATGTTTATCCGTAGATGTTTCTTACACTTGGTCAATTTCAAAAATTGACCGAGTATAATGTTTGTACCTACAACCATACATAAATCAACACACATATAAATGGGTTAACCTATATATATAATGCATACACAATAATGAATTACAACCATTCATTACAGATATTAATTCAAGTACTAAGCCTATACAAAATGGACTAGATCTACTGATCCTAGACCTAACAATACTCCCCCTTAGGCTTAGATACTTGTAATCAGCTCTTCAAAACTGAAAGCTCCTTTAATCTTGAAACCATTTTCTTGTTGAAATATGATACTGCATCCTTTTGATCATTGTATTTGTACTTGATCTCCATTTTGCATATCCTTTGAAGTGTCTCAAAAGTCAACCCCAATACATCTTCTTTAGTGGTGAGGGTTTCCACAACACATTGATTGTTAATAATCTCCAGCTCATCTTCTTCTGAGATTCTTAGTTCTGATATATCTTCAATGTTAGCTCCCTTCAGCATCCCAGCATTATACCTTCTTCTCTTGTATGCTTTGGCATGCAACTTATCCACGACTTGAATTATGTGCACATATAGACACAAGTCATTCTGAGCCCTTTCATCAGTTAGCTTTGGGAAGAATTTGTCGTGAAGGTATGAAGTATAACTAGGGTGGAGCAGTTTTATCTCCAGTGGGTCAAATATTTTGATTCTTTCAGCTTTCTTCCCTTCTGCATTCCTCAGCAGCACTAATTCTTTGGTCTTCTCAACATATCCCCATTCTGTTATAGGATATGTATATTGATTCCCATCTATTGTTTTACCAATAGCTGACTTATTGCTTTGACATCCAACCCTCTTCAAGAACTCATCATCCACCATTGTAGAGGAGTTAGATTTCGGTCTGTTCATTCTTTGTAACCGTCTTTTGTGCTCATCATCCTCTCTCTTTGCTTCGTAAAGCACATCATCTCTGAATTTTGTTTTTAGCTTTCCTACTAATACAGAGAAGTCTCTTCCTCTTGGCTGAAGAGGATAGTTAGAGATAATCAAGCTTGGCAAATCTTTGAGATCACATTCAGGTAGGCATAGTATTGATGCTATATCTTGGAAGCATTGAATCCTTCCAGATGTTCTTTTGATGATAGCACAATCCCATTCTTGATCATACTTCCATGCCATGATTCTGTTGTCTTCCATAGAGGATGGACTAGTAATATGGTCAAACAATTCTATTAATGTAGACTTCTTCTCTGTGATTTCTCTGACTGTTGTTCCCAGTGGCCACACTTTGCCAGGAATGACTGCTCTTGGTTCTCTGATCAGTTTTTCTTTTCCTTTGTGCTGATCTTTAGATTCAACAGTTATAGGATCAGCAGGAAGTTTGCTTTGTTGCTCATAAGATGGGTGTGGAGCTTCAGTTCTGAATCTCATTCTAGTATCAAGTTCAACAGACATTACATGTTCCATCATTCTTCTCAGCTCAGCAATACTTCTTCCTTTAAGCTCATGACCCTTATAGTTGTGACCCTGTAGCCAACATACCATATTGTACTTGCTCAGTTTTGTTGTATCACAGTGACCTAGATCTTTCTTGATTTTCTGAATGGCTTGAAAAGTGGTGAATGCTTCATTGTCACAATTTGTAATTATGAACCTAGCAAGCTCAAACTCTTTCAGCATACCTTTCATCTTAGTCAAGTTCATTCTTTCAACCATGTCAAATGGGAACCCATGATTGATCAGTGTCATAAACACAGATGACTCGGGACTGTCTTCCATAATGTCTTTTGTTGTAAGAAGAACATCAGTCTTTGATTCTTCTTAATCTTTGTTCGATTCATCTTCAATCAGCTCTTTCCATTCAGCATCACTCTCAGCTTCATCTTCATCATGAGTTACTTGCTTTAATGGTGACACATCCACTAAAGGAGTTTGTTCTGAAGATGTATGCCTTGACTTCTTGGGTGTCTCTTCATCATTGATTGTTTGTATATTTGTTGAACCCAAATACTTCCTTTTTCTTAAGTATTGAATAAGTTGCTTTGAAGTTTCAGCATGTTTCTTTAGTTGCTCTAATTCAATAGCATATATCTTCATCTTCAGCTGATCAATCTCTTCTTCTTTTCTTCTCAACAAAGCTGATTGATCATAGAGAGAGTCATTCATTTGATCAACCTTCAGCCTTAGCTTTTTATTTTCAATATTCTCATTCTTTGCTGAGTTTTTAAGTTCTTTAACCAGATCATGCAATGCATCAATCACTTCATTAGTTTCTTGTATGTTCTCCCTCAATCTTTTCAGACTTGATTCTTGCTTCATCAGCAGATCATCTTTTACTTTCATCATTCCCTTCAACTCTTGAATTCTTTGCTTTCTATTGTTAGACTTCAGAATAAGCTTGTTATATTCAGCAACCAGATAACTCTTGCTGACAGGGATATCAGTATCACATAGATCATCTTCATTGTAGGCAATCACATCAACATAGTTTGCCTCTTCTTCTTCTTCCTGATGTTAAGAAGCAATCTCATCATCATTTACTTCTTCATGGGCTACACTTGCTGAACTTGAACTGACCTCAATAGCTTGATCTTCCGGTTCTTGATGTGGTTGTTGTTGTTGTTGATGGTCAGTGACCGGAGAGACTGGTTTAGTTTCATTTGAGACTACAGGGGATTCAGTTTTGGTTAACGACAGTTGAACTGTACTTGCTTGTGAGGCTAACTCTGTCTCCCAAGTGTAAATGCTCTCAGTGGATGAATTTTCTGGATTTGGAGGTTGTTGAAAATGTTGCATTTTAAGCTGATTTGGTGATGGAGGGTGAATTGGAGAGATAGGTTCTGTGTTTTGGCTGGTTGATGATTGTGGTTGGGGTGTTTGTTGTTGATTTGGTGATAGAGGGTGAATTGGAGAGATAGGTTCTGTGTTTTGGCTAGCAAGTGAATTTGGTAGGGATGGTTGAGGTTGATGATGTATGGGTGATGTATCTGGTGAGTGAGTGTCTTGAATAGAGGTGGTTGATGAAACCTCCTGTTGATCTTCCCACACAAGCTCTTGAGGAATGTTTGCATGAGCATTTACCACATGATCAAACATGGGCATGTCTCCTCCTTCATATTTCCCTGATATTTTATTCAGTACAGATCTCCCAAGGTGTGCTTGAAGGAACACATCACCATCCACAGTAGTTCCAGGCAGATCAGCATTGATGATTAGTTGCAGAAACCTTGGAAACATGTACATCTTGTCAGCCTTCTATACTTTGATGTGATCACATAAGCAGTTGAAGATGTACTTTGAATAATTGTAGGTTCTTCCCTCAAAAACACCAATAATGCCTGAAGAGATATGCCTTGAAAATCTGTCAAGTCCAGATTTCTTGTTTGAGATGCAGTTAAGATAAGTGTGGCAGAGAAATCTGTACGGCTTGCAGAGTCTTCCATTCTTTATTTCTCCTTTCTCGAAGTCACCATCATACCCCATCAGGAGCAAGACTTTTTCTATGTATTCATTGTCAAACACATTAGGGTGACCAGCTTCTATATCTCCCAACTCAAGAACCCTTCTTATTGTCTGTTCATCCACTCTCAGTCTTTGATTCTTCACATCAGCCACAATAACTTGACCATCTTCCTCTATTTGGGCAGTTTCAGAAATTAGTGATGTGCGATTGGTGAATCATAGGCTCTGCTGATAAGGCATTGAACAGCCTGGATCTTCTTAGATATCGGATTATGTCTTGACACCCTACTGAAACAGGATCGTCAGGGTTTAAGAAGGCACACACATTATGCTCTTTTGCAAATCGATTATCCACCTGTTCAGAAGAAGAAGATTTCGTTAGAATCACACTGAGAATACGAACAGTTGTGAGATTAAACGAGATTCGAATGGTTCATTATTGAAACATTACGACATGTTTTACCTTGAACACAGCGATCTGAGAGCACCGATATATGTTTGTTTGATGTTTTGATTTGGTAAAATTTCAATGTTATCGAAGGTGGAAAAGTTTGTTGAGAGTGTGTTTTTCTAGGTCTGAAAAAGTGAACTGAAAAAGCGAATAATAAATTTTGAAGTCAAACACCATCATTTATACTCTTAGACACATTATTTTATTACTTTAATGAAGTGGGACCCTTAACAAATTCTTCTGTAGATCATCTACGGATCCCATAAATCATCTGAGGATGTCTTAACGACATCTGCTCATGAAGTATAACTTACATTTTCACAGATTACCAAACTATGAAATTAAATTATATTTGTTGATCTTTGCTCATCTGTAGTTTACCAATATACGGATAAACATTTAAATATTCAACACTGTAGCTTCTGCTGATGCATAAGATGGCATAATGCAGAAAAATATTGTTGTATGGTCCAAGTCCATTGCTTAGAACCATTTATTGCTTTTGGACCTTGTTGACTTTGTATTCATGACAATTTAGCACAAGAAAGTTTAAAATGATTTTAAAGAAATTTTCATGTTTCCAGGAGCTAAGATGGTGCTCAGATTCCAATTCCTTCAAATTGATAATGAAGTAGACAAAGCTGCTGATTGATAAACTTAACTTCATGAATTCTACTCCCCCTAAATTTGTGATTAATGATGACATTAAGCATTTATCATAAATTTCTAAGAAGAATAGCATGAGTGACATTTAACTGTATGACGATGCTCAGACATATATACACATATGATGGGATCATACTATAATACTAAGCCTCTTCCTGATAAGTTATTTTGTTGAATTGATACCTGAACAAAGTTCTGATTGCAAGTATATTGTCCACTTAAATCCATACAAGAGCTCATGTATCAACTAGGCATGCTGTTTATCATGTTTTCATATTGATTTGGAAATAACTGTTATGGGCTTCACATTCAATTCACAAAGGTTTTGTCCTCCCTTTTGTGTGTTCATGATTTGAACATGAACATGAGCTTGGATATTAGGATTCATGTTGATGATAACAAGAATTCAATGATTAGTTGCTAAAATATAATAAATGATGATGATGATGAAGAATATAATAATGATGAACACGACGAAGAACACCGTGTTTAATGTTTGATGTTTATTGATCTACTGTTGAAATCATCATCCTTGAGGGATGATGATATATTATTGTTGATGATGAACTTAATTCACCCTAACAAGTGGTGAATTAGTCACCCTTTACAATGATAATATGTTCTAATATATATATACTAGTCTAGCATTTACAATAATTACAAAATAAATCCTATACTAATATTTTTGTTGATTTTGTGCTTCAAGTCTACAACTTCAATAATATTGAAATCTTCAATTTCTTTCAAGGTAGAATACCCAACAATACTCCCCCTAAATTTTAGATTTCCAATGTGAATTGAAGTTTGATGTTGATTTTGTTGAATAGTTGTTCAAAGCTAAGAACTTTGTTTTTGATGCGGAAGCGAGGTCTTCAAAACTTGGAATAACCAATTTTTTTTTTTTGTTTTGTTTATTGATTTTGTAGGCCAAACAAATTAAGATCCAAGTCCACCTTTTCTTTTTATGTTGGCGTGCCCAAACAATTAACGTCCAAGGACAACCTTTTCCTTTTGATATGTTGGCGGTCCACCATAAGTCCAAGTCCCACCTTTTCTTTTGTTTTAATGATGGGACCAAGAAACAAAACCCAATGGTGTTCCCGATCGCCTTTGCAACCCTAGGTTTCCAACCCTATTTGCCTCCCTAAGGTGGCCGCAAGACTTTGGTTCGGCCCCCTATTGGGCGTCCCTAATGTTACCGCCTCCAGCCACTTGTTGCATCCTCCTTCGTCGCAACAAGCCACTTTTGTTCGGCATCCCATTTGAGTCCCGTATTCGGACCGAAAACCACTTGGTTCGCAATGCCATCCTCCATTCGGCTGCCCCAAAGTGGGCATCTCATTCGGCCGAAACCCTAATTGAGCATGAAACCCTAGTTTGTTTGAAGCTTGAGGCAACCGCAAACATGAATTTGAATTGATGGTTGATGAATTGCTTTCTCTCAAATCTTCAATAATTTCACAGCAATCTTCAACTAAAAATCTCATCAAAAATCAATATGAATTCATCAACTCCGGCTCTGATACCAATTGTGTGTTCATGATTTGAACATGAACATGAGCTTGGATCTTAGGATTCATGTTGATGATAACAAGAATTCAATGATTAGTTGCTAAAATATAATAAATGATGATGATGATGAAGAATATAATAATGATGAACACGACGAAGAACACCAACGTGTTTAATGTTTGATGTTTATTGATCTATTGTTGAAATCATCATCCTTGAGGGATGATGATATATTGTTGTTGATGATGAACTTAATTTACCCTAACAAGTGGTGAATTAGTCACCCATTACAATGATAATATGTTCTAATATATATACTAGTCTAGCATTTACCATAATTACAAAATAAACCCCATACTAATATTTTTGTTGATTTTGTGCTTCAAGTCATCAACTTCAATAATATTGAAATCTTCAATTTCTTCCAAGGTAGAACACCCAACACCTTTGCTAGTCAAATCATCACTTTTTCACACTTAAGAACTATGTACTTTAAGTTATAAGTTCTATTTTGAGATGCATTGGGCATCTAATTAATGCTCTAGATTAATATACAATTGATCACATAGGATTGATTTAAAAGCTCTAGATTAATATACAATTGATCACATAGGATTCTTTTGAGAGCTTAGATATGATCATCATCAGGTCACCAGGTCTTTACTCACGTAAAAAGAGGTGCCTTTTGTTGGACCTTATTTGCCCAAGACACATACAAGATTGATGTGGTTAGTACGTTATGATCCAAGTCGGGTCATACCCAATAACAAGCTATACAATCACCAATTAGTATTTATTTGTTGATAAGATCAAACAAATAAATACCGACACAAATTTAGAAAATGGGTTTTTCTAAAACGTTGCTTTTGTAAAAGAACAACATTATGTGGATAATTTGTTCATGAGATATTGTTTGTTTCATTATTTAAGTTGGTTAAATAATAACAAATAAAAGTGTGTTATTGTTAAGAGGTTTTAATTTTATAAAATGAAGGGTAAGAGTGTAACTTCTTTTTAAAACTAAATGGGAGGGAAACCCATTTCGGATGGGGATTTTCGGCCACCCATATGGGCCTTTGGAATCCCTTGTGTCTTGGCTTTTGCAAGACATGCCCACTAGAACACTCTTCCATTATTTCACCTTTCTCTCACACACACTTCTCTCTAAGCAACTCAAGCAAGAACTCTCTCAAAGTGTGGCTGAAATTCGGATTTTTGCAAGGAGAAAGGCTGAAATTTTCGGATTATTGAGGAGCTACAAAGTGAGTTCTTTGGTGTTGAGCATCCTAACTTGAAAGGTGTTTGTAAGGACTTGTGGGTATCACAACTTGAGGTTCTCTCTTTTGAGGGGTGGACATTCAACAACATCTTCATATTCATCTCATACATCTATAACATTTGCACAAGAAAGGTTGTTTTCTATTAACACCCTATGGTTGGTTTTGTGTTGTTTGATAGCATGTTATTTCACATACATTTGATCCTTGTTCTTGGGTTTTGTTTGTAGTTTCATATGGCAAAATTTTTCAGATTATAACCCTTGTGTTAAACCTCATATTCCGCTGCGTTTTCATAGTTTAAATGGTTAAACTAAGTGTTTTACATGTGACAAAACCCATCAACGGTATCAGAGCCGGTTATGTGGAATATGTGCTTCAAAAGGTCTTAAAAATTAGTTTTCATGAACCTTTTCAATCCATTAGGGGCTGTTTTGTTGTGGATGTATGAATCCCTTATATTTCAATGTTTAATCTTGCATGCTTTGGTTTAAACCTTGAAAGATTTACATACAATGGTTGATTGTGTTGTTTGGACAAACCTTATAGTTTTAGTTTATGTTGGCTGAAACATTAGGGCTGAAATAAGGGGTTCATTGTTGTTCTTGGATGTTGAATATATTTCTCATTATGGTGCATAACATAGCCTTGGCCTTATGTGTTGGTTTTGGTTGATTGTATGTTGGTTTGTTCTTGAAAGGGTTGTAATTTGTGTTTTGTATCTTGGGTTGTAATTTATTTATTCATTTGGTTATGTAATAAATAGATTAGGTGCATTTCTTTTATTAGAAAAAATTGTATTAGATATAATTTTGTAAAAGAAGATGCACAAGATAAGGACTCAAAGAAGGACACAAAAGACATGGACACTTGAAGCATTTGGATGTGGATTCAAGTGGGAGTTCATGGACACATTTTGATGTGTCATCTTCACCCTTAGGAAAGACCTTATGACAACACTTGTGATGGCAAGCAAGTGTGGTCAACTTAGTGGCTATGGTTATGCACCCATGTTTGTATGTTTATGCTTGTTTGGATGTTTGTTGTTTGATTGTTTGGTTGTCATTTGGTTATGCATTACAAACCCATTAACAAACTTAACAAGCTGAAATTTTAATGGTTCTTTATCATTAAGTGGTTAATAAAAGGTTATTAAAGGGATTAATGGTTTTAATAAAAGAGGTTTTATTAAAAATGAACCATAGGGTACCTTGTATTTGAAAGCATGCAAATATAAGGTACATAGAGTTTTCTAAACTAAGATAATGAAAACTCAAATTTCTTTTATAAACAAGTTTAAACCGTCCTTTTGCACACACTTGAGTCATTTGGAAACTCTTAATGGGATAAAGGTCACCTAACCATTTTGAGGGAACTTGTGACTTGAGGTGGGAATACCATATTTGTGGGATAAAAGTCACCTAACCACTTATGTTGGAAAACTCACATGAGTGTGCAAGTAGGGTAACTTGATTTGCAAACCATGTTAAATGGATCACCTACAATATGGTTTACAAAGGTGTTGATGGGATAAACATGCCAACTATACATATGATGTTTTAAAGTCGATCCCATACCCTAGAACTTGCAAAGGGTTGCAATTGTCAAAATGTTCACTACCTTGTTAATTTAAATAATGGGATAAAGGTCACCTAACCACTATTTAAATGCAACGCTGGATTCTAGATTTAAAATTGTGTAAGACACTTAAAAGGGGTTTTAATTATTAAAATATGAACAATATCGAAATTACTAAAATTGAACTTTGTTATACTTTGTAGATGGCCACCAACAATAATGATAACAATGAAATCCCGACCGCTCACTCACTATCACTAAGAACCATTCTCCAAAAGGAGTGTCTAAACCATACAACTTTATTGATTGGTTTCGAAACTTGAGAATTGTTCTCAAGCAAGAGAAACGATCATACATATTAGACTATCCGATTCCCGATCAACCTAGTGAGGATGATGAGGAGGCCTTTAATAATTGGTTGAAATACACTGAGGACTCGGTCCAACTGTCTTGCCTCATGTTGGCAAGTATGACTCCAGATCTTCAAAAGGAGTATGAACATCATGGAGCATACGACATGATAACCCAGTTGAAGGAAACGTTCCAACAACAAGCACGGGTTGAGCGCTTCGAAACAGTTCGAGCACTCCATGTGTGTCGTATGGACGACACCTAATCTGTTTCATCTTATGTACTTAAGATGAAAAGCCACACCGCCTCGAAAGGCTGAATTGTCCCGTCTCGAAAGAGTTGGCTACGGATTTGATCCTCAACTCTTTGTCAAAAAGGTTTGACAACTTTGTCATGAACTATAACATGAACGGATGGGACAAGAACATAAGTGAGCTTCACTCTATTCTCAAAACTGCCGAGGCGGCCATGGGTAAAAAGGTTTTACCCGTTCTCACCATTAATGAAGGTGGGTACAAGAAGAGGCCTCATCGCGCACCCAAGGCAAGTGTTGCCAAGGGTAAAGGGCACATTAAGGGAAAGGGAAAGGGAGTGGTAAGAGCCCCACCACCAAAACCAACGGAGAAGAAGCAAAAGGTTGCTTCGAATGACCCATGCTTTAAGTGTGGGGAGATTGGACATTGGGCAAGAAATTGCCCAGTCCATCTCAAAGAGTTGCATGCAAAGAGGGATGCCGGGCAAACCTCAGGTACAATTTTCATGATCCATATTGATCTAAATTTAATATCCTCTAACACATGGGTATTGGATACCGGATGTGGAACTCATATTTGCAACTTATTGCAGGGTTCAAAAGAAGTAAGGACTTCAAGAAAAGGGATGTAAGCCTCTACATAGGGAATGGGGCAAAGGTTCAAGTTGAAGGCCGAGGGGACTACATCTTGAAGCTTCCAAATGGTTTGGAAGTAATTTTGAACAATATTTTGTATGCTCCTAGTTTGACTAGGAACATTGTTTCTGTTGCCCAATTAAGACAATATGGTTATGTTTTGTCATTTATTGAGAATGAGATTCATGTTTCTTTAAATGGCACGTTTTATTTTAAAGCTATTCCCATTAATGGTATTTATGAATTGGTTCGTGAAAACACGTTATATGATAGCTCATTGTACCAAACCACAACTAAGAAACTCAAATTGGATTTGAGTGATACCTATCTTTGGCATTGCCGTTTTGGTCATATAAACAAGAAGCGCATACAAACACTTCAAAAGAACGGTCTTTTAAAAGCAAATGAATATGATTCATTCGATGTATGTGAATCTTGTTTACAAGGTAAAATGACTAAGGCACCTTTTAGTGGCAAATCTGAAAGGGCAAAAGATTTATTAGGCATCATACATTCGGATGTATGTGGTCCTTTTAATCCAATGACTAGGTACCATGAAAGATACTTTATTACCTTTATCGATGACTATAGTCGATACGGTTATGTGTACTTGTTAAGACACAAAGATGAAGCTTTTGAAATGTTCAAAATCTTCCAAAATGAAGTAGAAAATCAACTCAACAAGAAAATAAAAATTCTCCACACCGATAGAGGAGGTGAATACCTGAGTGATGCTTTTAGAGATCATCTTAGAAGTTGTGGTATTGTCTCACAACTATCTCCACCTGGAACGCCACAACATAATGGTGTGTCCGAGAGGAGAAATCGAACTCTATTAGATATGGTTCGATCTATGATGGCTAGAAGCTTACTGCCTCTATAATTTTGGGGTTTTGCTTTGCTCTCTACGGCCCGTATTTTGAATATGGCCCCAACCAAGAAAGTGGAAACGACACCTTTTGAAATATGGCATGGAAGAGTTCCATCACTGTCATATTTAAAGGTATGGGGTTGTGAGTTATGTTAAGACTCCCACCTCAAACAAGCTAGAAAGTCGTTCCACTAAGTGTATCTTCATTGGATATCCCAGAGATTCTATGGGATATTATTTCCATGATCCATTGGAACAAAAGGAGTTTGTTGCCAAGAAGGCTGAGTTCTTAGAAGCTAAGTTCCTTACGGAAGGAACTAGCAGTAGAACTGTGGATCTTGAGGAGGATCAAGAACCACAAACCGATACACGTTTGGTTAACACTAGCACTCATCAGGAGGATGTTGAGAATGATCAAGTGGTTGATAAATATACACAAAACGTTCGCAGATCTGGTAGAATTAGTAATCCCCCTGAAAGATATGGATTTTTCGTAGATGGATGCTATGTGGTAGATTCCGATGAACCAACCACCTATCATGATGCAATGTCCAATTTGGCTTGTGACAAATGGCTTGAAGCCATGAACGTAGAGATGCAACATATGTATGACAACCAAGTGTGGGACTTGGTTGAACCACCTCTTAACTCCAAGATAGTTGGAAGTAAGTGGGTTTTCAAGAAGAAAACCGATATGCATGGAAACTTGGATACTTATAAAGCTAGACTTGTAGCAAAAGGTTTCACTCAAACTCAAGGGGTTGATTATGATGAGACCTTCTCACCAGTTGCAATGCTAAAGTCTATTAGGATATTATTTGCCATAGCTGCTCATTATGATTATGAGATTTGGCAAATGGATGTCAAAACCGCTTTTGTAAATGGATATCTTGAGGAAGATGTCTATATGGTTCAGCCTGAAGGTTTTGTCAACTCAAAACATCCTAACAAAGTATACAAGTTAAAGAAATCAATCTATGGTTTGAAGCAAGCATCAAGGAGTTGGAATCACCGTTTTGATGAAGAAATAATCAAATTTGGATTCATCAAAACGCTGATGAAAGCATGTGTATATAAGAAGGCTAGTGGGAGCATCATCACTTTCCTAGTATTGTATGTCGATGACATTCTACTATTTGGAAATGACATTCCAACCATGGAAGGTGTAAAAGCCTGGCTTGGAAGCTGTTTCTCCATTAAGGATCTTGGTGAAGCCACCTATATTTTAGGAATAAAGATCTATAGGGATAGATCAAGGCGGTTGATAGGTTTGAATCAAAGTGCATACATTGATAAGATCTTGAAAAGGTTCAAGATGGAAAACTCTAAGAAAGGTACCGTACCTATTCAAAGAGGAACGATATTAAGTAAGACTCAATGTCCAAGCTCAAAGGATGAGCAAGACAAAATGAAGGGAATCCCGTATGCGTCTGCTATAGGATCCATCATGTATGCAATGATATGCACTAGACTGGACGTGTCATGCGCTTTAAGCATGACAAGCCGATACCATCAAAATCCTGGAAGCAGTCATTGGATGGCTGTTAAGAACATACTTAAGTACCTAAGGAGGACCAAAGATATGTTCCTAATCTATGGATCTGGTGAGGAGGAGCTCGTAGTAAAGGGTTACACGGATGCGAGTTTCCAAATTGATCGGGATGATTCACGATCACAGTCGGGGTACATTTTCATCTTGAATGGAGGAGCAATCTCTTGGAAGAGCTCTAAGCAAGATGTGGTGGCATTATCAACTACAGAGTCAGAATACATTGCTGCTTCATTAGCAGCTTAGGAAGCTGCATGGTTAAAGAAGTTCATTGCCGATCTAGGGGTGGTCCCTTCCATTCAGGACCCCCTAGAAATTCTTTGTGATAACGAGGGTGCGATTGCTCAAATCAAGGAACCCCGTGCACATCAAAAGACTAGGCACATTGAACGAAGATTCAACTACATAAGGGATGAAGTTGAAAAGGGAAAGATATGTATTCGCAAAGTTCACACGGATCAAAACATTGCGGATCCACTCACGAAGCTTCTTAAAAAAGCGAAGCATGAAAGTCATGCTTGTGCCATGGGGCTTCAATATTCTAGTGACTGGATTTGATCTTTAATTTCTGTAATGAGATATTGTAACCCTTTATTACTTGAATGGATTATTCAGTTATGATGATTCAACTAATATTCCTATTTTTCATGTTTAAAATCCATGAGTAAATTATTTACTCAGAATGTCCATAGTTGTTCATGCTTGTGGGAACAAGTATGAAGGTAATGCTATTATGAACATGGATTGGTAGATATTCATATGGATGAATATAGAGCAAAAGGTTGCTTCCAAGGTTCATAGGTATTTGTGGGATGGAAATATTGGACTGACCTGCATCTCAAATATTACTACATGGAATCTTCCTGATTGATCATAAGTAATTTTGAGTAAAGGCGAACATCATTTGGTATTCCTCTGACCTGAGATACATATTGGGTCTTGATATTTGCCGAATATTATACTTTGACTTAGCTCTTCGCTGTTCTGAAACATGACAGTACATAAGTCTGAGTTCAGGTATGATATAAGGTAATTGTGAGAGACGTATGTTGTCAAGATGGGATTTGTCCCTCTTATTCGTTGAGAGTAAGATGTCTAAGGCCTGATAAAGTTAAATCAATGGAGAATGATCACTCTGTGTCTCTAGGATTTAACATGACATCTGTGACAAAAGGAAAAATGATTGATTCACCTAAATCATTTCAAGTATGGTACTTGAAGGAGATGATGTTATTGAATGGCACTTAGTCATACGTATTAAGGGTAGTAAACCGTTGTTAGGCGGCATTTACTGCTTGCATCAATCTTCTATGAATCTTGTGCAAGTGGGAGATTGTTGGACCTTATTTGCCCAAGACACATACAAGATTGATGTGGTTAGTACGTTATGATCCAAGTCGGGTCATACCCAATAACAAGCTATACAATCACCAATTAGTATTTATTTGTTGATAAGATCAAACAAATAAATACCGACACCAATTTAGAAAATGGGTTTTTCTAAAACGTTGCTTTTGTAAAAGAACAACATTATGTGGATAATTTGTTCATGAGATATTGTTTGTTTCATTATATAAGTTTGTTAAATAATAACAAATAAAAGTGTGTTATTGTTATAAAATTAAAAGAGGTTTTAATTTTATAAAATGAAGGGTAAGAGTGTAACTTCTTTTTAAAAATAAATGGGAGGGAAACCCATTTTGGATGGGGATTTTCGGCCACCCATATGGGCCTTTGGACTCCCTTTTGTCTTGGCTTTTGCAAGACATTCCCACTAGAACACTCTTCCATCATTTCACCTTTCTCTCACACACACTTCTCTTTAAGCAACTCAAGCAAGAACTCTCTCAAAGTGTGGCTGAAATTCGGATTTTTGCAAGGAGAAAGGCTGAAATTTTCGGATTATTGAGGAGCTACAAAGTGAGTTCTTTGGTGTTGAGCATCCTAACTTGCAAGGTGTTTGTAAGGACTTGTGGGTATTACAACTTGAGGTTCTCTCTTTTGAGGGCTGGACATTCAACAACATCTTCATATTCATCTCATACATCTACAACATTTGCACAAGAAAGGTTGTTTTCTATTAACACCCTATGGTTGGTTTTGTGTTGTTTGATAGCATGTTATTTCACATACATTTGATCCTTGTTCTTGGGTTTTGTTTGTAGTTTAATATGTCAAAAATTTTCAGATTATAAACCTTGTGTTAAACCTCATATTCCGCTGCGTTTTCATAGTTTAAATGGTTAAACTAAGTGTTTTACATGTGACAAAACCCATCACCTTTAACCCAGGTCTTTGTTCACACAAAACAGAGGGATGATGAGGATCATGATCTTTTCACCTTCTGTAACTGAAATTCAGTATGGTGATCATACACCCAGGTGTTTGTTCACACAAAACAGAGGGAGTATGATTTGCAAAGATAGATATTATAAAGTGTTGGTACATAGTGTGTTTAGATGAGTGATTTGGTCACATCTAGAATAAGACTCACGTTGTATTCTCAAAATGAAGTTTCCCACAAACAATCACTTAGCATTATGTTTGGCATGCACTCAGTGTAGTTTCCACTCAAGATGAATCTACTCACATATCAAGAAACATGCTTAGATTTATTGTTATTTATGAATTCAGAAATAAGCAAAGATATAGTGTACTATCATTCCCCATACATATGTCATGATGAAGCATCATTACACACAGTATCTTGTTTGTTCAAATTGATTAATCTAAGTTAATCATGCCTAGAGACTCAATTAGTAAATTAGACTCAATTAAAAAATTAAATCTGACTGAATCAAAGGCTTTAGTGAATAAATCAGCAAGCTGATTTGTTGTATCCACTTTGACTAACTTAATCAAACCCTTTTCTGAGCAATCTCTTAGAAAATGATATCTTATCTCAATATGTTTTGTTTTACTATGTTGCACAGGATTAGCAGTTATAAACATAGCAGCAGAATTGTCATTGTAAATTGAAGTTTGAAGGAAGTTGTAACCATAGTCAAGCAATTGGTTTTGCAACCAAAGGACTTGAGAGCAACCAGTTGAAGCAGCTATGTACTCAGCCTCAACTGTGGATACATATACATTGGTTTGTTTCTTGCACTGCCATGATACTAGCTTGGTCCGATGAATTGACATCCACCAGTTGTTGATTTTCTTTTACTGTTACATCCACCATAGTCACTGCCTGAGTATGAGTAGAGTGTAAAGTCACCATCCTTTGGATACCAAAGACCAAGTCCTGGTTTTCCTTTAAGATATCTAAAAATCCTTTGTACAACATTCAGATGAGACTCCCTTGGATCATATTGGTACCTAGCACACACACACATAGCAAACATAATGTCAGGTCTACTGGCAATTAGATACATAAGGGAATCTATCATTGATCTATATAATTTTTGATCAATATATTTTCTTGAAGAATCAGGAACAATCTTGTCAATTACTGATGCTGGTGTTTTGCATGAGGATACTTCAGCAAGATTGTATTTCTTCAAAATTTGATGTATGTATTTTTCTTGATAGATGAATATCCCATCAGTTTTTTGATGAACTTAAAGACCAAGATAGAAGGTTAATTCACTCATTGAACTCATCGGAAATTCAGATTTCATCAGCTCTTCGAAATTTACACACAATCTCTTATTAGTTGAGCCAAATATAATGTCATCAACATATATTTGAACAACTAAGAGATCTTGATGTTCTTGTTTGAGAAAGAATGTCTGATCAATGGTTCCTTTTTTGTAGCCATGCTTGAGCAAGAAAGATGATAGTGTTTCATACCACTTTCTTGGTGCTTGATGAAGACCATACAAGGCTTTATCTAGCTTGTATACTCTATGAGGATAATGAGGATCTTCAAAACCGGGGGGTTGTGACACATAAACTTCCTCATCAATCTTCCCATATAGGAATTCACACTTGACATCCATCTGATACACAGTGAACTTCTTATATTATGCATAAGCTAGAAACACTCTTAAGGCCTCAATTCTTGCAAATGGTGCAAAAACTTCATCATAGTCTATTCCTTCTTCTTGTGTGTATCCTTGTGCAATCAACCTTGATTTGTTTCTTACAATAATCCCTCTATCATCCAGTTTGTTTTTGTATAGCCACCTTGTTCCAATATGATGTTGACCTTCAGGCAAATCAACTAGAGACCATACCTTTTGCTTTCTAAATTGTTGAAGCTCTTCTTGCATAGCTTCAATCCAACTATTGTCTTTTAAAGCAGCAGTGATGTTTGGAGGGACAACTTGAGAAAGAAAATAACTGAAGAGACAAAAGTTGGCAGTACCACTTTGGCTCCTTGTAGTTCTCTTTGTAAGATCTCCAATAATGTTGTTGACTGGATGAGTCTTATGGATTCTCATTGATGGAGTTGATTCAACTGGCATAGATGATTCCAGGTTAGTCATTTCCATTGCCTCAGACTGATCCAACCTAGGGTAAGAGTTTAGAAAATAGTCAAAATGTTCAACATGAGGTGAAGGATCATGAGTGTCTTCTGTATGGGCTGTAGTAGCATCTCCAGTATCGGTTTGCTCTTCCGTAGGAACTTCTCCAGAATCATTTTGCTCTTCCGTAGGAACTTCTCCAGAATCATTTTGCTCTTCCGTAGGAACTTCTCCGGAATCGTTTTGCTCTTCCGTAGGAGTTATAGAAACTTCTCCGGATGATAAGTAAGGACTTGAAACATTTCCAATGTTTGTTGTATTCATTTGAGAGCATGGATCTGTTGAAAGGACAACATTCACATCTCCGGATGCACCATGTTCATTTCCATATGATGTGTCTGCAGCTGCTGCTGATGTGTTTCCACCCGAGGATGTGTGTATCCTTGGAGGATCAACATATAATGTTACTTCAGTCATATGAGGTGGAACAAATGGATAACATACTTCATCTGATCCTGTAATGTTCAAATGATCATAGTTAAATGATTTAGTTAGAGCATCTATGTCAAACAACCATGATGAACCTTTAACTAACTAAGTGAATATAGATTCATCAAAGGATAGATTAGGAGTTTCTTCCACAATGTTATGTCGTGGAATATAAATCCTATAAGATTTAGATGTTGAAGAGTATCCAACAAAGAAACCATCATATGCTTTTTCTGAAAATTTTCCCAATGACTCTTTTATGTTTAAAACAGATACATGACATCCAAAGACTTTAAGATATCCTATGTATGGTTTTCTTTTAAACAAGAGCTCATAAGGAGTTTTGTTTTGTTCTTTGACAATTAATGTTCTGTTTTGAACATTGCATGTAGTATTCATAGCCTCACCCCAAATTGTGATGGGCAATTGTGAATCAGCTAGCATTTTCTGGCTGCTTCATTGAGAGTTCTGTTTCTTCTTTCAGCAACTCTATTTTGTTGTGGAGTTCTTGGTGCACTGAATTGCCTTGCAATACCTTTGCTCCTGCAAAAGGAATCCAGTTAAAAATTGACAAATTCAGTACCATTGTCACTCCTAAAAATTTTAAGTTTTGTATCAAGTTGATTCTCAATTTTGATCACAAAGTCCATTAATGTTTCTGATGTTTCACTTTTTTGTTTTAAGAACAAGACCCATGTGATGTTGGATCTTGTATGCCCAAGACACATACAAGATTGATATGGTTAGTATGTTATGATCCAAGTCGGGTCATACCCAATAACAAGCTAAACAAACACCAATAAATGTTTATTTGTTGATGAGATCATACAAATAAACATTGACACCAATCTAGAAAATGGGTTTTCTAAAACATTGCTTTGTAATAGAACAATACTATATGGATAGTTTGTTCATGAGATATTATTTGTTTCATTATTTAAGTTGGTTAAATAATAACAATTAAAAGTGTGTTATTGTTATAAAATTAAAAGAGGTTTTAATTTTATAAAGTTAAGGGTTAAGAGAGTAACTTTTATAAAACTAAAATGGGGGGGGGAACCCATTTTATATTCACATTTTCGGCCGCCCAAAAGGGGCCTTGGGACCAGCCTTTTATCTTGGTCTTTAAAAGAGTTTCATCTCTCTAACACTCTTTCATGATTCACACTTTTCTCTCATACATCACAAGCAATAGAACCTCCACAAGCTAGGCAAAATTTCGGATCTTAGAAGCTGAAAAAGGTGCTGAATATTTTCGGGTTTCGGAGGAACTAAAGAAGAGGTTTCTTTAGTGTTGCATCCTAACAAGCAAGGTGTTTGAAGAGCTTGTGGGTATTATAAGCTTGAGGTCTTCTCCTTTGAAGGCTAGCCACTCAAGAACATCATCTTCTTCATCTTAAACATCTACAACACTTGTTCAAGAAAGGTTGATTCTTTTAACACCCTATGGTTGTTTTGATTTGTTTGATAGAAAACTATTTCACATATGATTATGATCCTTATTCTTGGGTTTTGTTTGTATTTTAAATGGTGAAAGAAATTTCAGATTACTAACCATACCTTAAACCTATATTCCGCTGCGTTTTAATAGTTTAAAATGGTTAAACTAGCTTGGTTTTACATGTGACAAAACCCAACAATGGCATGTAGATCCGGTTATGTGCAATGTGTGCTTCAAAAGGTCTTGAAAAGTTAGTTTTCATGGACCTTTTCAACCCATTAGGGGCTGTTTTGTTGTGGTGAATGAATCCCTTATGTTTCAAGGTTTAATCTTGCATGCTTTAGTATAAACCTTAAAAGAATTATATCAAATGGTTGATTATGTTATTTGGACAACCTTAAAGTTTTAGTTTATGTTTGCTGAAACTTTAGGGCTGAAATAAGGGATTCATTGTTGTTCTTGGATGTTGAATGTGTTTCATATTATGGTGCATAACATAGCCTTGGCCTTATGTGTTTGGTTTTGATTGATTTTGTTTTGTCATGTTGGTTTGTTCTTGAATGGGTTGTAATTTGTGTTTTGTATTTTGGGTTGTAATTTTTTTTTCATTTGGTTATGTAATAAATAGATTAGGTGCATTTCTTTTATTAGAAAAATTGTATTAGGATATGATTTTGTAAAAGAAGATGCACAAGATGAAGACTCAAAGAAGGACACAAAAGACATGGACACTTGAAGCATTTGGATTTGGATTCAAGTGGGAGTTCATGGACACATTTTGATGTGTCATCTTCACCCTTAGGAAAGACCTTATGACAACACTTGTTCTGACAAACAAGTGTGGTCAACTTATTGGCTATGGTTATGCACCCATGTTTATATGTTTATGCTTGTTTGGATGTTTGTTGTTTGATTGTTTGATTGATATTTGGATATGCATTACAAACTCATTAACAAACTTAACTAGCTGAAAATTTGATGGTTGTTTATCATTAAGTGGTTAATAAAAGGTTATGAAAAAGGATTAATGGTTTTAATAAAAGAGGTTTTATTAAAAGTGAACCATAGGGTACCTTGTATTTGAAAGCATGCAAATATAAGATACATAGAGTTTTCTAAACTAAGATTATGGAAACTTTAATTTCTTTTATAAACAAGTTTAACACCATCCTTTTGCACAACACTTGAGTCATTTGGAAACTCTTAATGGGATAAAGGTCACCTAACCATTTTGAGGGAACTTGTGACTTAAGGTGGGGATACCATATTTGTGGGATAAAGGTCACCTAACCACTTATGTTGGAAAACTCACATGTGTGTGCAAGTAGGGTAACTTGATTTGCAAACCATGTTAAATGGATCACCTACAATATGGTTTACAAAGGTGTTGATGGGATTAACATGCCGACTATACATATGATGTTTTAAAGTCGATCCCATACCCTAGAAGTTGTAAAGGGTTGCAATTGTCAAATTGTTGACTACCTTGTTAATTAAAATAATGGGATAAAGGTCACCTAACCACTATTTAAATGTAACGTTGGATTCTAGATTTAAAATTGTGTAAGACACTTAAAAGGGGTTTTAATTATAAAAATATGAACAATATCGAAACTACTAAAATTGAACTTTGTTATATTTTGTAGATGGCCACCAACAATAATGATAACAATGAAATCCCGTCCGCTCACTCACTATCACTAAGAACCATTCTCCAGAAGGAGCGTATAAACCATAATAACTTTATTGATTGGTTTCGAAACTTGAGAATTGTTCTCAAGCAAGAGAAACGATCATACATATTAGACGATCCAATTCCCGATCAACCTAGTGAGGATGATGAGGAGGCCTATAATAAATGGGTGAAGTACACTGAGGACTCGGTCCAAGTGTCTTGCCTTATGTTGGCAAGTATGACTCCAGATCTCCAAAAGGAGTATGAACATCATGGAGCGTACGACATGATAACCCAGTTGAAGGAAACGTTCCAACAACAAGCACGGGTTGAGCGCTTCGAAATGGTTCGAGCACTCCATGCGTGTCGTATAGACGACACCCAATCTGTTTCATCTTATGTACTTAAGATGAAAAGCCACATTGACCGCCTCGAAAGGCTGAATTGTCCCATCTCGAAAGAGTTGGCTACGGATTTGATCCTCAACTCTTTGTCAACACGGTTTGACAATTTTGTCATGAATTAAAACATGAACGGGTAGCACAAGAACATAAGTGAGCTTCACTCTATGCTCAAAACTGCTGAGGCGGCCATGGGTAAAAGGGTTTTACCCGTTCTCACCATCAATGAAGGTGGGAACAAGAAGAGGCCTCACCCCGCACCCTAGGCAAATGTTGCCAAGGGTAAACGACACATTAGGGGAAAGGGAAAGGGAGTGGTAAGAGCGCCACCTGGAAAACCAGCGGAGAAGACGCAAAAGGTTGCTTCAAATGACCCACGCTTTAGTGTGGGGAGATTGGACATTGGGCAAGAAATTGCCCAGTCCATCTCAAAGAGTTGCAAGTAAAGAGGGATGCCAGGCAAACCTCAGGTACAATTTTCATGATCCATATTGGTGTAAATTTAATATCCTCTAACACATGGGTATTGGATACCAGATGTGGAACTCATATTTGCAACTTATTGCAGGGGTTCAAAAGAAGTAAGGACTTCAAGAAAGGGGATGTGCGCCTCTACATGGGGAATGGGGCAAAGGTTCAAGTTGAAGGCCGAGGGGACTACATCTTGAAGCTTCTAAATGGTTTGGAAGTAATTTTGAACAATAATTTGCATACTCCTAGTTTAACTAGGAACATTATTTCTGTTGCCCTATTAAGACAATATGGTTATGTTTTGTCATTTATTGAGAATGAAATTCATGTTTCTTTAAATGGCACGTTTTATTTTAAAGCTAATCCCATTGATGGTATTTATGATTTGGTTCCTGAAAACACATTATATGATAGCTCATTGTACCAAACCACCACTAAGAAACTCAAATTGGATTTGAGTGATACCTATCTTTGGCATTGCCGTCTTTTGAAAGCAAATGAATATGATTCATTCGATGTATGTGAATCTTGTTTACAAGGTAAAATGACTAAAGCACCTTTTAGTGGCAAGTCCGAACAGGCAAAAGATTTATTAGGCATCATACATTTGGATGTATGTGGTCCTTTTAAGCCAATGACTAGGTACCATGAAATATACTTCATTACCTTTACCGACGACTATAGTCGATATGGTTATGTGTACTTGTTAAGACATAAAGATGAAGCTTTTTAAATGTTCAAAATCTTCCAAAATGAAGTAGAAAATCAACTCAATAAGAAAATAAAAATTCTCCGCACCGATGGAGGAGGTGAATACCTGAGTGATACTTTTAGAGATCATCTTAGAAGTTGTGGTATTGTCTCACACTATCTCCACCAGGAACACCATAACATAATGGTGTGTCCAAGAGGAGAAGTCGAACTCTATTAGATATGGTTCGATCTATGATGGCTAGAAGCTCACTGCCTCTATTATTTTGGGGTTTCGCTTTGCTCTCTGCGGCCTGTATTTTGAATATGGCCCCAACCAAGAAAGTGGAAACGACACCTTTTAAAATATGGCATGGAAGAGTTCCATCACTGTCATATTTAAAGGTATGGGGTTGTGAGGCTTATGTTAAGACTCCCACCTCAAACAAGCTAGAAAGTCGTTCCACTAAGTGTATCTTCATTGGATATCCCAGAGATTCTATGGGATATTATTTCCATGATCCATTCGAACAAAAGGAGTTTGTTGCCAAGAAGGCTGAGTTCTTAGAAGCTAAGTTATTTACGGAAGGAACTGGCAGTAGAACTGTGGATCTTGAGGAGGATCAAGAACCACAAACCGATACACGTTTGGTTGACACTAGCACTCATGATAAGGATGTTGAGAATGATCAAGTGGTTGATCAATATACACAAAACGTTCGCAGATCTGGTAGAAGTAGTAATCCACCTGAAAGATATGGATTTTTTTGTAGATGGATGCTATGTGGTAGATTCCGATGAACCAACCACCTATCATGATGCAATGTCCAATTTGGATTGTGACAAATGGCTTGAAGCCATGAACGTAGAGATGCAATCCATGTATGACAAACAAGTGTGGGACTTGGTTGAACAACCTCTTAACTCCAAGATAGTTAGAAGTAAGTGGGTTTTCAAGAAGAAAACCGATATGCATGGAAACTTGGATACTTATAAAGCTAAACTTGTAGCAAAAGGTTTCACTCAAACTCAAGGGGTTGATTATGATGAGACCTTCTCACCAGTTGCAATGCTTAAGTCTATTAGGATATTATTTGCTATAACTGCTCATTATGATTATGAGATTTGGCAAATGGATGTCAAAACCGCTTTTCTAAATGGATATCTTGAGGAAGATGTCTATATGGTTCAGCCTGAAGGTTTTGTAAACTCAAAACATCCTAACAAAGTATGCAAGTTAAAGAAAACATCCTAACAACGGATTGAAGCAAGCATCAAGAAGTTGGAATCACCGTTTTGATGAAGAGATAACCAAATTTGGGTTCATCAAAAACACTGATGAAGCATGTGTATATAAGAAGGCTAGTGGGAGCATCACCATTTTCCTAGTATTGTATGTCGATGACATCCTACTATTTGGAAATGACATTCCAACCATGGAAGGTGTAAAAACCTGGCTTGGAAGCTGTTTCTCCATTAAGGATCGTGGTGAAGCCGCCGATATTTTAGGAATAAAGATCTATATGGATAGATCAAGGCGGTTGATAGGTTTGAATCAAAGTGCATACATTGATAAGATCTTGAAAAGGTTCAAGATGGAAAATTCTAAGAAAGGTACTGTACCTATTCAAAGAGGAACAATATTGAGTAAGACTCAATGTCCAAGCTCAAAGGACGAGCAAGACAAAATGAAGGGGATCCCGTATGCATCTGCTATAGGATCCATCATCTATGCAATGATATGCACTAGACCGGACGTGTCATGCGCTTTGAGCATGACAAGCTGATACCAACAATCCTGGAAGCAGTCATTGGATGGCTGTTAAGAACATACTTAAGTACCTAAGGAGGACCAAAGATATGTTCTTAATCTATGGATCTGGTGAAGAAGAGCTCGTAGTAAAAGGTTACACGGATGCGAGTTTCCAAACTGATCGGGATGATTCACGAACACAATCGGGGTACATTTTCATCTTGAATGGAGGAGCAATCTCTTGGAAGAGCTCTAAGCAAGATGTGGTGGCATTATCAACTACAGAGTCAGAATACATCGCCGCTTCATTAGCAGCTCAGGAAGCTGCATGGTTAAGGAAGTTCATTGCCGATCTAGGGGTGGTCCCTTCCATTCAGGACCCCCTAGAAATTCTTTGTGATAACGAGGGTGCGATTGCTCAAATCCAGGAACCCCGTGCACATCAAAAGACTAGGCACATTGAACGAAGATTCAACTACATAAGGGATGAAGTTCAAAAAGGAAAGATATGTATTCGCAAAGTTCACACGGATCAAAACATTGCGGATCCACTCACGAAGGGTCTTGATATTTACCGAATATTATACTTTGACTTAGCTCTTCGCTATTTTGAAACATGGCAGTACATAAGTCTGAGTTCAGGTATGATATAAGGTACTTGTGAGAGACGTATGTTGTCAAGATGGGATTTGTCCCTCTTATTCGTTGAGAGTAAGATGTCTAAGGCCTGATAAAGTTAAATCAATGGAGAGTGATCACTCTATTTCTCTAAAATTTAACATGACATCTGCGACAAAAGGATAGATGATTGATTCACCTAAAACTTTTCATGTATGGTACTTGAAGGGGATGATGTTATTGAATGGCACTTAGTCATACGTATTAAGGGTAGTGAACCGTTGTTAGGCGGTATTTACTGCTTGCTTCAATCTTTTATGAATCTTGTGCAAGTGGGAGATTGTTGGATCTTGTATGCCCAAGACACATACAAGATTGATGTGGTTGCTAAGTTATGATCCAAGTCGAGTCATACCCAATAACAAGCTAAACAAACACCAATAAATATTTATTTGTTGATGAGATCATACAAATAAACATTGGCACCAATCTAGAAAATGGGTTTTCTAAAACATTGCTTTGTAATAGAACAATACTATATGGATAGTTTGTTCACGAGATATTATTTCTAAAACATTGCTTTGTAATAGAACAATACTATTCGGTTAAATAATAACTAATAAAAGTGTGTTATTGTTATAAAATTAAAAGAGATTTTAATTTTATAAAGTTAAGGGTTAAGAGAGTAACTTTTATAAAACTAAAATGCGGGGAAAAACCCATTTTGGATTCACATTTTCGGCCGCCCAAAAGGGGCCTTGGGACCAGCCTTTTATCTTGGTCTTTGCAAGAGTTTCATCTCTCTAACACTCTTTCATGATTCACACTTTTCTCTCATACATCACAAGAATAGAACCTCCAAAAGCTAGGCAAAATTTTGGATCTTAGAAGCTGAAAAAGGTGCTGAATATTTTTGGGATTTGGAGGAACTAAAGAAGAGGTTTCTTTGGTGTTGCATCCTAACAAGCAAGGTGTTTCAAGAGCTTGTGGGTATTACTAGCTTGAGGTCTTCTCCTTTGAAGGCTAGCCACTCAAGAACATCATTTTCTTCATCTTAAACATCTACAACACTTGTTCAAGAAAGGTTGTTTCTTTGAACACCCTATGGTTGTTTTGATTTGTTTGATAGAACACTATTTCACATATGATTATGATCCTTATTGTTGGGTTTTGTTTGTGTTTTAAATGGTGAAAAAATTTCAGATTACTAACCATACCTTAAACCTATATTCCGCTGCGTTTTAATAGTTTAAAATGGTTAAACTAGATTGGTTTTACATGTGACAAAACCTGTCACACCCCGAAAACCGCAGCGGAAAGTCGCGTGACGTGGTGGTAACGGAAGTTGGAGTTGACCCAACTTTTATAGTCAAACGTATTCAAAGATAACGATAGTCATAAAAATCATATATTATTATCCTAAAAGTATATTGTTAACTGACGTTAAATGTTTCGGTAGTAACACATAATACTATTTTTCTTATTACAAATGAACCTAATTTTATTTAAAGACGTTTGAAACGTTTGACCCTCCAAAGACATAGTTCCAGAAATCCATATAAAGCTCACCTATAACCCTGAAAAGCATTAAGGGTAATAAAGTCAACATAAAGTTGGTGAGCTTTCGGGGTTTTGTAATCTTGCAAACATTCACTTTTAAAAATAACATGATGAAACAAGGCATAATATATTCCACATAGACTAGCTAGGTACTATGATAATTTAGGTCATAAGCCCATAATCAAACCAAGAAACACGTCGTTGCCCCACAACTATCTAGACATATAAACTCCCTCGCCACAACCTGACCAGCGTGACTGGTCGCGAGAGCGGGCCATTCTAACCCGATAGATCTACCAATATATTCTATGGCCTCACCCCTGAGGTTAATGATTATAGGGGGATTTAGGGCTGTTGGACCAAAAGAACCAATGAGCCTGATCAGAAAAACCTCTAAGTCCCACAGACATTACAACTGCGGATGAAGATCACAACAGCTGAAGACATTAGCTGATTACAAAGGTCTGAAGACAAAGTCTGAAAGCAAAGAACTGAAGACAAAGTCTGAAAGCAAAGAACTGAAGACAAAGTCTGAAGATGAAGTGCTGAAGACAAAGACTGAAGACCAGAGTGATCAGCAGTTGTCACAACAGCTGAAGTTGTTAACTTCAGTAGTTGTGATGGTTTTACTTTTCAGTACTTGTAACTTTACATTTCAGTAGTTTATTGATTCAGTAGTTGTAGTCAGTAGTTTCATGTAATTGTACTTAGCATTCTCTGAGATGTAATCAGTTGTTGAGAACATCTCAGTAGTTTGCATATTTCAGTTGTTTTGTAAATTCTGTTAGATGTCACTGTCAGTGACATCAGCAGACGTCACATTCCTCTATATAAGGGATGTTGACCTAGCTGTATTCTAACCGAAGCATTACGCGTGAATGAAAACATTCCTTTAACAGAAATATTCTCTCTATAATTGTGATTGATTGTCTTGCATATTCATTACTTTTCTTGCTTGAATTCGATCTTAATTCGTGAGATTCCGCTGCATAATTCAAACCTAATTGATCCGATCCTATCAAATGGTATCAGAGCAGGTTAATCATTGATCGATCTAACAATTGATCATTGAAACTGTTCTTTTGATAGCAAAGGTTGATCGAATTAGTAGTTTTGCAAAATTGATTATAGAGATTGATTTTCTGTGCTTCCGGTTCATTAATTGTGATTCTAATTGTGTTTTCTAAGTGTGTTGTTGAGTTTTCAAACTAGACAGATTTTAATCTCCTTGGATTCAATTGAATTAGTGAAAATGACTACCTCAATGAATGATCCTCAAAATACTGGCTCCTCAACTAAGCCTCCAATGCTTGTTAGGAGTGAGTATAACATATGGCAACGCCGAATGCTCCATCACCTGTCTGTTAACAGTTCAGGTTGTTGGAAGTCTGTGGTTCATGGACCATACAAGCCTATGGTGAGTAATCCTGAAACCAAGGAGATGGTTCCTAAAAAGAAGGAACAATATTCTGATGAGGATTTAAAACTGTTTGAGATTGATGCTAAAGCCCATGAAATTCTGGCCATGACACTGCCTAATGAAATCTATTCTGGGCTCATGCATCATGAAACTGCTTATGATCTCTGGGTTGCTCTGAAGGAACAATTTGGAGGAACTGATGAGGTCTTAGCAAACAACAGAGAAATCCTTGCCCAGCAATATGAGACATTCTCTCATAGGAAGGGTGAGACACTGACTCAACAGTTTGAGCGGTTTTCATGTTTAATTTCTGAGCTTAAAATGGTTCAACATGAATACACAAACAGCAGATGAATAACAGATTCCTCAGATCCCTGCCTGAGAGATGGGATACTTACACCATTGTCCTACGCTCTAGTGCAAATCTGGATACTCTATCTCTCACCCAACTTCATGGGAAACTCTTAACATTTGAGAGAGAGATAGAACAGAAAAGGAAACTATCTTCATCTGGAAAGCTCACTATGACTTTGTACCAGGTAATACTGCTCTGGTTGGTCATGAGTCTGAATATGCTTCATCTGAAAGTTCATATGATGAGCATATTGATTTCTCTTCAAACAGTGGAAATCATGCTTTTGTTGGAGTTGAGGGAAACTCAGGCTTTAGTGTTGATAATTTGTGTTTTATGATGGATGATTTGAAAGGAATTGCTGATGATGATCTTGAAGAGATGGATATTTTGAGCCAAATGGCATTGATTAATATCAGATCTCAAAAGTTTTATAAGAGAACAGGTAGGAAATTTCCTGGTCTCTCTGGCAAAACCAAGGTTGGTTTTGACAAGAGTAAGTTGAGATGTCACAAGTGCCACAGACTTGGACATTTTGCTAGAGAGTGTAGATCATCTGGATCTAACTCATCTGCACCCTTTGTGACTTTTCCAAGTAATAATTCACAATCCAAAGGGCAACATCCTACCAGTTCTGATCATCATTCACAACATCAATCATCCCCTGCATACTTTGTCCCTCAAAGCCCCATGCCATCCTTATCCATGCTTTTACATGCCTCAGTCTGGTCAAGTTTCAGTACCCATGACTCAACAACCACATGCTCCACCTGATCCTCAGCCATCTCAAACAAATCAGCAATCTCAACCTCAATCTCATCAGAGCTTTTTCACCCCTGAGGTTGTTGACTGGAGCAGCCTACCAGATGATGTCTCTGGTTATTCTAAGCAATTTGCTGGTACTGGTCAACATGGTTGTGACAATCCTTTTGGAAACCTTGCTTTAATGGCCCTGGAATCTACTGATGACAATCCTTCATCATCACAGGTACCACAGGTATCTTCTGAGGCTAAGGCCAAGATATGTTCTGAATCATGCATAGCTGCTTTTGTTTCTATTAGGGAAGCAAATGTAGCTTTAATTAATCAAAATCTTGACCTAGAAAAGTCAATTTCCAAAAGAAAATCTGAGTTTGAATCTGCTTTAAAAGAGAAGGATGAAGAGATTTATAAACTTAAATGTCAAATTACTGATGAAAAGGCTAAGGTAGAGGTCATTCTAGAAAATCACAAGAATCTCAAGGAAACACTTGCAGCTACCCAAGTTGATTGTGAACGATGGGTAACATCCTGCAAGGGATTTGAAATGCTTCTCAGTAAGCAAACTGATTCCAATGTGAAGTTTGGGATTGGGTATAATCATACCATACCTCCCACAGATTTTACTCCAAAGTTAGAAGTACAATCTGAGGTTGAGAGTCATTCCCAAACCACATCATCAGGTGTTTCATCCTCTATTGAAAATTCAAAATCTGAGGATGAAGATAGTGTGAGTATCTCAGTTAATCAAATAACTGATGATCCCACTGCTTCAAAACACTTGATCAAGAAGAGGCTGAGAGATTCAGGTGTTGTTCCACAAGGTACTCAAAGTACTGAATGGCAAAACACAACACCTGAAGAGCATTTTAAATCAGAGGAAAACGAGCATTCCTTGACAACTGCTGAAGAATCTATCAGGACTCTAAAAAGTACTGATAGAAAACCACTGAAGAAGAAATCTTCAGTTGTTGAAAATCCTTCAGTACTTCCCAAAAGTACTGAAAGGAAGAAAGTACTGAAGAACAACTCTTCAGTAGTTTCATCAACTTCAGCAGTTGATCAAGAAAAGATGAAAAGAAAACCATGTGAAATATGTGGTTTGTTCAATCATCTGACTGATGAATGCTGGTATAACAAGGGTTTAAAATTCAATAAAAAGAAAATCATTAAGCAGGAAATGCATAAAATGAAAAATGAATTTCAAACCAAGTTTGTACCACAATCATCTCATTCTGATAAACCTAAGCTTTCTCAAATGTCACTAAGGAGGAAGGGGTTTTTCAAACAACAGCTGCAAATATTCCTCAGGGAATATTGAAAACTCAGACTAAGTCTGTGTCTTTTCAAAAGAAGGGTGTAGAGAATAACAAGAACAAATCATCTACAAGTACTGATGTGTCAACTGAGTTGAAAACTCTGTCAACGAATCAGACACAACTTGTGATGATGGTTCAACATCTATTGGGGAGAGTTAACCAATTAGATGTTTCTGTGATTAAACCACTGAAAAGGATACCTAAGCCAAATTCAAGGAATCCTTTTCAGCATCATCTACATCTTCAAAAGCTGTTAATCATGCACAAGTTGTTAGTTTAACATCTGTTGATGAAAACAGACCCAAAACCAAAAAGGTTTGGGTCTCAAAGGCTAACTAATGTTTGTGATAAATGCAGGGTTCTTCATCATGCCAAAGAAGCATCTGGTATGTGGACAGTGGAGGATCCATGCACATGACAGGGAGCAGTTCTCTTCTTCATGACTATTCCCAAAGAAGAAGGGATTTGTTTCTTTTGGAAATGATGCCAAGGGTTACATCATTGGGAAGGGTTTTGTCTCAAATGGAGAGATAAGATTTGATGATGTTAACCATGTGGAGAACCTCAAATACAATCTCTTGAGTGTCAGTCAAATGTGTGATAAAGGGCATGTTGCACTTTTCACAAGTCAAAATTGTCGGATTCTGTCTTCCACAGTTTTGCACAAGATTGACAAAATATTGGATGAGTATACTCTCCTGAAGGCCAACAGGATTGGAAGAGTATATGCTTTAGATCTATCAAAGAAAATTGATCTAAAAGGCCATCCATGTTTGTTCTCCAAAGCCTCTCCTCAAGAATCTGAACTATGGCATAGAAGGCAGGGTCATGTGAATTTCAAGAACATGAATCAGCTCATTCATCATGGGTTAGTGAGAGGCTTGCCATTGAAGGAGTTCAAGTGTGATGATACCTGCCTAGCTTGCTTAAAAGAAAAGCAACACAAAGCTTCATTCCCTTCTATAGAAGAACCTAAGTCCACAGCCTGCTTGCAATTACTGCACATGGATCTTTTTGGTCCTGTGAGAGTAATGAGCATGGCAAAGAAAAAGTACTGTCTGGTAATTGTGGATGATTACTCAAGATATGTATGGACTTTCTTCTTGCACTCCAAGGATGAAGCTGCTCAAAGTATTATCTATTTGTGTTACATGTGGAAAAGCAGCATTCACTTCCAGTTAAGTGTGTGAGAAGTGATAATGGGACAGAGTTTAGGAATCACACTCTTGATGAATTCTATTTGTCTAAGGAATCAAAAGACAATATAGTATTCAAAAAACTCCAGAGCAAAATGGAGTGGTGGAGAGAAAGAACAGGACCCTGATTGAAGCTGCAAGGACAATGTTGGCTGACTCTGGTCTGCCACTAACTTTTTGGGCTGAAGCTGTCAATACAGCTTGCTATGTTCAGAATAGAGTATTAGTGAATCAAAGGTTGATGAAGACTCCTTATGAGCTCTTACATCATTTGGCTCCTTTGATTTCATTCTTTAGAGCTTTTGGGTGTCCATGTTATATTCTTCACACAAAGAGTATACTTCAGAAGTTTGATTCCAAGGTGGATGCAGGGTATTTTGTTGGGTATTCATCTACTTGCAAGGCATACAGAGTGTTCAACTGCAGAACAAAGATTGTTGAAGAGACTTTGCATGTCAAGTTCAATGAATCCCCAAAAGACAAGATTCCTCAAACCCTGTTGAGATGTTTGACTTGGACATATTGCAATATGTTCCATATCAGCCTCCACCTGTTATGGTCTCTGAAGTTCCATCATCTCCAACTGAAGATACAAATGCAAGTTGTAGTGATCATCTGCCTGGTTCTACTACACTTGATGTTCCTGTAGCCTCAGCAGCTCCATCCACAACAAATGCTGATGAAATCTCTGAATCCTCTACTTCATTTGAACTGCCATCTCAGTCTAGGTTTCCAGAGTCTACATCAACATCTGCTTGCTGCTGAATCTTCTACAAACACTTTCACAGATATTATTGCATATCAAGAATTGAAGAATCATCCCATGTCCCAGATCATTGGTGACATAACTGCTGGTGTTTAACCTCCCTCGCCACAACCTGACCAGCGCGACTGGTCGCGAGAGCGGGCCATTCTAACCCGATAGATCTACCAATATATTCTATGGCCTCACCCCCGAGGTTAATGATTATAGGGGGATTTAGGGCTGTTGGACCAAAAGAACCAATGAGCCTGATCAGTTGAACCTCTAAGTCCCACAGACATTACAACTGCTGATGAAGATCACAACAGCTGAAGACATTAGCTGATTACAAAGGTCTGAAGACAAAGTCTGAAAGCAAAGAACTGAAGACAAAGTCTAAAAGCAAAGAACTGAAGACAAAGTCTAAAGATGAAGTGCTGAAGACAAAGACTGAAGACCAGAGTGATCAGCAGTTGTCACAACAGCTGAAGTTGTTAACTTCAGTAGTTGTGATGGTTTTACTTTTCAGTACTTGTAACTTTACATTTCAGTATTTTATTGTTTCAGTAGTTGTAGTCAGTAGTTTCATGTAATTGTACTTAGCATTCTCTGAGATGTAATCAGTTGTTGAGAACATCTCAGTAGTTTACATATTTCAGTTGTTTTGTAAATTCTGTTAGATGTCACTGTCAAGTGACATCAGCAGACGTCACATTCCTCTATATAAGGGATGTTGACCTAGCTGTATTCTAACCGAAGCATTACGCGTGAATGAAAACATTCCTTTAACAGAAATATTCTCTCTATAATTGTGATTGATTGTCTTGCATATTCATTACTTTTCTTGCTTGAATTCGATCTTAATTCGTGAGATTCCGCTGCATAATTCAAACCTAATTGATCCGATCCTATCAAGGGCTCAATAGTATATATATATCCATGCTACACTTTCGATAATGAAACCCTAATCATGAGCATTATGGTCAATATATGATGATTCATGCTTACGAATGCATTTCACCCATTTAATTTAGTTGTTTTAAAATAGCATGTTTTTGTTATTTAGAAATGTATATTTTTGTAACTTATTAGTAAAACTAATATTTTTCTCTTTAGGGTTATATACCCTCTCACTAATATCTATTTCTTGCTCATGGTCTAGATGCCTTATGTCTTTACTACTCTACTCGTGAACCTTGCGTTTAAAACTTGTATCTAACTAGTGATTTTTCTAATTTAAGCGTCTTATGCTATAAAACTATAATTTCCAATCTTATCTTATATATATATATATATATATGTATATATATATATATGTATATATATATATATATCTATATATATATATATATATATTATATATATATATATGTATATATTAGTCTTTATTCAAAGTTTGATTAATAGTTTTGTTACTAATAAATTTTTATGTCAAAAACACCCATTTTACTTTTTATAAAGTAATTCTTTTTAAGATTATTTAATTATTAATACATATATTATTTTACCAACATAAAACTCATTAATTTGTAGTTGTTGTCTAAAATATATATACATATATATGTTTATAAGTTTTATTAGTCATGAATTGTCCAAAATATATTTTATTCTTAGTCTTATATGGATATATATTTTTATAAGGTTTTGAAGTCTCAATCGTCGTCTTAGTCGAGTTCTTTAGTCATAGTGTCCTTTTGGTCTTATACTTGATCTTAACCATGATTCCTAGTCCCAAAATTATTAGTAAACTTTTATCTAGTGAAGTCTTTCAACATGTTCAAGTATCATCATATTAACTTAGTCATTCTTCATTATCATTTTCTTAGCAATGTCACCCAAAGTCTTTAACTTAGTTATCATCCTAAGTTACCATACTAATAATAATCCTTCATCCAATAAAATTTACCTAATGTTTCTAACAAGGCCATGATTCATCAATCTTTCAACTTATATGATCATACATACATACATACGCGACGTATACATACATACATACATTCTTACCACCTAAATCTCTCAAGTAACATGATTTTATGAAACTAAAATCATTTACCAATACATTTTCAGATTCATTAAACCATTTTATAACCAACATCATCAAAACAACCATTTCATACAATCTTTAAATGGATGAACTAGGGTTCATCAAGATCTTTATCTTGATCATCCATGCATGAACAAATATACACTATCTAATCAAAAATACCTTAAGTGACACTAGATGGAACTTTTTAACACAATGCTAGCACAATCCTTGACCCTTGATGAACACTTCGGGTTCTATACAAAGTTCCAACTAGAATCCCTTAGAGAAAATGTAGGTGAAGGTCACTAATGGTGGTGGTGTTTGCGGTCACCGAGAGAGAGAGGGGGGGGGGTTCGTTGGCTACGGGTGGTGATGGTGTTCGAGTTGGTGACGGGTATTGGGGGTGGTGATGGTGGCGACGGGTGTTGGTGGTGGTGAAGGTGGTGTCGGGTGTTGGTGGTGGTGATGGTGGCGTTGGGTGTTGGTGGTGGTGATGGTGGCGACGGGTGTTGGGGGTGGTGATGGTGGTGCCGGGTGTTGGTGGTGGTGATGGTGGCGACGGCAGGCGGCTGCGGTGGAGGTGGTCGGCGGTGAGGGGGGGGGTCGAGATGGGGGGGGGGGCGGCTGATGGGGGTGGTGGTGTTTGTGTGTGTCTGGAAGATGGAGAGAATGGGAAATGAAAGGGTGGTGTGTGTGTGGAGTGGAAGATGAAGATTATGTAGGGATTTTGTGTGTTTAGGTGTCATCCATGCATCTACACACATAATATTATTATTATTTTTTTTCACTTAATTATTATTATACTTAATTATCATTATTATTGTGTATAGAATTATCATATTATTATTATTAAAGATATCTATCGGTTAATTGGCAATGGGAGTTCATGTTAAACATTGGTCAAGGTCTCGGAAAGTTAAACGAGTCAGAGATAATAAATCAACGTTTATTATTATTAGACAGAGTTGAGCTGGCGTTGACCTGATTTGATCGGGTGTCACAGTCTCCCCTCATTTAAGAAATTTCGTCCCGAAATTTACGTTGTTGAGCCTGAGTCAATTCTGGTTTTGAACAGGTGAGGGTAGTTTTGTTGCATTTCATCTTGACATTCCCAAGTAAATTCAGGTCCTCTTCTAGAGTTCCATCGGATTTTAACTAATTTGATTTGCCTCTTTCTGAGTTTCTGAATTTTCCAATCTAAGACCTCTATTGGCTCTACGATGAAGTGAAGTTTGTCATTGATACTAACTTCGTCTGGCGGAATAACTAGGGATTCATCCGTCATACATTTCCTTAAATTAGATACGTGGAATACATTGTGCACATTACCAAGTTCCTCTTGTAATAAGAGTCGGTATGCAACCTTCCCAATCCGTTCCATGATTTCAAAGGGTCCTATGAATCGTGGACTCAGCTTCCCTCTTTTACCAAATCTCATAATACCCTTCCATGGAGATACCTTCAAGAACACTCTGTCGCCGACCGTGAATTCTAATGGCTTTCTTCTGTTATCTGCATAACTCTTTTGCCGACTATTAACAACTTCTAGTCTCTTTCTGATCTGAACAATCTTATCTGTTGTCTATTGTATAATTTCTGGTCCTGTTAATTGTCTTTCCCCAATGTCGGCCCAACATAACGGCGATCGACACTTCCTTCCGTACAGTGCTTCGAATGGAGCGGCCTTGATGCTGGTGTGATAACTATTATTGTAGGAAAACTCAGCTAATGGTAGATGAGTATCCCAATTTCCACCAAAATCGATCACACATGCTCTTAATAAATCTTCCTGAGTCTGAATAGTTCTCTCGCTCTGTCCGTCTGTTTGTGGATGATAGGCCGTGCTCATATCTAGTCGGGTACCCATGGCTTCCTGTAAGGTTTGCCAAAATCTCGAGGTAAATCGACTATCCCTATCTGATATGATCGAGACTGGTACACCGTGGCATGACACCACTTCTTTGATGTATAAATTTGCCAATTTGCCCATACTGTACGTCTCCTTTATTGGTAGGAAATGTGCAGATTTTGTTAGTCGATCGACAATTACCCAAATGGTATCATAGCCACTTGTTGTCCTGGGTAATTTTGTCACAAAATCCATGGCAATGCATTCCCATTTCCATTTCGGAATTTCTAGGTGTTGTAGAAGTCCTGATGGTTTCTTGTATTCTGCCTTTACCTTTGAGCAAGTCATTCACTGGTTAACATATGAAGCTATGTCTCCCTTCATGTTAGGCCACCAGAAAAATTCCTTCACATCATGATACATTTTGTCGATTCCTGGGTGAATCGAGTACCTTGATTTATGTGCCTCATCGAGAATTACTTTACGTAACTCTCCATACTTAGGGACCCATGTTCTATTTACAAAACGCATCACTTTATCAGAGTCTGATGTTAACTCCTTGACCATTCCTCGCAGACCTTCACTTTCCAAGTTTTCATCCTTCAATGCTTCGAGTTGAGCATTGCGAATCTGGTTAGTAAGGTTCGAGTATATGGTAAGTTTCAACGCTCGCATTCGCAGCGGCTTTTCCCTTTCTTTCCTACTAAGTGCATCTGCCACAACATTCCCCTTGCCTGGGTGATATCGGATATCGCAGTCATAATCGTTTAACAACTCCACCCAGCGGCGCTGTCTCATATTTAAATCCTTCTGATTAAAGATATGTTGCAGACTCTTATGATCCGTATATATGACGCATTTGTTTCTATACAAATAATGTCTCCATATTTTCAGAGCGAAAACAACAGCTCCTAATTCTAGGTCATGGGTAGTGTAATTCTTCTCATGCACCTTCAATTGTCTTGACGCATAAGCGATGACTTTATCTTTCTGCATTAATACACATCCAAGACCTAGTCGTGAGGCATCACAATACACTATAAATCCTTCTGTCCCATTTGGTAGAGACAGTATGGGTGCACTACACAACTTCTGCTTCAGTAATTGAAAGGCTTTTTCTTGATCTTCGCTCCACACGTAATTTTTATCCTTGCGAGTTAATAAGGTCAATGGTTGGGCTATCTTTGAAAAGTTTTCTATAAATCTACGGTAATAACCAGCTAACCCTAAAAATTGTCGTACTTTCGTTGGAGATTTGGGGGCTTCCCAGTTTCTAATTGCTTCAATCTTGGCCGGATCCACATGGATACCCTTTTCGTTAATAACGTGTCCGAGAAATCGAACTTCTCGAAGCCAAAATTCACATTTTGAGAATTTTGCGTACAACTTTTCTTTCTTTAAAACGTTTAGGATTAGCCTGAGATGTTGCTCATGTTCTTCCTTGGATTGTGAATATATCAGAATATCATCAATGAATACTATTACAAACTTGTCCAAGTAGGGCTTACAAACCCTATTCATAAGATCCATGAATATAGCGGGTGCGTTGGTCAATCCAAACGGCATTACTAGAAATTCGTAATGACCGTAACGTGTTCTAAAAGCCGTTTTTGGAACATCCTCTTCTGCTACCAACAGTTGGTGATATCCAGATCGTAAATCAATCTTTGAGTAGTAGCTGGATCCTTGCAATTGATCAAACAAATCATCGATTCTTGGTAGTGGGTATCGATTTTTAATGATGAGTTTGTTTAATTCTCGATAATCGATACACATTCTGAATGATCCGTCTTTCTTTTTGACGAATAGCATTGGTGCTCCCCAAGGAGAAAAACTTGGTGGAATGAATCCTTTTGTCTAATAGTTCTTGAATTTGTTTTGACAATTCCTGCATTTCAGAAGGTGCCAGTCGATACGGTGATCGTGCTATAGGTGCAGCTCCGGGTATCAAATCAATTCGAAATTTGATCTGTCTTTGTGGAGGTAATCCTGGCAAATCTTCGAGAAATACCTCTGGGTATTCTCGTACAATGGGAATGTCTTCAATCCTTCGCTCCTCATTCTTAGTGTCAATGGCTTTTACTAGGATGGCGGATATCCTTCACTCAAGTATCCATAAGTTTTCATGACACTTATAATTTTAAATGAGGGTTTTCCCTTCTCTCCTTGTATGATTAGGAGTTCTCCACTAGGAGTTGGCAATCGGATGATTTTCTCAAAACATACTCTTTCGGCATGATTTCGAGAGAGCCAATCCATTCCAATAATAACGTCGAAACTTCCAAGATTGACAGGTAATAAATCAATACTAAAGAGGTGGTTGTTAAGTTGTATCGTGCAATTTTTAATTATTTCATTGGATTCTATTTTCTTTCAATTAGCTAGCTCTATATATACTTCTTTCTTTCTTAGCTTACATGGTTTAATTCCCAAGGATGGTTCAAACTCTTTGGAAACAAAACTTAAATCAGCACCAGTGTCAAAAAAGATGGAGGCATAATGATTATTGATAAGAAACGTATCGTTAACTACTGACGGTTACTGTTGTGCCTCTTTGGTATTCATTTCAAAAGCTCTCCCTCTGGCCCTGGACCCGTTCAACCTTGGGCAGTTCTTTTTGAAGTGTCCGATTACACCGCACTCATAACAAGCTTGATTGTTTCTGATTATCCTTCCATCAGGTTTTGCTCGGCAATTTTGGCTCAGATGTCCAAATTTATGGCAATGAGTACAAATTTTACAATCACCAGTGTGGGGATATCCACATTTGCTGCATTTCCCTTGAGATTCTTTGTTTGTCCTCCCATTGTTTGAAGTTGCAACATAAACCCGTTCAGATCTCTGATTAAAATTTTTCCTGTTGTTTACTTGTCCCTTGGGATTTTCAAACCACTTCCTCTTTCCATCAAACGATCTTCTGTTCACCTTAATCGTCTTCCTCTCAATTTCCATCGCACTTTTTCCATGATCATTCTTCTTGATCAAGGTTCCATTTCGTATCGCATCATCAGTTAAGGAGTGTGCGATAGCGATAGCACTTTGGATGGTGGTAGGTTTGGAAGCTGTAACGTTGCTTCTTATTTGAGGTTCCAATCCCCATATGTATCTTTCAATTCGGACGTATTCCGGCATAACCATTTGAGGCACCAATCTAGCAAGGTCATTGAATCTTGATGTTTATGCTCGGATCTTGTCACACCCAACCTTGACTGTGGAAAATCGAGTCATTGAGAGTTATATCGTTCACTAAGCCACATTTCGCTATAATAATCCGAATATAATTAAACATAAGTTTCAAATTTAACATTACAACATAAGTCCAAGAATGTAAAGGATTGCATAGAATGTAACAAATCATTCTTGTTCATTATTTATCTTGGTCCATTCCTAGCTGTCAAGCTTCAAAGAGTAAGATATCATACTTGGGGGATTCCTGAAACATGTTCTTAAAAATAAAAGGTCAACATAAAATGTTGGTGAGCATTCCATAGTTTTCAATAGATAAGTATATAAAAGATGGCAATTCAAGTCATAAGTTAGTGAATAAAGTGTTTAGGGATGTTATGAACAATGCAACAATCAAACATCGACAAAGTTTTACAAGTCTCAAACGTTAAAAGTATATACGATCAGCTAAGTGTACTTGGATCAACCAAGCAGGCTTGTCTTACCTATAGATCTATGACTTCGCTGGGCTAGCAATAGTTAATGATTGTACATATAACGCCATAACATGGTAACCACAAAAGTTCAACTAACCACAACTTTACAAGATGAATTGCCATAGGTTTACAAGTCTCAAATAAGTTTACAAGTGCAATGATAATAAGTTAACATGTTTCACCCCAAAGTGTGAAAATAAGTAAAAAGGGGTATGGAAATACTCACTTGAATATATATAAGGTGATGATAAGAATTTAAACGAGGTTCCAATGATCTCTTTTACAAGTTACCTAAACGTATTGATTCCAAAATAAGGTTCAATAATAAGATTCTCAATTAGACATGAACTAGGGTTTCAATTTGGATTTGGGAGTTTAAACAATAAAATAATGAATCGTTTAAGTTTTGGTTTAATAATTATAAATCAATTAAGTCCAAGAATGATTAAAAAGGTCTCAACAATTTAAATTATTGATTTAATAGAAATTAAGTATAATATGTGAAAAGAAATAATTAATTTAATAATTAATTATTTGATAAAGAGAATTTATTAAATACTTATTTAAGTGACTTTAAAATTATTTAATATCATTTTATAAAATGATTTATTATAAAGATCTTATAATACAAGATTTTAATAATAAAAATAAAGTATTATATATTATTTTACTAGTTCCAAGAATTTAAATAAAAGTTTAATAATAAGTTTATTAAGTATAACATGTTATTTAAAAACTATTTGAATAGTTAATATGTAAATAAATATGGTTTTGAAATAATTCTAATTTGAACCATAATATATTTATATCATATAATGACTAAATAAAATTTTTATAATCTTTTTTATTCTTTTAAAAGAAAAATAAATTGGATATTATAAGTTTAACAATCTTTAAAAATTAGCTTAATAATTTCAGAAATATTTTAGTTAACAAAATAATTTTTATTTAGATTTAACAATATAATATAATTTTTCTGAATTATAAAAATATTAAAAAAACTATTAAAAACAAAATATGGCGGAGGCAGGGTTCGAACCCCTGACCTCCAGCTCATATTAGTTTTATGTTACCAGTTGGGCTATAGCCCATTTCTTGTTTACAAACAGAAATTAATTAATAAAAACCCTTTTTCAAATGATCCCCAATTCATAAGAACCCTAGAATGATTTTGATCAAAATTGAACCCCGATTCGATTCAATTACAGGTTAGATTCATGGGGCTTTGTTTCCCCATGCTAGAACGATTATGATGATATGTAAAACTTACATGATTATGTTCGATTTGATGCTCTCGGGTTTACATTCGAGTCGCGACTGGGTTGAGCATCGATCAAGGCATAAACGTTGATAATACTCGAATTAATCTTGTGTGAAGCTTGTAAAGGTTATGATGATCGAAAGCCCTCAAACAATTGTGGCTTAATGTGTCCAGAAGACGAACCTTGACCAAGTTGCAGGTCCGACGAAAATGACGATGTGGATGTGATGGTTTTGTGTTTTTCAGGCGAAATTGAATATGATATTCGTTTAGGGATAGATAAACGATCGTTTTGGTTGAGTTAATTGATTATTATTTTTTTTTAACGCTCAAACGGCTTGGGATTGATGGCCGACGGTTACTCGAGCCCAAACGCTTTGGTAACCGTCGTTAAACTCGATTAAATGACCAATATTAGTTCGAATCATCTTCGCTTACGGCTAGGGACGGTTTTGGATCGAAAAACAAGTGGAAATAATGGTCGCCGGGCTTGGCCGGAGTGCCCACCGGCGCCTCGCCGGTTTTGCGGGGAAGGAAAAGAGTGGGGGGGGGTTTGGTTTAGTAAATTACACCTTTGGTCCCTGTGGTTTTCAATGTTGTCACTTGGGTTTTAAAGTTTTGTTTTAGTTTTAAATTAAATTACAAAATAAACCCTGAAATTTTAAATGTTATCATTTTATGTAGAAAGTGATTATTTACAAGTTTAAAGTTTAAAACTTAGATTACCATTATTATTAATATTATTATCATTAACATCATTATTATTAATATTATTATTATAATATATTATTATTGTTGGTATTATTATTATTGTTATTATTATTGTCGTTTTAAGTTTCATAACATTAAACATCATTGCAACACTTATGATAATATTATTATTCATTAAGTTAATTTGTTAATCACCAAATTAATTATAAGTCCTCAAAACTTTCAAATTTGACATAAAAGGTTCTTACAAAAATTAACAAAGTTAACTTCTATATAACAAAAATATGAGATGTCACAGTCTCCCCAACTTAAAAGAATTTCGTCCCGAAATTAAGAATGAACTTAAATGAACAAAGGAATTGAAATGAAAAGTGAGTGTTCAACGAACAGTGTTTGACGTTTGATTACAGGTGGAACGCTTCACTTTATGGAATCTTACAAGATTCTTAACATAATAAGCGCGAGATGTTTTGAGATGAAACGTTGGAAAACGATAACAAGTTACCGTGGTACCTTAGATTCATAAGTCACAACTTCTAGAATGTAATTTCGTAGTAAATTGATGTCTAGAAATCAATAAAAGGACCAACAATGATAAGAAAGGTTGACCGTCAGGGTTTAAGAATCCCAAACGTCACTATATGAAACGGTCTTAACGCATATCTTGTGAATATGTATCTCTCCTTTGACCAATCATCGGTCTAAGAATAATACGATATGCGAATATCTTGAAATAAGTTCACGACGATGGTTGGGAACATTATTAAAAGCAGAAAAATGAATTGACCATCTAAATTAATGATCGATGTTTAACGACATACCACGGTATACGACTATTTGAGATAGATACAAGCCAATTTCTCGACCCATTAACCCACATGAGTCAATATGAAATTAGTTAATCGGTCTATAATGCACCATTTGTCATCATGGCATCTAAGATAAGAGGCACTTAGTGTTGAAAAGTTAAACAGGAGATTCATAGTAACACGAATGTTAGGTTTTGTCATATGTGAAAGTAAGACACTTGGACACATACCAAGTTATGTCTTTGCTTTTATGCCAAACCCATGACTACAAGTTACGAAGGTTTATGAACCTCCACGTCACAATGTAAGTAATAACGAGTCTCGTTAGTCGAAACCAAGATAGAGTTTTAAAGATTCCCAAGGTTAAGGGTTCAAAAGTGATTCAAGAAGTAACGCAAACAATAAGACATGCATTTGTAACCATGTTTTGCAAGGTAACAAATTTCCAAATATAGATTGCATACGTAATTCATCAAACCCATAGGTACAGTCGAGAACATTCGTATGACTAGAAAGGCATAATCACAAGTTGATAATGTCTTTGTTTAGTAGAAAGATTGTTTAAGAAGACTACCATCACACAATCATGTGTTGATGATATCTCAAAATGAAAGTTAATAAGTAGGGAATAAATGGTTCCATATAGCTAGATCAAAGCAAAACATGAGGATGAAGGGAAAGAAATCGTTTTAAGAATTCAAATGCTCCAAGCTCGGAATCAAAGTCAACCTAGAGTGATCGGGTCTCCTTTCAAGTTCAGAAATCATGCTTTGGCTCGATAGGTCCAAACACTAACATTGGTTCACCCTTCAAGTTACTACATGTTTCTTGTCACTTGATTAAACCTTGGTAAGTTGGAGATCAAGAAATGAGAATAGTCATCAAGGTGTGGTTTTCACTCCTAACTTGATGGTGTATTCCCATGGTATGACCACTAACTTACCAATCAAAAAGTTCGATCCCAACTCCTTGTTGAGGATCCACAGAAACAAGACGAGGTACCTCACCATTAAGGTAAGGGAAATCACTCCTGTCTTAACGGTGAAGTTTTACAAAAAAACAAAATATAAAAGATGAACTTCTTCATCAAAATCATGAATTCACTCCTACTTTGATGAAGTCGTCTCATTTGAACAAATACAATTCTTAAAGATGATATTATCATCAAGGTATGGAATTCACGCCTATCTTGATGATTGAATTTCATAACAGCCAGAAAACAATCGACGATTGACATTTGTCACCAAAGTACGGGTTTCAATCCTATTTTGGTGAGACCATGTCATTTGTGAAATGTCATTCCAAACAAAATAATTGAAATCAATCCTCGGGTTAAGGAAATCACCCCGATCCAGAGGATGAAATTTTATGAATCACAATTGGAAACCATTTATCGAAACGAATAGAGAATCATCAAGTAAGGGAATCACCCCTGTTTTGATGAATTAGAATCATTTAGGAGATACGGGTGTTCTTAGTCATAGGTTGACTTGCAAACACTTGCATCTCTCACGGTGCAGACGGTACGGAGTTTGACTTAACGACAAAAGGAAAATAATATCAATTAGAAATTCAGAAAATTTCAAGTTACATTAATGTAACAGAAGGGAAATCATGCTTACAAAATTTAAGATCAAAGTTCAAGATAGCAAAAGTTGTTGTGGTGTTCAAATCTTGGATGGTTTCAATCGGGAGGACGAAATCAAGGGCAGGAAAATATTCAACACCACAATGAGATGTGAACATTCGATTCACAATCGAAAGGAATACATGGACTTCTCAAGATATGAGGTCAACCATAGCCTTAATGAAGACACGCGTATAAGTAATCACTCATCTCAAGGGTTTCGAGTCAAGTAAATGGATTCAATGATCGGGTCAAATCACCATTTACACCTTGCCTAGACCAAGTATCTCAAGATGTCAGAATTCCACCTATAGCATTGCATGTTCTTAGTTACGGGACACATCCTTAAGAAGACTTGAGAACCATAAGTAACGGTTTAAAGTTTTTTGATGACCATTCGGTTTAGATTCCCAATATCTTTGGGTATATTAAGACCCATGTTCACGTTGGTCAAGGTATAGAAATAGTTACATGAAATGCTCAACGTGTAACGGTGCTTAAACGTAAGAGTTGAAGTGTAGGGTAGGTTCAATATTAATAGGAGCATTATGTATGATAAGAATGAAGGGATACCAGTTCAAGGAATCAAAGATTTTTAAGATACGTAGAGGATGGTTCCATTTGGTAACGCATTACCATTTGGAATCGTTGACACGTCAAGGTAAATTGACCCATTTGCCATAGAGACTTGTGTATGTTGACCATAGTTTATCACTCATCCCAGAAATCCCCAGGTAAGCATAACTGGTCTCACAATGAGATTTATACGATATGCTTGCCTTAGCCCGAAGGCCTTTTGCAAGGAAATCCAGAATGCAGGTGTCTATGTGTCACACAAATTTCTTTGGTTTATGAAATCAAAACCTTGATGAGATTTTCATAGATTAGACATAGAGTCTAAAGAATTGCACCCAGATGATAAGTGTAGATTCCACATGTCGTTGAGAATAGGTTTAGGAAGTTCATTTGTCGGGGAGGGTCAAAGAGTCAAAGTTAAGTTTAGGGAGACAAGTAACTAAGTTTAAGCATACATAAACCAATCCTATGCTAAGGCATCAAGTTGCATAAAAGGCATAGCATTATGTAGCATGCAAACATGTAAGCACAAAGGTATAAGAATCTTTCTATGAGGTTCATGCAACTATAGTCTAGGTCACCATTTCCAATAACCTAGATCCCTATAGTTATGGGCTCTGATACCAATCTGTCACCCCAAACTTGACGGCGGCGGAAACGTCGAGGAGTGAGAGTTAAGATCGTTCACAGCCACATAACGCTATTAATAATCCGAATATAATTTAAACATAAGTTTCAATTGTAACATTACAACATAAGTCTCAAAGAATTAAAAGCATAACATAGAATGTAACAAATCATTCTTGTTTCATTTATTTATCTAGGTCCATTCCTAGATGTGCAAGCTTCAAAGAGTAGATATCATACTTGGGGTATTCCTTAAACATGTTAAAAATAAAAGGTCAACATAAAAATGTTGGTGAGCATTCCATAGTTTTCAATACATAAGTATATAAAAGATGGCAATTCAAGTCATAAGTTAGTGAATAAAGTGATTAGGGATGTTATGAACAATGCAACAATCAAACCTCGACAAAGTTTTACAAGTCTCAAACGTTAAAGTAAAAGATATACGATCAGCTAAGTGTACTTGGATCAACCAAGCAGGCTTGTCTTAACCATAGATCTATGACTTCGCTGGGCTGCAATAGTTAATGCTTGTACATATAACGCCATAACATGGTAATCACAAAAGTTCAACTAACCACAACTTTACAAGATGAATTGCTATAGGTTTACAAGTCTCAAATAAGTTTACAAGTGCAATGATAATAAGTTAACATGTTTCACCCCAAAATGTGAAAATAAGTAAAAAGGGGTATGGAAATACTCACTTGAATATATATAGGTGATGATAAGAATTTAAACGAGGTTCCAATGATCTCTTTTACAAGTTACCTAAACGTATTGATTCCAAAATAAGGTTCAATAATAAGATTCTCAATTAGACATGAACTAGGGTTTCAATTTGGATTTGGGAGTTTAAACAATAAAATAATGAATCGTTTAAGTTTTGGTTTAATAATTATAAATCAATTAAGTCCAAGAATGATTAAAAGGTCTCAACAATTTAAATTAATGAATTTAATAGAAATTAAGTATAATATGTGAAAAGAAATAATTAATTTAATAATTAATTATGTGATAAAGATAATTATTAAATACTTATTTAAGTGACTTTAAAATATTAATATCATTTTATAAATGATTTATTATAAAGATCTTATAATACAAGATTTTAATAATAAAAATAAAGTATTATATATTATTTTACTAGTTCCAAGAATTTAAATAAAAGTTTAATAATAAGTTTATTAAGTATAACATGTTATTTAAAAACTATTTGAATAGTTAATATGTAAATAAATATGGTATTGAAATAAATCTAAGTTGAACCATAATATATTTATATCATATAATGACTAATAAAATTTTTATAATCTTTTTTATTCTTTTAAAAGAAAAATAAATTGGATATTATAAGTTTAACAATCTTTAAAAATAGCTTAATAATTTCAGAAATATTTTAGTTAACAAAATAATTTTTATTTAGATTTAACAATATAATATAATTTTTCTGAATTATAAAAAATTAAAAAAACTATTAAAAACAAATTATGGCGGAGGCAGGGTTCGAACCCCTGCCCTCCAGCTCATATTTGTTTTATGTTACCAGTTGGGCTATAGCCCATTTCTTGTTTACAACAAAAATTAATTAATAAAAACCCTTTTTCAAATGATCCCCAATTCATAAGAACCCTAGAATGATTTTGATCAAAATTGAACCCCGATTCGATTCAATTACAGGTTAGATTCATGGGGCTTTGTTTCCCCATGCTAGAACGATTATGATGATATGTAAAACTTACATGATTATGTTCGATTTGATGCTCTCGGGTTTACATTCGAGTCGCGACTGGGTTGAGCATCGATCAAGGCATAAACGTTGATAATACTCGAATTAATCTTGTGTGAAGCTTGTAAAGGTTATGATGATCGAAAGCCCTCAAACAATTATGGCTTAATGTGTCCAGAAGACGAACCTTGACCAAGTTGCAGGTCCGACGACAATGACGATGTGGATGTGATGGTTTTGTGTTTTTCAGGCGAAATTGAATATGATATTCGTTTAGGGATTGATAAACGATCGTTTTGGTTGAGTTAATTTGATTATTATTGTGTTTTAACGCTCAAACGGCTTGGGATTGATGGCCGACGGTTACTCGAGCCCAAACGCTTTGGTAACCGTCGTTAAACTCGATTAAATGACCAATATTAGTTCGAATCATCTTCGCTTACGGCTAGGGACGGTTTTGGATCGAAAAACAAGTGGAAATAATGGTCGCCGGGCTTGGCCGGAGTGCCCACCGGCGCCTCGCCGGTTTTGCGGGGAAGGAAAAGAGTGGGGGGGGTTTGGTTTAGTAAATTACACCTTTGGTCCCTGTGGTTTTCAATGTTGTCACTTGGGTTTTAAAGTTTTGTTTTAGTTTTAAATTAAATTACAAAATAAACCCTGAAATTTTAAATGTTATCATTTTATGTAGAAAGTGATTATTTACAAGTTTAAAGTTTAAAACTTAGATTACCATTATTATTAATATTATTATCATTAACATTATTATTAATATTATTATTATTAATATTATTATTATTGTTGGTATTATTATTATTGTTATTATTATTGTCGTTTTAAGTTTCATAACATTAAACATCATTGCAACACTTATGATAATATTATTATTCATTAAGTTAATTTGTTAATCACCAAATTAATTATAAGTCCTCAAAACTTTCAAATTTGACATAAAAAGGTTCTTACAAAAATTAACAAAGTTAACTTCTATATAACAAAAACATGAGATGTCACAGATCTCAGCTCCTTCCATGGTGTGGTTCCAAAATTCGGTCTCAATTTTCTGAAGTTCATTACGTGGGTAGTATTCTCTAAGCAACATTTCTTTTAGCTGTTCCCAAGTAAGTTCATACGCATTCGTATCACCCAAAATTTGACGCTGGGAATTCCACCATGATATCGCTGCATCTTGAAAGGAACAGGTTGCATACTTGATCTTTTGATTGTTAGAACAATTGCTTATCATTATGACAGTCTCCATTCTTTCGATCCATCGGATTATGTCTAACGGTCCTTCAGCGCCTGTGAAAGTTCTTGGATTGCATCATTGAAAAGTCTTATACGAACACCCTTGTGGTTGTCCACCTGATGAACTACCTGGGTTTCCGTTCGTACCGGATCCGTTGTTTGCACCAATACCGGAACCTACGTTTGAACCCTTTCCTGCTCCATTTCCAAGACCATTACCCGTATTTTCTTGCATCCTTCCTTGACCAGCCACTAGGTTTGCATCATGTTGTTCTAGAGCTGACTTGACGTGTTGGGCTATCAATTGGGCTAGTTCCTCTGCGGTGGTTGGTAAATTGGAGTTTCCACTCGAGGGTGTGTTTCGTGTTACAGGTGGCATGATTCAACTCTGTTTCGAAGGTAGGGAAGAAGAGGATTAGATTACGTATGATTGTTATTATATCATTATGACGGTTTATTCTATATAATTGGTTCATTCAGGATATACATACAAATATATAAGTATTTATCACAACCAAATATATCATAAAGATAAAAACCTTTTAAAGTTATAGGCGTCTTGATCATACATTTACGATTATCATGCACTTAAAAGTCAGTCATCAAAAGATCATAAGTTAATTGTCTACATGCCACATCGAGTTTACAACTCGATCAAAAAAAAGTTCAAGCTCCCCGGCTTGCATCAAATAACTATCCTAAAACGAGGCTCCACTGCCAACATGCATTAAGTACGAAATCATCATCAGACATAATGTAGCCATAGCCAACGAAGTCTCTGCTCGCTCTCCCATCACAATCGCGACTGCTATGCTGTCACCAATGCCGCCTCGGCCACATCTGCTCTCTGCTCCGCCTGGGTCAATCGCTCCCTAGTCTCTGCGAGACCAGTCTCCAGGTCTACCAAACGAAAATGCATATGACTCAGAGCGCTATCATCCAATAATCTTTCTTCTTCAATCGTCATCATCCTCCCATCCAAAGCTTGGCTCACCTCATCTTGGATCCTTATCTTCTTTCTGGTAGTCAGCAGTTCCTTCTCGAGTCGAACACACTGGGCTATCAAAGTGATCATCACACGCTCAATGGGCTCGCCACCCATAGTACTCTCACATGGAGTAGAAGACAACTCTCCCACCTCGAAGGTGGAAGGGATCCCATCTCTCGAGGCCCATCCTTTCATGGCCTCCATGATCCATCCCCATTGGTCATCTAGAAGTCTGGCCCGTTTGGGCATAGGTGTTCTCTCCATACCAACATCATCATCAATCATCCTTCCCTTCTCTCTGCGTTTCCTTCGCTCATACACCAACCTAATCTTTGGCGGTGCATCATCATCAATCATCTTTCTCTTCTCTATGCGCTCCCTTCGCTCGTAAACCTTCCTAATCTTTGGCGGGTGCTGCATGAGAGGAATAGGGGCAGCAGGAGTCACAGCTGTAGGGGTCTCACTCTCCGAGGCCAAGCCAACTGGCTCCTCAGCAATGGGCTCAAGAGTGAGCGCTGGTGGAGTAGGGCTCTCATCGTTAGACTCGGATATCCAATCATTCCCTGAGTTTTCCATACGCGGGTACATGGTAGTTGCAAAGTATGGCTGAGTAGGGTGATACCATGGTGTCGAGGAAATGGGCTCTGGTGGACTATCGGTGCTACTGCTAGAGTCAGGTACTCTCTCTCGGATAACTCGATCAGACATCTACAATAAGAGAAATGCATGCATGCGTACATATCAATTTTACAAAGTTCTAGCACATAAAATTAATAATCATAATCTCAATATGACTATTATGCTCACATAATGCTCTACTCTAGCATAAGGCCCATGACATGGAATTGTCTTTGGAGTCAAATATTCTTTTTAAAGGTTATAGTCTAGATTTTTTTTTGAAAAATATCTTCTAGTTCACTATAACCGTTGGCTCTGATACCAACTTCTGTCACACCCCGAAAACCGCAGCGGAAAGTCGCGTGACGTGGTGGTAACGGAAGTTGGAGTTGACCCAACTTTTATAGTCAAACGTATTCAAAGATAACGATAGTCATGAAAATCATATATTATTATCCTAAAAGTATTTTGTTAACTGACGTTAAATGTTTCGGTAGTAACACATAATACTGTTTTTCTTATTACATGAACCTAATTTTATTTAAATACATTTGAAACGTTTGACCCTCCAAAGACATAGTTCCAGAAATCCATATAGAGCTCATCTATAACCCTGAAAAGCATGAAGGGTAATAAAGTCAACATAAAGTTGGTGAGCTTTCGAGGTTTTGTAATCTTGCAAACATTCAGTTTTAAAAATAACATGATGAAACAAGGCATAATATATTCCACATAGACTAGCTAGGTACTATGATAATTTAGGTCATAAGCCTATAATCAAACCAAGAAACATATCGTGGCCCCACAACTATCCAGACATATAAACTCCCTCGCCACAACCTGACCAGCGCGACTGGTCGCGAGAGCGGGCCATTCTAACCCGATAGATCTACCAATATATTCTATGGCCTCACCCGTGAGGTTAATGATTATAGAGGGATTTAGGGCTCAATAGTATATATATCCATACTACTGACCCAAACTTATACCCTCATAATATATATTATCCTGTTTAACCCATCGTATATTTTAAAGTATCGTTTCATGCTTTTCCCCCAAAACAATAAAAATAATCTTTAAAATGGGGCCGAAGGACTCACCTCGAGAGCGATTAATGAAATGAACCAACGTGCTACGCTTTCGATAATGAAACCCTAATCATGAGCATTATGGTCAATATATGATGATTCATGCTTATGAATGCATTTCACCCATTTAATTTAGTTGTCTTAAAATAGCATGTTTTTATTATTTAGAAATGTATATTTTTGTAACTTTTTAGTAAAACTATTATTTTTCTTTTTAGGGTTATATACCCTCTCACTATATCTATTTATTGCTCATGGTCTAGATTGCCTTATGTCTTTACTACTCTAACGTGAACCTTGCGTTTAAAAACTTGTATCTAACAAGTGATTTTAATTTAAACGTCTAGCTATAAAACTATAATTTTCCAATCTTATCTTATTATACTATAAAGTCTTTATTCAAAGTTTGATTAATAGTGTCACAACCCAACCTTGCGGCGGAAAGAGGAAACGTCGAGGAGTGAGAGTTAAGATCGTTCACAGCCACATAAATAATGGGATTTAAATGATAGTGATTATACACATCAATATATCTTCATGATGTAATAACCCGATTTTAAGACCCCTTCATTAAGTTCGTAATACGTCCCCATTGTAACGGTTGGGGAAAACATTGCGGTTAGAGTTGTGCAGTAGTTAAATCGCACAATGAGGTTCTCGCGGAGTGTCGCCGGCGGCTTGGCCGGGGTGGCGGGAAAAATCGGAGTGGGGGGTTGGGGTGTTGTTGATACATGTATGTCCCTAGATCATGATTTGTAATGTAATGAACTTGTCTGTCTGATTTTGATGTAATTGTAATTGATTAATGAAATGATATGAATTGGTTGTTACTTGTAATGTTTAATATTTCATTAATGAGTTGTGATTGAATTGATTGGGTTTATGAATGTTTGAATGAGTGCACATTAAGTTATATTAAATAGAACATTCAAACTTAACTTAATGAAGTTCTCATGCGGATGGCCCATGCGAATGGACCACACGCATGAATAACTTCATACGATTGACTCAATCGCACGACTGAACCAGGAGACTGGATCAGTCGTATGATTGACACATAAGATTGACTCAATCGCACGACTGAACACTCAGTCGTGCGGATGAATCAACCGCATGGTTCAATCGCACGACTGAACCATACTTATGGCCCAGTCGCACGATTGACCATACTAACCTATAAATAGACCCAATTCGTGGGAAAACGTAAGCATTCATCCCATTACGACTCCAGACGTACCCTAGCCGTCCAGAAGCCTCCCAAATCGTTCTCCAAGTTCATAGAACACATCAGATCGGTTCCTAATCGATTTCTGACGTTGAAATCAATTCTTGATTGATTCATCGTGTGTTCTCACTGATTGGATCGCCAATCAAATAGGATTCCGCACTATTTGAGTTGGTTTAACACGCAATCACTCGGTATTTCGTTCAAATACCAGGTCCTAACAAGTGGTATCAGAGCTTTGGCTCTTGATTTCGTGTTGATTCAATCAAGATTGCATAAAAGTTTGTGTTTTTGCACGAAAAACGCAATCTTTTGCATCAAAAGTGATCTTGGACGTTCCCTGCTCATTGAAGTTCAGTTTCTACGGACTTAGACGATTTGGACTTGCAAAATTTCGAATTTTTACGGCTGCTGAAACCCGTCAAACCTAGAAATTTTCGCAAAACAGCAGCTTCAGTCGCACGAGTGACTCATTCGCACGACTAGACTCATTCGCAGTGTTCATTCGCACGACTGGACCTAGTCGCA